>OZ024902.1:5016591-5732591 GCA_964017125.1 Flabesymbios commensalis | reverse complement strand
GTAGAGCTATAGCATCAATAATACAAGCCCACTAGATGAGATTATGATGTGATTTATAAATCCAGCGTAGAATTATAATACATATGAATACCACATATCCCGCTTAGTGTAATCTTAAATTAGGCTTCACAATGTTGGCTTAATTTTGGTCCATCATCTACAATTAGGATTAATACACTCATGTGTATGTGTTAACGGCATATATTATAAGACTGGCTTGACATTCAAACTTGTTCAGTCCATTCTAGAATGCCCAGCCCAGCTAAGGTCAATATTTGGGCCAGAGTCGTTGAATTACATTAAACAAGCTATGTGTGGATGTCACATGTTGCTTGGGAAGCTGGTTTGAACCCAGACAGCTATAAAATGCACCACTCTAAATATAGATTGTTAAGTTAAAAAAAACTACTTGCCTAGCGTGTTTGTCAGCCTGTGTCATGATGTGTTGGCTAACATTTCACCAATTGCAATAGCAATGATCAAAGATCTTGTTAACATGCTCCAGGGCAAATTACTAAAATAATTACCGAGAGAGAACTTTAAAACATTTTATATAAAACATATCAAACATATTATATATCGTGTCAGACCAATATATATATATATATACTAGTGTATACACTGTATACGGAACTGTTTCAAGTATCTGTATCCACGTATTCTTATTACGTTAGTTAATTTGTCCACAAGGTAGTTTACTGTTAATTGACATCGGTCTAGAAACAGTCTCTGTTTTTCCTTCTCAATGCCGATTGTTTCCATAATTTGTGTATCTTTGTTAACATATTTTATTTCGTGTATGGGCACATGTGCTGTCTCATGATTTTTTAAAATACTTGGAATACAGTTCAATATTTTAATAGGTGTACCAGGCACCACCACTGTATCATGTGCATTAATTTTATTTCAATAAAGATATGTCATAGTTTCAAATTTTTTTAAATAATTTCACTCAAATGTCACTTGAATGACCATTAGTGCCGAAAAGTTATTTACTTACTTACTATATTGTGTTTTTTTCCAGACGGAGCCATCTATACAAGATGGGGCAGAAGAACTTGTCCAGATGATGCCGAACTGATATATGAAGGTGAACATTAATAAAATGAATTAAAAACGAAATTGCAAAATACGAAAGGGTCACATATGGTGTAACTGTAACAATGTAATGTAAATATTAAACAATAAATCAGCCATAAAAAACAGGTCGATCTGAAAATAGGGACATGTAGTCAATCACTGGATGTCTTCATAAATAGAGACAATCCCTTTGTGTATTAGATGCACATACCTTATGGCGAATAGTAGGCATTTATCCCTTACAGCGCGGGGATCGACTTTAGTCATCAGAATCTGACGTCTACAGACGTCAGATTCTGACTACTAAAGTCGATCCCCGTGCTGTAAGAGTAAGCATATTTCTATCCTCAGAAAGAGCTAACTAAGACATTTGTAATGATTTCAAATTGGAAAAACCCTTTGGTCTCCAAAAATTTATCGCTTCAAGGGTTAAATTATATTGATTATCAACAGGCAATAATTACATCTCGTCTTCTAAAATGTTTGGTGTTTATCTCGCCTGATCACGGCTGAAAAGAGTTTTTTCACATTGTAGTTAGGTATGTTTGAATTTACCACTTGTGCTTTGAATCTTAACAGGTTTTGCTGGAGGCTCGTATTATAAAAATACAGGAGGAGGCGCTAACCATCTGTGCCTGCAGAGTGATCCTGTCTACAGACCGACTGATGAATCTAGAGGTGTCTACCGAGCAGAAATGCATGGAGCAGAATATTACAATCCATTTAACGGCATGCTACATAATCATGACGTACCATGTGCAGTCTGCTCTGTGACACGTAGGCAGGTGTTGATGATGCCAGGAACCAATCTATGTCAGGAGGGATGGACCACAGAATATGTAGGTCAGGGGTGCATATTACAAAGAATCCTAACTTTGATCCTATCCCAACTTTCTCTTATTTCCATTACAAAAAGTTAGGATCACCTAACTTTTTGTAATGGAAATAAGAGAAAGTTGAGATAGGATCAAAGTTAGGATTCTTTGTAATATGCACCCCAGATTTCAGCAGGTTCAGCTTCATTTAGCAGTCATTACCGTGCAGAGTTTGTGTGTTTGGACGACGATCCTGAGATCACAACCCACAGCAGTCCTGATAATGACTACGGTGTCATATTCTATCCAGTACAAGTGATCTGCGGGTCTCTACCATGTACACCATATGCAGACGAGAAGGATTTACTTTGTGTGGTCTGTTCACGTTAATATGATCCCTAGATTGTGAGCTGACAAAGATGATGAACATTAAACCAAAACAGCTCTATTAATAAAATGACATTTTATTTTACAAATCGATGGAAAATATTTTGATATAGAAAAACTTACTTTCACTGTCAGCAAGGTAAACCACGAAACATTAGTCACGAGGTTTCATAGTTAAAAGGGATAAACCTGTATATTGTACCCGACCTGACCAATACCAAAAATAGCCGGGGATTTGTAGATTCGAATCTATTGTTTTAACAATAGACGCCACAGTTGTATTTTTAATAACATTCAGTACTCATTGGAGGCAGTGTCATCTGATTATGCTATAGATTAATAAAATATTTCACATACCGAGCACAAGTTGTTTCCTCTTTTATTGGCGAATATATATGAATATTGCTTTACGTCGCTTTCTGCACAATCATGGCAATATCGCGACAGATTTATTGGCGAATACAACCAGCAATTCCAATTGATCCGCTTAAATAATATGTCATAAGCTATTTGTCAATTGCATGTTAATTAAGCCCCTAATAATATGTACTTTAGTAGTCAGACAAGTTAGGCATCTATGTAAACTAAACCCCCTCGAATTACACATTTTTCAATTCTCAAGCGATTATCATGAAGTTATTTAAACATTATTTTCTAGTCATTTGGAATCTCTCCTGAAAATGCCATTATAATATATTGTAGGCCTACAGTTCAAACGACCTGACCAATACAAAGAAATAACAGTATAGCTTCGTAGATAAGAATCTACTTTTTTAACAATAGACTGGCGTCACAGGTATTTATCACATGTATTTAACAATTGAAAGTAAATTAGGCCCCTAACATTACACACTATATTTGACAGAAAGTGAGGGAAATTATGCATCTATGTAAATTAAGTTCCTCAAATAAAACACTGTAGGCCGATAACCCAACAAGGTATGTATATATGTAATCTACATCCCCCCCCCCCCCAAAAAAAAAATACACATTTGTCAATTCTCAAGCGATTTTCATGAAATTGATTGAACATTATTTCTAGACCTTTGGCATCTCTCTTGAAAATTCCATTGTAATATTTTTTACAGTTCAAAAGCTAGACCATTTGACATGTGGGCCTAGTAAACATATAATTATGACGCCCCTCTATGAATCCGATTTTGTCGGGGCTGTTGCAAGATGACTAGATAAGAATAGTTCGCTTGAGAACTGACTGAGCACTTGTCGAAAAACGTACTTTCATTTTGGATCAGCCTCCACCTTCGGACAATCTATAGGCGAATAAAAGGACAAATTAGGTATCACTTTAAATTAACCTCTTGTACTAAATCGAGTGACCTACATAGACTTGCTTACACAGAACAACAGAAACAACAACTAAAACATTTGTTGTGTTATATGTTATTGTTTTTACCCCAGGTAAATATAAACAACATCAGTGATCATAACAAACAAGATATTACAGTTCCATTCACACAATCAATTTTTATCCGTTGATAATGACATTTTGCAAGCACTATTTTCTAGTCATTTGGCAACAACTATGAAAATTTCACAGAAGATCAGTGATTATTTCAAAAGTTAGACCAATTGATGTAACGTAAATTAAGAGAATCAACCGGAATAAAGTTAATGGCTTGATAGCAAAAACAAAACAATTATAATGACATCTAGATGTTAGAATGCTGGACTAATGTTTTTTTCAATACTTAAACGATTAAAAAAAACATGAAAAAAAGAAATAAAAACGTTTAAAAAACGTTTTTTTGTGAATGTTCTTTATAATTTTTTTATTTAATGGCTTAAAATGTTATGTTGACGCGACGTTTTAATATTGTACAGAAATTATAACAAAATCATATGACCTTTTAAAAATGTTTGAAAACTGTTTTGTTTGCTGGGTACATCATAATTTACTACATAACAAAGGATCAAACTTTTGAACTATACAATATTTTTTGTGGAATTTTTAAGATAGTCGCCAAATGACTAGAAAATAGGCAAATTTTGATCAAAATCGCTTGAACATCTACTCAGTAATCTGCAAAAAGCTAGCTCCCCCCCCCCCCCCACTGTCAGACAGATTATAGGATTCATGACCATGTATATCATCCAAATAACACGAATACCAGAGAAGGGTCTAAAAAACAGTCACATAAAATGTGTCTTGTATAGTATATATGTGAATTGATATAAAGTGAAATTTATAAAACAGCAGCAGATGACTTGATATGACGTTATATAGATGTGTGGATCAACATAAATTATGTGGGGACATTTTTATCATGTTTATTTTTTGAAAATCAGAGGACCATGTACATACGGCAGTTAAAAACTAATGATAATGATGATGATGATGATGATAATGCTAATAAAAATAATAATGATAATAATATGTTCCCGGTAAGCACCTATGAAAACAAACAATCAGCGAATTAAACAATTATTAAAAATAGACAAAAAAAACATATATCAATCAATCAATCAATCAATCAATCAATCAATCAATCAATCAATCAATCAATCAATCAATCAATCAATCAATCAATCAATCAATCAATCAATCAAACTATCAATCAATCAATCAATCAATCAATCAATCAATCAATCAATCAATCAATCAATCAATCAATCAATCAATCAATCAATCAATCAATCAATCAATCGATCAAGCAATCAATCAATCAATTAATCAATCAATCAATCAATCAATCAATTAATTGACATGACATAGATAGCAGATCAATTGAATACAAATATTGTTATGTTATTAATAAGATATACCAGGAGTCACTGGCTAAGCTAGTTACCAACGTTTGTGTTGTCAGCCACAGGCATTGGCAAGATGATCTAGCAAACGATGTTGTTGTAACAAGTTTGATCATGAACAATAAAACCTTTGCACATCATTATGCACGAGTATGAACACACCCTCCACAGCTTGTTATATTTGTTATGGCTCCTAATTCATAAAAATCTCATTTCTTTGTCAGCATATATTCATTATTTTTCATTTTCAGTTCTAATCACTGCTCATTAAGAAATAATCGACGAAATGCATAATATAAATGTATATTTCTTGGATTTTTTGTTTTAACTAAATTTGCGTTTTTTAGATACATATTACAGCTTCAGATGGAAATTTTAACTTTATTTTTCATTTGGGTTATCGCGATCGAAGTCCTGACATTTAACTTATATACATCATACTCAGAGCTGGATGATATAGTTATCATAGTGAGAATCATTGCAAAGTCCAAGGGGATATAGTATTATGCAAAGATAGTTCACATAGTGATATTACTTGGTGATATCAACCGCTAAAGGGACAAGGTAATTTATTAAATTTTTTTTAATTTATTCAAATTTTAACCCATTTGAAGTTGTGTCTGGCTACCGCGACCCACAACTTCAAGTGGGTGAAAATAACTCATATTTGTTTGATTTTTGAACAAACATTCACAAATTTAGATTTTGAAACACACATTTTATTCCCAATAACAGTGATTCAATCTAGAAATAAATCAAATTAAAAGCTATTACGATCTTGAGTAATGATTTAAGTGTTCAATGATATGATATAGGGATATACAATATTACATGGTGATATTCTCCATATTTCTTGGTGATGGTAATAGCACATATTGATATACCATAATATTACATTGTGATATTCATCATATTTTTTGTTGATGATGATATGACATTGTGATATGGCATATTGATATACGAGTATATTCCATGGTGATATTCTTCATATTTCATGGTGATGATGATATGACATAGTGATATCCCATGATATTACATGGTGATATTCATCATATTTCTTGGTGATGATGATATGACATAGTGATATCCCATGATACTTCAGTGATTCATGACATATTGATATACGAGTATATTCCATGGTGATATTCTTCATATTTCTTGGTGATGATGATATGACATAGTGATATTCCATGATAAAACATAGTGATATTCATAATATTTCTTGGTGATGATGATATGACATAGTGATATTCCATGATATTACATAGCGATATTCATCATATTTCTTGGTGATGATTATATGACATAGTGATATACCATGATATTACATAGTGATATTCATCATATTTCTTGGTGATGATTATATGACATAGTGATATCCCATGATATTACATAGTGATATTCATCATATTCAGAGCTCGCTGACAAAGTGGCACGTTATTAACAGCGTCCAGATATTTTTGACCAATCACACTTCTCCACACCTGTGCCGTATTCAGGGCATTGGGTGACGCCCCCATCGCCGTCAACCTATCCTTCTGAGCCAATTTATCCATGTGACTCACAAGTCCAGCAGTGACTGGAAGGTTCAGGTATTTATAGATTTTCTCAGCACATTCTCGCGGTGAAGCAGCGAGATCCTCGTACATTACCGTCATGAAATTACGAGGATGCCGCTGACGTAAGCGTAGACTGATGTCAAAGTCATGAGCCACCCTGGCACACGTCTTTCTGGAGTCATAGGTCCACGATGATGACTTGAGGGTGTGATCCACCCTGGCTTTAGCGTAAGCCTGTCCTCGAGGGTCCCGAGTGAGGTACAGCACCTTTAAATGAGGATCTAGCCTCAGCATCGCCTCCACGTACTCCATCGACATACGTGTCTCCATGGCAACACTGACGCTTGTTGCCTTACACCGGGGTTTCAGATTGTGTACGCACGGGTGTACGTATGTGTTCTTGCGCTGTAGACACTGCCAATGCTTAGGGAATGCCTGAGCTATACCCACCCCCTTGGGGTCATCAGAGGGGTCACCCTGTGTCTGCCGTGTCACCTCGATCTCCTCCACGCAATCTGCTGCCTTACAGTAATTGGTAATCAAATCTACACACTCCTTATGACTCATCTCACCACTCATGTCACCATGGTTACCACCACTCTCCTCTCCAGCAGCCATACTCTGTTTAACACAAGCCTGAAATTCTTTCATCCCGGCATATTCCTCAGACGCGAATCGATTACTATCCATGAAATATTCCACTGGTAATTTATCCAGGTCGCAGTTCAGCAGGTTGAGCATGTTGACGGCTAGGTAGTGAGACTCCATCTCACTTATTTCTCTGAAATATAAAATACAATTTGTCAGAGTAGGCTATATGAACACATTCTTAATTATTACACAACCCTGACGTTGGGACCCTAGTCACCATACATATTGAGAATTGTTCAAAATAAAATGCAAATGAAATTGATACAACTTTTTTAGTAGATGATGACCTAAGTAAATAAATAAACAATTTAGGAGATGTCTAATTTTCTTTACCAGAAATATCTTATATCATTTGAGTCTTCAAATAAAGAAAAATATCAACAAACAATATAATATCAACCACCACTAAGAATGTAACCCTGACACCACAAAAACGACTATAGTCGTTTTCAATTTGTTATATTAGCAAATGAAATCACTGTTATTAAAAGGAGTGTTTAAGCATCAACGTATGTCAATGGAGCACGCTGGGGGCAATGCTGAAGATTTATTTAAGGGTGCTGTACATCAAACGAGATCCTCAAATAAATATCAGACATTTTCTGCCACTTGAAGTTGTGGGTCGCGTTAGCGAGACACAACTTCAAGTGGGTGAAAATTTAAATTATTTAATTTTGCGATTTAAGGGTTCAGATTACTGCAATTATGAATATATATATATATCATAATCAACCCACCTATATGTATCATTGCCCGACATACACGTGGGGGAGAAGCTGAAGACTTGAATACTCATTAAGGATTGCTCTACCTATTCAAGTATGTCAATGGAGCACGTGGGGGCAATGGTGAAGACTCATGTAAGGGTTGGTCCTCAAATAAATATGACACATTTTCAGTCACATGAAGTCGTGGGTCGCTGTAGCGAGGCACAACTTAAAGTGGGTAAAATTTTAATTTTGTTTAATTTAAGCTATTTAATTTAGCGCTTTAAGAGTTGATATTACTGTGTTTATACGGATATGTGGGGTAATCAACCCACCGATATGTATCATTGCCTGATATAATGACAGGGTATTCTAAGCTGCCTTTCACGGCCTGGTAGAATGATTTCAGAGGTTCGTTATGATGAGCCATGTTTTCCAGGGGAGTGAACAGTTCATCCATCAGAGCCGTACCACCCCGGTAATAGGCGAAGATCAACACTCTAACAGGAGGGCCGTCAGCCAAGATTGATGTAACTGTGGAAGTAAAATCATAATATACAACCTCGATAATAGGGAAAGATAAGGGTATGGGAAAAAAATAATAGCACACACATGGGCATTGAGAGAATAAAATAATATAAATAATGTTTTGCCATGTTTATTTAATCCACTTGTAATGAAGATATATCATTATTTCAATTATAACCTGGCTAAAATTCAACGAAAAAAAGCTGAGCAAAGATATGATTTTACAAGTAGTGGATATAGGTGCTGTTTTCACTGTTTGGGAGAAATTATTCTGAACTTCTGGTCCCACATTAAAGCTATAGTCAAATGTTAAATTATGCGGCTCATGGGTTTCCTCAGAATGCAGTCATGCCCGTGGGTATTACATAATAATACTATATATGTTTCATACCTAATGCCACATTAAAAACATCATCGCAAGTCCATAAACTTGGGCGACATCTATGAGCTAATAATTCCACCAATGTCCTCAGCTGAGCGTTGGGTTTGAAATCTACCTGTTCTGTTTCTGCATGGAGCTCGAAACAGCTGACCATCACGCATGTATTGACAGGAGGGCTTTCCCAGCAAACATTGAACTCTCACCCAATGCTGGTTTATTGTTGGGCCTGCATCGCAGACACTGGTCTAAAATTAAAACAGCATCGGGTGAGTGTCACGCTGGAGTAGTATCCTTGTAATCAGGATAGTGACTCGAGCTGAATGTAATCAAACAGTACAGTATACTGAAGGCCTACAGGTGACCTGCTCATGCGAATTAACCCTTGCGGGGATAGACTTTAGTCGTCAGAATCTGACGTCTGTAGACGTCAGATTCTGACGACTAAGCCGGTCCCTGCAATGTAAGTGAAAAAATATTTCAAATGGCCGTAGACCCATAAAATAGGTATTCAAATGAATCAGAAAGAGCTAACTAAGACATTTATGATTATTTCAATTTGAAAAAAAACCTTTGGTTGCGATGTTTTTCCCAAATTATTTCAGCGCTTCAGGGTTAAGGACATAACTGGTGGCTTAATGTAGCACCCTGATCCTTACGTGCTCTGTAACCATGGTAACTGCTGCAAAACATGATTTAGTCTCAACAAGGTTCACTGGCTATTTAGATATCAATTGATGGATAGATAATATGTTATCTTGATTCCTCATCTAGGTATCGGCAAATCTTGCCAATTGACCTGCTGTGATTGTGCTGTAATGTGCTGACCTGGGTTTTTCATACACAATTCAGTAGCGGATCCGGAGGGGGAGGGGCGCAGTCGGTGCCCTCCCCCCCCCCCCCAAAAAAAAAACCCAACATATTTCGGCCAAAAAATGGTCTAGAATGCGTCATTTGAGGCTTTAGATTTCAAAATATTCAGGTAGCGCATGCCCCTGGACCACCATACAGCATATACTGTGATTTGCGGTGTGTATATATTCTTGCAAAAATCGGCGACCTCCTCCCCCCCCCCCCCCTCCCCCGGTCTGTCAATTCCTAGATCAGCCACTAGACATCTCTGTGTCAAACATCCCACCTAAGTTAGGGATTGAACTGGCGGGTGAGATTTTTTTTTTTTTTTTTATATTACGTGGTGCTGTTCAGTTTTGCAGACTGTCAGTTGTACCTGGGTTTGCAGAGACTGAGGCGCATCACATGTATTATGTATCCCCTTATGTGTAAAATATTTGTATTGAGAGCGTTGTGTCCAGTCAATCGGTCTGTAGCAATACTGCGCAGTACTGATGAGCTAGTTATATTTTAGACATAGTGCCTATTTATTTAACTCTACGCGTATTTGTTTTACTATACAGTTTAAAATCATTAGATCTTTACATCTTTCGATCTTCTAAAGACCATAATAGAAGCTCGAAAGATGTAAAGCTATAAAAAAAAACATATATCTATCTGAGAAAAATACATTATACGAAAATCGCAAAAAAATTAATCGCATAGAATATAATGGTCTTAAATTTGTATAAATAACAGATTATTTGTATACTTACAATTTCTAGGTTTGAGGCGTTCTCTCATTATTTTGTCGGTGACTTTGTTTTTTTGTAGTCCACTCCCGGTCAGATGGCTGTCGAGAGGTTCTTTAATCTGTTTGTAGTCACTACTGGCCAGCAGATGTATCATTGGACCGACCAGACCCACAGACAAAAACACCTGAACCACCAAACACTTAAAGCGACCTTTCATTTTCAGTTTTCACAACAGGTCAAGTACAAAAGCTTGAGAGTTTTAGTTGATGACACTTGAGAGCTCAGCTGATGGCACTAAACAATTCAGACATGAGAACTTAAGAGTTCAGCTGATGGCACTATAGAATTCAAACAGGGAAATTTGAGTGTTCAACTGATTGCACTGAGGAATCCTGACAGAGAAACATCAGAGTTCAAACAACATAAACTTGATATCACTAAAGAATTCAGTCAACTGAGGGTCAGGATTCAGTGATGAAGAGTTTAATCTTCTTTTTTTTGAGTTGAGATTTCGACTAGATTGCGTGTAGATTTAAGTTGGATCTCACACTCTCAGTCATCCACTACTGTACATGCCACGTCGTTTTCTACAAGATTCCAAAAAGCTCATAAGACCCCTTTCTTCTGTGTGTTTCGTTTGGCGGGTCATGTCGCTGTAATCATGATGTGTTCTGGTTCCCACTGATACAGTGTCCCATGTCCGTGTATGTATTGTGGAAAGATCATCATTATGATCACATGCCTGAAACACAGAAATGAATTATGATCACACAACGCTGACTGTAACACAGCGTAATGATAAGTTATACAGCTAACACAAATCACTGACCCATTGTTGGATCAAAGCTGGGCCAGCGTGGTAGACGGTTTACCAACATTGATCCAATAATAGTACAACGTCTGGGATATTTGGAGCACAAACTGTTTCAATTAATCAATTAATGGTTCAATCAATGAATCAATCAATCGAGCAAAAAAGCAAGCGAGCTATTAAGCAATCAGTTAATTAGAAATTGGAAAGGGCATATTCAGCATATATATTAATGTTTAAACTTGTGCTATTCCTTGTCGACGTTTTTTCAGATAGGCTGTGGCTCAAAACTCGAGGTGAATGGGTCCAAGTGCCAGTCGAGCATAACCTACTTTCGGTATTGCGATGTGCACAATGGTGACAGAAGATAATTCTGTCTACGTCGGATCGGATATTTGTCTCTGTGGCTGTTCAAAGGCCTAGATTGGGCAGTGCTTCATATGGTAATGTGCAATATAAAAAAAACAATGAATTTATCCAATATGGCCGGCTTCAGGCTTCCTTCCGTTATATGCTGTTAAAATAAGATGATCGATCTATGATCGATCTATGAAACTATTAGTATACATCATACAGAAATGATACATTGCATGATGACGATTTTCCAGTTAATGTCTGAAATCTAAATCGAGTATCTATTACAAACAACTTCATCAATTCCAATAGTTTTTTATAAAGTTTGAAACATGTCTGAAAACATATAGTTATATATTTAAGGATTAAGTCCTAAAGCACTAAAATATTTGTGTATAGAGAAATTAAGTGTGTTTTCAGGGATGTGAAATGATGCTTTAATGCATCGTGAGGACTTAAAGGGTTAATGCAATGATGTGCCGACGACACCTCAAAAATGACTGTTTGGCTCCTTGACTATAACCCTTATCCTGCTGATCACGAGTTTTGTCGTTTTTTAGCCTGTTTTATCAGGTGATCAAATCACTGATATTGGGATCGAAATGTGTGTTTAAACTCCAAGATTTGCAAATATTTGGTAGCAAATTAACCCTTTAAACCCTCACGATGCGTTAAAGCATCTTTTCGCATCTCTGAAAAAAAATCTTATTTTCGTACAACTAAGGGTTTTAGAATGAGAATTTACATGTAGCTGTTGTAATAATAACGATATTTTTTTTAATTTGCAACACACTTCAAGTCATCTTCATCCAATACAAGTCTAGAATTGCGACAGCAATTCGCGGCTTGTATTGGATTAAGATGACAAGGATAAATTCAGGATTGAATTTAATTTTACAGGGGCGGGATGGGGGGCTGCAATATTTTTGAAATAAATAAAGAATATTTTCAAGAACTGTTCTATATTACCATGTAATGAATTTTTAATTTGTTAGCGCCTTGGCGAGCCAGGTTGGAATAAATCATTTTATTGGTGTCTCGCTACCGCGACTCACAACTTCAAGTGGGTAAAATTCTAATCAAGACATAATAGCTTAATAAAATATTCTATTCATATGGTAATCTAGCAATTGTGATGTTTATTACTTCGTTAACTTTTCTTGTTTGGAGATCAAATAAAAATGCTAAAAACAGCTATTGACGTGCTTAGCACTTTAACCCTTACAACACTGAATTATTTTTTAAACCATAGAAACTAAAGTTTTTTTAAATTTGAAATCATCCCAAATATCTTAGTTAGCTCTGTCCGGTTCATTTTAATAGCTATGTTATGGGCCTACGGTCATTAAAAATATTTTAATTATTTCAGTGCGGGGACCGTTTTTATACGTCAGCATCTGACGTCTACAGACGTCAGATGCTGACGTATAAAGACGGTCCCCGCACTGAAAGGGTAAAATGGAAAATTAAACGACAACTGCTACACATCAGCCTGATAATGTGTTGTCAAACTCCCACCTGAGTAAGTCAGTGTGCTTTGTCGTCCGTGACTCGAAATAATGATCAATTCGTTGTATAGTTTCAGCGCAATGCCTCAACTAATGTAGGCCCTATTCACCGTAATTATTTACAGCCAGGAACTAAAGACTACTGTAGTACAATGCACAGTCAAGCAGCTGTAACTCAATTGGAGTCTGCATTTACAGGTTAGGGGCCACCATTCAATCTCCAGGGGGGAGGGGGGGGATATTATGTCTCCCCTCTACAGAGAGGGAGAGACATGTAGCTTTACTTCTCACTGCATTTCTCTGTCCGATGTCCGTGCGTTCATCTATCCTGCAGGCGTTCAAACAGGAGACGTTGACCCAATGTCGGTCTTTTGTTGGCCCACCGTTTGCGACGCTGAGCCAACCTTAGCCCAGTATTGGGTTACTGTGTCGTGTTTCACGCCACGCTGAATGTGGGCCAGCGTCACAGACGGCGGGCCAACATTAACCCAGGCCCAATGGCGCAGCATTTGGTTGAAGGTCTATTCATTGAAAGAAAGGCGGTATAGGGGTGTATTATGCTGAGCTACCCTCTGATTACCACGGGGGTAATAATTAAAAAAACATATTTCCGATAATATTTCAGTGACGAGCCAGCATTTCAAACAGTGGCCCAGCATTGAACCAACATTGGGTGTTTGATATAAACGATTTAAAAATTAAAATAACAGTTGTAATTACAGAGAGGAATGAATTAATGCAGTTTTAGGCCAACTTTGTGCACATATAGGCTAAACTGGGACAAGAGAACCTCCTGAGGCTGGTGAGATGAATGATATGACAGTGGAGGAGAGTCGCAAATAGTCGCAAAACATCGCAAACCGTCGCAAACGATCTCAAACCGTCGCAAACGATCGCAAATGGTCGCTAACGATCGCAAATAGTCGCAAACCGTCCCAAATGATCGCAAATGGTCGCAAAAGGTCGCAAACGATCGCAAATGGTCGCAAACGATCGCAAACGATCGCAAATAGTCGCAAACCGTCGGAAACGATCGCAAAATGGTCGCAAGCGATCGCAAATGGTCGCAAAAAACTGCAAACTATCGCAGACTGTCGCAAGCGATCGTAAACCGTCGCAAACAATTGCAAATGGTCGCTAACGATCGCAAATAGTCGCAAACCGTCCCAAATGATTGCAAATGGTCGCAAACCGTCGCAAACGATTGCAAATGGTCACAAACAAAGTACTCATTAGGACTGAATGCCTACTGGCCAGGACCGGCGACGCTGGCCCAACATTTAACAGACATTGGGTCGGTGTCGGCTTACAAAACATTTGCATAACATTTGTACAACGCCGGCCCAACGTCTTCGACGCATTGTACAAATGTTATACAAAATGTTTTGTGTTTCCTGTGTTGAACGCAGCCCAGCAAACACGAGGCGTTGAACCAGTGCTGGTTTGATGCTGGGCCAGCGTCGCAGACGGTGGACCAGAATTGGACCAGCATTTGGTCGACGTCGTGTTTGCTGGGAGTGTAGACAAGCACCAAAACGGAATAATAAATTCCGCTTAATACATAGTCTCTACTGTCCACAGGAGCCATTTAATAACATTAATTACAAAAGCCATTGACACTACATCTATTAGCTTTCAACCTTTATGGCTATGCTGCTGGAGGGGAGACATCTCCAGTTTTTTGTCCTAAAAAACAGACCCTTCTAGTTACATTTTTATATAAAACAGTTATTGAAGTAAATCATTTACTTCACGCTTGAAAATATTTCTTTCAAAAATACTTCAGCCCCCCCCCCCCCCCCTGGAGTTGACTGGTGTCCCCCTATAGTGTTACTACCTCCGCCAGGAAGATTATGTTTTTGGTGTGGCTGGTTAGTCTGTCTGTATGTCTGTCTGTCTATCAGTCTGATTACTTGCAAAGTAATGAACGGTTTTGACTGTATTTCTTAGGTGTGTCTCGAGTACACGAACAATCGATTATATTTTAGCGATGATCAGGATTACGGTACGGATCCAGGGTCCGGATTACGATAATTAATTTCAGTGGAGGTTTCTGACTGAAATAACTGATTATATTTTGGGATGATCAGGATGACGATTCGAATCCTGGATCCGAATTAGGATCATTAACCCTTGTCCTGCTATGCCCGGATATATACGGGGTTAAGGATGTATTAGATCAATAAAAATATCACTTAATTTTGATAAAATAGTTTTTAGTAGATGCTTAGTTGATCCAATAATTTAATTTTAGACATGTTTATTTTTCATAAATAGTAATATTTTTCGTCATTTGAAGCTGGAAATTGCGTTAGCAATTCCAGCTTCAAATGACGAAAAATACAATTGAAGTAATTCAGCAGGACAAGGGTTAAATTGGCGGAGATTTGCAGTCTCTGACTACCTGAAGTAACTCATTACAGGAAATATAAGTCGTTACCGATGTTTGTCCTTCACAGGTGTATTGTATTATAGTGCAGTCATTATGGATCAAAAGTTTGACCAATAAGGAAAAAATTGGCACAGAATTTTTTTTGTTCGGATATAGTTCATTGGGGTTCAAATAACACCAGGAAAAACTTGCACCCTTTAGGACTGAAGCTAACTTCAAACTTTGAAAAAATCAAAATGGCCGCCAAAAATCAAGATATGGAAGTTTTTTTTTTTTAAATAGTCGCATAGCTTTCATGTAAGATTAAACTTAAAGGTAATTAAATTATAATAACGAATATTGTGCACTGCAATATATTCTTAACACTACTTTCTTACAAAATAGTACGGATAAATAAAAATCAAAAAAATATATAATAGGATATTATCACACAAGTAACGTTAGGCGACCTTAATAGGGCCTGCTAGTAACCAGAGTCTGTCTTAAGAAAATCACTAAGCCTACAGCCTTTAGTCACTATAATATCAGACATATTAGCGATAATATTAATTGTGTGTTGTGTTACAATCAAATATTTCCTTTATCTAGTATGTGAGCAGTCACTGCTAAATTATGATACAGTATTAGTAAAGCAGAAAGGTCAAGATGCACTGAGAAATGCTAATAAAATATACAATGATGATGTAGCTGGAATTATTACAGCGCTTCAAAAGAAAGGGACAGAGACTGTTCAAGTTCATGTCACATGCCACAAACAGAATACTTCCATAAAAGTAATATTAGTATAAGTCCAACAGGCCCTTCTCTAAGCTAAAAAGGCTCAGATCGATAGTTTCTGAATTTGATTTCAAGCAAAACTGTATGTTCTGTGGGGAAAATGCCGATATCGATGATGCTGGAAGCAAAGCCGTTGGTGAGAAGAGATATATGGTTAGTCCGAACGCATGGAATCCAGACTACTATTCAGAATGTTTCACAGAAAAGGGGTGATGACTGAAGTAGAGAAGTTGAGAAGAGAATTAGTATCGTAAGAGATCTGGTAGCAGCAGAAGCCCGCTACCACCATAAAGGATGTTATATACCTTACATAAAAAATGCAAGTCTGCACCAAGGGTGTCGGTCGTCAATGCTTATTAAATGACACCGATCATTTAAAATAATTGGTCACGTATTTTTTTAAGAAAATGAAGAGTGTCATTGTATTCTGGACGACTTAATGAGCACACTTAGTAGCTATGCTGCCTCTGAAACAGATATTTGTCATTCACAAACACGGAAACCGCTCTTACCATGCTTATAAGCAAGTTTGGAGATTATAATTATCATAACTGCAACAAAGAACCATAGGCCTACACTAGTTGTGTGTTTTTTAGACACAGGGTATAAATTATTGAAGTAAAAAATATGAAGATTAAAAGACGACATTGATGACACTACATAATACATTCCAGCAGGAACAGCTTTTGAAAAAAAACACTATCACTAATTCCAGCAACCCTTATGTGAGTGACTGATAAAATAATTCCCAAACAGAAAGGAAAGGAGGAGCAAGAAAAGTTCAGGAACGGTAATACATGTAGCTGCTTTGTCACATGATATAATGTAAGCAACACGTCCTAGATCATTTGTATCTATGATCGGCTTGTTGTTCATATACAACAACATTATATGCAAAGGCTGTACAAATGGTTGCTTCTTCTGATCCGAGCAATAAACTATCAAGAGCTGTGATTAATGTGAACAGCTGTGATAATGTCATTTATGGGAGCACTATGCTCCACCATCATGGGTGGAAGTGGAATGTAAGAAGTTTGGTCCATCATATCTGCATTAATGCAAATAGCTTATGACAAGGTTCCGATTAATTCTAACCAGCTTATATTTCACGTTAAAACACATTGCTTTGTCCGACTACAAGGCCTACATTCTAAGCCGAGAATGGAGAGTTATTGTTGATCAAGAACAGCCCTGGTGCTAGGATCAGTCAAGCGTGACCGAGCTGTTGATAATGAGGGATCCTCATTATGGTCGGATGTGTATTAAAGGTGATCTATCACCCCTTATATAGTATGAATAATTTTGTGACAGATGAATCAAAGTTGCCACAAGATGGGGCACAAGTATTTCCTTATATGGGGTGATTGGCTATCACGTGACCCTCTGAGAGAGTCACATGATAGCCAATCACCCTATATATGGGGTGATTGGCTATCATGTGACCCTCTGAGAGGGTCACATGATAGCCAATCACTCCATATAAGGACATAATTATTCATACCATATAAGGGGTGATAGATCACAATTAAGTCTACATTCTTAGCTGTGGAAAAGGCCTTTTCCACAGCTAAGAATGTAGAGCTCCTCAGGATTTAACTAATAAATTACATAACACTAGACTCGCATTGACCTTTGCTCTTCTGAATGGTTTGTTTCTATTTTTCATTCATTTGAATTGTAACTACTGAATTATAGGAAGACGGTGAGCCAATAATAAAACAGCATTGGGTCGATGGCTCGAGTCTAGTGTGAAATAGGCCGGGCAGGATATGCATATGAAAAATTGTATGCTTCTGTAGCTGAAGTGCACAAGTAATACTGACTAACAGTATGCCTTTGCTTGCCGTGTCGTCCTCTCCGAGGCCGTGAATGGATGTATTTGCAATACCCGAAAAATCCAAACATGGCGGTGATTAAGAGCGATCAAGACCCCAAGGTTCGAAAAATGTCCATAACTTTTTAATGACTGTGCGACCTCTGAGCTGAGCATGCGGGTATGGAACTGAAATGTTGCTGATTCTAAAAAACTGTTTTTGACCTGATTACTCCCCGATATTTTCCGATATGACAGTCCAAAGAAATGTCCCACGATTTTCTACGCGGTAAATCTTGTGGCTGAAACCTGTTTCAGCCACTGGGGCTAAGCCTTTGCGAGCTAAGGGTTATTTCTTCCACTTAAATAAGGACCCGGAGTAACCCTTGAAGTACAGTTGGACAACTGTAAACATTTTTCAGCTCGCGTTATGGTTTAGATAATATTTCCAAAATAATATTCACATGTTCTTGAACTTGTAAGTCGCTCCAGCAAAAGGATTTGTAATATGTTCTATATGTTAACCTTTTATATTTTGAGAGCTAACCAATTTCATTGATTAATACAGAAAATGCGCATATTTTAACGCTAGTAGGCCAATGTATCAGGAGCCCACTGATAGCTCAGCCAACTGTAAAATATATTGGCGCATGCAGTGTCCTCTACAATGGTGTCCCGGAAGTAACTCTAGCAAAATATGACATTAACCATTTGAGCCCTTACGATGTATTAAAGCATCATTTAACATCTCTGAAAACAGACCTAATTTTCCTGCAGCCCAGGGTTTTAGAACGAAAATTTCCATGAAACTGGCTTAACAATGCATGTGAATTTTTAAACCACATCAAATCCTCTTCATCCACTGCAAGTCGAGAATTGCGACAGCAATTCGCGGCTTGTAGTGAATGAAGATGACAATGTAAAGTCAGGCTTCCGTTATTTAATGATGGACTATTAAGTGACATTAGCCTGTGTGACTGTGGTTTGTGATGGAGACTTGCCAGCTATCGACACTTTAACCCTAAAAGCGCTGATTATTAATATAAACCATGGAGACCAAAGGGATTTTTTTCAATTTAAAATAATCTTAAATGTCTTAGAGTTAGCTTAACTATTTTTGCATAAACCACGGAAAGCAAAGGTTTTTTTCAATTTGAAATCATCATAAATATCTTAGTTAGTATTTCCCACTTCATTTGAATACCTATGTTATGGGTTTAGGGCAATCATAGATATTTTTACTCTATCAGTGCGGGATCGACTTTAGACGTCAGAATCTGACGTCTACAGTCGTCAGATTCTGACGTATAAAGTCGATCCCCGCGCTGTAAGAGTAAAGCGATGAGCAGCGATGTCTGAGGTAATGTGCGTTAAAAGTAACCTAATAAGCTAAGCGGGACTAAAATCGCTTTTAAAATATTTTGTTAGCGGGATAAATCACTGTTATTGGAAAAGAAATGAACGTTTAAACATCGAGATTGCCAAAGTTTGGTCTCAAAGTAAACATATGCATATATGATATCATTCTGTGACCAGAGCAGTCTCTCCCTGTCGCACTCGACCTACGGTCTCGTGGGTGGGGCGCTGATGACAGCATGATACGATATTTACTTGACGTTGTGGGTCGCGGTCGCCTTTGCAAATCGGCTCAGAATTGACGGAAAAATCGGCGGAAATCATGCGATCCTGGTTGATCATTTTTATTTTGTCTTTCAGTAGAAAAGTATTCTATAACTTTAATCCAAGTATATAATCTCAAATGCAGCATTAAATATTTGTAACCAAAGATTTATATTTCAAAGATGAATAAATGAATTAATGGATGAATGAATGAATGAATGAATGAATGAATGAATGAATGAACGAATGAACGAATGAACGAACGAACGAACGAACGAACGAACGAACGAACGAACGAACGAACGAACGAACGAGCAAACGAACGAACGAACGAACGAACGAACAATCGACCGAGCAAATAAACGAATAAATGGACAAAGTGATAGATAGACGGAGGGAAGAATGAATAAATGAATGAATGAATGAATGAATGAATGAATGAATGAATGAATGAATGAATGAATGAAAGAATGAATGAATGAATGAATGAATGAATGAATGAATGAATGAATGTAGCCGTATGCTTTATACATTGGCTGATCAAGTAAACCTCGCTGCAACACTTGTCCTTTGACACACTGTAACTCACCTGCCGTGAACGAGATCTAGGCCTTATATCTATATGTATCTGAATGCACCACTGTGGCTAAAGCTCATATGCAAATAGTAGATAAGTAGCGGAATACAGGTTTCCAGTGAGCGTTGGCCCGATGTTGGCCCGACATCTACCCAATGCTGGACCCTCGTCTACGACGTTGTCCCAACATTGGGTAAACATCGGGTTAACGTATTGTTTCTGTGACAGCCTGGCAAACACAAAATGCTAAACCAATGTTGTCATAATGCTGGGCCGACGTTACAAACGGTGGAGCAACAATAAAATATCCGTGATGGAACATTCCGTGTTGGGTTGTATGCTATCATTCGATGATTATTTTGACTGCCACAAACTGTTCAAATGTCTAAATATTGCAGTTCTACCTATACATAAAGCACTGGAAATTATAGTCATTGCAGTTTTTTAAAAGTTTAGAGAATAGTCTGAACATCTAACTTCGCGTTGCCAGGTAAACAAAACACGCTGAAGCAAGGTTGGTATACTGTTGGGCCAACGTCGCAGACGGTGGGCCAACATTATGACAACATTGGATCAACGTCTTTGCTGGTCCGAAATTGGGCCACTTCTCGTGTTTGTTAAGGTCGAAGCTAAATAAGAAGTAGGTCCACACGATAGCAGTGGTTTTGATCATCAGAGCTGTAGAATATTATAAATTATATTCTGTGAAACGCTGTGACGTCAATCGGTGAAAACAGAGTTATATAACACCCCCTCCCCCATACTTCATTCTGCGAAACGCAGTGATGTCAGTCGGTGAAAACAAGGTTATATAAGACCCCCTCCCCCATACTTCATTGTATTAGCCAGCTCGGTGAAAACAAAGGAGGTCAAGGTTATTGAGTTTCACAGAATAGGGACATGTATGACACATGTGCAAGAAATTAGTTACATTGAACTTATTTTGAAGTGCAGAAATGCAATCTATGTTTGACATGGTCCATATGAAGTGGTTTGGTTTTAAAGATAAAGCACGGGTTACAAATTTCCATTATAAGCAAACTATTTTTTATAGAAGCGTGCATAGTTTGATTAAGATTCAAGACGATCCAAGACAACTTCTAGACAAATATTCACAAGTGGATATAACAGGTGCGACGCTATAGAGAATCCCCCATATCATTTCACAAAGACGCATGTTTACAGACAAAGAAGTGATGCACAATAAATGAGGATATGGATGACGGAAGTATGATGTATGACTTGTGATGACATCATCCCTAGACACTAAGCACTAATGTGCTCAAATGTACGCGATCTTATCTATTGCTTTTCATCCTTTAATTTCAAGTGAGGCCTGTAACTATTTGATGAAAAAAAATGTATTTCCCTTGTTGGGTCTGTAGATGTATGTAGGTTTGAATCGTAATCATCGTAAATCGCAAAATCGTGTTATGTTACTACACACACGGAACATGATCGACTTGTCCCATTTAAATTCACTTTGACCTTGACCTTTAACCCAACAACCTAAATATACCCACAATCAATGAAATAATGCCATAAATAGTCGCAAACCGTCCCAAATGATCGCAAATGGTCGCAAACGGTCGCAAAACGATCGCAAACGGTCGCAAACGATCGCAAATGGTCGCAAACCGTCGCAAACGATTGCAAATGGTCACAAACAAAGTACTCATTAGGACTGAATGCTTACTGGCCAGGACCGGCGACGCTGGCTCAACATTTAACAGACATTGGGTCGGTGTCGGCTTGTAATCGCCGCCAGACCAGCTGCTATTCCAAGCAAACACAAAACATTTGCATAACATTTGTACAACGCCGGCCCAACGTCTTCGACGCATTGTACAAATGTTATACAAATGTTTTGTGTTTCCTGGGTTGAGCGCAGCCCAGCAAACACGAGGCGTTGAACCAGTGCTGGTTTGATGCTGGGCCAGCGTCGCAGACGGTGGGCCAGAATTGGACCAGCATTTCGTCGACGTCATGTTTGCTGGGTGTGTAGACAAGCACCAAAACGGAATAATAAATTCCGCTTAATACATAATCTCTACTGTCCACAGGAGCCATTTAATAACATTAATTACAAAAGCCATTGACACTACATCTATTAGCTATCAACCTTTATGGCTATGCTGCTGGAGGGGAGACATCTCCAGTTTTTTGTCCTAAAAAACAGACCCTTCTAGTTACATTTTTATATAAAACAGTTATTGAAGTAAATCATTTACTTCACGCTTGAAAATATTTCTTGCAAAAATACTTCAGCTCCCCCCCCCCCCCCCGCCCCTGGAGTTGACTGGTGTCCCCCTATAGTGTTACTACCTCCGCCAGGAAGATTATGTTTTTGATGTGGCTGGTTAGTCTGTCTGTATGTCTGTCTGTCTATCAGTCTGATTACTTTAAAAGTAATGAAGGGTTTTGAATTAATTTCTTAGGTGTGTCTCGAGTCAACGAGCAATCGATTATATTTTAGCGATGATCAAGATTACGGTACGGATCCTGGGTCCGGAGGGCGGGGGCCCTAGGGTAGTGGTTAGCACCGCTGCCTTTCACGCCAGAGATCGGGGTTCGGTTCCCCGTCTCGACGGTTTGAAAGAAACAAAAAATGTTTCTTCCACATCCACGTGTGAAAGTCAGTATTGTGGGGAGCCTCTGTGACCGAGAGGTAGCGTGCTCGGCCTCAGACCGTCAGGGCTCGAATTTCGAAGCCTGTGTCTGGAGGGCAGTGTCATCTCAATCATCTCACCATCCTCAGGAGGTTCTCCTGGCCCAGTTTAGCCTATATGTGCACAAAGGTGGCCTAAAGCCCGATTCATTTCATTTCCTGGGTCCTGATTACGTTAATTAATTTCAGTGGAGGTTTCTGACTGAAATAACTGATTATATTTTGGGATGATCAGGATTACGATTCGAATCCTGGATCCGAATTAGGATCATTAACCCTTGTCCTGCTATGCCCGGATATATACGGGGTTAAGGATGTATTAGATCAATAAAAATATCCCTTTATTTTGACAAAATAGTTTTTAGTAGATGCTTAGTTGATCCAATAATTTAATTTTAGACATGTCTATTTTTCATAAATAGTAATATTTTTCGTCATTTGAAGCTGGAAATTGCGTTAGCAATTCCAGCTTCAAATGACGAAAAATACAATTGAAACAATTCAGCAGGACAAGGGTTAAATTGGCGGAGATTTGCAGTCTCTGACTAACTGAAGTAACTCATTACAGGAAATATAAGTCGTTACCGATGTTTGTCCTTCACAGGTGTATTGTATTATAGTGCAGTCATTATAGATCAAAAGTTTGACCAATAAGGACAAAATTGGCCCAGAATGTTTTTTTGCTCGGATATAGTTCATTGGGGTTCAAATAACACCAGAAAAAACTTGCACCCTTTAGGATGAAAGTAACTTCAAAATTTGAAAAACCAAAATGGCCGCCAAAAAACAAGATATGGAAATCTTTTTTCTTAAATAGTCACAAAGCTTAAGATTTAGCTTAAAGGTAATCAAATTATAATAACGAATATTGTGCACTGCAATTTATTCTTAACTCTACTTTCCTACAAAATGGTACCGATGTATAAAAATCGAAAAAATATATAATAGGATATTATCACACAAGTAACGTTAGGCGACCTTAATTGGGCCTGCTAGTAACCAGAGTCTGTCCTAAGAAAACCACTAAGCCTAGAGCCTTTAGTCACTATAATATTAGACATATTAGCAATAATATTAAGTGTATGTTGTGTCACAATCAAATATGACATTTATCTAGTATGTGAGCAGTCACTACTAAATTATGATACAGTATTTGTAAAGCAGAAAGGTCAAGATACACTAAGAAATGCTAGTAAACTATAGGCCTAAAATGATGATGTAGCCAGAATTATTACAGCGCTTCAAAAGAAAGGGACAGAGACTGTTCAAGTTCATGTCACATGCCACAAACAGAATACTTCTATAAAAAAAATATTAGTATAAGTCCAACAGGCCCTTCTCTAAGCTAAAAAGGCTCAGATCGATAGTTTCTTAATTTGATTTCAAGCAAAACTGTATGTTCTGTGTGGAAAATGACGATATCGATGATGCTGGAAGCAAAGCCGTTGGTGAGAAGAGATATATGGCTAGTCCGAACGCATGGAATCCAGACTACTATTCAGACTGTTTCACAGAAAAGGGGTGATGACTGGAGTAGAGAAGTTAAGAAGAGAATTAGTATCGTAAGAGATCTGGTAGCAGCAGAAGCCCGCTACCACCATAAAGGATGTTATATACCTTACATAAAAAATGCAAGTCTGCACCAAGGGTGTCGGTCGTCCATGCTTATTAAATGACACCGATCATTTAAAATAATTGGTCACGTATTTTTTTAAGAAAATGAAGAGTGTCATTGTATTCTGGACGACTTAATGAGCACACTTAGTAACTATGCTGGCTCTGGAACCGCTCTTACCATGCTTATAAGCAAGTTTGGAGAATATAATTATCATAACGGCAACAAAGAACCATAGGCCTACACCAGTTGTGTGTTTTTTAGACACAGGGTATAATATATTGAAGTAGAAAATATGAAGATTAAAAGACGACATTGATGACACTACATAATACATTCCAGCAGAAACAGCTTTTGAAAAAAAACACTATCAGTAATTCCAGCAACCCTTATGTGAGTGACTGATAAAATAATTCCCAAACAGAAAGAAAAAGAGGAGCAAGAAAAGTTCAGGAACGGTAATACATGTAGCTGCTTTGTCACATGATATAATGTGAGCAACACGTCCTAGATCATTTGTATCTATGATCAGCTTGTTGTTCATATACAACAACATGATCTGCAAAGGCTGTACAAATGGTTGCTTCTTCTGATCCGAGCAGTAAACTATCAACAGCTGTGATTATGTTAGGTGGCTTCTATCTTATCGTGTCATTTATGGGAGCTCTAGGCACCACCATCATTGGTGGAAGTGGAATGTAAGAAGTTTGGTCCATCATATCTGCAGTAATGCAAATAGCTTATGACATGGTTCCGATTAATAACCAGCTTATATTTCACGTTAAAACACATTGCTTTGTCCGACAACTAGGCATACAGTCTTAGCCGAGAATGGAGAGTTATTGTTGATCAAAAACAGCCCTATGGTGCTATGATCAGTCAGGCGTGACCGAGCTGTTGATTATGAGGGATCCCCATTATGGTCGGATGTGTTTTGAGTCTACATTCTTAGCTGTAAAAAAAGGCCGCGGCCTCGGCCTTTTTCACAGCTAAGAGTGTAGAGCTCCTCAGGCTTTAACTAATAAATTACATAACACTAGACTCGCATTAACCTTTGCTTTTCTGAATGGTTTGTTTCTATTTTTTATTCATTTGAATTGGAATTACTGAATTATAGGAAGACGGTGAGCCAATAATAAAACAGCATTGGGTCGATGGCTCGAGTCTAGTGTGAAATAGGCCGGGCAGGATATGCATATGAAAAATAGTATGCTTCTGTAGCTGCAGTGCACAAGTAATACTGACTAGCAGTATGCCTTTGCTTGCCGTGTCGTCCTCTCCGAGGCCGTGAATGGATGTATTTGCAATACCTGAAAAATCCAACATGGCGGTGAATGAGAGCGATCCCGACCCCAAGATCCGAAAAATGTCCATAACCATTTAATGACTGTGCGACCTCTGAGCTGAGCATGCGGGCATGGAACTGAAATGTGACTGATTCTAAAAAAACTGTTTTTGACCTGATTACTCCACGATATTTTCCGATATGACAGTCCAAAGAAATGTCCCACGATTTTCTACGCGGTAAATCTTGTGGCTGAAACCTGTTTCAGCCACTGGCGCTATGCCTTTGCGAGCTAAGGGTTATTTCTTCTACTTAAATAAGGACCCGGTGTAACCCTTGAAGTACAGTTGGACAACTTTAAACATTTTTCAGCTCGCGTTATGGTTTAGATAATATTTCCAAAATAATATTCACATGTTCTTGAACTTGTCAGTCGCTCCAGAAAAAGGATTTGTAATATGTTCTATATGTTAACCTTTTATATTTTGAGAGCTAACCAATTTCATTGATAAATACAGGAAATGCGCTATATTTTAACGTTAGTAGGCCAATATATCAGGAGTTCACTGATAGCTCAGCCAACTGTAAAATATATTGGCACATGCAGTGTCCTCTACAATGGTGTCCCGGAAGTAATTCTGGCAAAATATGACATTAACCCTTTGAGCCCTTACGATGCATTAAAGCATCATTTAACATCTCTGAAAACAGACTTAATTTTCCTACAGCCCAGGGTTTTAGAACGAAAATTTCCATGAAACTGGCTTAACAATGCATGTCAAATTTTGTTTAATTTTTTAAACCACATCAAATCCTCTTCATCCACTACAAGTCGAGAATTGCGACAGCAATTCGCGGCTTGTAGTGAATGAAGATGACAATGTAAAGTCAGGCTTGAAAGGGTTAACCCCCGTTATTCAATGATGGACTATTAAGTGACATTAGCCTGTGTGACTGTGCTTTGTGATGGAGACTTGCCAGCTATCGACACTTTAACCCTCAAAGCGCTGATTATCAATATAAACCATGGAGACCAAAGGGATTTTTTTCAATTTAAAATAATCATAAATGTCTGAGAGTAAGCTGAACTATTTTGCATAAACCATGGAAAGCAAAGGGTTTTTTCAATTTGAAATCATCATAAATATCTTAGTTAGTATTTCCCACTTCATTTGAATGCCTATGTTATGGGTTTAGGGCAATCATAGATATTTTTACTCTATCAGTGCGGGATCGACTTTAGACGTCAGAATCTGACGTCTACAGACGTCAGATTCTGACGTCTGTAGACGATCCCCGCGCTGCAAGGGTTAAGGGTTGTGCAGTGATGTATGCGGTAATGTGCGTTAAAAGAAACCTAATAGCTAAGGATGACTAACAGGTTATATACGCTTTTAATGCTAATTTATTAAAGGGATAAATCACAGTCATCGAGAATGAAATGAACGTCTAAACATCAAGATTTGCAAATGTTTGTCTCGAATAAACATATATGCATACTTTTCACCCACTTGACGTTGTGGGTCGCGGTAGCGAGACACAACGTCAAGTGGGTGAAAAATTAAAGCAATATAGCTTGGGGGGGAAATGATTATAACCAAAGACACAATAAAATGTACAACCAGGATGGCATGATTTTCGGCTATTTCTCCATGAAATCTCAAAAGATTTTCATGACATTTTGCAACAGCCTTGAAAATTTCGTAAAATGATATAGCGTATTTCTAAAGTTAGACCATTTGACATGTAGTAAATTGAAAGTATGACGTACATCTGTAAAATCATTTAACTACTTCTATAATTTTATTACATGTCAAATAGTCTAACTTTTGAAATATTAAATATAATTTCGCGATTTTTTTCGGGCTGTTAGGATTTGACTAGAAAGTGGCCTTTGCAAAATTTCAAGGAAATCAGAATTGACGGAGAAATCGGCGAAAATCAAGCGATCCTGGTTAATTATATTTAGTGTGTCGTTGAGTATAAAGTAATTCAATAACTTAAATCCAAGTGTATTATCTCAAATGTAGCATGAAATATGTGTCTCCAAAGATTTGTATTAGAAAGATGAATGAAAATATTAATGGCTGAATGAATGAATTAACGAGCAAACGAACGAACGATCAATCGAACAAGCAAACAAACGAAAGAGCGGACGAACTGATAGACATACCTGCGGAAGATTATGTGAATGAATAAATAAATTAATTAATTAATTAATTAATTAATTAATTAATAAATGAATGAATGAATGACTGAATGAATGAATGAATGAATGAATGAATGAATGAATGAATGAATGAATGAATGTAGCCGTATGCTTTATACATTGGCTGATCAAGTAAACCTCGCTGCAACACTTGTCCTTTGACACACTGTAACCTACCCACCGTGAACGAGATCTAGGCCTTATATCTATATGTATCTGAATGCACCACTGTGGCTAAAGCTCATATGCAAATAGTAGATAAGTAGCGGTGTACGTGGTGTGGAATACAGGTTCCCATTCTACGACGTTGGCCCAACATTATGTAAACATCGGGTCAACGTATTGTTTCTGTGACAGCCTAGCAAACACAAGATGCTAAACCAATGTTGCTTTAATGCTGGCCGACATTATAGTAGAGGAGGAAATCTGAAAATTGACGTTATTTAAGGAGAGACAAATAATATATCGCTGGAAATGTATGAACGTCTAGTTTTACGTAGCGTGAACAGTTTTTGCGGCAAGTGGTCGAGTTTGTCATAAAACGTGCATTTGTGACGTCATGTCGTGATGGTTGTGACGTCACTTTTTCATCATTTTCTACTGGATATTTATAAAGGTGGATCATTTATCAGCTGCGATGATGATGACGTTCAATATCCTGCATTTGTAAAAATGATAGAGTGGATGCCTAGGTTGTCACACAAAAATGACATACGTGTTTTGTCCACATGCCATCACTTGATTTCCTGTTCTACTATGTATATAAAGTATATCCTTTGTATAGTAATTTGTATATTTTGATATAGAAATAATTAATAATAAATGATTCTGAGACAACAGATTATTCCTACATGTATAAATAATATTTTATCCGTCGCTTGATTTAAACGTACTCGGAGAATTACCGTTTGCAGACAACATTTACACAAGCTAAGTCTACATGTAATGAACACGATGGATATATCAAAATATTTGAACCGCTCCTATGTTTAATTATCAGCTTATTTATATGTTGAGGATAATGTATAGGCCTAGGCAAATAGATGAATTATAAATGTTCTAAAAACAATCCTGGTAGTGGACTTCCTTCATGTATGCGTATGTAACATCTTACCCTCATAATTATACCATATTTCATTCAGCTGATGCTTTTGAAAGCTAATTTTACACTAAAAAACTATACTATGCACTATAGAAATGTACGATCAATTTCATGATGTCCAACAAGAGGTGAGTATAGAGCCACTTTGGAGGATTGAGTTGGGAACGGGCGTACTCCAAGCTGATTTTATTTTCTCCAAAATATAGGCCTATCTCTTGGCAACCCCCAAAACGAAAATACCAGAAATCAGCTCGGTGGAACATCGTCAAGATGGCCGCCATTTTACACATTAGGATCCCTTTGTCACACACAGTTTAAATGTCAAATCTTAAATGTAATCGTATTAGGAACGTTTGTATATTTATAAGCATAATTCAGATATAGGATTTTAGAAAACAAATGGCTGACTTTGCACTCTAGTTCAGCTCGATACAATGCTCGTCCAACTACTCATGTTATACAGTAGATTGGTGTTAATCATGTTAAATAGAACGATTCTGGCATATGACTGTGTATATATATAGTTGTGCTTAATCCTTCTTTGTCCAAGTTCGCAATAATGCGAATCCTTGTTAGACGGCAAGTTCTCAAAAATGCGATTTTCTTACATTAAAAAAAAAGTTTATTTGACTTTCAAATGACATTGAAATATCCTTGGCGTCATCTTACATCTATTTTACATTAAAGCCTTGAGGGTTTTGCAACTATGTGCCAAGTTTTATGAAGCCGCGTCTAATGGTTGCTTGTGATGGTCTACTTGAAATATTACATCATGATTTTTGTTAAATAAACTCATGTTCCAGGGGTACGTCTTTGTGGGGAGTTTTAACTATTTTCCTACAAATATTTTGCGAAATATTTATGCCCATACACAGCGGGTGTCTTATGGTCGTATTAAAAAACAACTGCGTGTTCCGAGTCACCCCCAAAAGGGGGTAAATAGGAACATCAACATTGTCTATCGCAGTCCCTTGTGGGCATAACACAACCATGGGGTGAACAGGAACAAACAAGTACATTTAAAAACAAGAAGTTAGAAAAATGTACAGAAAAATCTACGCAGAAAGAATGAAAGCTGGTAACTAGGCTTTAAAACGTAACTGCGCCGATCTGTTATAGGGGCCTACATTTTTCCCAGGGACCGGTTTGTAATAGCGCAGTATCTTGCGCAGCAATGCATTCATATTCACCCCGTTTTGCATCGAAAAAAATATACCTGAAACACATACATGTCAGAGAGCCACACATTTTCACACATTTTGACAATAAATACCCGGCAAGATACTAGTATACTATTTTTTCTTTTGTAGTTACTTATTTCTAGGCCTAGTTATATAGATAAATCTATAGATATAGATATAGAAAAGTGATATTTGCCAAAATGTAAGACTTGCAGACGATGTCAAAACGTGATCTTTAATCAGTGACCAAAAATAGTTTCAGGATGTATTATACTATTAACAAGGTGTTTTGTTACAAGCCGGATTAGTTAGTGCAGTGGGCAAGTCAGTCGGATTTTACTCAGATGGATACAAGTCCCAAATTTGGCACAGAGCAAGGTTTTATTATATTAAATACAATTCTGGTCTCAAGCCCAAAAATTTCAGACCGAGACCTCGTCGTTTGAGCAAATTCGAAATGGCCGCCAAAATGGCCGCTATCGAGAAATGAGAACTTCACAATTTTGCGAATAAAGTCACAAAGAATCATGTAATACCCCGTTTTTTCACGAATCTGTTGGGGGAGAATATTTTACGATTCAATGTCCAGGTCACTCAAAAAAGTCATTTTTAAGGTTGAATATGACATAGAAATGTAACAAAAAAAGATAATATAGTCATTTTCAATTTATGTATCCCAGATTGATACAAGTTTCAAATTTGGCACAGAGCAAGGTTTTGACAAATTAAATACAATTTTGATTTCAACCTAAAAAAATTGCGGGTTAATAAATACAAAATGGCCGCCAAAATGGCCGCCATCAAGAAATGAGAATTTCAAAACTTTACAAATAAAAGTCACAAAGAATCATATAATACCTCGTTTTGTAATGTTTTTGCGTCACGAAATAGTTCGGGAGAGATTTGTTTTGTACAGTGTCAAGGTCACCCAAAAAAGTCCTTTTCACGGTCAAATATGACTTAAAAATGAAAAAAGGAAAGTCATAGGCTTTTAAATTTATTTGTTTTCCCATTCTCGTATTATGCATTATCCAGAGTGAGGCGAGAGCATGTACCATAGTAAACACAGAGAGCCGAACAAATCGTGTTAGACATAACACTAATGCTCTTGCACTAATTGACGGATCCAATATTTGACTGACAGGAGGCGCCTATCAGATATATGACTCAGTCAGGCATGCTCTTCGAGAAATTGTTAAATTTAATTAAGACTTACATAATGCATTCTGGAGCATATTTCGCCCTAATAAGGCATTTTTTGTTATATTGGATACATTGAACAGAGGGCATGGGTGACAGACTCAGCAAACAGGAGACGTTGTGCCAATGTTACATTAACGTTGACCCACCGTCCTTGTCGCTGGTCCAACATAAGGGCAACATTGGGTCAACATTGGGTCAACCTAGTGATAAATGGATGATAAATCAAAGGTAAGCTTGATAAATAAAATGAAATGAAATGAATCGGGCTTTAGGCCACCTTTGTGCACATATAGGCTAAACTGGGCCAGGAGAACCTCCTGAGGATGGTGAGATGATTGAGATGACTCTGTCCTCCAGACACAGGATTCGAAATTCGAGCCCTGGCGGTCTGAGGCCGAGCACGCTACCTCTCGGTCACGGAGGCTCCCCACAATACTAACTTTCACACGTGGATGGGGAAGAAACAATTTTGTTTCTTTCAAACCGCCGAGACCGGGAACCGAACCCCGGACTCTGGCGTGAAAGGCAGCGGTGCTAACCACTACCCTAGGGCCCCCGCCCAGCTTGATAAATACGAAAAACTATGACGTCATAAAAGAGCGCTGTATTCACCATATTATTATTTTGACGTTACTACCGCTAGCTCACGCAAATTTAGAGATTAATATCTTTCCAATGATATATTATAAGGGTTTCCGTAATAAGAATTAAAGATATAACACACAACTTTATTCTCTACAATATTTCGCGTGCCTATTTTTCTAAAACAATATATTCACTCGTATCAAAGACTTATGTAATTTTGTGGTCATTAAATGTGAATTTACGACATAATGAATATATACAACTATTACCAGGTGTGCGAAGTATGTGCTGAAACATTATTTGGTTCATAAAATGACGTCATTGCCATAGCGACATGACGTCACAAACGTACGTTTGAAAAAATATCGACCACGTACGGCAAAAAACGATATACGCCACCATAAAGTAGAGACTTAAACATTTCCCGTGATATATTTTGTATCTCTAGGAATTTAAGTGTCAACTCAACTCCAAAAATGGGTCCACTCCTCCTGTACTATTACAAATGATGGAGCAACATTAAAAACATCAGTGGTGAAACATTCCGTGTTGGGTTGTATGCTTTCGTTCGATGATTATTTTGACTGCCACAAACTGTTCAAATGTCTAAATATTGCAGGATTACCTATACATAAAGCACTGGAAATTATAGTCATTGCAGTTTTTTAAAAGTTTAGAAAATAGTCTCAACATCTAACTTCGCGTTGCCAGGTAAACAAAACACGCTGAAACAAGGTTGGTATACTGTTGGGCCAACGTCGCAGACGGTGGGCCAACATTATGACAACATTGGATCAACGTCTTTTATTTGCTGGTCCAAAATTGGGCCACTTCTCGTGTTCGTTAATGTCGAAGCTAAATAAGATGTAGGTCCACACGATAACAGTGGTTTTGATCATCAGAGGTATAAAATATTATAGATTCTATAGGATATGTATGGCATATGTGCACGAAATTAGTAACATAGAATTTCTTCTAAAGTGCAGAAATGCAATCTGCGTATGAAGTAGTTTGGTTTCAAAGATAAAGCACGGGTTACAAATTTCCATGATAAGCAAACTATTTTTTATAGAAGCGTGCATAGTTTGATTAAGATTCAAGACAATGCAAGACAACTTCTAGACAAATATTCCCAAGTGGATATAACAGGTGCGACGCTATAGAGAATCGCCCATATCATTTCACAAAGACGCATGTTTACAAACAAAAAAGTGATGCACAATAAATGAGGATATGGATGACGGAAGTATGATGTATGACTTGTGGTGACATCATCCCTAGACACTAAGCACTATTGTGCTCAAATATACGCGATCTTATCTATTGCTTTTCATTTTTGGCAAAGTAAATCTGCGATGACACGTTGAGTGAAATTAGATCTCCACCATGTAATTGTGAGACTGGAAATGAACTAAGAGCCCATTGTTGGAACCCGGTCAGCTTATTATCTGGATCCGCACCTGCGTATGCTGTGAGTCTACGGCCATTATAACTGTTTAATTCTGTCTTTCTTGATATCAAAAGTCGATCCCGTATACTGAAAGGGATTATGCACTTTGTTAACTCTTTAACCGCCGGTGCCGCATATTTTCGGGTTTTCATTTTTTATTAGCACATTGAGTAACACATTGAAATATGTTAAAGATAAAATGTGACATCAACCAGCAAGATTTGAAAACAGTTATCCTCCATTTTGTCAAATCTGAATAATTTTCACTCACTCGAAGTTGTGGATCGCGTCAGCGAGACACAACTTCAAGTGAGTGAAAATTCAAATTGAATAATTTGGCGGTTAAAGGGTTAAAGGTGTTTAATCCATGGGAATCCATAGTAAACACTATACATAAGATCAAAATGACCAATAACAATATATGTGTATCTTTCAAACTCATTCAATGAATGAATGAAATGAAAACTTCTATAACGCCTAACTCCTCGGAGGGCCGAGCTCAGAGGCGCGATCCCTCCTTATCAAATTCCAAAAGAAGAGTCGCGGGAAATAAGCATGGTCGTCATCAGGGAGCCGAGACGCAGAGGAGATAGGGCGGAAAAGCCAGAGCGAAAAAATGCGTTTTAATCAGTTTTCTGAAAGAGGAAATATTTCCAGCTACACGAAGGTGTGCAGGCAGTAAATTACAGAAAGTAGGAACGGAAACAGAAAAGGCACGAGCACCGACTTAGTTCTGATACGTGGTACTCTAAGCTTATTTGTGTTTTTGATCGTAGGTATTTTGCGGAGTCTGCAGTAAAAAAAAGAAGGCTAGATAAATAAGATGGCTGACCGTCGTTGAGACAACGAAATACAAAAGTACATATTTTGCATTGTATTCTAAACTTGATTGGAAGCCAATGTAATTATTTTAATAGAGGAATAAAGCGACTGAAACGTGGAGCCTTTATCACAACCCTTGCCAAACAGTTCTGAACGCGCTGCAATTTCTGTAGATCTTTAGCTTTTTAGCGTGTAATTTTATACTAGATAACCTGTCACCCCATATGTTCGTTCTAGAGTTTTTTTGGGCGATTGGCTTTCCTGACATTCACCACCTTCACTCGTATCCTGCATTTGTAGTGGAGCAGATTTATTGGTTCTAATCAGAGTAACTTAATTAGGGGAAATGAATTACAATCAATTAGATCGAAAATATAAAATGCATTTATATGCTACAAGTGTACAATTAAATGTTGACTAGATTTTTTTAAGTTAAGAGCAGTATTTATTCAAGAATTCAACGAATGTTATTTACAAAAAGTCTACATTTCAAACGTAGGGATATTTTTCATTTATTAACATTTGGCGATTGCGTACTGTCAGCTTAAACTAGAAAATATCATTGTAGCACTTAAAAATATGAGTAGGTAGTTAAGTATATTGACATTAGTATTACCACCATTATAATACAATTAATAGTATTAGCCTGTAAGTATGTAGGTCTATTTTAAGCAGTCAACTTCAAAGTGCACTCATCCCAGCCCTAAACGGGGGGTTATAATTTATGTTGCGTGGCAAGTCATGTAAGTACTCTAATGTGTATGTAGCATGACTACCCAGTGAACAAGAGACGTTGAAATAATGATGTTTTAATGTTGTGCCAGCGTCGCAGACAATGGCCCAGCATTAAAACAGTAGTGTTTCGTCGTCTCTTGTTTGCTGGGTAGATGAATTGGGCTTTAGGCCACCTTTGTGCACATATAGGCTAAACTGGGCCAGGATAACCTCCTGAGGATGGTGAGATAAATGAGATTACACCGTCCTCCAGACACAGGATTCGAAATTCGAGCCCTGGCGGTCTGAGGCCGAGCACGCTACCTCTCGGTCACGGAGGCTCTCCACAATACTGCGTTTCACACGTGGATGGGGAAGAAACATTTTTGTTTCTTTTAAACCGCCGAGACCGGGAACCGAGCCCCGAACTCTAGCGTGAAAGGCAGCGATGTTAACCACTACCCTAGGGCCCCCGCCCGGCGAGATGAGGAAGTGGCCTACTATAATCTACTTCAGGCGAATCGATTTCTTGAGTTTCACATTATAGTCTGAAGCATAATCATCATAGGCAATAAGTGGTTTCCTTTTTTGTTGCCAGTACCTAACGAGGTGTTATATAGTTATGTATGCGTGTCTAGCATCCACCCTTTGTCAGTTAAACGCTGTAGCAATGCTTGGACAGCCTTGTAGCTGCTGCCTAATACTAACATCTACGCTCCCTGTTAACTTTAACAAGCATTCGTGTGTATCTGTATCTGAATATTACGTGGCAGTACGCACTATTGTGCTATCGCGCCACGGGAGTAACTTAGCAAGGCCTGTTATCATTCATGATATCATTCATGGCCTTATATATGTGCCAAGTACTCCATATTGTGGATTTTTTGGGGTCTCGCCGGATGGAAACTGCGCCTACGTCCATTGAGGTTCTTTTACGTCCAACTCAAAGTCAGTCAGACGAGCCATCTGATTTACGTGGTTCTCTGAGCCCCACGATAGTGTATACGGCACCTGGCAGTCCCAGGCGGTCACCCATCCACTTATGAACCGGGCGCGACGTCGCTTAACTTCAGTGATCGAGCAGATATCGATGAGCGAACGCCGTATTCCGTATATGTGTGAAGCTACATGTGCTGCACACAATAGATTAAAATAAAAACAATCGACACGTTGAGCTTCCTTTAACCCTTTACATCTAATTTAAATTTGCATCCACTAATTTCAGGTGAGGCCTGTAACTAATTGATGAAAAAAAATATATTATTTCCCTTGTTGGGTCTGTACATGTATGTAGGTTTGAATCGTAATCATCGTAAATCGCAAAATCGAGTTATATTGCTACACACATGGAACATGATCGACTTGTTCCATTTAAATTCATTTTGACCTTGACCTTTAATCCAACAACCTAAATATGCCCACAATCAATGAAATAATGCCAGAAATGGACTTGGCATCCAGAATACCCTTAGAAACCATTTGTCACACATGAAATTCAAAGAAACAGTTAAAAAGTTATATGTATGAGATATTTATGGCGGCCATCTTGGATTTTTGCTTTTTGTGCATTTCCTGCAAAAGGTTTGTAAGGTTGTCCACCTAGGCTGTGTTCCTGAATATATGTAGATATGATTTCCATCGGCCAACCTTTTACAGCAAGCCATGTCTGTTTTCTTGAAAAATGGTGGTTTTGCTCCCTGGGTATTATTGTTGCTTGTGGTTGTTTATATTCTTACAATGATAATATTACTTTATCCGCTAAGGTATATTATTTAATTTTCACCCACTTAAAGTTATGACTCGCTACCGCGACACACAACTTCAAGTGGGTGAAAATTACTCGTATCGGTGTAATTTGAGACCCAAAACTTTTTTATACCCAATAACAGTGATTTAATAAATTAGATTAAAAGGACTATAGTGTTGCTCATAGCCGAGTTTTAATGTTGGTCCAAACATCAAAACAACATTGGTTCAATGTCTCGAGTGTTAGTCGACCAAGATGACGTTTACTAAAACGTGTTTTAGCCATACAATTGATACGAAAAGGTGATGAAGACGCGCACATTACTCGCCTAATAGTCAGTATTGTGGGGAGCCTCCGTGACCGAGAGGTAGCGTGCTCGGCCTCAGACCGCCAGTGCTCGAATTTCGAATCCTATGTCTGAAGGACAGTGTCATCTCATTCATCTCACCATCCTCAGGAAGTTCTCCTGGCCCAGTTTAGCCTATATGTGCACAAAGGTGGCCTAAAGCCCGATTCATTTTATTTACTCGTCTAATGATTTGGCAATGATCTGATGATCAAGTGATTTCATATACAAGTAATGAGTTGTTACAGATGACAGAACAACAGTGGTGAGAGCTATATTTGGTCTGGGTCATTACATTTGAAGTTGTGTCTCGCTGCCGCGATCAACCACTTCAAATGGATGCAAATTACTCAGTTTTATTAATTTGAGACTATTTACAAATCTTGTTAAACAAATGTTTATACACACATTTTGTTCCAAATAACAGTGATTTTTGATCTGTTAATGAAACGATCTTAGTCGCTTTTAGCGACGAAAGAGTTAACTAGTGATGACAAACCTCAATGTCTCTTCACTCACAATATAAACGACTTTTGATGACGACCTTACTAAATCCTCCTCGCCGTGAGTCAATCTTCAACAGTTTTAACCCTTTGCCTGCTGTTCACGGCTTTTGTCGTTTTTGACCTGTTTTATAAGTCGATCAGATCACTGCTGCTGGGAACAAAATGTGTGTTTAAACATTCAGATTTGCAAATGTTTTGTCTCAAAATAAACAAATATGAGTAATTTTCATCCACTTGAAGTTGTGGGTCGCGGTAGCGAGACACAACTTCAAGTGGGTGAAAATTTAAATAAATCTGATTAGCGGGATAAGGGTTAAACATCCTATTTAAAAAAAAAACTCACTTGGTTTTCCAGTCCCATATGTGACACATACACGTTATATATAATGTGACGCGTGTTTAATATAGCTACTTCTGATGGCGACTTTAATAAATCTTCCTCAACGAGAGTCAATCTTCAACAATAGTAAATAATGTGACGCGTGGCTATAGCTAGTACTCTATTCCTGTGGTATAAGACTGATATTCTGATACACGCCTGGATGTAGTCAGATTGTAGTCTCAAGTTGGTACTGCTCCAAGAACGACGGAACGAGTACTCTGATGAACGAGCTGACGGGGGTGTTGAGGGGGGGGAGCTTACGGGGTGCCGAGGGGAGGGGGTCATCGTTGTCTCTATTGCTTACGATGATTGGATTCCAGAGCTGGTTTATAAAAAATCTAAATCAATTAAGGTGCGTTGATCATTATTTCAAAGAAGACAGTGAATGAGAAAGTGCGACTTGAAATGAAAACTTTATAGCTTCTGAAAATACAAATTAGTGACTTTCTAAAGAAAAGTTACACTCCACTGCAGCGCACATTGGAAATTTGAATTTTCACCCACGTTAAGTTGTATCTTGCTACCGCGGCGCAAAACTTCAAGCGGGTGAAAATTACTCATATTTGTTTCCTTTTAGACCAAATATTTGTAAATCTTAATGTCTAAACACACATTTCTTTCCCAAAATGCAGTAACTGTGAATTAAACGGCTAATAAAACAGATTTAAACAATTAAAGTCGTGACATTAATGCGTGATCCAACTTTAATCCTACATTCATTGAATGTTCCCCCATAGCTGGGTTGTATTCTTGAATTCACACTCCCGAAGCTCCTGATAAAAGAACCCTCAGATAGGATACCCCTCCATGTAGACCCCCTGTCATAAGCGTGACGACACGGTCTGCTGAACCGGAAGCATCAGTGCGCATGCCTGAGGCCTCACGCCGTGACCTCTAGAATGTGACCTCAACCCGCCGCTCTCTATCTGTGAGTGTATGAAAGGGTGTGATGTCACGATATAACACCTTGTGGCACATAAAGAGACACACTTTCAAAATAAAAGGTGAAATATAGGCCCCTATATAATTGTCGCACACCAAGTTATATATGCACTTCAAAAATAAAGTTTTAAGAACGTTTTATGTCGCACAGAGTAGGAAACATATAAGCAGAGTGATGAATCCAGCCAACACGTCGCGTTAAACAAATGCCGATTTAAGGTTGGCATGCCGTCTCCGACACCAGCCCAACAATAAATCGACATTGGTTTAACGTATCGTGCTTGCTGGGAATGGGGCGGGGGCCCTAGGGTAGTGGTTAGCACCGCTGCCTTTCACGCCAGAGTTCGGGGTTCGGTTCCCGGTCTCGGCGGTTTGAAAGAAACAAAAATGTTTCTTCCCCTTCCACGTGTAAAAGTCAGTATTGTGGGGAGCCTCCGTGACCGAGAAGTAGCGTGCTCGGCCTCAGACCGCCAGGGCTCGAATTTCAAATCCTGTGTCTGGAGGACAGTGTCATCTCAATCATCTCACCAGCCTCAGGAGGTTCTCCTGGCCCAGCTTAGCCTATATGTGCACAAAGGTGGCCTAAAGCCCGATTCATTTCATTTTTACTTTACTACTGTGAGTGTGATAAAGAGTGAGGTGTAGGTAAATTTACTCCAGGTACACTTTGAGAAAAAGAATATGTTGAAAGCTCTACACACATAGGGCTGAGCTTATTGTAAGCAAAGGAGGATAACATCACATTGACCCGTCTGACCTTCAGTCCTCAAAGTAAACAGTCAGAAATGTAAAGTCGAGATGGATATCTTTCCCTGCCTAGATAATATGCATCTCTCATAATATCATAGTAAATAGGACATCAGCCCATCGTTGTTCCAATGTTGGCACAGCGTCTCCGACGCTGGGTCAACATTGGAACAGCGGTGGGCTAATGTCCCGCGCCACATTATTGAGGTAGAGATCGTTTTAAATATTATGGCAGCCATTGAATAGAAAACGATATAATCCCTGAGAATGAGGACAGTATGAATGCTCAGCAGCCCTTTTTGTTATTGGGTATTTTATGAAATTAGACCAATTTCTTGAAACTCAATAGCATTGACCTCTTATGTTTTCACCGAGCTAGGTAATACAAGGAAATATGGGGAGGCGGTCTTATATACTGTTATTTTCACCGAGTAGCCATTCAAAAGGATTTCATGTGATATCACTGCGTTTCACATGCACATTTCTCAACATGACCTTAACGTGAATCAACCTGACCTCAAGGTTAAATAAAACAGGAGGAGATACACGGAGTTTGAAATGTGTGCTTCTTTACAAATACTGATTCCATCCTGTGTATTTGTAGTGTAGCCCTTAAAGCGCTAAAGTAATTTGTAAACAAACATTGCAACCAAAGGGTTTTTTCAATTTGAAATCATCATAAATGCATTGGTTAGCTCTTTCTGATTCATTTGAATACCTATGTTATGGGACTACGGCCAATAGAAATATGTGTACTCTTACAGCGCAGGGATCGACTGTAGATTCTGAAATTTGAAAAAACTCAGTATCGTGGGGGCCTCCGTGACCGAGAGATAGCTTGTTCGGCCTCGGAATTTCGAATCATATGTCTGGAGGGCAGTGTCATCTCGCTCATCTCACCATCCGCAAGTGGTTCTCCTGGCCCAATTTAGCCTGTATGTGCTAAAAAGTGGCCTAAAACCCGATTCACTTCATTTCGTCAAATCTGAATAATTTCCGCGTCAACTGGTTAAAAATTTTGGCAGTTGTAGGGTTATGGGTTAGCGTACTTTGGTTTGGAGTTCGATCCCATATTATTTATATTCACGTTTCAAAAACACAATTTTTTTCTTCATCCATTCGTGCAAAAATAGTATTGGATCCAGAAGGGGGGCAGGGGCTTCCTGACACCCCATTTCAAAAATAAAATGTTGTCCTAATATTACCCCGGTAATGTTTGCGGGCGACGCCAGAATCCCCATTTATTACGTCAGAAGACAAAATGCATCGTCTGAAATCTAAATTAAAAGAAAAATTACGGCAGGCTGATCAAATTACCGCCAGACCCCCTTTTCTTCCCTCAAGGTCTGGATCCGCCCCTGATTGTGGGAGTTTCCGTGACCGAGAGGTAGCGTGCTCTATCACGACCTCGGAGTTCAAATCCTGTATGTAAGGGTCTATCATTTGATGCATCTCACCATGGGACAGGGACAGGGTCAGCATGATCATTGTTTCTCTATAAGTAAAAACATGGCAGCGATTGTCACCGCATAGACATATATCAATTTACCGTGCATCTCACCATCACCAGGAAGTTTTAAATTCTACTCAGCTTAGCCTGTATATGCACAAAAGGGCCTGAACTACATTAAAAAATATGTAATCAATTTCATTTTGCAGAAAGCGACGTAAAATAATATTCACTCACTGAGTGTTAGAGAAACAGCCATGTAACCGTGTCATTTATTGCCGTGATAGTATCTTAATAATCACGACTAAACGAATTATGCTTCACCCACATTGATGGCAGGTCCCTTTGAGCAGTGACAATGAGAATTAGACGATATCACTACCCTGGCTGTATACGTACATCTAGCATCTATTATGGTCTGTATTCTGCGTCAACCAACCAGAAAATACCACAATTGTCAACCAATTAAACGCTTCAGTGGCCAGGCCTGACTCAACGCAGATGGGCAACATCACAGCAATCATGGAGTATTCATTATTATTATTATTATTATTATTATTATTATTATTGCTACAAATTGTTTTATAGTGTATTGTTGGTATATAATAAATGCATACATGTACACAAAATTAGTATAAATTTCCATATACATACAAATCTACAGTCGTGCTATTAAATATTGTATTCAGTATAAGTGCTGAATACAATATTTATTAGCACGACTGTGTATTTGTATGTATATGAATGTTTATACTAGTTTTTTGTACATGTATGCATTTATTTGTTGTATATAAATATATGTGCGCATGTATTTATATATATGCATTTGTATGTGCGTATGCATTTTTATATGTGTGTATATATGTGGGCCTTTGCATGTGTGTATATACATGTCTATTTGCTATGATAATGTGACTATATATTGTATTTCAACATTTGGGAGGCCCTCGCGACAGCAGTTATTTTTAATCTTAGCGAGGGTCTCTCAGCCATGTAATTTTTAGTGAAAAAAAAACGTACTTCTCTCTCTCTCTTCTCTCTCTCACCCAATGATGGGTTAATGTTGGGCCACCGTCTACGCCGCTTTCTCAACATTCACCCAGTATTGGCTCGTGTTTGCTAGGTTAGATTCCATCTCAGAAAAAATGACGATAATATAATATACTTATTTCTATAGAAAACACTATTTTGTTCTGTAACACCGAGGATCTATGCACTATAGAAACAGCAATGTGATCATGACATTCTTTGCCGTGCCAAATAAAATGAAATGAATGGGGTTTCAGGCCACCTTTGTGCACATATAGGCTAAACTGGGCCAGGAGAACTCCCTGAAGATGGTGAGATGGATGAGATGCGTGACACTGCCCTCCAGACACAGGATTCGAAATTCGAGCCCTGGCGGTCTGAGGCCGAGCACCCTACCTCTCTGTCATGGAGCCTCCCCGCAATATATAAAATCTTTACTAGTGAGCGTGGAAAAAATATTTTGTTTCCTTGTACCTTGAAGGCCAGAGAGGGGTTCGAACCCACGACCTACGACTTTCCAAGCAGGCATACGTAGCCCGATGTTAAAGCGCCTATATTACAGGAAAGTTCGACTATTAGACCGAGTGCATATACCAGTAAGCACAAAACGTCCATTTAATGTTGGTACAATATTAGGCCACTGTCGTAGTCGTTGTGCCAATGTTGAGCAGACATTTGAGGAATGTTTCGTGTTTGCGGTGCTGTATGTTGGTCCACATATCAGTATCCCAGCAAACACGATATATGAAACAATATGGTTTCAATGCTGGGCCAGCGTCGAAGACGTTGGGCCAGCATTAAAACAACATTTGTTTCAGTGTATCGTGCTTGCTAGAATATATGTCTCCTAATCGCCTGCGAGCCATTTGTTCTGTTCATACTGTTAGAGCGGTAAACACATCACGCTAGATTAATACTGGACCAACGTCGCAGGCGTTTGTCCAACAATAAAACAGCGTTATACGTACGCATACTACGCTCACTGTAGAAAATCCCAACATATGGAACCTATACGCGTAACGTAACATATCCTAAATATGAAAGTATATACAAGGTACACTGCTCACCCTACGGCAGCACAGTGCTCTGTGTAATAAAAGGGTGTATCTGCCACTTTGCGATGTGTCAGATACACCCTTTCATATCAAAAGGGGGCGATATTTTATGAAATTACCAGTGTAAAAAAAACCGACACAAGACGTTGATATATTGTTGGTTTAACATTGGGCCGGCATCGCAGACAGTAGTTTAACATTCAACCACAATAATGTCTGCGTAACTTGTTGACTCAGAGGTCAAACATAATAATATGAATAAACTCACCTGCGATCAAATGTAGTTGTAGTATGCTATCATATCCATGCGAACCTCACGATTAAACTATGTTCTTCAGGAATTTTGTAGGGTATAGTTTAGCCTACACGTGCTCAGAACTGACCTAAAATCCGATTCGTTCAGTCCAAGTCATAAATATGTGTATATAGAAATAAGTGAATGTTCCAATTTTTTTTATATATACACGTACTCTCACACGATTCACTCACATGGCGTTATTTGATATAGGTATTATACTGTTTTTCGATTCATTTTACACTCACACATTCTAAGCAATGGGCTCTCAATGGAATCTATTTAGAGTAAAATGTTTTCAGATTTATTGCCGTTTTCGTCATTTCACCCTCACGTACACCAGACCGACCCTAAGTATTATTACTCCCACAACTCGTGGTATGAACTATACGAATTCACCAGGCGCATGTCATACTCCAGCTACCACGAAACGTTGAACCAATGGTGGCTTAATGCTGGGCCAGCGTCGTAGACGATGGCCCAACATCAAGCCACCAATGGTTCAAAATCTTGTGTTGGCTGGGCCAATGTATTTATTTCTACACGATTATTTCCGCTGTGAACAGATCGATTGTAAAGGGAGGAGGGCCATATTATTTACACAGTGCAGCTCTGTTCATGACGGGTGTGATACCACAAAGCCAAGCGTTCACGATAAAATCAGCACTTATAGCAAGGAATCATGATCGACTATTCATATCTTGAAGAGACTCGCCCAGCACGTAGATTTAGTCACGGTTTTCACAATGTCATTCTTATCAGGTGCTTGTAAATTATCAACCATTAAATAACACCCATTATTATTATAATATGTAAATAATTTATATCTAGGTGCATCTAATCTATCGTAATGTATTATTTCTTCGACTTAAAATACACATAATATGCAGAATCCCAACAGACACGCGACGTTAAGTATAGGATAAAGCCATGAGGAGCTCTACATTTTTAGCTGTGAAAAGGGCCGAGGCCTTTTTCACAGCTAAAAATGTAGAACTCCGAGGGTTTGCACTGACTTAAAACACATCCGACCATAATGAGGATCCCCATAATCAACAGATCGGTCACACCTGACTGATTTTAATACCATAGGCCTACCATGATAATAATTGTTCAGTACTACGTCAATAAAAACTGTCCATTCCCGGCTTAGAATGTAGTGGTCGGACAAGGAAAATAATGTAGTGGTGTGTTTTAACACTTCGTGGTCAGCAATAAGTGTAGATTAGTAGATCTGAATCTAGCGTGACTGTTTTAATAATAGACTGCCAACGTCACGGGTGTATTTCAATAATGTGAAATTATCGCACAGAAGAAACCACGGTAAAGTTAGACACATCAGCGCTACGTTGTGCGGTTGTCGTTTGTATGATAAGTCAGCTGATCTTTATCATTTGTATATTTTGGCAGACACGTTTTGCCGATTATGCCATTCATTTAGCCGTCATGGAGGTACACAATGCGGATAGCCATATATATGCGTCATGCACGTGGGATCACCATGCCTCAAAACGTCTGATAATAGAGCAGCGTCTGCTGACAAAACATAACACCGTATATAATATCGGTTATTTATAGTAGGGGTCCACCCAGTAAACACAAAACATTTGTATAACATTTATGCAATGTTGGCCCAACGTCGAAGACGCTGGGCCGACGTTGTATAAATGTTGTACAGATGTTTTGTGTGAGCCCCATACATACTGATGTGTTAACCCTTTCAGCACCAGTGCCCGAATACTCCGACACCCACAGCTCTAGTTTGCACAGCCGGTGTCGGATATATGGGGCGCCAAGTCCGCAAAAAGGACAACATTTGCACGAGGACAGTACAACAATTATGTGAAACTCAATGACCTCGAGCTCCTATCTTTTCACCGAACTGGCTAATACAATGAAGTATGCGGGAGGGTTCTTGGTTCTTACATGATCTTGTTTTCACCGAGTGACATCACTGCGTTTGACAGAATGAAGTATGGGGGAGGAGGGTGTTATATAGCCTTGTTTTCACCGAGTGACGTCACTGCGTTTCACAGAATGAAGTATGTGGGGGGGGGGGTGTTACATAACCTTGTTTTCACCGAGTGACGTCACTGCGTTTCACAGAATATGAGGACAGTGAGAATCTGTTAGATCACTGTATACATTGCCATTAGGAAAATTAAACACAAATAACGACAATGCTAAATTGATCTGATTAATGCAATATAGAATCGGTCAATATAAATGGTGTCATTTGGACAATTAAAACATGATGAGGACAGTGTAAAACTGATTAGCTCAATGTAAGATGTGATACATCATTCTAACCCTTGTCACGAGGACAATGTAACTTTACTTTGATCATAATATACATTGTCATTAGCACTATGTAACTAACAACAGGACAGTGGAATTTTATTTTGGTCGATGTATCTGACATTTGGACACTATAACTACCACGAGGACAGTACACTATTAGTTTCATCAGAGTTCCACTAGTTGTCTCCTTATGAGGAAATTGTTTTTTTACTTTTCTACGCTTTTCAGAGTGTGTTTTTTTGCTACTATTTATATTATTATGTAGTTTTTTTTATCTCTGTTTTTGGCGCGGGAAACATATTAGGGGCCTATGTATATTATTTTTTATACTTTTATGCTTATACCTTTGTGTACATAGATGAATATGAATATAGTTGCTTCATAGCTTGCTAAGGCTTCTATAAGCCTGTGCTAACGCAGCACAACCAATGTTGTATATAATATTATAATAATATAATGTGTATATTTTTTGTATCTGTTTTTAAATATATGTATTGGTCAAAAGCTAAGTAAAATAAAATGAGATTTCTGTTGGTTCTTTCGCGTGACAGCGTGACATGGGTCGTTTCGTCAGGGGTGAGTGTTGAATTTTGTGCCAGCACTGCGCCGGGTTCGGCACACCTCTCTGACTGAAACAGCCCTGGTTCGTAGTCCGCTGGTGGCGCCGCTTGATGATATGCAGACGGTGTTCATTTGAGTGCGGTATTGGAAAATACAGCACTCGTCCAAGGAATATTCAGGCGAACACCTTATTCCTTGGACATGTGCTGTATTTATCCATAACGCACGAAAATGAACACCGTTTGTATTTTCTCACACGACTGCCCAAATATTTCAACGGTGCACACAAGTGTACAGTCGACCGACATGACTACTGCCCGGGGACGACTGATGACAGACGACCATAAAGTGGTGAATCGCAGACGTTCAGTCAACAGCATTCACTTGCTATACAGCTTGTACGTATACATGTAGTACAGAGAAGGGCGGTATTGGCTGATCCCGCTATGCGTAGCATAGTGGAAACACCACCAGTGAGTGTGGGAAAGACTGAAATTGTATTGATGTTTGGAATGTCACCGATGATTGGTCAGAATGACGGGCTCTGAGTGAGCTGGCAGTTCTGAAGACGACACTCGCGCTGAGAAAGGCTTAATGAAAGCTTGTTGAGTCACAGCACTTGATATGCATGAAGCACTGCACGATATGAATGTTTTCAAAGCACAGCACTGCTCTGATGACACCATGATAACTGATTCAATATGGACATGAATAAAGATAAATTAATCGGCTCTACCGGATGTCTTGTTTGTGAGGAGAGGTTCCGCAAAGTTAGAAAACTGTATTGTTTGTATAGCAAGTGCAGCAAACACAAGTGTTCTGCCGTACATCATTATATACCATATGACATATCATAACCCTTTTAGAGCGGGGATCGACCTTAGACGTCAGATTCCATTGATGGTATAATGCTGGCCCAGCATTATACCAACAATGGAATCTGACATCTAAAGTCAATCCCGGCTCTAAAACAGTGAAATATCTATAATGGCATTAGACCCAGAGCATTGGTAGGCATATTCAAAAGAACTAATAGACATTCATGAGTATTTCATATTGAGAAAAACCATTTGGTTTCATGGTTTAAATAAAAAAAACAGCGATCATGACATATTTTAACCCTTACAGCGCGGGGAACGACTTTAAACGTCAGAATCTGACGTCTGTATATGTCAAAATTCTGACGTCTAAAGTCGCTCCCTGTATTGAAAGAATGAAATATTTATAATGGCTATAGATCCATAGCAATATATTCAAATGAAGCGGAAAGAGCTAACTAGGACATTTGTGGTTCACATGAAGACCTCTTAATGAAATTCGACACGATAAATGCATAAGTTGTAATCCAACAAAGTAAGGACGTTTCGAAATTTCATTTGAAGCATTATACTTCTCAGCAGGCACACCACGTGGAATCCACGTGTACTTGGGGTGGAAAATTGGTGGACACGTGTTCCACTAAAAATCCAGGTGTATTCCTCGTGGATATTTCCATGTGTATTATTGGTGTTGATTTACACGTGGATATCAAGTAAAGTCACGTGTAATCCACGTTGTTTTTCTCATGTGGATTATTGGTGTTCATTTTCAGGTGTATTTCACGTGAATTGTTTCACGTGGATAAATGGTGTACCCGTTCACTTGGGTATCAGGTGGATATCATGTGAAGAATGCCACCCTTTTTTGTTTCACTTGTTTTCCATGTGTATTTTTCACATGGATTATTGGTGGACCGATCCACGTGTATATCTGGTGGATATCAAGTGAAGTTTGAGCCTTATTTTTTTTTTCACGTGTAATCCACGTTGCATTTCTCATGTGGATTATTGGTGTACATTTTCAGATGTATTCCACGTGAATTGTTTCACGTGGATTAATGGTGTACCAGTTCATGTGGATATCAGATGGATATCATGTGAAGAATGCCACCTGATTTTGTTTTACTTGTTTTCCACGTGTATTTTTCACATGGTTTATTGGTGTACCCATCCACGTGTATATCTGGTGGATATCATGTGATGGTTGAGCCTAGAGTCCCTTCTTATGTGTATTCCACGTGTTTTTTTTAACTTTTTAAGAGTGCTGGGAGGCCTGAGCGTATGGGTCATAATACATGTAAGTCTATGGGACGGGTATTATGTGTGGTGAGATGATAAAAAACGCCTATAGATAACCCGCCGTCAGATTAACTTGTATCGCACGTTTTTCGCCGATTTCTTAGCCAATTCTCAACCGTTTTTTATGAAATTTTGCAAGAACTATTTTCGAGTCACGAGGCGACTACCGTGAAATTCTCATCGGAAAATATCGTATAGCTAAAAACTAAGACCATTTGGCATGTAAGGCAATTCATGGCTAAAAACAAACTTTAATTTAACCAGTTGAATGGGTTTATAGAGGGACTTCGTAATTACAAATTTACTACGGTACATGTCAAATGGTCTAACTTTTGAACTATATAATATTTTTTGATGAAAATTCGCCGCGTGACTCGAAAACAGTTCTTGCAAAATTTCATCAAAATCGGTTGAGAATTGACTGAGAAATCGGCGAAAAACATGCGATACAAGTTAAACTGACGGGGGGTGTAGATAGTTTAGTACAGTATGGTGAGACCGTGAGTTTGATACATGTGCGCCATCTGGTGATCGGCCCAGCATCACTGCACAAAGTATTTGACAATATGATTGCACGGTTTCCAACTCCGCTGTGGCCCTGTGGTCTAAAGCGTCAAGCCTCTATGGTCGTCGTCGATGGTTTGAATCTCGTTGGGTCCAAGATAAAATAATAATGTAATTTGACTTGTGATTAGATAAACAATTAATTTTTTAATGTTTTACTTTTACATCAGTGTAAAACACGTGGTTTATTCACGTGTATTATAGGTGACATCTCTTGGAAAACACGTGGCTTATTCACGTGTATTATAGGTGACATTAACAGGTGGAAAACACGTGGTTTATTCACATGTATTATAGGTGTCATTAACACGTTGGAAACACGTTGTTCATTCACATGTATTATAGGTGGAATTAGCACGTTGAAAACACGTGATATAAACACGTGAAACAGTGTTTGCGCATTCAACCTGTTTTCCACTTGTATTCCACGTGGCACAATCACTCATATTCCACGTGTATTCCACGTGGCTGTGACTGCTGTGTTTAATAAAAATCACTATGATAGCCTATGCAAATGGTGTTCCTTTGAGTGTGATATTATATGCACACGGCATCGTTCGTAAGGCGAGATGGGCTCATGAATCTCAGCACCAGGCTGACGAGTGCTGAGATCAGCCCATCTCGCCGTACCCAACGATGCAGTATGTATTTTCTCGTACGAATATCTCGCTGAAACTGCAAAATGAAACTGTGCAGTGAAGTGCTACATGAATTATATGGGTATTATGGGCCTAGATATGTAGGCTATAAGGTGAAATATATCCAGTATATTATTCCAGAAATATTTATTTATTTTGTGTCACAATTTTCCTGATTTTATGATACACTAGCGCACACCACCCACTAGATCAACTAGCCTTCAATCGGCCATGGAGTACATATATATACGTGGGTATAGCCTACCTGGGTGGATCCATTTTCGTTCTACCTCTCTGGCGACCAACCCTCATCACAAAACATTTAGCAATAATGATATCCATCAACCAGGTCTTCTCCCACTTGGCAATTCTGTCAAAATCCTTCTGGAGCCGGTTGATGTCGTTCTTGTTGGCAACATGTCTATACAGAATACAGTCGTCTGCAAAAAGGCAGACTGTACTGTGGGTGACGCCATCAGGTAAGTCATTAATGTAGATGAGGAAGAAGATAGGGCCCAGAACCGAATCCTGAGGTACTCCTGACAAAACAGGTCCCATAAGAGACTCTGTACCATAGTCCAGTCAATAGTCCCACCCCTGATCCCATACCACTCAAGCTTGTATAAGAGTTTCCTGTATGACACCTTATCAAAAGCCTTGCTAACGTCCATCACTATCATGTCTGTTTCAGTCGGCACACTGGCTAAGTCATGGAATAGTGACAGTAATTGGCTATTAAGGAATATGACACGATAGGCGTTTCCTAAAGCCATGTTGTAGCGGATTGATCTACAATATATAAGCTCCAGGATATGAGCTATTTTCTGACTCAACTCCTTCAACATTGTTGCAGGGAGTGAGTCAGGACCAGTTGCCTTATCAGGTTTTATATTCTGTAGCATCTTCTCCATGCCTTCCTCACTAATGCATATATCTAGAATAGTAAGGTGGGGACTGGGGCCTTCGTCCGGCAAAGGCTCAGGAAGGTTCTTGTGTGAATACTGAAGTGAATTACTGATTCAGTAAGTCAGCTTTTTTCTCAGCTGAACTGTGAATTTCACCTTCACTGTTACATGCGTCCTTTCGCAAACTCCTGATTAATGACAAAAAACGTTTTCTGGGTGTTGTATATTGTTGAGGAAAAATTAATAATGGTTTCCATATAATCCCAATAAGCCTGTCTCATCTGTTTCTGTAGTCTATGTCTGATTAATGTAGCTTTTCTCGAAGCCGGGGGCTTTTACTACGTTGTTATTTGACATATACCTTATTTCTTGCTTGTATTAATTTTTAATTGCTTTGTGTACCCAAGGTAATTTGTGCTTAGATGAAATAGGTTTTTCTGGGATATAATTATTCTTCTTGAATTGTTTCCAAAGGTCATTTGCAGAGTACTTTGGATCAGCAAGACACACTGTTTGAAAGAGGGTTTTTAACCTAGATTTTAAATCATCCCATTTTGCTTTTCTATATATGAAAGACTTTCCTAACAGGTTTATGAGGGTGGTGTACACTGATGTCTATATATACCTTATCATAAATTATGTCATGATCAGCTTTTCCCAATGGTGGAAGAGTCGATACTTTATTTAATCCTGATTTATTGTTTGTGAACTTGAGATCCGATATGTTCTCACCCCGTGTTAGGATATTCACAACTTATTCTAGATTATGGTCCAGTGATAAGCCTACGTCAACTATGGCTATTGATAAAGGGTCTTTTTACCACCTGCCTCCTGTTTGACCTCCTGGGTTTCCAATTTCACATGTGGAGCATTGAAATCTCCTCCTAATCATATATTACAGTTGTTTTTATGTGTCTAGCTCGATTTGCTATTATTTCGATCTTATTGCTAATATGTATGGCTCACTTGGCACAGATTTATTTCAATCTAAATTAATCCTACAGTCGACCTACCTGACAGCATAAATTGGATGGTGGGTTGTGATAGTAATCTGTTTCCACCCCTTGTTGCTCTGCACACAAAGCAAAAGAAGATAGGCCTGCTAAATAATATCCTTATGAATGCATTGGGGTGTATAGGTCTATATTTGACTTGTAAGCCTATGGCATTTTGGCTTTTCATTGGTCAATAAAAATATTATTGCATAAAGTAGATTAAATCCCACCATAAGTTGTAGGCCTATAAATTTCATCAGGGCGTTGACTCGCGACAGCAGCATGCGCATCTTTCCGATATGGGGGTAGGTAGGGTGCAGATCGCAAGGTAGGCCTACAATTTAGGGAAAAATTGGGCTTCTGGAGTCACCAGAAATCCACCGGCAGCTCAAGGTGGGGTCGAGATAGCGCTGACTGGCCTACGGCGCTGAATTGAGTAGGCCTACAGCAGCTGTCCTGCCACGGACATTAACGATGCCCGGTTCACTTTTAAATCGCACTTGACTCACTTACCTACAATGTATAAGTCTTCGCTGCCATATTTGTCACATATCTGTGAGGATTTTGATTGTTAGAAAAGAAAAGTATGTTTGTATTCTAGTTATTTATCCGAAACTGAACTTGAAGGCTCCATGTGTTCTCGGTTGGAGTGGGGTGGAAACACGAGACTTTGTGAGATAGGTAACATAGCAGGTAACAGAGTCGGACGATGAGGTCATCGCGCGTATGTCATCTGCGTTTTTCCGGCACTTAGTGCACGTGTTTTCTGGGTTATCAACAAATTCAAGTCGTTCTGGGCATACACACTTACGGGCGAATTCTCCTCACACAGTTGCGCTCATGTCGCACCAGCAAAGATTGGTGCAAAATATCCAGCAAACATAAGACGTTGGCCCAGCGTTGGTTTACTGTTGGCCCACCGTCTATGACGTTGGCCTAACAATAAACCAACGTTGGGCCAACGTCTTATGTTTGCTAGGATATATATCTCATTGAATTGTATTTTTATTGTTTTCAGGTCCGAGATGTCACATATCAACTCAAGAATCAGAGGGATATGATTAAATGTATTTATTATGTCTCCTCCTCTGAAGAAATGGGGACATGCTGGTTTACCTTTGTCCGCTCAGTTCGTCCGATCAATTTTGTGTCTGTGTATTCGCTCCTATCGTAAAGGCGGTCAAATACGAGACAATGACTATAGACCTAGTACTATACTCTGTGGAGTATGGTCCAAAATGAAAGTTAGCTTTTCGGTATCCAGTCAGTCAATTCTCAAGCGATTTTCATGACATTTTGAGCTCCTCGACTTATGTAGGCCTAGTCTTGTTTCTTTGTAGCTGTGGATTACAGTATTACGATTGAACAGTACACACCACAGATAAAACAAACTTCATTGTGTTCTATGTTTTTGTTCTCTAGAGGCATGCGAAGGTTCATATAAGAACATAAAGACAAGGGACGTGCATGATAAGGCGCCTTCCTACATCATCCATGTATATGCATCAATGTTAACTAGCGCTTCGCATAACTATGTTACATTTTTGTTGTTGATTGAAGGCTATGCATTTCTTACAAAATAGTAGCCTACATGTTTATCTACAAACATTTACATGTTGTTAATGGTTTAAAATTTATTACCCAATTTTATGGTATTTAATTTTGTGTAAGCAGTAGAGCCTGTTATGAGCAGCCACTTTTATTAGCAGCCAACCTCCTACGGGGGGCCACTTGATCATCCCCCAAAATGGCATTTTACATACAAATGACCATCTTATGAACAGCTACCCTGTGTTAAAAGGCCACTTTTCCTGTGTGTCAAGGGTGGCTGATCGCAGCAGGTTCTACTGTAGTTCATATTTTTATATTTTTCCTGCAAGTCACAACCTGTTAAGATGTGACCAATCTGCATTTCACAAAAAAACATTAAACAACTACAGCTCTGCATAGACTGGTTGATGACTTACTTGACAACATGAATGAAGGGATGGTAAATGCTATTTGCTTTTTCGACCTCAAAAAATGTTTCAATTCTATTGATCACAAACTCCTTATTCTGAAACTTGAAAAATATGGTATTTTAGACAGAGAAATGTTATGGTTTACTGATTATCTATATGACCGAACTCAGTCTGTTTTTGTTAATGGCTCTTCTTCTTCGTTTAATGACATTAATGTTGGAGTTCCACAGGGATCAGTATTGGGTCCGCTTTTATTTCTGGTCTTTATTAATGCCTTACCCTGTTGTCTAACCAATACTTTTTTGAATATTTACGCAGACGATACTGTCATACACGCATGTGGTAGCGACATTAATAACGTTCAACAACTTTTACAGAGGGATGTTGATATTGTTTCCCAATGGTTTTTTCATAATAAGCTGTTAGTTAATGAACTTAAACACATTGTATGATTGTAACATCCAATCGGAAAATTTGTCTCATACACTGAATATAAATTTAAATGGCACTCAAATTGAACAAGTTAAGGTCACTAAATATCTAGGTTTCTGTCTAGATACGAAATTATGCTGGTCTGATCATATCAACAAATTAGTAAAAAAAATTGCACCCATAATTGGATTATTAAGACGTTTAAGATATATTGTTTCTTTTGATTGCCTCTCTAAATACTACATGGCCACCGTCCAGTCTCACATAGATTATTGCTTGACAGTCTGGGGCTTCACATCTTCTCACAATTTACATTTAATACAGAAAATGCAAAATCGTGCCGCCAGGCTTATTACCAACAATTTTGATTTTAACACTAGGGGGATTGACATTGTGAGGGATCTGGGGTGGCTCAATATTACCCAGCGTAGGGATTATTTCACTGCGCTCTTAGCTTTTAAATCTTTAAGTGGGAATTTACCTGATCATATTTTAGATAATTTTACATTTAAACGTGATATTGCCATCAGGCAAACTAGATCGTGCGATACTAATGTTTTATATGTGCCTAAAATCAACAGATCTTCATTTAAGAGTGCATTACAAGTTAATGGGCCTATGATATGGAATAATTTTCCTATTCATATACGCAATTGTAACTCCATACACTCATTCAAGAGGCTCTTAAAAACATTTTTACTGCAGCAGAGTTAAAATACTTTGTTTTGATTAATATTGTTAAATGCATGATGTCTATATGTATATGTTACATTTGTATTTTATAAAAACGGCAATAAAAAAGCCTACGTTGTCTTTGAGGTACATCTGGGCAACTATGTAAAATAGCACCTTCTGCTAATCAGTTTTACCCTGAATAAATATATTTTATTATTATTATTATTATTAATTTTTCTCAAGTGTGTAGGGTAGAAAATTCGTATCTCAATTCTATTAGACTGGAGCAAAATTCAACTATCCATATCTCAGAAACCCCTACTAGCTCTTAAAATATTTTACTAACTACAGGCTACAGGATTTTTTGCAGGATTTTCCATGGGCCACCCATGTATGATCTTCTTTTCAAAGTAATCTGAGTTGCATTTAAACAAAATCTAATCATGTTAGATTATGTTACTGCCTTTTGCAAGACTGACTTTTGTTAGACTCTATTTTCATTACAGAAAAGAAATATGGCAATGGCACGAGAGGGAATCAGACGGAGGAATTTGTCAGCGCTCTAAATTGGCATTTTGCGCCGAGAAGCGGTCATCCTTTGCCAAGATGCGTTAACTTTGAGCCAATAGGCGTGTTTTTTTATTTTGCAGTGTAAACCTTTAAATATAAACAGAGAAGTGTCCACACTGCGAATTTAACTAATCTGCCTAAAGTCATGTGATTTACATCCACCCCTGATCATGTGACTTCAGGATAACACAACAGAAAACAATGTGTTGACAAAAAATGAAAATGTTTCGTTTTCACAGGTTTATTTCCCAGGTTATAAGCTAAATATACACATTCTCGTATAAAATTATCAAAAAGCGTGATCTTTACATCGACCACGGTCATTCTCAATGTTTCGTTTTATGTTTTTTTTCCAGGTTCAGTGTTTCTGGCTATGAAAAAAGTTTAGCCGTGGTCCAGGCCACTCGCTCCGCTTACCGATCAGCGCTAAAAAAAGTTGGGACTTAGCTTAGGAGTTACTGGGCGATAATAAAGATTTCCGTCATTCAGTATGGGCGGTAAAATCATAAATATGTCAACCGGAAGAGCTCCAGTGAAAAGGGAGAGGGACTGATCCAAGTCAGTGAAACCCATTGACACAATATAATAAGGGGGAGTAAAGTAGATATAAAAAGGGTTGGTATGAATAGCGAGAGAGACCTATAAAGCGAGAGAGGATCAATAAGAGGCCGAATGTCTGTATATGAGATGGCAATTTATCACTAAATATACAAATATATGTTATAAACATCATAATATACATATAACTGTATCGAAAACGGCTAAAATTATTAAAACAGTTGAGAAAATGAACGATAACAACAACGAGGGAGACAATTATAAGATCGCTAGCGGCCGGCCGCCATTTTGTCAGATTGCCCAGTCGGCCAACAGTGGGGCCATCTGGTGAATAGAACGGGTTGTCACAAGTGACAGGTACCAGAAGCAATCAGGATAGCTTTTGATAGCAGCATGGTATATTATTGGTATATTATTTTAATTAAAAAAAAACACAATAACAGACAATTATTATGCGTAAATATAATATATATTTTATTGACATACAACATTCATACAACAATCATTCAACATAGGTGATGTACACAAATGCATAATATACAATATAATACAAAATTTGAAGCTGTAGCTATAGTCTTGTGTATATATGACATAATATCATCATAAGATCATACATTCATGATCCATATTCTCAATTACTGTTTGTTCACAGTTGTGGTCTTCGCCGTTCTTTTGCGTTTCTTTTGGCCAGGCTTGATACCATTGGCGGTAGAGCGTAGAATCGCTAATGCAGCGTCACTTGAACAATGTTATCGGGGTTTGTGTGTTTTGAGAAATTTAAGTAGATGGCGATCTCTTTGTTCTTTAGTTTTATAATCCATGGCTGACTCAAGCTGTCGTGATCTGAGTGATGACATCAAAACGCCTCGAGTGTCACGTAGGCCTACATATATCACACATTTACCGGCGAATGCAAGAAGCTGTCGTAATCTCAGTGATGACGTATCAAGATTATTAAAAGGGTTTTCAGTAATTGATAGTTCTCTTAAATATGATCGGTTTAGGAATTTGAAGAATAAAATATATCCTTTATTGTATCAGAATATTGAATAAACGTAAAAGTTTATGTTATCGTTCTACTATGAATGTTTCTTTCAATCGCGGTGGGCATACTCGTGTACGTAGGCAACGCGGTATACCTATAGCTACCTATCTATCGGATAATAAATTAACCAAAAATATCTATCTTGTATGCATTTGGTAAATTTTATTAGTGTGAAATTTATTAAATACGTATGTGAAAGTGGTCTTTAGGATGAAGACGGTTAATTGGTCTCGCCTGGGGGGATTAGGCTTATCAGTTGATCCCGAACGGAGGTGTGAAATGCAGCTGGTGTTCTACCCACTGTTGTCGTCAATTGCATTTTGGACGTGTTTTATCTACTGTTGTCATCAATTGCATTTTGGACGGTTTTTTATCTACTGTTGTTGTTAATTGCGTTTCAGTTGGTGTTTCATCTACTGTTAAGTTAATTGTGTTTTAGGCGGTTTTCTTTTCATTTGCATTTCACCTAGACCGACTCCTATATAGATCTACACAGAGAGCTTTGGTGTATATATGTCTGAATGACATACAAATCCAGATGCACCCAGTTTATATTGTAATCTTGATCGCTACAAGGTATTGTTATAGTATAATAGCCTATAGGTTAAATACAGTGTTCTTTCTTATTTTTATATTTTGGTTTACTGATCAGGCTTACTAACGATTCGTGTAGATGAGCCAGTGGTAGGCCTACTTAACGTTAGATACATGTATCCATACATCTTTTATGTTCGTGTTTTAGCAGGAACGCGAGCGACTAAGTGATTACCGGGTACACACTAGAGACTTTCAAACGAAGCGAAGTCTCTTTCGATCACAAAACTGGACCTGTATTGTCTCCAAAATGAAAAAAAATATAAAATAATAATTGTATACGAGCAATACAAGCATATATTTTATTGTGACATCGATAGATATATCATATACATGCATTACACTGCCATACGAAGCCTCTTATTGATCCTCTCTCGCTTTATAGGTCTCCCTCGCTTTTCATACCTACCGATATAAAAATTAGCATTTAGTATAAAAATTGGCAGTGTCATTGACTGACTGAGGAGTAGGCCTACAAAATACAATTTGAATGTCAATTAATAGAAACTCTTAACCTCCAGAATTTTTATTCAAGATTCAAAGCAGGTGGTTGAAAAAAAACGTAATTTGTTTTATTATGTTCAGTAAACTTATGTATACACATTACAGGGATTCGAGGAGGCTAATAGAAAGAAGGCAGTGGCTAATCGTACGTGATTCTTTATAATGTAACTCAGAGCAGCCTCGTGTATGAAATAACGTGGCTCCCATTGACTCCCATTATAACTTTCCCATACGAATAGCCACTTAGTACAAAAAAAACAAGTGTTAACTTATTTTAATTTTTAAATATGCATAATTTACATTATTTTTTCAATACGAACTGGCTACATGACCGGAGTTGATCGTCATTCAGTTGTTAACTTTAGCGATGACGACCTGAGTTCCATATTCACGTTTTATTGCCCACACTGAATGATAGTCAATTCCGGTTGAGCAGCCTTTTCCTTTTCAATAATATATCATCTGATTATAGATAGATCTAGTCTATTCTGTGAAACTCAATAGCCTTAACCTCCATTGTTGTCACCGAGCTAGCTAATACGATGAAGTATGGGGGTGTCTTATATAACTTTGTTTTCACCGAGTTCCTATTCAAAACGGTTTCTGGTGACGTCTCAGTGTTTTCCAGGATATATTTGTTTATTATATTTCTAAATAGCATGTCGGCGGTATAATAAATGAAAAAAAAAGAAATTTTAATTATTTTTTAATATTGAGTGACTCATTTTTTCAGACAACCTTGCAACTACAGGGCACTGACCATTAACTAAGTCCTGGGCTACTGCCCCGATGATCCCTCACATAAAGCCCTGCTAAGTGATGGGTATACCATCACTTAGCAGGGCTTTATATGAGGGATCATCGGGATCATGGGTATAACATGGAATAACATGGAATACCTTGACTGTGCAATGGTGATGCACCACTGTGATGTAGGTGTGACATACAACCCATGATTTTGTAGTGATTTTATTGTTCCAACTAATTCCATCACATTTTTCGGCCCCAGCCACCAGAACTCTGTATTGGAAAGTGAGACTCGGTCAGTTGTTCTCTAGTCCCAGTCCTGTGCAGCTGTGCCAGTTTTGCTCCCTACCATCAGTGTACATGAGACATTGGGAACAACTCATATCTATTAGCAAGAGCTAAACAAGCTCAATAATATACATGAGACAGACACTATTGAGAAAATGAAGATTGTTGAATTCTAGCCTGGGCATATTCTGGTAGTATTATTAAAAGGGATTTGGGATGTATAGTTATTCACGACCATATAGCATGATGATAAAGAAATGGCCATGATAGACGTGACATGATGCAGGCTCATCTATGAAGTTTGTATTTTCATTCTAACTCAGGATTATTCTAGGATAGGCCTATAGCCAAACATATAAAAGAGTGAACATCATGTTATAAGAAAACTGAAATATAACTCCTTTTTTGCAGGTCACGTTTCTGGTTCTACTTATATGCGATGTCACACAAGCAACAACAGGTGAGATTTATTGTAATTTACTCAGAGATTATCTTACTTAACCCTTTCAGGCTCGAGTGACAGGGCTGGAAATTAGAATTTTATTCTTGAAGCCAGTTGGGCTGGTAACAAAATATTCCTATCTGCCCACAAACAAATTGACCTGCCCATTTTTTTATTACTACGCCTTTAAAAGCTTATTCCAATTACTTTTTGGTCATTTTTTATTGTAATATGAACAAAGCATTCTAGATCATGTAGATTTACCGGCCCGAAGCTAAAATCACCGGCCATTGGCTGGCAGGCCGGTGCTAATTTCCAGCCCTGCAGTTTACCATTGTCATCTTCATTTACTACGAACTGCAAATTGCTGATGCAATTCACCGACTTGTTGTGGATGAAGATGACTTGAATTGGGTGACAATTGTCGTTCTTAAACTGCTAGGTGTAGGAAATTACATCATTTTTCAGAGATGCAAAAGAATGCTTTGATGCATAATGAGGTTTTAAAGGGTTAAATTTATTGACACTCGGCCACTAAATACTCAGGAATAACATTTGTAATTCTGTGATTTATATGACCTGAGAATGTTAATTTCCTCACAGAATCACAAATGCAATAATTATATTTAAAAAGCATTGACGCTTTTTGCTGCTGTGACCATATATTTAGGTTATATATGGCGGTTGCCCGATTGCATGGGGCAACTGATTTTAGGTGGGGGCAAGTGCTTAAATTTGAAATTTGAGTGCCTTGGACAACTCTCTACACATTTTGTGGGCAAGTGATAAATTGGGAGGGCAAATATCCAACATTTTGATTTTATTTTTCAAGATAATAATTTTGCTGTAGGCCTATAAATGATTAAGTAATAAATAGTGTTATTGTAGGTGGATTGTCATAAATCATTGAGTATAGATTGAAGGCCCACCTGCATGCCAGGGCTCGAACTTGGGACTAAATTTCCACTTGTCCAGTTGGACAACTGGCTGAAAAATTGACTAGTCCTTCCCTAAAATATCACTTGTTCTTCGTAATAATTGTCAAGCAGGGGCACTTGACCGGTGCTACAAGCTCAGTGAAACTGAACTCGGCCTTCCAAGATTGTTGGTCGTCTCGGACGATCGGACAGGACCAATTTCGAGCCAGAAATGACTGACCTGGTTTAATGTTTTCAGATTTTCCTGAATTGGATCACATAGTTCCATCAGAATGGCCATCTACTCAGGCGAATGCTGTGACAGCTTTGATTAAACGCCTTGTACCATATAGAGCAGAAGAATTTTCTGTACTTGTTGACCCAAATATAGGACCTGAGAACAAAGACACATTTGTAGTATGTTGATTGTATGTGTAGATGTAAAAATAGAATGAATGAAATATGTACAGTAGTTTTTAAATTTATTTTGTATTTGTAATATTTTTATGAACTTTTTATCATTTATAATTATTTGAACAAAAATAATTTATATATATTCATTTGATGTGAAAGTTAAAAACAATCGTGATATTCTTATTTATTTTAGTAAAATTGATTTTATATATACAGGTAGATTGAGATTTATTGAGTCCCTTTTCTACCAACATTAAGTAAATGCATGTATATAAAATTGGATCATATATTTGTACTTATATGTTTATCAAAATGTTAATATAATTCTTGCTAATAATATTTGTTCCATGTTTTAACCAGCTGCTGACAGTAGACAACAAGTTAACGATAACGGGGACGTCTGGTGTTGCTGCATCCATGGGATTTTATTACTATCTGTCACAATACTGTTACTGTCACATCTCCTGGGCCGGAAATCAAGTGAATCTACCTGCGATCTTACCTGTCATTCCCGAGCCTGGTGTCACAATCACTAGTAATGATAGGTTAGTAAATCAACCGACGCCTGTTATATTATAATCTGCATATTCCTAACCCTTGTCATGCTAGACCAGCATGTTTACTATTTCAAACAAGTGTCAATCAATGACAAAGTACAGTGAACCCTCAAATGTCGTTCACTGGCAGAAAAGTATGAAAAAAACTGATGTAGATGGTGCATTCTTTTACATCTACATCAGCCTTCTTCTATGATATTCTGCCAGTGAACAACCTTTTTGGGTTCAATGAACCCACTCATTTTAATTGTATAACCAACCTTCCATCAACAAGAGCGATCCTTAACTGAGTGGAAGGAGAGCAATTGACAGTGAATCTGGTTATCACCAGAAGTTAAATTTTAATTAAATCTAAAAATCACCTCGAGGAGAGTTCTCCTAGAAATTTTCAGGAAAGTATTTTATAGGCAGCACTCCTCCTATTTCCTCAGGTGGAGGACTGAATAACAGCAGGCAACGCTATGTTTGCCTTCACTGCCCAGTATCACAGCAGCGATTCACCTACAGTGCCTGTGTTCAACTTGATAATTTTTTCAAATCCAGTTTAATTTCTCCGATTTTTTTAAATATTGCTTATATATTTAAAAGAGTTTTTCCTGCTTACAGGTATCTTTGTTCATGAATTTCTGTTTGTGTTTTAGGTTTCGATATTACCAGAATGTCTGTACAGTCAGCTACTCGTTTGTTTGGTGGGACTGGCCTCGTTGGGAACAAGAAATTGATTGGATGGCAATGAATGGCATTAATTTACCACTAGCCTTCAATGGTGCAGAGGCTATTTGGCAAAGAGTGAGTAAATAATAGAATATATTAACCCTTTAAGCCTCAAAGCACTGTATTTTCTTTGTTTTCACTAGCATTTAGTTACCGTACATTTCACATATTTAATAATTATCGGTCACCAGAATTTTTTATTGTTGTAACCCTAATTTGTTGAGAATTTGAATAGTTTGGAGCTCTAATGGTTAATCAGGTCTTATTTATTTTTCTTGAAACAAGAAATTTGAGGCAGAAATAAAGTTTGCTAGATGGCATATGTTTTGATTCTAATTGTGTATATGTAAGTAAATTCACCCTCTTGAAGTTGTGTCTCCCTACCTCAACTCACAATTTCAGGTGGTTGGAAATTACCCATATTTTTTTAACTGGAGATCAAACATTTTCAAATCTTGATGCTCATTTTTGTGTTTTGATCGACTAATAAAACAAATTAGCTGTCACAACTCCCACTTGTAGTGGTTAAAGATGACTTAAAGTGGCAGATTATTAGCCGATTAAATCACAGTTATTGGGAATGAAATTCTTCAGGATGCAAAATTATGCCTCAAGGCATCATGGGGGTTTATAGGGTTAAATAGAGTTCACTAAAAATAAAATTGTATCTGCAATTAAAATAGCATTTGAATTTTCAGCTCCTCCGGCCTTTAGGCCGAAGATGAGCTTATGCTATCGTGTGGCGTCTGGCGTCTTGTCGTCTATTGTCTGTCATCTGTCCACAATTCACAAGAAATGCTTCTTCTCCCTCAATTCTTATCCAATTTCAATTTTGTTTGAAAAAGCTCGGGCCTGTGCATAGAATTTGCTCACGGATTTCAGAAATTATAATTATTAATTAACTTATGAACTAATTAAGGCCTTATTAGGGCACTGTGTCCACAATTCACAAGAAATGCTTCTCCTCCCTCAATTCTTATCCGATTTAAATTTGTTTTGGTTTGTTTGAAAGAGCTCGGGCCTGTACATTAAACATCCTCACGGATTTCAGAAATTTTAATTATTAATTAAGACCCAATTAAGGCATCCTGTCCACAATTAACAAGAAATGCTGCTCCTCCCTCAATTCTTATCTTATTTCAAGTTTGTTTGGTTTGTTTGAAAGAGCTCGGGCCTGTACATAGAACTTCCTAATAGATTTCAGAAATTTTAATTATTAATCAACTTACGACCTAATTAGGGCCCAATTAGGGCACTCTGTTCACAATTCACAATTTTTTAGCTCATCCGACCTTTACGCCTAGATGAGCTTATGCCATCGTGTTGCATCTGTCGTCTGTTATCTGTCGTCTGTCCACAATTCACAAGAAATGCTTCTCCCCCCTCAATGTTTATATAATTTCAGTTCTGTTTGGATTGTTTGAAAGAGCTCGTGCCTGTGCATTAAACTTCCTCACATTTTAAGAAATTTTAATTATCAATTAACTTATGACCTAATAAGGGCACTCTGTCCACCAATCACAAGAAATGCTTCTCCTCCCCCAATTTGTATCCGATTTCAATTCTGTTTGGTTTGTTTGAAAGAACTTGGGCCTGTGCAGTAAACTTCCTCATGAATTTCAGAAATTTTATTAATAATTAACCTCTGACCTAATTAAGACCTAATTAGGGCACTCTGTCCACCATTCACAAGAAATGCTTCTCCTCCCTCAATTCGTATCCGATTTCAATTTTGTTTGGTTTGGTTGAAAGAGCTTGGGCCTGTGCATTAAAATTCCTCATGGATTTGAGAAATTTTAATTATTAATTAACTTATAACCTAATTAAGCCCTAATTAGGGCACTCCATTTACAAGAAATGCTTCTACTCCCTCAATTCTTATCTGATTTCATAATCAACTGATCACCTAATTAGGATCTGATTACGGCACTTTGTCCATAATTCCCAAGAAATGCTTCTCCTCCCTCAATTCTTAACCAATTTCAATTTTGTTTCATTTGTTTGAAAGAGCTTGTGCCTGTGCAATAAACTTCCTCACTGATTCCAGTAATTTTAATTATTATTTAACTTATGACCTAATTAAGGCCTAATTATGGAGCTCATGCATGTGCATAGAACGGCCTCACGAATTTCAGAAATTTTAATTCGTAATCAACTTGCCCTAATTAAGGATGAGTTTGTATATCATTGACACTCTGTTCATTGGTGTGTTTGAAAGAGCTTGTGTCTGTGCATAGAACTACCTCGCGGATTTCGGAAATTTTAATTATTAATTAACTTATCACCTAATTAGGGCACTCTGTCCGCAATTCACAAGAAATGCTTCTCCACGCTTAATTCTTATCTGATTTAAATTTTGTTTGGTTATTTGAAAGACTACCTCGTGGATTTCAAAAAATTTAATTATTAATTAACCAGGGTTCACCACAGTGCCGGAAATGCCGGCTGCCCGACCGGATGAATTCTGATTTTTTTTTTTTTTTATAGTTTTTTTTGTGGTGTCCTTCCATTTGCGTTTTAACCCTTTCACCACTGAAGCCCGTTTTTATGTGCTGAATGCCATTGAATGCTATGGCATTCAGCACATAAAAACGGGCTTCAGTGGTGAAAGGGTTAAAGATGGCTAACTGACAGTGACTGATTTTGTAATTTATTGGCTTTTAGTATCAGTTTTTCATCAGATGAACATTTTTTTTAGAAAAAACGTGCCAGATATTACTTAGTGGGCAACCGCACATGCTGCAAATTTTATGCAGCCGTGTAAGCGTTAAGCTGCTCGCGCGCGCTAAGTTAATATTTTTGAGAGAACAACCAGATGATTTTTTACCTTGTGGGGAACCCAGAATTAACTTATGACCTAATTAGGACCTTATTAGAACGCCCTGTCTGGTATTCACAAGAAATGCTTCTCCTCCTTCAATTCTTATCCGATTTGAATTTTGTTTGGTTTATTTGAAAGAGCTCGTGCATGTGCATATATAACTGTCTCATGGATTTCAGAAATTTTAATTTATAATCAACTTGCCCTAATTAAGGATGAGCTTCTGTGTCATTAGCACTCTGTTTTTAACTACTTTTGTTTTTGTAAAATTGGGTAATTTTCATTCACCCTGAGGTGGAAGTTGTAGAAGCAGTTTACATTTAGAAGTGAATGGAAATAAGAAAAAATAAATATATATAAATTACTGTTAGTAAACCTGCAAATTTCATAATTTAATCATTTTAGGTGAAGATAAATTTAGGAATTTTTTTTTGTATTAATTTGTATTTTCTAAATTTGTATTTCTAAATTTTTTAAATTAAGAATCTGAATATTCTAGTAGAGAATATTCTATGATGCATCTCAACATTTCATAAATATTGTTTTATGTTTGAAACTGCAATTAACATTGAATTTACTTAAAGAATGTTTAATCGTAAATATTTACACACTAAAATATATTTTCATAATTAATTTTGATGATTTATGTTTTATCATTGTAGGTCTATATGACACTTATAATAATTTGGATGTGACTTCATTACTCATTTAGTCTATATGAAGTTTGTCTGTGAAATTTATATTTTGTTATTATAGGTCTATACTGAGCTGGGCTTGACACAGAAAGAACTGGATATTTTTTTTCCTGGACCAGCCTTCCTTGCTTGGTAAAAAAACAATATTATTTTGATTTCTTGTTCTTAGTCTCATTTTAAATGTTGGGTATGGGTAAAAATGATAGTATGAAAATTCAAATAAGTGAAAAGGACTTCGTACTTCCTAGAAACGGACTTTATAAATTCTGTATAATTACAAAATTTGTGCATGCTGGGCTTTCACTCACCACGGCTATGTTGGCTAAAAGAAGTGGGTTGTGCCGAAAAGAATTATACTCGCCGTCAAAAAAATGCGCAGCGCATGTTTCCTCTCAATTTCGCAGTCAATATTCTCAACAGATTTTCAGGAACTTTCACAATTATTATTTATTAGTCCTACAACAGCAACCCTGAAAATTTCATGAAATTGTAGTGATTATTTCAAAAGTTAGACCATTTGACATGTGATGCACATCAATTTTAACTAATTTTATGGTAGCGGCATATAGAGAAACGTTGTAATTAGCAATGTACTACATGTCAAATGGTCTAACTTTAACCTTGCAAATTTTAATGAAAATTGGTTGAGAATTGACTGAGAATTCTATGGAAAACCTGTTGAGGCCCAATGTGGTGACACTGGGCTAATAATAACAGCATTGAGTGAATGTGTCATTTACTGCCAGGCTTGCTGCACACATACCTCATGGTCAGATTAGAACAGCCCATCTACATTACAGCGAAAATGTGATAACACTAGTTATACCACTAGTTAAAATAGACAGTGTTCCATGTTTTTGGAAGTTGGCAAAAGCTACCCTCCACTACACTGTGGAAGGCGAGATCTTTCTAACCACCATTTGGCTGATATCTCGTCCATTCTCTGATCAGATGTATAAAACACAATTTTTTTTAACACACTTATGAAGGCTGGTGTGACTTATGCTCCAGTGTGCGATGTATGTATAGTTTTTGAAATATTTTCAAGGTTTCGTATGGGTAACATGCATCGCTGGGGTGGCCCGCTATCAGACGCTTGGCATTCACAGCAAGTGGATTTACAACATAAGATCTTGGATCGTATGCGTAGCTTTGGTATGATTCCCGTCCTGCCAGCGTTTGGAGGATATGTCCCGCAATCTCTCAACCGTATCTTCCCCAACGTCTCACTTTCCAGTCGCCAAGATTGGGGCAGATTTAACTCCACTTATTGCTGGCAAGTATTCTCAATTTGAAATTTTTGAATGTTAATCATTTAAAAAAAAAATTTGAAGAGAAAAAAGTGAGTTGTCTTGAACACTTTTAAAAATTGAAGCACAAAATGTCATAATTTCAATTGCATATTTTATTATGTAAATCATCATTATATAAAAAAATATAAAAATATGTATATATGCATCACTGGCATGTAAAGGGTTATGCTTTGAAGTGTGGTGTATATATTGTGGTGTATGTCACATACCATTTTTATCTGTTATTAACCCTTTACCTGCTAGTGACGCATAGCATGTGGCATATATTAAAAAGATTGTGTTTCCTTTTTAAAATAATACATATCATTGAAGTGAGGCAGCTGTAATCTTTAGATAAATTTAGTAAATTTAGTAAATTAAATTCAATGTGAGATATGAATTGCCAGAGCAATTGACAGCTCCCAAAATTGAATCAAAATATGTTGATATCTGGTAATTAAAAGGTTACTATCAAAATGCATGGATGGATGACAGTGGAAAATAATTAACACTGCAGAAAAAGAATTCCGGTATGACAATTACTAAGATGTAACAATAACATCATTGGATCCTTGAAAAATACAAACTTACCTGTATAATAAATATGATCGAATGTTTTTAGTGATGCACTTTTAGACGTCACAAGTCCTGTCTTCAGATTGATCGGCAGAATGTTTGTTTCTGAGGTGAGTTTATTTTTCAATTTGCACATTTTTTTGTAAAATGTACATTTGTGTTTATTGGATTTTTCTCATTTGACGCTGGATTTGCTAACACAATATCCAGCTTCGAATGACGAAAAATATTTCTATTTTTTGAAAATATTTATCTTCTAATAGAATTATTTGATTAATTCTACCAGCATCTACCACAAACTATATCCTTTTCAGTGACATATCATTTAGTTTCATATTTGCTTGAAACCGTATATATATGAGCGTAGCACGACAAGGGTTAACATACATGGGTCACTAGCAGGTAAAAGGTTATCTCTTTGCCGGCTAGTGACTCATATATATGCTATCTCTTGAATAATATTAACCCTTGTACCGTATATCCCCGTGTATAATGTGATGTTTTTTCTTAGCTATTTATGTCACAAAAAGGCACCTCGTATTATACATAGATGTAGAATTTAATACAATTTTTTAGCTCTCTAGCGGTAAGTTCAGCGGTAAGTTTTCTAGCGGTAGAACGAATTTTTAAAAGTAGGCCAGTCAGCGTGTTTGGCAAGCAGGCCTATACACACGATACAACAAGACTGTGCCTTTCCAACTAGTAGCAAACAAGAGACGTTCTCCCAATGCTGGTACATTGTTGTGCCACCGTCTGCGACGCTGATACAACATTGTACCAGCATTGGGTGAATGTGTCGTGTTTGCTGGGAGCCCTCGTCTCACATTCCCGCCGACGCGCGTGGCACGTTTGACAACCACGGGCAGATAAATGACGTCGTTAGTCTGCAACCAATTCACAATCCTGACCTGTTCATTTATATTAAAGGGACTGGCCCAGGCTAGAATCATAAAAAAATCGGTGATTTTATTTCGGGTTCTTAATATGACCATATGATGTAATCATGTACATAGACTAGAACTGCAAATTTTTATAATTTTTGTGCTGCGCATTCACCAGTTAGGCTAGATATAGAGACGAAATTCCCGATTTCTAATTATTGACAACCATGTCAAAAATAGGAAATGCGTGAATTTCGTCTCTATATCTAGCCTAACTGGTGAATGCGCAGCACAAAAATTATAAAAATTTGCAGTTCTAGTCTATGTACATGTTTACATCATATGGTCATATTAAGAACCCGAAATAAAATCACCGATTTTTTGATGATTTTAGCCTGGGCCAGTCCCTTTAATAATAATTTAATCTAGGATCGCCTTTCATATGGGAGTGTTCCATTGTGTACAACAAATCTGAACATGATATTTTCCTATTGGAATGAGAGAATGCGTTGATGAAATATAACAAGATATCACTGATTATAGCTCCCTATCGCAAATTCTATACATGTAGGCCTCAGAATGTACATATTGCCGGGATAACATTAATGCCTACCGCTGTTGCCGCGACTGATACGGTATTGAGCAAATGGTGGTATCTGTTAGCTGTAGTTCATGGAGCGCTGCTGTTTTATTGCACCCGGACACCTTATACAACCAAACACCTCTTGTGTCTAGACAATGTGGCTAGTCTGCAAATGTTTTACAATCACATTGCATCCCGGAATGTTCTTATTTGAGCACGACGATAATAAAATATGCTCTTTGTTATAGATAAATTAAAATAATATAAATTTGTCGGCTAAATATAAATACAGGTATTTTAAAATCTGTGTGTATATATATGTAGCCTCTGCAGGCCTCAGAATGTCTGCCCATCGAGACAGTCCCGATGACATCCACTCTGCCGTGGAAAATGGAAATACAGTATCTGCTTACTTTACAAGTAAGCAGATACTGCCCTTTGGTTTTGCAGAGCTGTACTGTTGCCGCTGTTCCCGTCATTGAGCATCGTCTATGCAGGTGTCACAGCGCTATTTAGTAGAATAAGATAATATCCAAGCCTCACATTTAGATGGCCTGGAACGCTGCCGACCGGCACGCTGCCGACATCCAAAATTTGAAGTCGTATTATACAGAGGGGTAGACGTTTTTCAGGTCATCCAAGGCCTCAAATCTTAACTCGTATTATACATGGCGTCGCACTATACGCGGGGATATACGGTACTTCTAGGCTGTATCAGTCTTAAATAAATCTCGTAACAGATAAACAATCAATGCAATTAATAATTTTTCTTGTGATAAATGCTTAGTTAATCCAATAATTCAATTAGGAGATGTATATTTTGCATAAATAACGATATTTTTTCAACATTTAAACGTAAAAAATGTTTTCAGAATTCCATCTTAAATGGATAAAAAATGGAGCAAAACATTTCCGCAGCTTCTAGTCATTCCGAGCTTGTTTAATCTGTTTTATTAATAGGTTAAATAACATATATTGGGAATAAAATGAATGCTTAATCAGCAATATTTTCTATTTGTTTGTCATATTATACAAATAATAGTAATTTTCAGCCACTTGAAGTTCTGGGTTACGGTAATGAGACACAACTTCAAGTGGGTGAACATTTAAATTATTTAACTTAGCGAGGGTTAATAAAATGCAGCTATTTAAAAAAATCATTATTGTTGGAGCTTCAATTTGATATAATTCACTTGGATATTTGATGAAATTGGTTAATTTGCATTCAATCTGAGATCAGATAATAATTCACATCCCACAGTTTATGAAATATAATAAATTCTTAGGTGGATCAATTGTTTATGTAGATCATGTTTAGATTTCTCATCTATAGTGGTTTGTAATTTGTTTTATTACCAATTAAAGCAGCCCCTTGGGATGACATCAATTTTTGTTTTTAATTCCGTACTGAAGTAGTGTATCCCACGGATCATGTTTTTATTTTTTTCAGAATTTTCATATTTTTACAAATATTTTTAATCAACATTTCTATGAAACCAGAAGTAACCCAAACAAACTATTTGTATACCGTCTCATACGTGGAAATATGTGATGTAAAGTGCTGAATATTGCTGACTTGATTTGTTTACATGGCAAAATACGACCTGGAAATACAACTATTTCACTCTTTTCCAGTGCTTTAAAATTGTTTTTTGACTTTTTTGTATTTTCAGTTAAGATCAGTAGGTTGAATAGCTCCATATAAATTAAATTTTCAAAATTGACAACTTTGAAAATGTCAAGGGGTCCCTTTAAATCTCTGTTATTTGGAACAAAATGAGCACTAGATTGGCAAATTTTTAGCCTCAAATAAAAAAATTGTGTTTTTTTTCACCCACTTGAAGTCGTGTGTTGCGGTTAATATCACAGTGAGATCTAAATAAGATGATAATTGATTTTCTTTTTTTTTTGAATCAGTACACCAAAGAATTTGGAACCAACCACATATACAACACAGACACATTTAATGAGATGACTCCACCAAGCAGGTATGTGCTTTGAGTATCTGTTTTTCAATTGATGTTTGTTTAACCATTTCAGCGCGGGACCGTATTTAGACATCAGAATCTGACGTATAAAGATTCTGACGATTCCCGCACTGAAAGAATTAATATATTGGGTCGCCATGAGCATAAGGAAGAATTGGTACATGCCACGCATACCACATTCCCCCAGACCAGGGCCCGTATTCTCGTACAAGTTACGAAATATCTTAGGCTTCTGATTGGTCGAGATGGCCATCTCGACCAATCAGAAGCCTACGATACATTGTAACTTGTACGAGAATACGGGACCTGATGTTTAACCCTTTCAGCGCGGGGACCGTCTTTAGGCGTCAGAATCTGACGTCAGTAAACGTAGACCCACAACATAGTTATTCTAATGAAGCAGAAAGAGTTAACTAAGACATTTATGATGATTTCAAATTGAAAAAAAACCTTTGGTCTTCATGGTTTATGCAAAAATAATTCAGCGTTGTAAGTGCTGGAGAAAACAGGTGAATAAGATCAGCACTGTCATACAGTTATCAGTATTGTGACATTCACTGTGCTTGATGGGATAAAGGTTATTAACTAATACTTTATAACCAGTGTGTATGACTTTAATCTTGATAATTCTACAGTTTGTTATTTTTCAGACCTGAAAGTTCCCATTGAAATTTAGCTTAATTATGTAACTTTCTTTATAAAACAAAATTTAAATGCAATTAAATCAAACTAATTAGTGAAAATTATAGTATGGTCTGATAATTATATTATGAATTGTCTTATGAGAGGAAATATCTTCCATTATCTTTCAGTAATTCTAGTTATATATCAGCAGCTTCTAAGGCGGTGTATAGGGGAATGAAGGACGCAGATGAGAAAGCAGTCTGGTAAGACACTTGTAATCTCACATTTAGTCTTTTAAAACACCTTATTCTTTCATTGTGTTGATGTATATAATAATACTGCCCAATCTGATTAACACTTTCAGCACAGGGAACGACTGAGACGTAGTCTAAAGTCAATCCTCCACTGAAAGAGTAAAATATTTATAATGGCCGTAGACCCATGATCGTATTCAAAATAAGCCTAAAGAGCTAACTAAGACATTTATGATGACTTCAAATTGAAAAAAACTATTTGGTCTCCATAGTTTATACAAAAAAGTTCAGCATTGTAAAGGTTAGGGTTTCTACATATAATCATTTGTCAAATTGAATATTATTTAAATAAAAATTGTGAGCCCTATGTATATTATGTATAAAGGCCTTTTTTTCTTTGTGTTAAATACACAACTGAAGCCATAAAAAATATAGCAATATATAGAAACTAATTATTGATGTTGATTTGAATTTACAAGTTTAATGTCCCTATTTTCATTATTTTCCATGGTATCTTTCAAATTCCATGATTTTTAGATCATGGAAATTCAAAAGTGATTTCAAATTTGATGATATTTTATATGCTCTGAAACCCTGTTACTATATATTATTTATCACGCAGGTGTATCTGTATTAAAACTGTAGCTCCATATAAAAGCTTACCATATACATCACTAAATACTGCCCGTCAATAGGTTGATATCAGAATCTTCAAAAAACACTCGAAAAATCTTGATAAGCTATGAATTTTATCCGCTTTGGTTTGGATGAACTATCTACTGGTGTAGACTGTAAAAAAAACTTGATAAGCTATGAACCCTTACAGCGTGGGAATCGACTTTAGACTTCAGTATCTGACGTATGACTTTGGACGTCTTAAAATCAATCCCCGCACTGTAAGAGTAAAATATTTATTTTATAATGACCATAGACTCATAACATAGGTATTCAAATGAAGCAGAAAGAGCAAAGTAAGATATTGATAATTTTAAATTAAGAAAACCCTTTGGTCTGCATGGTTTAAACAGAAATATTTCAGAGCTCTAGGGGTTCCACCAGCTTTGGTTTAGATGTACTCTCTACTGCAGAGTACTGGTGTAGATTACATAATTTTTTTTTTTGACACACAGGTTAATGCAGGGATGGCTTTTTCAAGAAACCTATTTTTGGACGCCACCAAAAATAAAATCCTATGTAGGTTCGGTGCCAAAGGTAAGTGAATTATGTGGTTACATCTGTTATTCTTCAGACAAAAAAGAAATATAATTTTCTCACAAACCTTCCAGATATGCCATGCCATTCAGCTGATAAAAGTGTTTAACAAATTTTAAACCTTTAAATGGGGATCACGCTGTTTATAGTCTTTTTTCATTCAAAAAAAGATAATTTGTAGAAGAAATTTGCACAAAATGCAAAATTTGCATATACACGTGTATTGATTTAATTTGTACAAATAAATGTAATTTTAAACCACTTGAAGTTGTAGTTTTCAATAGTGAGACACAACTTCAAGTTGGAAAAAAATTAAATTGTTTAATTTTGTGCATTCAACACTAAAGCCCATTTTTGTGTTCTGAATGCATTCAACACATAAAAATGGGCTTCGGTGGTGATAGTGTTAAGGCTCCAGCTCATATGGTTTGAGTGGTAACACTAATACAATGTCCTGCTTCAAATGATAAAATATTCATATTTCTAAAAAATAGATATCTTTCAAATTAAATTATTTGATTAAATGCACGTCTACCACAAGCTTATTAATTTCAGTCCTATTTTATTTGGTGTGTAAACTGTTTAAAAATGCATACAGTGCAGCCTGTTCATAACGGACCCTGTACAAGCTGGAATCCTATCTATACCGTAGTAATTATTTGTTCCCGAATTAATTCCACTCAATTTAACCTGTGTGCTGCAAAATCGTATGTATGCGTTTCACACAAATTTCAAGTGAAATACCGCCAAAATTTGTAACATAAGTTATGGTAGTTTCTCATTTAATTAACAACCCCGATAATCCAATTTGGGTGATGACTTTTTTTATAAATAATAATATTTTTCATTCATTTGAAGCTGTAAATTTGAATGACTGAATGAATGAAAAATAGAAGCAAACAATTCAGCAGCAGTTAAAACTGTATACAGTATATACGGTCCTATCAGCACAAGTTGTTCAAATAAACAGTTAAATAAGACATTTATGGTAAAATTGGGAATTTATAGAAATTAAAACCCAGTATCAATATTATAAAATCTACATTTCTCTTTTTGTTTTTACTAAGCTTTTTAAATTCAAGCTTCAAATTCTTTGTTGACTTTGTGATCTGTCTATCTCATAACTTGTTTTTTTTATCACACCCATTTTCTTTATTATTTCAGGGACGGCTGATCATTCTCGATCTAATGTCAGATATAACACCAATTTACACAAAAACTCACTCGTATTATGGACACCCTTTTATTTGGTGCATGTTGCACAACTTTGGTGGCTCGAATGCTATGTACGGTGCTTTAGAATCAATAAATCAGGTAAGTTTGGCGATGTTTATGTTGTAATCACACATTAACCCGTAGAGCAGTGAGATATTTAATTTAATTTTCCACCCACTTGAAGTTGTGTCTCGCTACCGCGATCAACAACTTCAGGTGATTTGCGAAATTTAAGTCACAACATGTATCAGTGTTTCAAGATTGAAAACATTTTACTTTTCACAACTGGTTATACCGGTGCTAGTAAAAACACAGAATGTGTACTGTAGTCGACATCAGTGTTCTGGCCATTAACTCTTACGCTGCGGGGATACACTTTAGTCGTCAGAATCTGACGTCTGTGGACGTCAAATTCTGACATCTAAAGTCTATCCCCGCACTGTTAAGGGTAAAAAGATTTATAATGGTTGTAGACCCATAACATAGGTATTCAAATGAATCAGAAAGAGCTAACTAAGTCATTTATGATGATTTCAAATTGAAAAAAAACCTTGGGGTTTCATGATTTATATAAAAATAATTCAGTGTTCTGAGGATTAACCTCTGATTCTCTGGGCTATAAAATTTACATTTTACTTGTAGTTGTGGCACAAATTCCAAGTGACTGGAAATAACATAGAAATGTGAAGGTTTCAATGAATATCAGTGCTTGAATATTTAAGATGGATTTTAATAAATGATTGCACTACTATGGATTAAACTGTCCGGAGTAATTCAAAAGGCACATTTCTTAGATGAGCATAAATTTGATCAGAAAAAAAAGGAGTATTAATCAAACTATTTTGTGAGATACTGCCTGTACATGTATTATTTTTTTTTTAAATTGCCTTTTTTATTTTTTATTCAGATATAGTACCTTCAGTAAATCTTAATTTAGAAATACAATAACCATTACCAAAAGCACTGACCGGCTTCAAATACTTTCTGTTAGTGAATAGGCTTGAGAACAGGTGGTCACAGTCACCTCCACCAGTGTTGCGAATATGTCAATATCTTTTCATTATTTGTTTTAGGGTCCGTTTGAGGGGAGGGCTTTCCCTAACAGTTCTATGATAGGAACAGGTCTCACCCCAGAAGGAATCAACCAGAATAATGTGATGTATGAGTTTATGAATGAGAATGCCTGGAGGCCTACCCCCAGAGATATCAACAAATGGTATGCAAGTGATTAAAAATCCAAATGGAAAAATACTCCTTATATTTAGACTTGTGGGATGAATTATCACCCCAGTAATAATCAACTGTATCTTTACCCAAGAAATATAACACAAGGTTTTAGTTTATTCATTTCTGACATTTACATACATTGTCTTTCCTGAAAATGTATGTAAATGTCAAATTCTGTATATTTTTGTATTGAATTGTATGATTGTATGATTGTTAGATTTTACTGCTATGTTAAAACCCTTTAAAGCCTGAATTTACCATTGTCATCTTCATCCACTACAAGCTGTGAATTGCTGTCGCAATTCTTGACTTGTAGTGGATGAAAATGATTTGAAGTGGGTGAAAAATTAAACAAAATTGCCATGTATTGGTTAACCAGTTTCATAGAAATTTTCATTCTAAGACTTTTAGTTGAAGGAAAATTAAGTATGATTTCAGGGATGTAAAATGATGCTTTAACCCTTTAAGTCCTTACGATGCATTAAAGCATCATATTACATCCCTGAAAACAGTCTCAATTTTCCTACAATTAGGGGTTTTAGAACGAAAATTTCCATGAAACTGACTTACCAAAACATAGCAAATTTCTTCAATTTTTGAACCACATCAAATCATCTTCATCCACTACAAGTCAAGAATCGCGACAGCAATTCGCGGCTTGAAGTGGATGAAGATGTCAACGATAAATTCAGGCTTGAAAGGGTGTATGTATCGTGAAGTTTCAAAGGATTAATTATCTGTTTGTCCATGTAACTGCTAATCCTTTCAGTGCGGGGGCTGATTTTTACATCTAAAGCCAGCTCCCGCGCTGAAATGGTTAGAGAAAAAAGGTTGAAAATTGCTGTAGGCAGGGACAAGTTTGTCTAGCAATATTCACATCCGAGTTGTAACTTGCTAGACATCCTTATCATTAATGTATAAATAATTTGCTAATCAATTACCAATTTGATTAGCAAATGGACAGAATTGCGTAGCATTTTTGTATGCGATACTGAACAAATTTTTCCCTGGTAGGGCTAACTAAACAGCTTTAGGGGAAGTTTAGGGCTTACTATAATTGTAATATTTACTAATCATGTGTAAGTGCATGTTGCTTATATAGCACAGCTTAAGAAATTGCACATTATGACTCATTTTGTTGTTGAAGGTCACATTTTATCAATTTCCAAACTTCCCACTGTATTTATCATATCAACTGTTTCTTTTGTAGGATGGCAAATTACGCTACAAGAAGATATGGGGCTTTTAACAGTTACGCTGAAAAGGCATGGCAGCTGTTGGGAGTAAGTATAAACACAACTGTAAACTGTTCAAACTTTTTATTATTACTTTAAGATACATGTTTAAAGTGAAGTGTGTCTTATTATGTTGAAAATTTAACTGACTAAATTAATATATTAATATTGGAAATTAATTATATCCAGACCAAATATTTAACCCGTTACCCCCTGGGAAATCTAATCATATTTTCAGTCACTGTGAAATGTGGATTCCCTCTACACCTATGGCTATGGTTTTGAATGTCAGCAAACTGTGTTGGTTAACTTGTTATTTCTTTCAGAATTATTTTCTGAAAGTAATTCAGAAAATCTATATCTTGTACGTAGGAAGTGGCAGAATTGCTTATTTGTATGTACAAGATAGTACCTTGTACATACAAGATAGCAAATATCCTACCTTGTATGTACTACCTTGTATTTTCCATTGAAATTGTTAGTACATGTACACAGAGCTTAGTAGAAATCTGCACTTGGCGTACATTTAAATCAATTTCAGCAATACGTTGATGTGAGAATACAGGTAGACTGTGCATTAAAAGCATGAGAGGGTGAAAGCAGAGACAAAAACACAACAAACAAGTGGCCAGCATTTATTCAGCCTCTTCTCTTTGTTGTTATATGTATGCCTTATTCTATTCTTAGTATATGCCAATTATATTTTGTGGGGTTGACTCAATTTACCTTTATAGGATTTGTGTTTTCCTGCATATTAACCCTTAGAACACTGATGTCGACTACAGTAAACATTATATATTTTTATAAGTACCTGTAGAACTAGGTTTCAAAAGTAAAATATGCCTTCAATCTTGAAACACTGATATATATGTCAGGACCCAAATTTCACAAATCACATAAATTTTCAGTCACTAAAAATTGTGGATAGCGGTAGCGAGACACAACTTTTATTGGCTGAAAATTTAAATTTTTAAGTTTGGTGTTCTAAGGGTTAATTATATTATTACTTTTCGAACCAGGTCTCCGTATACAACTGTACAAATGGCGTGAGGCACCAAGTGAAATGTGTTACCCTGAAGCGACCCTCCAAACATCTGAAAACTGGAGTAAATCATTAGATATTATCCCACTGTCAAACTGATACTAAACCCACTCTATTTTCTGCACTTGTTTGTTGCATCTTTCACCCTTGTCCTGCTGAATGCTCAGCTTGAATTTTTTATTTCTTTGATATGGAATTATTTGATTCACTGAAAATTCATTTGACGCTCACATATTTCAGCTTCAAATGACAAAATTGTTTCTATTTCTGAAAACTATGATATCCCAAATTGAATTATTTGATTCATTGAACATTTAATCCTTAGAGAGGTTAATGTGAATGAATAACATCATTTGCAAATGTTTAGTCTCAAATTTAATCAATATGAGCAATTTTCATTCACTTTATGTTGTGGTTCGCCATCTCCAAGCGCAACTTCAAGTGGATGAAAATTTAATATTTAATATTTTTAATGTGTCACTTTAAGGTTAATACAACTCTCTTTTATCATTTCATTTTTTTTTTGTTGCAAATTTGCATGACCCTGTACATGCCTAGCAGGACTGGAGGTAACTAACTACAGTGGTACCTCTTAGATTACATCGGCAAAGCTTGGATGTGCTGGCTAACTTGATATTTACATTTCTTTCAGAATTATTTTATGTCATAGCGCAGGCACATAGCTGCAGTGGCAACACAACCTAAATAAATGCTGTTAGTATTTCTTACTACCCCTGTACTATTTGAGATATAGATATTATCCAAATTGTAACTATTTGTTTTACCATATTACGTTTCAAGAAAAGAAGGCCTCGTCTGCACAATGATAAATCCATGTCTAATTCATCGCTTTCTCTTGATTTCCAATAAGAACCAAAAATACCCCAACACGCTAATGGCAAATTTTATTACCATTTTCTACAGCACTTTCTTTTACATGATTCTGTTCAAGCATGACATCAGTTATTTTCCAGCCAATAGTTAAACTAATGATTTGAAGAAATGAGTTGAAAATGTTTTTTTCTTGAAGAAAGGCGTTTACAATGACTCGTCAGTTGTCTATAAGAATCATAATTACGAGGATCCAGTCAACATGAGGCCTCGACTTAGTCTAGTATTCAAACCTGCTGTGAGTTCTTAATCAATATTTTTTTGTTGAAAAAAAAAATTAATTAATGTATTTTGTATTTTTCTTGAAGAGAGGCTTATACAACCACTCGTCAGTCGTCTATAAAGATCATAATTATGAAGACCCAATCAACATGAGGCCTCGACTTAATCCAGTATTTAAACCGACTGTGAGTGTCCACCAAATCTTGACTAAATCTCAGTGAAGTTACTAATTAAATAGATGTTCTATTTCATCACTTTGATTTACATATAATTTATTGTTGCCGTCACCTGGGTGGACACACTGTATGGCCTAAAACCTTCGACAATAGATTGCTAGACATTTACCATAAATAAAAATATAAGAACTACACCATTGCATTATATTTATACTTGACCAAACTACAAAGAATTACAAAATAAATAATGAAATGTTTAGAACTTTGGTTGTAAGGTTTTTGCTGTATAAATATATAAAAGATATATTTTAAAAGGCTCACAAGAGGTGATTAGTTGATGTGTTAGTAAAGCTGTTTCCGAAAGAATTAAAAATGTATAATGACCGTAGACCCATAGCATAGGTATTCAAATGAAGCAGAAAGAGAAAACTAAGACAATTATGATGATTTTAAATTGAGATAACCCTTTAGTCTCCATTGCTTACACATAAATATAGTTTATATAAAAAAAATCAGCACCTTAAGGGTTAAGAGCCATTGTGGTGATGCTATTTGCCAAACATCAAACATTCTAAGACATGTACATATTTTAATGAATCAATATGAGAATGCCACCTCACCCAGCACATCAGCCTAATTTAGAGTAAAAGCCAGCAAATTATCTCTGATGCTGGCCTAACATTAACACAGCTTTGTGTATGTTTGTTTTCGAGGTTATCAAGCATATGGAAAGTGATGGAATTTTAAATGATTTTTGTCAGGCTTTGAAAATAGTGGAAATTTGTGAAATACCATGATTAAACACACCAACATGATAAGTTTGCTTCCTAATTTTCAATGATCGGGAAATTTCAAAATACATGTACCTGATATATTGCTGAAATCACCCATACATGATCCACAGCCAAATGGCAGAGCAGTGACTATGAATTGTTTTCTCAGACACTGACACAAGCGTGCACGATAGATACCCATAAATTTAATTGTTGCCGTCTAGGCCTATATATCAAATTAGCGAAAAATCTAGCTTGGAAAATACAAAAATATCTTGGAAAAAAATCATTAGATATAATGGAATTGGAAAGACGATGGTATGTAGGAATCCTGGTTATGTTGCTGGGTAACGAGAAACATCTATAAAAGTCTACCACATGTGCATGTATCCTAGAATGACAGCATCTACCACCCAGATTTATAAAAGTCTACCACAATAATGAGCATGTATCATAGGATGACAGCATCTACCACCCAGCTTTTACCCACTGTGTCCACCACTGATATCCCTGTGTAGATTCCTTTTCACTACTATCCTATTACTAATATACGCAGTATATCTCCACGTTTTTCTACCTGTTTGCATGAATGGTTTAGTAGCATGTTTCATCTCTAATGCTGTCTATATGTGTATAGCATAAGGTGTTAACAATCTGTTTTAGTTTTGTTTATGTTCTGTATTTTTACATCCCTCTATCAGCCCTACCTACCATATTCTTAGAACTAGTCGTATTGACAATATTCATTGCTGATTGTAGTAAGAGTTTATCAATTGACATTTAGTGGGATATTGTCTCTCATTTTATTAACTAATAAACTATGGCATAGCTTTTTTTACATTTTTCTCAGTATCCATAAGATTGAGCTTGATGTAGTCATGTGAGTTGACATGTTTGATGTTTACTTCACATTTGTCATTAAAAAATAATTTAATTAAAAATTGTTTTCCATTCAATTTGAATTTAAATATAACCCACATTTGCAATGCACTTTTGAAAGGTGCAAATCCCAATTTGATTCAACAGGCGATCTTGGGTAAAAACAAAATAATTACAGGAATGAATATTCAATATATAACAAATTCATTCCTGTAATGTCCTTGGTGATTAAATTTAAACTTAAAACTAAAATCTCCATTCAAATATTGTGTAGCAATCCTGTAAAGAATGATCACTGTAATATTTTATTATCCTGTTTGTTTAGGTTTGGTATGAACCGGAGCAATTATTCCAAGCCTGGGACAATATATTAATGGCTGCTGAAGATCTGCCTCACTCTAAGTTATTCATGTGAGAGTATTACATTGTCTGTACTGACTAGTTGTAGTCATTATTGTTAAAAAGTCTTATCCTACAGTAGATAAATTTATTGGTAAAATATTAATTGACTTAGGTATTTTAACCCTTAGAGCACTGAGCCAAGAAATTTAAATTTTCAGTCACTTGAAGATGAGTCTCGCTACCGCGATCCACAACTTCAAGTGACTGAAAATTAGTTTAATTTGCAAAATCTAGGTTGAAATTTATATGATTATCACAGATTTGAGACATATTTAATTTTTAAAACTTGTTTATGCAAGACAATTAAAACATGAGAAAACAATACTATAGTCAACTGTAGTCGACATCAGTGTGCTAAGGGTTAACATTGAAAGTGAAAATTCAGTAATTGTTGGCGCACCTGACTAATTTGGACTTTATTAAATAACTTTTTTTTCAACAGCTCCTTTAACTGTTTTAGTGTGGTGACTATCTTTATACGTCGTCTATAAAGACTGTCCTCGCACTAAAAGATTTAAAATATTTCTTCTGCCCATAGACCCATAACATAGGTATTCAAATAAAGCGGGCGAAGCAAACTAAGACATTTATGATGATTTTAAAATTAAAAAAACCCTTTGTTTTCTATGGTTTATACAAATATATTTCGGTGTTGTAGTGGTTAAAGACGTGAATTATCCCAGCTTGATTTTAGATGCGGTATTATTTTTATGCTATAGAGACAGATGATCATTAAATTGTCCTATTTGATTCTTAAGTAAATGATGGTAAATTAAACTTACACAGAAAAAGGTACACAATTTAGATTTGTCTCATGCTGAATTGTACTTGCTCTTTAGTATTTTTCATTTATTTGATTCTTGAATTTTTCATTTATTTGATTCTGGAATTGCCAACAAAATTCACAGCATCAAATGTCGAAAAATTAAAATATACATTATTCCGCAAATTGAATTATTATGTTATGGGCTCAGCTACACATGGGTTAACACACACTGAAACTAAAAGACACAACAACATCAATGTGGGGCCAAATTGAATCGTTACGAATATAGGCCTACTATGTCACAGAATTTGTCGCATACTCCATTAATTTATTCTATCACTTTGCAACACACATATTGTTTAGGCCTTTCGTTCTCTGCCGTATAGCCAGATGCTGTTCTCTGCAATACTGTATTTCTCACTTCATTCATGTACAGCAGAATCTGCTATGAGCAGACACCGTTGAGACACAGGAGAAGTGGCATTTCAAGACAGGTGGCTGAAGGCTCATTAGTGTATGAAATTCAATTTTTGTGAATGACTGACCGGTCTCCCATATGAGCTTGGCTGCCCATAATGTTGGCTGCAGGTTCTACTGTACATAATTATTTTATTTTTAATTGATGCTTCCAGATATGACCTTGTTGACATCACTCGACAGTCCCTAGAGATCATTTCTTCACTTTATTACACAAAACTAATAAAGCACTACAACAAAACGGATTTGGATGGGCTTCAGTAAGTGTATTATAGCATATTTATATAACTTTAGGTATTTTATATAGCAAACTAGACAAAAATCCTTATTATTTTAAATACATTACAATTCGTTTAGTATTTAATGGAAATCTGCAGGCTACTGACCACACTCAAAATTTAGTTTAAATTTTACTATTTTACTTTTCCTAATTTTTTAATAAACTATTAACATACCTAAGTAACATTTTATATTTTATAAGTCACAAATATACTGTTGGTAAGCGGGACCCATTTATCTTGAATATTGCATGAAGTTTTCATTCACAAACTAGATTTATTCATTTTTATGCTGCGATTCATCTGGTAAAATCATTTTATTTTTAATGTATATTTATTGTACTTGAATGACTATTATTATGAACCCTTTCAGCGCAGAGAGCGTCTTTATACATCAGAATCTGACTCTATAGATGTCAAATTCTAACATATAAATTCGGGTCCCCGCACTGAAATAATTGAAATATTTATAATGGCTGTAGACCATAACATTTGTGATGATTTCAAATTGAAAAGACCCTTTGGTAGGAGGAAATTATATTGTTATAGTTATTTCAGATCCTGACATATATTATTGACCTTCACGTAGACATCCCAGTAAACACAAAACATTTATACAACGTCGGCCCAATGTCTTCGACGTTAGTCCAACATTGTATGAATGTTATACAAATGTTTTGTGTTTACTAGGAATGATATTGTTGTATCTATTTCAGATCCTGGGGTAAATCATTCACCGACCTTCTGGTTGACATGGACTCTGTACTGGGGACTTGTGAACAGTTCCTGTTAGGACGGTGGATCAGTGACGCCCGCGCTCGTGGAAGCACCGCCGCCGAGAAGGACCTGTTCGAATATAACGCCAGGAATCAAGTCACATTATGGGGACCTCATGCAAATGTAAGCCATTCCGGCAAACATGAGCATTGAGACAATGTGGGTTTATTGTTGGCACACCACCTGCAATGTTGGCCAACAGTAGACCAACATTGGTTCAATGTCTTATGTTTGCTGATATTGCACTAACAGGGTTCATACAGGTGCCTAACCCTTTAAGTCCCCACGAAGCATTAAAGCTTAACCCTTTAAGTCCCCACGATGCATTAAAGCATCATCTTACATCCCTGAAAACACACTTGATTTCCCTACAACCAGGGGTTTTAGAATTAAAATTTCCATGAAACTGGTTTACCAATACATTATAATTTTCTTAAAATTTTCACCCACTTCAAATCATCTTTGTCCACTACAAGTCGAGAATTGCGACAGCAATTCGCGGCTTGTAGTGGATGAAGATGACAATGTAAAGTCAGGATTGAAAGGGTTAAATCTTACAACGCTGACATATTCTTATATAAACCATGGAAACCAAAGGGTTTTTTTCTATTGAAAATCGTCATAAATGTCTTGGTACTATGTTATGGGTCTACAGCCATTATAAATATTTTACTCTTTCAGTGCGGGCACCGCCTTTAGACGTTAGAATCTGACGTATAGAGACGGTCCCCACACTGTAAGGAATAAGTTCTACAAAGCTAGTCAAGGCCCCGTACGTGCTCAACAAATGGAATATTTAGCAAAAGTTACTTGTAAGTCCTTGCATTTTGACAAATGATCCACAGTGGAAAGAGCTGACTAAGCCATTTTATGATGATTTCAAATTGAAAAAAAACCTTTGGTCTCCATTGTCTATACAAAAATATTTCGGCGATGTAAATGTAAACCCTTATCCTGCTAAGGTAATTAAATTTTCACCCACTTGAAGTTGTGCTCGCTGCCGCGACCCACAACTTCAAGTGGGTGAAAATTATTTTTGTAAATCTTAATGTTTAAACGCTCAAATATCATTCCCAATATCAGTGATTTAACCAGCTAATAAAGAAGATTAAAAATGATTATAGTTGTGATCAGCGGGCAAAGGGTTCAGTGATATTATCCAACGTAAATCACTGGGTATTGCTCCCCTGAAGTGATAAAGATGTTATATAGGTCTCGACTGACATTCTTTACTACAAAATATCACCCTATTGAAATCATAATAAATAATTAATTATTAGCAATATTGCAAATAAGCTTTATATTCCAATTCCAACTGAAATTTCTGAATTCATTTCGGGACGTTGAAACCAAACTGTCAAATAGTATGCCGTGATATTTCATAATGTATGTTTCAGATATTAGATTATGCCAATAAGCAGTGGTCAGGTCTTATAAAAAGGTAAATCTTTTTACATTTCTTGTGATTAATGTCTTCACAGCTTCAATTTTCTATAATTACTATACTAAACAATTGTGGACATAGTAAGCATCCCCTATCATATCCGATACTATCAGAATGCTTATAGTGTTTAGTATTATTCTGTCTGCGCCGCTGCGGGCGTATCGGTAATTTAGCTAGAAGTTAATTGATGAATTTTGTTTGTTTTTTTCACAGACATGACCTATGTTTCTGTGCAATTCTTCCAATTTTTTTGGGCACCAAGCCATAAGCAGCCATTTTTCCAGATGGCCGTCCAAAGACCTTGTGGGCACGATATCTTATAAACTGCTCAATGGACCACATTCAAATTTTATAGGTTTGGTTATCTGGGTGTTTCGGGTGATCTCAATAATTTTTGGGAATAATCCATTAAAGAATCATTCAGCTTCAAAACGCGCATGCCTGGGACGGTCAAGTGTAGGCCAACAGTAGCCTATTGAGTACAGATTGACGGCATTAATATAGCCACTGAACTGATTACAAGATACTACTCAAACGAGACATTGATCCAATGCTGTATTAATGTTAGGCCAACGTCTGCGATGCTGGCCCAACATTGAACCAACATTAGATAAATGTACAATGTTTGAGAGGAAGTCCTCTTGCCCAGCAAATGCAAGACATTTGTATGACATTTATGCAATAACGGCCAATGTCTTCGACGTTGGTCCAACATTGCATGAAGTCATACAAATGTTTAGTATTTACTGGGTGACAATACACAATTGGGGGTCAAGCTGTTTCCAAATCCCCGCAGTAATACAGTCAGTTTGTTTGCAAGTAGGCGACCAAGTAGGGGCAAAAGACAAGGGCTTTGAATTATTAACTCATAGCTGTCGCTCAAGTATATATGAACTTGCTGTGATTTGAGAACTTGCTCTTAATGAGGCTTTGGGTATGAAACGCATATTTGGTATTATTATGGAATAGGGCCTTGGCTTACCCACGGGCACTATTGCCTTCTGGGGGACCCTTGTCCTGCGAATTTTGACAGTTGACTACACCTTTAAAAACAAGATGGCAGACTGAGGATAGTTTGATAAAATTGCTGCTCTTGCTATTTCTGATGATCTTAGGAATAATCTATTAAAATCAAGATGGCTAGTGGCGGGCAATTTAAACAAAATACAACCCCAAAAAGCTTGTGGATGCGACATTATATGAACTTTTGGTCGGATCACATGCAAATTTGATGTGGTTGATCTCTGGGTATTTTTGATGATCTGATTAACTTCTCGGAAAAATTATTAAAAACAAGATGCCTGACGAGGACATTTTATATAGTTGTTTGTCCTAAAAGATTGTAAAAGATAAGATAAGTTTTATTTCAAGTCGCAAAAAAGTATAAAAAATATAACATCAGCTCTAATTAGCTAGTCCAAGCGACATGTAAAATAAACAATAGAGATAACAACTAAGACAAGCAGGTTGGCTGGCAGGAAGTTAACATTCAATATGGGCGTGATATCTTACGAAACGTTAGTTGGATCTCAAGCGAATTTAATGCAGTGGTTCTCTGGGCATTTCTGATAATCTGATTAATTTTGAGAATAAGTCATTGAAACAAGATGGTTGACAGAGGACATCTTGAAAAAATTATCTGGTGGTGTAATTTTTTACCTAAATTATTTCATTGTGATATCCTCTCCAAGTTTGAGTTTCAAGGAGTCTCATAGAATTTGGATAATTAGAATAACTTGGTAATGTTTCTGTGATTGTCCTAATATATAATGTGCTCGCCCCTGTCTATTTTTCAGTTATTACTTGCCGAGATGGCAGCTATTTATACAAGAACTACAGATATCAGTAATCGAGGTAAGTATTCTTTTTAGCATACTGGATCCTTCAATCCTTTTCCCGCTAAGATTAATTACAACTGTTTTATTAGCTGATTAAATCACTGTTCGTGGGAACGAAATTTGTGTTTAAACATTAAGATTTGCAATTTTTTTTTAATTTAGCAAATACAAGCTATTTTCACTTACTTGAATTGAGTGAAACTTGAGATAATGAGTAAAGTGATAAAATCACTTGTCATAAATATTGTCGAGCTGTATAAAATGTGTGCGTATTCATAAAAACCAATTGTGGTAGGACGTTTATATGCAAAATCACAGTTTATAAATTTTACTTGTTTTTAAGGCAGGACCAGTTGGATGTGTTTCGCCTGTTGACCTTTTTATTTGTTTTTAGGGCAGGTCATTTGATAAGAACCAGTTTAACCTAGATGTGTTTCGTCTGGCTGAAGAACCTTTTACATTTGATAAAACAGTGTTTCCATCTCAACCACAAGGTAGGTATATACTTTTATTTGTTTTATCTAGCCCTTTCTCGAATGGTGCAGCGTTCTTATGCTTAGAAAACACTTTGTGTTTAGCAAATTGAACACATACAATTAATTTTCACTCACTTGAAATTGTAAATCACTAGCCACAACTTCAAGTGGGTGGAAATTTAATGGGACTCTTATCAGGCTAAAATCATAAAAAAATCGCTGATTATATTTTGTCTTCTTAATATGACAATATGATGTAAACATGTCCATAGACTTTAACTGCAAAAGTTTTTAAATTTTTGTGCTGCTCATTTACCAGTTGGGCTAGATATAGAGACGAAATTCCAGAATTTCTTATTTTGGACATGTCCAAAATAAGAAATACGAGAATTTCGTCTCACCGATTTTTTGATGATTTCAGCCTGATTGATTCCCTTTAACTAACATGGCAGGTAAATGGTTAATAGTTTACTCTTTTCTTTCACAGGAGATGCTGTTTCCACTGCGTTCTCTCTCAACGAGAAGTACAGACCAGTGACGAGAAAGTTTGCTGATTTCTTCCATTCGCTTGTGACACAGGAAGCGGAAGAGGTTCATTCAGGGATAAGCGGTGACTGGTTCAACCAGAACCCGGTGAATACAAAGTCCGATAAACAACCCTCTTTTCATTGGTCAGCTGACGATCATGCAAAAACTCATACAAGAATGTAGATGAACTAGATCTCTGATCAATTGCCATAACTGATAAGCTCATAGGCTGTGAGATTTCATTTAAATTTTCAGTCACTTGGAGCTGTGTTTCGCTACCGCGATACACAACTCCAAGTGACTGAAAATTTGATTTATGAAATTTAAATCGCAACATATCAGTGTTGCAAGATTTCAGACAAAATAGATATATTTTTAAAACTAATATACAGGTGTTAATAAAACACCGGATTGCTACTCTCGTCGACATCACTGCTGTAGGTGGTAAAGTGATGTTTCATTTCATAAAATATTGCCTGAAACAGTTAATTATATCCTCAAATAATTTAACAATATATACTGTGGAGGGGCTTAAAAAATCCAAGATTCAGGTTGGTGGATGTCATCAACATTTTTCATCAACACATATATTTTTCATTCATTTGATTGTCGGAAATCCTTTACAGGAAACAATAGAAGCGAAAAATCATCAGTGCAAGGGGTTAACCCTTTCACAGCTACGTTATATTATTTAAATTTTCACCCACTTGACATTGTATCTCGCTACCACAACCCACCTTGATGCCTAAGCACTCACTTCATATCCAATAACATTGATTGAATGTGCGAATGAAACCGATTGGAAAGGGGTATAGTCATGCTTTGCGCTTAACCCTTGGCCATTACAGCGCGGGGATCGACTTTAGTCATCAGAATCTGACATCTGTAGACGTCAGATTCTGACGACTAAAATCGATCAATGCACTGTAATTGTGAAATTATTTAAAATGGGCGTAGACCCATAACACATGTATTCAAATGAATCAGAAAGAGCTGACTAAGACATTTATGATGATCTCAAATTAAAATGAACCCGCTGGTCTCCATAATTTTACAAAATTATCCCAGCGTTGTAAGGGTTGAAGCGCTCATTTTTTTTATGAAAATCATGCAAACCAAAGTATTTTTTTCAATTTAAAATCATCATAAATGTCTTAGTTAGCTCTTTCCGATTTATTTGAATACCTATGTTAGGGGTCTACGGCCATTAGAAATATTTCTACTCTTACAGTGCGGGGATCAACTTTAGACGTCAGAACGTCAGATTCAGAATCTGACGTCTACAGACGTCAGATTCTGACGACTAAAGTCAATCCCCACGCTGGAAGGGTTAATAAATGTCAGTAATTATAGAAAGATGAACGTGTCACAGAGCTGCTATTAGACCTTGGAAATAATGTTGACTCGACATTTATAGATCATGTTTTTTGTGTAAAAGGTAGTTCGGAAATACCTGCAGTTAAATTGTTTAAGCTTGTGTCCGATAAGTGTATGTTATATCAAGTATGTGTAAGATTTGTAAAAGAAAACATTTTGTGAGGTGATAAATATTCAAAGAAAACATACACACTCAGGGTGAATAATATACTGTTATTAAGTAGAAGAACTTGCTTTGCTAATATTTATATTTCATAAACACACTTTCTTATTAACCCTTTCAGCGCGGAGACTGTCTTTAGAAATCTGACGTCTAAAGATAGTCTACCCTCTGAAATAATTAAAATATTTCTAATGGCCATAGGCCAATAACATAGGTATTCAAATGAAGCGGAAAGACCTGAATAAGACATTTGTGATTATTTCAAATTGTAAAAACCCTTTGGTCGCCATGGTTTATGCAAATATATTTCAGCGTTGCAAGGAATAAAATGAAGTAGCAAACTTTGTGCCGTTAACCCCTTAAGCCCTCACGATGCATTAAAGCATCATTTTACATCCCTGAAGACAGACCTATTTTTCCTACAACCAAGGTTTACCAATACATGGCAATTTGCTTTCATTTTTAAACAACCTCAAATTATCTTCCCCCACTTCAAGTCGAGAATTGCGGCAGCAATTCGCGGCTCGTAGTGGATGAAGATGACAATGGTAAACTCAGGCATGAGCGGCCAAAATATTGCTAATGTGTGGACTAAAACCTATATAACAAAAACTATGACTTGTCTATACAAGTGAATTTTGTAGTTTTTTTTGTGAATTTTATCAAAAGAAAGGTTATAGTATTGTACAGAGATATTCTATATTTGATTATCGGTTTTAGTGATCAGAAATCATGTGCCATATAAAAAGACTCCTAACCATTCTGTTAAAGTTGAAAAGGATCATGGTATAGTGTATTGTCATCGTAATTTGTGATTATATCTTGCTCAAACACATATCTGAATCGTTTAACTAGTATGTATTTTCAACAAATGGAACTAATATATGGATAATTTATTTTGTTTATTGAATAAACTTATCTAAAATATTTGAGAACTGGTGTTGCGTTATTTATGTAGAGTTGCTTGACCCTTCAATTGTATACTACATTATGGCCAAGGTCACCAAAGTGGGCCGTGATCACCAAAATATTGGGTCAATGTCATAACAGGTGATATATTGACTGAGAAGCGAGAAGTTTCAATTTTTTATCTTAGATCTATGCCCATAACCCAGCAAGCAAAACATTTATACAACATTGGCTCAACGTCTTAAACGTTGGTCCAACATTGCATAAATATTATACAAATCTTGTGTTTACTGGGAACTGCTTTTAATACATTTGCATTTATATATTTTTGCTAAAAATTTGTACTTTTCACTCGCATGGCTTAGCAACATCTAGCGTTCGCCCCGTGCTACCCTTGTATTCCGGCTTAAAAAAACACAGAATACGGCCGATAGGGCTTAATACTCTTAGGGGACTTGTCAAGTTAAAAAAAATCCAATAATACGAGAAAAACTGGGATTGGTCAGACTACAACCACTCACCCCCCTATCCAATTTTTTTTTCAATTATTTTGAAACTTGAAAACAACACAAAAACACACAAATTTTCTAAAAAAAAATCAAATCCGGATTTGATTTTTTTTTGGAAAATTTGTGTGTTTTTGTGTTGTTTTCAAGTTTCCAAATAATGGGTGGAAGGGTCAAGCCACAGCTCGGATTTGATTTTTTTTAACATATATTAGCCGATAACGCGCGAGAACAAAACACACAAGAATAAAGTACATTATCAATTTGCTTAGTTATTGATCATATGAGTTAGTGATTGTTACGGTTTTAATAGTTAGCCTAACTTCAGTAATGTGTTTGTGTAACAATACCAGCTTGAGAGTCCATTGCCACTAACACTAACTCAACGTTGGCCTGGTATCTCCGGCGCTGACCCAGCATTAAACCAACGTGTCGTGAATAGTTATTTCCGTAATTGGTATTACGTAGCTAAGGGTGAAGTGGGCTACGCCTATATTTCTGATAACTAAACGATGGATAAGGGAAGTTTTAACTTTCACGGCTGAGTAGGCTAAGTAACTCAGGCGTGAAAACTAAGCGTCAGTTAAAGGTGACCTTCCACAACTCAGTCACTATAGTATAGGCTCATCTGTTAGGCCTAAATACCAAAAAAAAAATATAATAATATTGAAAATTGTAGACTTTACGAAAAGTCCTTAAATAAAAAATTACCCTGAAAATTACCATATTATATATCCTAGGCCTACATATATAATATAATGGCTGGAACCCTGTCAGATTTTTTTCTGGATCCGCCCCTGTACCGAACAGTTTTATCGTAATAGTATCATGCATCAATGTTATAAATTATATAAAGGTGAAATTAATATTATTATATTGATATAAAATGTTTTTTCCAAAATTTGTTAATATTTTTTCCAAGATTTTCCTCTCATTTGTTTCGATGTGTGTGCTTTCATCTATATTCGTATATCTTTTAAAGTATTTGATTCTTTATGATTTATTTCTGGTCGATAAAACCTGAGTGATGTTTGGTGGTAAATATAGAGCATAGAGGGCTGTTGATCTGTGGAGTTTGGCATTGGATGCAACAGCCTATTAATGTGTGTGTAATGTTATATCAACGTATACGGAAGTGATGCAGTGTTTAGATTCATATATTGTTATTGTAATACTTGAGTTTGTAACTATCAAATAATCAAATTTCTCTAGACAAAGGCTCTGCTTTGTTTTTTCTACATTCACTGTCGTTTGTGCCCGTTATTTTGTTATGTATCGGTGCAGGTGATGTTTCAGGTTTTTAAGAGGACTTGGAAAAAAGTTTAATATTTTTATTAAAGATGTGTCCCAGGCACCACCATTGCATCGTGTTTGTTGGTTTTCTTTTAATAGAAATATGTTATACTGTTAAATATATTTTCACGGATTTCACTTTAAAAATCACTTAAATGGATGTCCCTGTCGAAAAGTGACAATAAACATTAATTTACATACATATACATTAATTGCCGTGTCGTCTTCTCCAGAAGACGTGGATGGATGTATTTGCTTTACCCGAAAAATTCAACATGGCGGTGACTGAGAGCGATCCCGACCCCAAGGTCCGAAAAATGTCCATAACTTTTTAATGACTGTGCGACCTCTGAGCTGAGCATGCGGGCATGGAACTGAAATGTTACTGATTCTAAAAAAAACTATCTTTGACCTGATTACTCCCCGACATTTCCCGATATGACAGTCCCATATATGAAATGTCCCACGATTTTGTACGCGGTAAATCTGTGGCTGAAATCTGTTTCAGCCACTGTGGCTAATACATTAACAGTCAAGAAACCATTAATGTAAACGTCCAAATATTAGTTAACTTTATAACAATCGAGTAATATAATCTTTGTGAAGTGTCTGTAAATAGTGTAAATGAAAACGAATCGGGATTTAGGCCACTTTTGTGCGCATATAGGCTAAATTTGGCCAGGAGAGGGGGAGATGACACTGCCCTCCAGACACAGAATTCAAAATTCAAACCCCGGCAGTCTGAGGCAGAGCATGCTACCTCTCGGTCACGAAGCTCCTCACAATACTGAGTTTTACAAGTGGATGGGGAAGAAGCATTTTTGTTTCTTTCAAACCGCCGTGACCAGGGGAACTAACCCCGAACTCTAAGAGTGAAAGGCAGCGGTGCTAACCACTACCCTGGGCGCCCCTAGAACACTATCATAGATTGTTTGATCTGTAGAATTAGCCAAAACATCATCTGTTTCAGTTGAGTTTATAAATATATTGGCCCTAATATTTTACTCAAATATTATTATTAAGCTACACATAACTAACGTATCGACACCTGAGAATGGTCATGGTCTTCGATTCGTATGATAAGCTTTGATATATTTACCTTGTGGCATAAAATCGACACATATGTCAATGTTCAAGTGTCTTATGTTAGAATATGCCAATAAATATATCAAACTTTATCAGGGATGACATTTTGGATCGATTACTGTATATATCACTTCCTCCTTAATTTACTGTTACAAACATTCATTCTCAATCCTCAGCACTTGATCAGGCACACGTGTTTTACCAGCTACACGGTGATTATACAGCTATCACACAATGACACTGTTCTTATGAGTCAGGTGGGTTGTTTAAGTTTACATTTAAACTCAACAAACTATCATACCTTTCAATGTATAAGTAGTTTTTAATGTACAATTATAGATGCCTTTGATCAGTCGGCCACTTCAGCTCATCATCTAGCACGTGATATTTTAAAATAACCCTTATGCTGCTGGAACCAAACATGCGTTTTCAATCATGCTTTAGGTCAATTAAAATATCACTAAATTTAGTAAAATAATTGGTACATGCTTAGTAAATCTAAAAACATAAGTCTATTTTTCTTTAAATACAACTATTTTTTGTCATTTGAAACTGGAAATTGCGTTAGCAATCCCAGCTTTGAATGACCGAAAGAAGAAGAAAACAATTCCGCACACAAAGATTAATGTTGTGTCAGTATTTGCGACAACAACCAGTCTTGAGTCAAAAACGGTGGTGAAATATCTTGCTGATCAGGTATTGTATTAAGATCGCCATTATTACAACCACAGCGGGATGTTCGGTGGTATGACAGTCGTACAGGTGCGTCAGCAACATAGAGAACCAAATCCACCCAACGTATTATACAAATGACATATGAGATTAGAAATTGATAATTGAAGCTAAGACAAAACATCACAAATACACGAAACAAATTTAAGTAAAACCATTCTTTCCAAGCAAGGTCTAAAGCACACATGGCAAAGCTCTAACCTTGGTAAGCAGGGTGGCTGAGACAAGTATCACAGACGGGATGAAAAACAGTAAAGCAGCTCACCCAGAAAATACGAGCTCTTGATCATTATGTGATATTGTCTAATCACCGCCTGCCCAACATTTAATCATTATATATTATTTTCCTAGACATATCAGCCACTTATAATAGCACTATAGGAATGATAACGGAGTTTTACGCTGCACTGTGTTTTATTTTGTTATCACTATATGTTATAATACACTATAAAATATGTGCTTGTGAATTCGATCTGATCTAATTAATTACACCTCATCTTTGCATGAATCTGTGTGATTTTACAAAATAAACTTGATGAAGTGGCTCTAAATCTCCGGCGCTAAATCTGGGGTGCGAATCTGAGAATGGTCAATAGGCACATGTGGTATCAGACTAAGAATATAATAATATAATTATTTTTGCAGGTGGAGATCGAAACAAACATCAGCAGATATGGACGTCCCAGTTTCAGATCAGATTTTTTTGACGGTAGCCATTGATTTTGGCACCACGTATAGCGGTTATGCCTTTGCCTTCGCTGAGAATCAATATAAAATTCTGATAAACTCGAACTGGAGCAGCCAAGCAGGGATGGTCTCCTACAAAACACCAACATGTGTGCTTACTCGCTACTCAAAGAAAACTGATCAACACGAGTTCCTAGAATTTGGATTCAAGGCCCAAGATATGTATGTGAACGAAGCCAAGGATAAACGCCTGTGTTTGTTTGACAGATTTAAAATGAAACTACATGAATTGGATGACCAGGTATGAGTATTCAATAACAGTTGTGTTGAGAAATGACCTTTAGTTATAACTATATTTCACTCATTGGCCTTGTTTGATGAATACATGACTATATTGTACTAGTAAGAAATAACCAATATTTTGCTCATCCAAAAGTTACGATAAATATATAGTTAACAAGGGTTACTAGAATAAATCTTGAGATTCCCAAATTATAAAGATAACGATGGCTTCTTGGGTATTATACTCCTTGGCAGAAAGCAGAGGTGATAAAAATATGGGATAAGCGAGAGACAATATCTGCAAAAGCTTCAACTATTTTCTGCATGGCTTTGAAATACATCAAACAACACGTGATGTATCATTTTATCGAAAAGGGAAAGTAAGTAATATTTATTGCACAGTAAGTTGAGTGAATGTTAGAAAGACATAATAAGTAAGTCAGTGAACGTGTTGCTTAACATCACTGTGGCAGTCATATAAGTGACTTTGTAATATATTAAAACTGCTCCATCTGGAGATGAAAAATGAATGATATACAGATGTGGACTTGACTTAAGCACACTGTATAGTGTGTTTATGTTATCTCTACTTTATTAAAAACTTTAATACAAATATTTATGTTTATATAGATATTAAAAATTCCAAAAATAGTAGTCTCTACTACTTCGCATCAAATTAATTTTTAAAATTAACATATTAGCTCTAACATATTAACTTTAATTTGAAAATTATTGATGTAACAATATTTATTTTGAACATACAGAACCATTAAACTGAACTACATACGTTGGGTGTTGACTGTGCCAGCAATATGGAGCGAGTCAGCCAAGGCGTTTATGAGACGAGCTGCTCTACAAGTATGTCATTATAAGCATGATAGCTTAAAGACACTTTTATTGGTGAACCTTTGATTTGATTATTATGATATGGCATTATGTGATGGTATTTATAGTTTAAGGTTTCCATGCCCAAATGTTTTTTACTATAACCGGTTCCATCATTGCGCATTGAGTCCAGTTAACATACGTGTTTGGGTTATGAGAAGGCTTCTCAAGCTGACGACAGCCGACACATTTTTTAGATATTATAAACGTTGTCAATCAAATAATAGCCTTTGTTTTTTTATGGATACTCTCATAGACTATATAATTCTTAGGTTTCTACTTTTTCCAGAGGGTTTTTTCGATATGTAGTGGATTTTTTATCTCCGGTTTTGGTGCAGGAAACATACAAATATCAGGATAATGCTGTTCAACTGTATTTTAAGTAGTTATGCTGCATATTTAAATCTATCTGGCAAGCTGGGTTTTATGTTTACCTATCATTCAAATGCCGATTTCTATGTGATTTTACTGTTCATTATAATGACGCATACTCGTCGTCAATCCATCCATCCATCCATCCATCCATCCATCCATCCATCCATCCATCCATCCATCCATCCATCCATCCATCCATCCATCCATCGTGTGTATCTATCTAGTAGTAGTAGTAGTAGTAGTAGTAGTAGTAGTAGTAGTAGTAGTAGTAGTAAATTATTGATTTGTGTCACTTTTTGGTAATAATGGTCATTTAAGTGACATTTTAATACGAAAAAAATAATGCAGTCCATTGATGAGATGAATGATGTTAGGTTTGAATGATGATAGGTTTGGGAAGGAGTTTGGGCATTTCTATGGGATTTACACCTAGGCATGCCCAGACGTCCAGTCTCAGGTTTTTTCTTCAAAACAGGGCTATTTTCGGGTGGTATAGTCAAGTCAAGTCAAGTCAAGAAACATTTATTCGCCATGTATAAACATTGAAAAACAATTCAATTTCATAATATAATTTTATGGACAGGAGACCCCCGTTAAGACACTGTATGTATCGCTATCATGAGGGCCACCGTTGGTATATTACATTATTTGGGGTGAACATTCACTTCACTAACATAACAAGAAAATTAATATTTTGTACATTATAACCGTATAAATATACACTTGAAGATAATAAATGGTTGGATGCTAACAATGCATAAGCATAATATTTAAATATTGAGTAAAATATTAAAGACTAAAAATATAGGACAGTATATAAATATTACGAGTTTATATTGCAAATGATACAATTAACAATGGAACAGGTTGACGAATAATTGTCAATAATAGTTCTTTTAACATATTGGCCGAACGAATATAAAGAATGTGTTAGAATTTTACTTGAAACTGCAGTGGAAAGATAATTAATGGCAATAGGTATTTCATATCTTAGGCAATGTCTTGCAAACTCGTGTTTAATGCGGGGAATTTGGAAATGGTGTCTCGATCTCGTATTATAAGAGTGTATGTTTCGTCTGTTGTCAGGGTACATGGATTCAAAATATGCAGGAGTCGAATTGTTCATCAATTTATAGATAAATTTTAGTTGTTGTACTTTCATTATGTCTTTAATTTTCAGTAATTTAGTAGATTTAAAAAGCGGTTCGGAATGTGAATTATATTTACTGCAGGTGATGATTCGTATTGCCTTCTTTTGTAATTTAAAAATTCGTTCACATCGATATCCCCAAAGCAATAAACCATAGTTGATATGTTGCAATATTAAGCTGTTGTACAATGTTTTAAGAATGTATGCTGGGACGAAAGCTTTAATTTATTTATTATTCCAATTACTCTGGATATTTTATTTGCTACTTTATTAGTGTGCGTTTCCCAGCCTAAATTTTCTTGTATAGTTATACCTAAAAAATTAAAACAAGTATCATGTTCAATTGGCACTCCATCCAGACATATTGAAAGGACGGGTAACTTTCGATGAGATTTACGGAACAACATATATTTGGACTTTAAGGTATTAAGAGATAATTTATTTACTTTGAGCCACTTGCATATATGCGAAAGTTGTGTATTAATTGTTTGCGAAAGTCAATGAACATTATTGAAATCGTTTAAGTGTATGTTGGTAATTAAGGTGGTGTCGTCGGCATAGAGAATGATATCAAAATACGATGTAGCAGCTGATATGTCATTAATATATAATAAAAATAATAAGGGACCTAAAATGGAGCCTTGAGGGACACCTGTGGTAATGCTTCTTTCAGTTGATTTCATTGTTCCCACCTGCACGTATTGTTTTCTTTTCGGAAAGGTAATTTTTGAAGAAAAGTAATTCTGTGTCTAATATTCCATAATATTTTAATTTGTCAATAAGAATCTCGTGATCTAATGTATCAAAAGCTTTCGATAGGTCTAAATATATATTTAAAGGAATGAGGCCGGAATCCATGTTTTGTACCATATTGTCTACTAAATGAAGTGTGGCTAGTTCTGTTGAATGTTCGGCTCTAAATCCGTATTGGTTGTTATGAAAAAGATTGTGAGATGTAAAGTGATTAGCTAATTGTTTAAATACTACTTGTTCTATAATTTTAGAAATAGATGGAAGTAATGATATGGGTCTGTAATTGGTTATGTCCGTTTGGCTGTCTTTTTTATGCAGCGGTATGACTTTAGCTAACTTTAGCTTGTCGGGAAAAATACCTGTGTTTAAACATTGATTAATTAATAAAGTCATCGGTTTCACTATTTCTGATTTTATTTCTTTCAATAATTTTGTGGATATACCATCGTGGCCTGAACTATTCTTAGTGTGTAAAGTGGTAATAATTTTATTTACACTGTCTTCCGACATAGTGTTGAATTTAAACGTTTGTTGTGTTTTATTGGTGAGGTAGTATTTATATGATTTATTTTGATGCGGTATTTGTTGTGCTAAATTTAGACCAATGTTGGTAAAAAAATTATTAAAACTATCAGCAATATCAGTTTTATTTGTAATGTTTTTACCATTTATTTTAAAATAATGTGGAAACGATTTGTTCTCTCTATTTTTATTTAATATATTTTTTATAACTCCCTATGTGTTTTTAATATCACCATTATACTTTTTAAAAGAATTATAAAAGCATGTTTTTTTAGCTTCTCTGATAGATTTTTTGAGAATTTTATTATAAGTGTTAAGATTTATCTTTAATGTGTTATAATTATCATCATTAGTTTCAGCTGATTTTAATTTCATATAAAGATTGTCGCGATGGAATGAATTATTATGGAATGAATTATTCCTTGAGTTATCCACTTGGCATTTTTATGTTTATGTTTATGGTATTTTACTTTCTTTACAGGAAATGACGTAGATTTCGAGGAAGTAATACTATCTGAAATAATCTGATAGTTTACGTTGGGATCTGATGATGCATCTTTATTTAGTTTACTATAGATGTTAGCAGAGGTAATTGTTTGCCTAAATAGTGTCATTGAATTCGAATTCATATTTTGTAATTCAATATATTTAGGAGTGGGTTTCGAGACTGCAGACATATTTAACAATATAAAATATGGGAAATGATCTGACAGGTCTGATACAAGTATACCTGAAAGAGTTTCTGATGATAAAGGGGAAATATTACATAAAAAATTATCAATTAAAGTTGCTGATCGTGATGATATTCTAGTTGGCAATGTTATTTTAGGAATGAAATTATTTGTAGTTAGCATGTCAAAATACTCGGAAAAAATAGCTTTTTCATTAATTTTTAGTAAATCTATATTGTAATCCCCTGCGATTACTACTTCAGTCTTTCTTTTGTCAAGTTTATCTAATGTTGGGGTTAATTCTTCAATAAATGTTTCGTAGTTTACATTTATGTCCCTAGGCGGTCTGTAAATATTTCCCAAAATGAGTGTGCGATTTAGTTCCAGACATTCGATTTCTATAAATTGCCCTTCCCATATTCGTGAATTAGTGTACAATTCAGATTTTAATTTATATTGATATTTGTCTTTTACATATATACATAAACCTCCGTGCGATGAACAAATTTTACCTTGATGTATTAATGAGTAACCATTCAATTTAAATAACGATGTATCAGAAATGTCGCTAAGCCATGTCTCCTGCAAGCAAATTGCCGAAAATTCACATCCGTGTTCGCTAAGGTAATGTACGAGTACGTTTAATTGATCGAATTTAGCGTTTAGAGACTGAATATTTAAGCTTAATATGGAAAAATTGTAACCTTCAGATGTTATTGTATCTATTGTGTCATCAACATTATAGTATTTTGTTGGAGAATGCTGTTCCACATCTGGTGAAAAGTCATTGTCATTATTGCTATTAACATTAAGTACGGTAAGTAATGAATTTCTGTCCTCGCCTCCAAAAGCTTTTAAAATATCAACCTGTTCCATTGTGAATGTGACATGTGAAATATACAGTGTTACGTCAACAACATAGAAAAGTGAACATCCACCTCAAAAATACGATGATGACAAAAAAATGGCACATAATACAATAAGTCAAAGCAAAAGGCGAAAAATACTGACGTTGGTGAGATAACACAAAATGAAAGATGCAAACCAAAAAACTGGGCCTACAGTAATACAGTGAAATGTTCGTGCACACATTATAAATTATGTCCTGTTTCTGCATAAATCGATTGATATCGGTAGGTTCCCTAATTTAAAGAAAAAACAACAACAATGTAGTTATAATTAAGTTACAACTACCCCTATGAATAAGCTATTAATGAAAAGTATTGACTAAATAATAATAATAATAATAATAATGTCAGAATATTTAAATAATTAGTTATATAGTTCATGAGTTAATGAGTATTTAGTATTATACTAATTAAGTGCCAAGGAATGAGCGCAGCCGCTCCTCCCTAACGATGCGAGCTGGTCGTGCACCAGGTGCTTTGCGGACAAAGATGGCTCCATCGACAGTCCACACTGACAGAATATGTCCAGCCTTCTACCTCTGTAACAGTTCCTTCATCAGTTGTTGACGGCGCCATGTTAAATGTTCTCGTACATATACAGAAGGTGTTCCTAAACTAGCGCGCTCACCACGTGCCCTGGAGTCTCTTAACACTTGTCTACGCTGCATCCATTCGTCTTTACTTCCTTGCATCACTGCTGCTTTTAGTTTGTAACATGACAGCTGGGCGATATTTGGTCGAGGATTACCAGGATTACGCTGGGGTCCTAGACGATGTGACCGATGTATATCCTCTAGCGATAGATCCACATTCAATTTTTTGCATTGTTCAAGTACAATTTGGTCTGTGATTTCATCAGCTTTCTCCGGCATATTATCAATAATTATCTGGTCACGTCGAGTGTATTGTTGTAAGTCGTCTAATTCGTCTTCTAGATCTGTCCACAGAATAACAATGGCTGAGGGTAACACCATTCACCCCACGCAAGGGACCTAATGTCACACACTCTGGTGCCAGTTGTTTCAAAGCTCCCATGACCAACATCAGTGCAGGCACTTTAGTGACCCTGCACAGGTAGTGCCTGCACTGATACAGGAGCTGCATTGGCAACCCTGTTGAGTGGAGTAACCGGGGTGGGCTGCTGGCTATCCGCCCTAAGATTATGGCCAGACACGTGGAGGCCGCTGCATCTCTTGGATGATTGTAGTAGACTAGTGCTACTGGACCATGCAATATAGCATGAAACAGACAAAACAGATCGCAATGACCCTCCCAGGTGGGGGCGAAAATTACTAACTACTAGCAATCATCGAGTGTATCTGTCGTTTGTGCAAACTGTGATGTAATTAGTCGACCTTCTACAATATCAATTTAGCTTATTATGAACATTATATACCTGTAGTGTATGTGCGATAGATTGCTAAATATGAAATAAAATTAGGAAAGCAAATGTGAAATCACGAAAAGCTGACTGTGTGCATGCAAAAAAGACTAGGCTACACACGACAATGACTAATTTAGAAATATTACATAACAGTGTATATACTATTTAACGTTTACTTCAAACATTATTAAGATTAGTTAGTAACTTTATCCACAACAAACATATATTGTTTCAGGCAGGTCTCATTGGGACAGAGGAATCTGACAACCTATGTATAGTTTTGGAACCAGAAACAGCTTCTCTCTATTGTAGAAATCTGGATAGAGCACATTTTGACACTGGAGGTGACTGTAGTGACGCAGTTATGTCGGCTGGTACGGTCTATATGTTGGTGGACTGTGGAGGTGGGTGACTTAAGTAATTCTAATTACTTTTTGGTTCTTTTAATATTTAAATTGACAGTAAATATAAATTATGATCCCATATCAATCACACAAAAATGAAAGTTTATTTTTATCTATACTTTTTTGAGGTCCATTATCCAATCGTTTTGGTTTTGATCGCCCCCTAAATTTACTTATAGGCCAGTAGATCGAACTAGAACTACATGTGACTATGTAGATAAGTATGTTTGCTCCGTCAAATTTTTGCTTTGAAATGTTTTATTTGAGGCTCTAATGTAGTGGTTGATGCTACCTCTCTGTATCGCAGAAGCTCACGTATCCATAATTTGGCAAATTGTTTATTCCCCTTCACTCATTCGTTCGTTTACCCCCCCCCCCCCCATCTTCAGCAGGTCAAGTTTGGTCTGAATTTACACAATACTTTAGTATTTTACAATTTCTCCTATGGGATTGTGAACAGCAGTAGTGGGAGACTGCTAGTTCGAAGAACATTTTGAAAAAATATGTATTTTATTATAATGAAGTTATGTAACTGATATTTTTGTCCAGAAGTATTCAACTATGACTGTTAAAGTTAGAATTTTCACTTTTCAAACCAACCCCACACTTGTGATTAGGTGTGTCTGAACAGTGTTGTATGTACCAGATATGTTGAGGGGTTATTCTGATTAGCCCCATTTTACTTGTTCTTTGTTCGCAAAAAAACCCACATGTACGTATTTAGAAAAAAGATCTATTTACAACTAACAGCATAGATGGCAACCTAACATCTATAACGGATTATTATCTTGAGTTAGGGTACTACATTTATGAGTTGAAACTGTCAGGCTCAATGGCAAACATTGAACAAAATAAAATTTTGTGCCACAGCAAAAGAAGTAGCTTTGACACCTCAAAATGGAAAAAAAAGTGTTTTTACCTGTCAAGGGTACAGATAGCGTCATTCACTAGGAGGCCACAAAGAACGAAAATACATTTACTTTCACAATTATGGGCACTGTTCGGACTAACCCCTGTGCGAACTAGCCCCTGTCTCCACCGCGTATCCCAATAATGTATTCATGCTTCTCAAGCTTATAAAGTAGTATATTCTCGACACGTGATTTCGTCTTGTGGTCTGCAAATTATCACCTGTTATTACGTTTAAGTGTTTTGATTGTCAAATATTGCCCAGATTAAATCTTGAACGTTGAGCTGTTTTTGTCAAGTCTTTAGTAGATTATTTAAGTGGCAGTTGTCGTGTTCTGTGAAGATATATATATTACGCATATAAAGTCCATGCACGGATTGTGTTACATTAGAAGACAACAAAGCAATGCTAATCTGTAACAAAAAAAAAATTGCTTTAGTGTTTAGAATGGTATCACTACTTTTCGTACCATTCTGCCATGGAATTACTTTTTAATACTTAAGGAATATATTACCTGTACATTCAAAAATAATTATTATTCTTTCAGGAGGAACTGTTGACATAACGATTCACGAAGTTCTTAAAAATGGAAACGTCCAGGAGGTAGCAGCTGCGTCAGGTGGCGCCACTGGTGGCATCGATGTGAATGCCTTCAAATGCCTGCTGATCGAATTATGGGGTGATAAGTTTATTAGGACCTTAGAAGAAGACACGTCATTATCCCGTCTATGGTTAGGTGTGGAGCAAAGCTTTGAGAGAGCTAAAAGAACAGCGTCTCCTTCCCACAGAAAAGATAAAATTAACCTGTTTACTGTAGCCGCGCAAATGTATAATAAATATCAAAAGACATGTGGTGGAAATATCCTACAAAATTCAGAAAATAACGACAAGCTTGGTGTACTTTTCGATAAGGATGACTACACTGTTGCGCTCAACCATAAGGCTATGGATGGTTTATTCAATCCAACTGTTCTGATCATTGTTAAGCATATCGATGAACTGCTAAGAAAGAGGCAGAACATTAGCTACATCTTTATGGTAGGAGGATTTAGCACTTCAAAATATTTAACCAGTGCTGTCAGAAAAAAATTGGTCAGAAGGTGAGAGTTCTAATTCCTGAAGATCCAGCTTTAGCTGTTCTTAAAGGAGCCGTACAGTTTGGTTTTAGACCAGATTTCGTAAGAACAAGAATTGCCCGCAAGACCTATGGAGTAGGCATCTCAAATATATTTGATCCTTCAAAACACAAGATACAATACAAAATTAGGGTGGGTAATTTCGATATTTGTGACAACCTTTTTGATACGTTCATACGTAAGAACAACCCAGTGGAACTAGATAGTTGTAAACTTAAGACATATACCCCTACTTTGGCAAACAAAACTGAGATCATTTTTCAAATATATTCTTCTGATTTAGAATTGATGACATATGAACACATCAAATTGGTGTTTTTTCTGTACAATCGCCTGATATTTCAAGAGGTTTAAGTCGTGCATTTGATGTGGCTTTTCACTTCGGTAGAACTGAGATTAAAGTAACAGTTATAAAAAAGACGTCCCTGGAGCATTGGCAAAAACTCAGAGGATAACATTTTTGGCCGGCTAGTTAAATATCCAAGGATATAATATGTCTAAAATACGACACACAATATAAATTTTACTGACTAGTTTGTTGTGAAAAATACAAATCTGCTTTCCCAATAGATATTTTGAATGTTTATGTCACTTATAATTGTATACATACTTTTGGAATGTTCTATAACATTTTTGATAAAAATGAACTATGTTTTTTTAGTGTATGAGATGCAATTTGTGTCATATCTTTAATCTCTTTTTAGATGAAGATAACTACAAAAAAACTTATATTAACAAAGAATACCTTATATTAACATTGAATACCCTGATTGTTAAACCATATTATATTGGAAACTTTTTTTGGTAAAACGTGTTTTACAACTTTTCTTCCTCAGTATGTTGACATTTATCACTTATATGATAATTAATGATAATTTAAATGTATATGTATATGTAATGATGTATCAAACAAATAAACATATTCCGAGAATAAGTGGCGTTATTTTGTCATTCTGTGTTCCAGCAATGTTCAACCTTCATTTCATTTTTACAATCTATTAAGTAATGTAGTCTAAAGAGTGAAGGGTGTTGTGTTCTTGTAGGCTCTCTCTATGTGGTGATAGTATGGCGTCACTGTGTATTGAATATAATGTGTAAGGCCTACTGTGTATGCCTTTTTTGGTTGTATACAGACTGTGACATGTGGGAATCCCAAGTGACCGTGTTGAGATTAAAGGTATAGTCAACTGTCAAAATATCCGGGACAATGTGGTCCCCAGAATGCAACAGTGGCCTCTGGACATTCCACAATGACATATCACCCCACATCCACAGTTATCAGCCAAGATAATTATACTATATTCGTTTCATACCCATCGCCACATTAAGAGAAAGTTCCAAAAACGTATAAACTCTATATACTTGAGCGACATCTATGAGGAAATAATTCATCATTTCTCTCATGTGGGCCATGTGTTGAGACACAAACGGTTGTGTTACCCTAGGGGTCTGGAAACAGCTGACCTCCAGCATATTAAAAGTAAGAGCTTTCCCAGCCATCACGGCACACTCACCAAATGTTGGTTTAATTTCCGCCAACGTCGCAGACGTTGGTCTAACATGAAAACAGCATTGGGCCAATTTCTCGTTAGAGTAGTATCTTGTAATCAGTTCAGTCGCTGATATTAATGCCGCCAAAGTGTACTCTATCGGCTAATGTAGGCCTACACTTGACCGTCTCACACATGCGCATTTGATAGTTGCATGAATCTTTAATGTAAGTTATCTTATCTTTGATTATTGTTCTTGTAAATTTGTCTGTCTAAGAAATAAGGAAGTTTTGTAAAATATTTATAATCATTTATTTCATCAATGGATCAGATCGAAAGTGACGTTAAGCATTAATTCACTCTTACATACTACTGGGGTTACTAATCGGTCACGATTGGCTGCACATCGCCCTCCCCTTACACACCCAGACCAATTTTCTATGGAGGGGGTTTACGTCTCTACCCATGCCTAATATTTTCAATTTGGCAGTATTTCACCTTGCAGCATTATCCATTGCGTAAAAGATAAGGAACTAATTCACAAGTATGACCATGAATAAAGAGTGTAAACGTTAGATAGGACGATAACTTATTCGCTGGGTAACCATTTTTGATAATTGTTTGCAGGTAATAGGCCTAGGCTCTCAAGTGTGGTCATTGCTAGATGTGATAACAAATAGGCTGCTGGTTACCAGGGCTATTAGAGGAGAGACTGCGCCACTGGGCTCCCGGATTGTGGACATAGCACACCAAGTGCACCATGCGAGAGGAGGTAATGGCGACTTAAACTGTACGCCATTTACATGTGCTAGATCCCAATCAATTTTGACCCGTAAATTACCTAATTACCAAACATTTTACATAAGTATAGCATGATATCGCGGATGTGTCATTAATTACATCATATAGTGAGTATCAACACCCAAAACCATTAAAACAGCAAACGTTTTTATACAGCATTTATTTTTTGCCGATAAATATCTACAAAAGTAAAATACATAATAAATACATACTATATGACTAGATTAAACAATAAACGAAAATTAGAATTACTTTCTATTCAATGTCACTTTAAATTTAACAACTACAATGCCACCTGGTGAGTGGATTTTAACTAATCTTTTAAACACGACAGCACAGTCATACGAATGTCACGGAATATTTATCAAATTGTGACACAAACATTTATTTAATAGATATTTAAGTCTGACGATAATTCGCTTAAATATGAAAGGAATATAACGACATAAGATCTACATTTACATTACAATATACAAGATAAGAATCATTACAGAATTAATCTACTTCACACTTCAGTGAACATTCGCTTGTTGTACTGCTCTGTACTCTTAACCAGCATATATAACAAACCGTATTGAGAGGTTTTGACAGCTGAATGAAACTTGAAATGTACCTACTTTGAACTCGCTAACTTACATAAATAATAACAGTGATTACCTTATTTAATAATTCATTTTCAAATAAACAATTCTTTTAAACTTATTAAATGTAGACCTATTTTATAGAATACACTTTATAAATAAATAACTGTAGCTTTAAATTAAACCGAAACAGTATAAAACTAATGTTAAATAATTATAAACCAACCGGTTGCTTTCTTGAATCTTGCGAATTAGATGTTGATCCCTTGACTTCTTGACTAAAAGTGACTGAGACAAACGGATTTCAAACCGACACTTTGACCCCAAGGTGAAGGACATTGACCCCCACCCCCCGATTGTGCCACATCACGAATCCCATGATACTTTCCTGCCACGTCCACACTGACCAGTGGTCAAAATAAAATTAGAAAGCAAACTGAAAGTTATAAGCTAACGACACATAATGACTTAGCTGATATTTATTTAATAACTTAACTAATACGTGTTTACAGTGAGATAAAATAACGAATATCATGATCAAACGGTAATGCAACGGGTCATTTGGGGTCATTTAAGGTCATATCAGTTGATGGAATATGTCACAGTGAGTTAAAATGTGTATAACACAAGTTCCACGTTAATATTTCTTAGCCAGACAATAACACCCACTAACATGCTAACACATCCGCATTTGCTTGCTACAAATGTAAATCCACTTAATGGTGTTCATCAGCCTGTGAAGGATTGCATACTCCAGGTATTTAGATAGTTGGATGCACTGTATGCGCACAATTACAAACATTCAGCCCAGTCAAGATTTGAACCCAGCTCACATGGTACATGAAGACTACGAGACCACAGCCGACGAAATGATTCCTGCGTCCGAAAACTACACACATTGTACTTGTCGGATTTATAATCCCACATTTGGGGGGTTCGATCCTACTATTACCTCTTTTGAGTTAATAATTGCTAATTGTGATGTTGTTCTTATTATTTTTGAAGGTCATACAAAGCTGGGATTTAGCCCCCAATCAGTGTTGTGTTGCAACATTCATGTCATGCAGTTTAGCCTACATTGCTTGGCCAACTTCTCCCATATCCTTAAACATACCTTGTGACGATGTATTGCATAGAGAGTTTGAAGAGCTCAGAGGTGAAATAAAGAACTATATGACATATGCAAACACATGGGCTCGCTTTATATATATAATATAGGCAGATGATAAAACACGAAAGAAAAAGTGTGCTTCGTGTTGTGTTCCTGTTAAATCATTACATTTTGATAAATCATTTAATCTTTAGATTGTATCAATTCAATTCTCTTCGACTTGTCGTATAACATCTCGTGTGGCGAAATAAGTCGAGTGTCCAAAATTTGAGTTGTTTAATGTAGTGTCAGTTTCGAACGAATAAAGAAAAAAACATTTAAGGTCAATTAAACGACTGAAATGTCATAGTGGTCATTTTATTGTTTGTTAGATTGTAGGAAAATAGTTCAATTGAAGCTGAAATGCAATTGTTATTAGACAATATAATTGTGATCACTAAACGTCTATTCACAGTTCTCTCTCAATTTTCTCCCAACATGAAGCGGTTTTCACCTACCGTACCATATCATTGACCACATAATAAAAATAAAGTGTTCTGACAATACATCTGCATTGATAATATTGTGCTAATTGTGGGCAACCTTTTAACAATATATAAGTAGCTGCACAATAGTGTATGCATAAGATAACAGTTATTATAAATAATAGCTGAGTTATGTAAGGTACGGCTATGCAGCTATCCTTTGGAAACATGTTATTGTAGGCCTACTAGAGATATATAATATGTGGATATCCATGAAAACACCCAAACATAGTTCTAATACCGCTTACATGTAGTTCTCTTGTTGTGGAGTAACATGTGATTTGATGTGAAATTAATCTTTCGCATCTTGTCAAAGTTTATTTAACAACTTTATGTAGTGTTATAATTGCTCAATACATTTATGTATTGTGAAAGCAGAAGTGAAAAGTCGTTAATTCAGTGTGTGGTTTTTCTTCACATTGGCATATGATCAATATGTTCAAAAAATAAATACATAATCTCAGAAATGATTGTATCGCCAAGTTATTTTAACATTAATTAAATATAAGGAAGTTCATAATCGGAATTTGATACATTTATTGCTGGCTGTTTTGAAATATATTTATTTAATTTTGTTATAATTCAATTTGTGAAATACCCTGAGCCTTTCATGAATCATGATCGATGTATATATGGGGCATCATCTTGTGTAACTTAATCAATAATTTCCGGAAAAAGTTGTCATTTGTGAGTTTCGTTTGATGATCATATTTTTTCATGTCTACTCTCATTATTTTTTAGATCAATCAACTGAGAAATAAATATAAGTCACTTATATGTGGCATGGACTCGACTATATTGATAATATCAAGAATGTATAATAACAGAGAATGTATCACTTGAGATGCTGTAAAATGCCAAAAACTTATGTCCCCTGTGATAAAAACTATACAACGCACAGCGATATCAAACATATCCACTTGTAGAATAAGATTATCATCTTGTCTACATATGGAAGGTATTTTTTGTCGCTAACTGATACATCGGAGGGTATAGCTTCTCTGAAAGGGGACTACTCTCAGCCGTTTATTCCATCAAAAACTAAGGGTGTCGGACGCTGTCTTAGTACGCTAGTTTCTCGCAACGGTGCGCTACAGTCTCCAATTATGCGGCACATGTTGATAAACAGAGTTGCTGCTGCCCCTACTGTTGGATGTTATTGTCAGCAGCAGCATCAAATCAGTCATAAAAACGCAGAGCTCCAATATACCGCTAAGATGACCCTGTGATGCTCCCTCTTTGACCTGTGCTGATGGATCATAAAACACATACTGTAACTGCTAGTCTCCAATGTTGCCCAGCAAACACGACAGATACGTTGACCGAACGTTAATATTTAAAACTCTGTGCCAATGTGTTGCAAACGGTGGCAGGGGGGGTTATGGCAACCCAGCAAACACCAGACCTCCACCCAATGTTGGGGTAATGTTGGGCCACCGTTGAAGACGGTGGGCAAACATTAACACAACAACGGGTCGACATGTTACCTGGGGAAGTGTAAATCACATCAAAGAAATTCAATTGAAACTCATTAGTCACTTAGTACAATTATATTAGTGGATAGGCCTACATCCACCGACAAAATCTGTTTAGATGTTCTCAATTTTTTTATGATTCTGTAGAATACACTAATTATATATATATAAGCCCACGTTAATGAAATGCTCAGTCTGTCAACTTGGTAGTTTGAGACAGTTCTCGATCGTGTATTTAATAATCCTACCTGTAAACCGAATTCATTATTTTTCTTTACATTGTCAAAACTATTGTCGGATAAGTACTTAGTGTATTTTGTTTTTGAGCGATGGACCGTTCTTGTCAAACTGTGGGACTTCGAAAAGTTCATATAATTAATCCAGGATTATGCAAGATAGCCGCTTTTGTTAGTGTCGACTTTCCCGTTCTACAAGTGCACTCTCTAGTTTGGGGTCAGTTTGACCAGCATCATGCCATTGAGATTTCGCGCATAAAGGCCGACATTCCACCTCAGCGTGCTGGACCAGCAACTCTTACTGTTATACGCGTAACTGACGAGAACAAGCAGATCTAATTGTTGCTGGTGACGTCATAGAGTTTGTATCAGGTCTCTTTAATGAAGGTAACTTTGTCAACTCGGAAAAAAACTGGCAAACTTCTGGAAAGACTTGGGCCAGCTTATGTATTCTGTGCTGGTGTGTCTAAAACGGAATTTCAGGCTGTTTTTTCTGGTGTGAGATATGTTCCCAATTCAGTAGTTGAGAAAATGTGCCAGTCAATCGAGTTGCCAGTAAAAATGTTTAAAATGGTACACACTTCGCACAAATGCCACCAGAGATGAGAGGAACATTGTGCTAGAAAGAGATAACAGGTGTGCTGAATGTAACCAGATGTATCACCGTGCAAGATCTACAAGTAAACAAAATCTAGACATTCCGTTAAAAGAGCGACTACAGAGGACAAGACCATCTTCCAACTATCCTATCCACCTTTTGAGTCCACGTAGCAGGGATATACGACTACATAATCTCCAAAAAAAACAAGAAAACAGTCTGCCCAACTACGCAGGTATGAAAAACAGATGGAGGCTATGAGCCTGGAGGCTATGGATCTGAGTGACCAGCAAAGTCAGGAACTACAGGAATTTGTTCAAGCCATACCACAGAAAGCACTAGAACAGGTCTACGAACAGGCAAGCAAAGAAGCTGGAGACGACATGTCAGGTGCTATCCAAAAGTCATTTGAAAATGATCAAAGGAAGAAATTTTATTCCGTGTAAACATTCAGTCACAATAAGGTCCTGAGCGAAGTACCAACATATTGAAACAATATCTAATGGGCCATTCCCACTTAACACAAAACATATGTATAACAATTATTCAATATAGGACCATCGGAAGACGTTGGGCCAACGTTGTATAAATGATATACACATGTTCTGTGTTAACTGGGTTGCCTCGTCAGAAAAACTTGTGAATGTCGTGTATTAAAATCACGCATTTTGTTGTATACTTATATAAGTACGTTTTTAAATCAAATTGTAAACGTTTTTGAAATGTGTATGGCCAAATGGATTGCAAACAAATGATCCGAGGAGCAGCGAGCCTTGTGTGTGAAGATGACCACGACAAGCCTACGCTCTTAAAAATAAAGGTTCTTTAGGGTTCTTCCCAGAACGTTGGCCATTACTAGGGTTCTCAATTGGTTCTTAATGGGTTCTTCGTGTTATAAGGTTTTTCACAATAGCAAATGATTATCAAGGGGTTCTTTACCACAAGAAAGGGTTCTTTCTATTCACTTGGATATTTAACAAAACTGCTTACCCGGTCAACAGGTTACACACAATCCCATTCACTGAATCCCACTGTTTGATTATCCAAAATAAATTTGCGTAATTTAAAATCATGTCATACAAAACTATTGAAAAACTTTGTTTTCACATATGTTTATGACAGTTCATGATCTACATGTTTTACTTAGCTGAACCATGTCTTAATTACGATTGTCGTATAAATTATATCGGGCGCCGCCGTCGCGCTTTCCGTAATTTATATGACAGCGGTACTGGCATCCACTATAGTTTAGTTAGACTTACAATTATTAGCAAAACGTTTTGGAATCAGTGTTTTCTCCCTTATATCCCTTGTGTGCGTGAAGTTACCGATATTGCGTTCTCGTATACAAAAAAAATATATTTAAAAAACGGTAAGCGAACAATAGAATCGTGCTCGCCAAATTATTTTCTCTCAGCAAGCAGATACACATTTCTTGAGACTAGAGAGGTGGAGGGGATCATAAGAAATGAAATGAAATGAATCGGGCTTTAGGCCACCTTTGTGCACATATAGGCTAAACTGGGCCAGGGGAACCTCCTGAGGATGGTGAGATGATTGAGATGACACTCTCCTCCAGACACAGGATTCGAAATTCGAGCCCTGGCGGTCTGAGACCGAGCACGCTACCTCTCGGTCACGGAGGCTCCCCACAATACTGACTTTCACACGTGGATGGGGAAGAAACATTTTTGTTTCTTTCAAACCGCCGAGACCGGGAACAGAACCCCGAACTCTGGCGTGAGAGGCAGCGGTGCTAACCACTACCCCAGGGCCCCAGGGATCATAAGAAGAAAAGAAAATTTCTAGTAAGTACACTATCGTTATTTATTATAAAATGTCACCCTAATACCGCCTTAATTATTGATGTTCAACATTTTACAGCTTTGCTGTCCGGTTTTTATCGATTATGATAGTTGTTGGATATGTCATTCTTACTACTTTCAGCTTATCATACAACCAAGTAGGCCCACATAGCGTATCCAAGAATAGGGGGTTCGGACGCGCGCGCTCTTTGCTACATTTAGGAAATTTTGTGCACATTCTCGCCATTGAACCCATCATAAAAGACCTAGCACAGAGCCCGTTCCGGCTATTTTCGTGGGAAAATGTTTTAAATTTAAAATTCTGCTGAAAAAGTGGGGGGGGGGGGTTACCCTGGATCCGCCACTGCTGGTGACAAGGTGTGGCCCAGTGCGGTTACCAGTAATGACCATTACTGGTGACAAGTTCTGCTCCCAGTGATGGCACCAGTAATAGCCACTACTGGTGACAAAGTCTGGTCCCAGTGCTGGCACCAGTAATAGCAACTACTGGTGACAAGGTCTGGTCCCAGTGCTGGCACCAGTAATAGCAACTACTGGTGACAAGGTCTGGTCCCAGTGCTGGCACCAGTAATGTTCATTACCGGTGACAAGGTCTGGTCCCAGTGCTGGCACCAGTAATGTTCATTACCAGTGACAAGGTCTGGTCCCAGTGCTGGCACCAGTAATAGCAACTACTGGTGACAAGGCCTGGTCCCAGTGCTGGCACCAGTAATGTTCGTTACCGGTGACAAGGCCTGGTCCCAGTGCTGGCACCAGTAATAGCAACAGTTTCTACTGGTGACAAGGTCTGGTCCCAGTGCTGGCACCAGTAATAGCCACTACTGGTGACAAAGTCTGGTCCCAGTGCTGGTACCAGTAATTGCCACTACTTTTGACAAGGTCTGGTCCCAGGCCCGGTACCAGTAATGACCACTACTGGTGACAAGGGCTGTTCCTAGTGCTGGCACCAGTAATAGCCACTATTGGCGACAAGGTCTGGTCCCAGTTCTTGTACCAGTAATGTTCATTACCGGTGGCAAGGTCTGGTCCCAGTGCTGGCACCAGTAATGTCCACTACTGGTGACAAGGTCTGGTCCCAGTGCTGGCACCAGTAATGTTTATTACCGGTGACAAGGCCTGGTCCCAGTGCTGGCACCAGTAATGTCCACTACTGGTGACAAGGCCTGGTCCCAGTGCTGGCACCAGTAATGACCACTACTGGTGACAAGGCGTGGTCTCAGTGCTGGCCCCATTAACCTCTTGATTGCCACTATACTTTTGTCGCTCCCCAGTGCCGCGATGACGACTTAAGTCCAATGGCCCCCCTGGCACGAGTAGGCCTCATAATTCATTTGTGTCTGCCTCAGAGTAGAGGGTGGGGAATTCCCGGGGATTCCGTGTTCAGCGTCACATGATCACTGCATTGATCACACAGCGATCATGTGACACACTTCTTCTCCTTGATAGGCTTATGCTTATTTGCATAAATTCAAAATGGCTTCCGTCGACCGTCTTGAATTTTTAACATTGACAGAATATCCCTAGAATATTATGTAATACCTCATTTTTGACTAGTTTGAGTTCACTGATTCCATTGGTAGTCTATTGATCTTTTTACGATTCAAGGTCATCTAGAGGTCAAAACCAATACGGTTGCCGTCGCGGCCATCTTGATTTTTTAACTTTTCACAGGATAGCCCTAGAATCTTGTGTAATACCTCATTTTTGACTAATTTGAATACACTGAATTCATTGGAATAGTTATTTTTACGTTTTAATGTAATATAAAGGTCCAAAACAATATGGCCACAAATAACCAGAAAATACATGGAAACTGTGAAAAGTGTTCTTATTCAATAATGTATCAGTTTTGCCCTTGAAATGACCTTAATATGATATTATCCTGACCCTGGAGTAAAACCCCAGTAAAGGGCAACCCCAACCCATGTCACCGTTCCACAATACTCCAATTGACCATTATTTTGCACTGATTTTAGTGTTGGTAGACGGTCTGATATAAGAGGGGACGGGTGATATAAGAGTGGGGTATTACCCCTCCAAGCTACATAATAGTCACTGTACCCCCCCCCCCCTATGATGCGTGTTGGAAGGCTTCCCAGTCACAATATGTCAATTGCAGCTCTGTCGAACACTTTCTTGCAACAAAAAAACCAACAAAAAAGTTTTTTATTCAATATTTTAGCTCGTTTGACTTTCAAATGACCTTGATATGACCTTGACCTGACCTTGGGGTAGTACCCCTGTAAAGTCTCACCCCAACCCAAGTCAGTTTGTAACCAGGTGTGGGCCCATTACCTGTAGGCAAAGATATTTCACATGAAAGATGGTTGCCCTAAAACTCCCAGTATTGGCCTTATGTTGCGTGGCACAGGGTAGCACAATAGGCCTGGCACTCAATAGGTTAATGGCCACTACTGGTGACAAGGTCTGGTCCCAGTTCTTGCACCAGTAATAGCAACTACTGGTGACAAGGTCTGTTCCTAGTGCTGGCACCAGTAATGGCCATTACTGGTGACAAACTCTGGTCCCAATGCTGGCACCAGTAATAGCAACTACTGGTGACAAGGTCTAGTCCCAGTGCTGGCACCAGTAATGTTTACTACCGGTGACACCACTGACGATAACGAAATTAAATATATTGGTGTAATTAAATTAACTTATGTCGTCACAATCGCTTCACGAGCGCAAATGCTGTTCAAAGCATAGACGTATAAAGCCTAGGCCACAGAGCAAACGGTCCATTTTATAAGTGCAGCTCTTGTCTGAACAAGACTGTCACCAATGTCAAGAGCCCCTTCTGCCTTCATACTCATACTTGCTTTGACGTGTTGACGTTAAATTAATTAAAAGTAACTTCTACTAGAAGTAGACTAGTATAGCAATGCCAATGGACGGTATGCTATGTGTACTAGATATATTAATGCTTAGACGATTAGACCCGCACTGACTGACTCCCTGTCACCTGTGACTGTATGTTGATCTACTGACTGTAGACTATTTTTTTTTAGCGCCCTGGGCCTAGGCTAGCTGTGACATCAACATTTGCACAACCACAGGCCGATTTCTAGCCTTCCGCCCTCCCGGAAACATCCGTGAAAATGTTGGATCATAGCATAGCCCTAGCTTTATAGAGTCTATAGTATAGGATATAGATCAAGTCTAACGTTATATATATAACAGTCCGTCTCACATTAAAAAGACGTTTTTGTAGCGCATGGTTTTGGCTGATTTCTCAGTCAATTCTCAACCGATTTTTTTTATAGAAAAATCTTAAAGGAACTGGCCCAGGCTAAAATCATTAAAAAATCATTTGTCGCCGACTAACGGGGTAGTAAGGCTGACTGCTGAAAACTTCCCTAATGGAATTATTTTGCTCAACACACTTCTACCTGCTATTACAATATACATAACAGGAACTTGACAAAATGTATGCAGACTTATCTTTATATGTAATTATCATATTGGTTAGAAAATGTCGATAATTCAACATATACCATGTTTTTGTTTATGTGTTTAGGAGCCAGATGTGGGGACTCCAACTATTCTCATTGACGGGGGATTGGCAAGTCCACGCTCGATATCAATAGTGATGGATGGACATATAGTTGTTAAAGACAGTGGCTTAAATGGCACTTTGGCATTTGCCTGTGTCTTTTGTTTGTATTGGGTGTATTGGATAGAATACCCCGGGAAACTGAAAAATACCATGCTATTTTCGGAGAATTACCTTTTCAAAGTAGCACAGGATAAGCCTCCAATTACAGTACAAAAAGTATTCACAATGTTATCAACTTAGTTAATTATTATCATTATTATTATTATATCACTCTATAGTATGGGGCTCATTCACTTTGTTTTGTAAGGCTGTACAGCCTCACTATTCATGTAGAAATTTCCTTTCAACATGAATAAGGGGGTTCAAAGGCAATTTGAAACCGGGTATTATGGAAAATATAAACTGTAAACTTGAATGCCGATATAAATTCACATTTACATTCTAATGCCCGGTTTCAAGTGATGATAATAAGCGAGTGTTTCGGCAGTGCGATTTGAGCTTGGTCATGTTCATTAGAACCCATCCTCTTCGCATCATGGCTCAGATGAACATTATAAGGTTCACATCTATCAAGTCTGGTTCCACATAAACATATTACTCTAGAAATATGATATTGTTATATGATCGTTTGTTTTTTATGTCAGGGCTCAAATGGCCATTTTCAATTGCAAATTTCTCAAGTTTGTTATGAAAACATGCTATTGTTATAAAAGATTATAGATTCCATTAAATTTCAGAGCACTACGGCTTCAAAGTAACAAATGCTACGGTACTTTTTTTAAACTATAGATTATTCACTGTTCTAAGATAAAGTAATTATGTTACAAAACAAAATACATCAGTTGTTTTAAATTGTCATATGGTGTGAATTACCTCCGTACGAAAGACTTAATATGTGCATTTAATTTTCAAATATGTATTTCGAAATTCAAATTTATTGCGCATATTCAATTCCTTCTGTATATTGGCAAGATACGATGCATATAATAGTTAATATCATAAGGCTTACATACATAATAATGGTTATATCATCATAGTGATATCAGTTTGTTTGTATGAAAGGCGATGTTTGGTAAATAAACATGTTTCTATAAGATTGCCTTGTATTTATCTTAAAAGGTTAATGTTTCAAAAATATTTCGATTTTCACGGTTCGATTTAGCACAAAATGTGCCAACAATTTACATCACCAATTGATTGATTGGTTTATAGACCGGATGACCGATTCATTCATTCATTTATTAATTGACCAGATGTCCGCCTGCGATAGATATATGTCTGTGAGACCTATTCAACAAATATTCAGGCAAATTGTGTTATCATAAAAAAACTCTTTTTAAGAATAACTGCTTCAAATTAAGCCACGTGTGCCACCGAACACACATTCCTATAAGAAGCTCTTATTTACAATGGATATAGTTCCTCTAAGAACCGCTATAGCACCCGCGAAAAGAGTTCTGTGAAGAACCTGTCAGTGAATCCTCAGTTCCTCACTGCACCCTTATTCGAGTTATGTATAGGTTCATTGAAGAACCCTATGTCGGAAGAACCGCAAAATTTGATAAAGGTTCTTCTTAGAACCCAAATTTCATCGTCATTAAACATTCATATAAGAGCCTTTTAATTCCAATGGATATCGTCCCCCTAAGAACCGCTATAGCGCCTGCGAAAAGAGTTATGTGAAGAACCTTTCAGTGAATAATCAGTTCTTTACTGAACCCGTGTTCATGTCATGTCTAGATTCATTGAAGAACCCTATGTCGAAAGAACCTGTAAATATAATAAAGGTTCTTCACTGAACCCACATTTTTCGTCATTAAACGTTCTTAGAAGAACTCTTTGGGGTTTTTCGTGAAGAACCTTTATTTTAATCACGAAGCACCCTTATTAAGAACCCTGCTATGCGTTCTATGTGTGGCAGACTAAAGAACCCCAATAAGTTCTTCGAGGCACCTGTGGTTTTAAGAGTGTAGGGTACAAATGCGCTATGCTATACCCAGCAAACACGTTGAGTTGATACAATGTTGTTTTAATGTTGACCCACCGTCTTCGGCGTCGGCGCAACATTAAAACAGCATTGGGTCAACACCTCGTGTTTGCTGGGATACCTATATTAAAAGATCTAATCATCTATCTTTCCGAGTACAAATAAGTTTAATTAATAATACATATTGTTCAAATTCTTGGTATAAATGTGACAAGAAGTCCCGAACATAATGCATTAGCGACTTTGTTATTGATCTTATTCATGTTTTGATTGATTTCCTGACAAATAACACTGCCACATTGTGTCCGTGTGATCCGAAACAATCCCGAAAATACTAAAATTTAAAATGTCAGTAATAAATAAATATTTTTTGTTGTCTTATCATAACACTTCGAGTTTTCAATATTTTTCAGATTCTCTTCTCTGTATCTTTAGTGGTTCAATCTTGTTTATACGATGTTCCCATGTGTCATGTAGCTCTGATAGTCACAGCGCTACTCGGCAAACACGAGACGTTGACCCGATGATGGCTCAATGTTGGCGCACCGTCCGCGACGCTGGACCAACATTAAGCCAACATTGGGTCAACGGTTCGTGTTTGCCGGGAGAAGACATGGTAATCGGCCTAATTTGATTGTTGGCCGAGTGGTGTATGAACGTTGGCCTACTTATTCAAGGCGGAGCTGAAGTCATTCGATATAATAGTAAAGCATAGTCCCGAATTCGGTCTTTCTTTTCTCGCAATATAGCGTCATATGTGCAGAAAGCGACGTAAGCAATATTCAAGGCAGAGCTGCTCCATGTGAAATACATTTACCCCCCAGCAAGCACGAGAAGCTGTTCCGATGCTGGTTTAATGTTCGGCCAGCGTCCGAGACGGTAGGACAGCATTGACCCAACGCTGGGACAGAGCTGGCTGGGTAGCTTGTTTTTGGAAATTTTGGAGGCCTATAGTGTGTCTTTGTTAATATGTTCAAGCTCTTTATGTCAATAATTTCGTTTCTCAAATAACCTTTCATGGATTTTGAGCTATGTATATATGTAAACAGCGGGGGGGGGGGGGGGGGTACACACATTGGCAATGCATTAGTGTGTTTCGAAAACGCTCCATCACGAAAACGGAACAGAGCCTCCTACATTAAATCGGGTCAAAATTTGTGTTGTTGGGCCAACGCTGGGCCAGCGTCGTAGACGGTGGCCCAGCGTTGGCACAACGTCTCGTGTTTGCTGGGGATGTTCTATAATCATATCTCCAATCTATTCTATTAAACACCTGGAGAATAAATATGTCTTCGAAGAGAAATAAATGTTGAGTATTTCCGGCTCACAAGTCAAGTACGACTATATATTCCAAGCGGAACATAACCATAATCAGGGGTGTGCGGCACTTGCAGGCCTACGTTGCGTAATTTCCTGTTGCAACTGGTAACTGACATTGCTTGGTCTACAGGTACAGGTACAGGTAAGTTTTGAAAATGAGCGATTGACTAAAGATGTGTGTGTCATAAATATGCGGCCTGTGCGCTGTGACATAATACTATGCCTGAGCCGATTGGTGGAAAAATGAGCTGAACGAAACAAATCCCTGGCTGATTTCAACAACCTACTCCCTTAACATGTTAACAGACAAGTCCATTCAACCCCCCCCCCCCCCACCGCCCCACCCCCCCTCCCCCCACATACACACACACGTCTCCATCTCGACCACTGATACCTATAAAAAAAATCCACACAGATACGCTGTTGTAGGCACCTCAGCGAAGGTGCAGAATGCCAACTTGACAATGACCCTCTCAGTACAAGAATTGTTTCATTAAAATATCTATGAAACCACATTGAATTTTCTAGAATCATTGTGCACAAAAGAAATAGCCGTATTTGGTATTCACCTAAAAAACAATAAAATAATATATTTGTAGAAGTCCATGTATGCAATTCGTCTCCAGCCCTCCAACAACCCCCTCCTCACCTTCTTAGTAAAACACGATAAGTTAACCCAGTGTTAGATTTATGTTGGGCCAGCGTCGTAGATTTATGGTATGGGTCTACAAGCTCTGGGCCTTGGCATAGCCCTAGATGTCATCGTATTTCACTAGTGGTAAACGGCCTCCGATTTAATGCTGTACTATGGACAGACAGACAATATTTTGTAGACACAAAGACAAGTCATCACCGACTTATTCTTCGTCTGTACCTACGTTCTAAACATTAATTCGATGTGGAACAAATATATTATAATACATATTAAAAACTCACTATTTCTGTGAATGACATAATTATACCTTCCTCATGTATTACATTATTCTTCTTCTATTATTACTGATTTTGCATTACATCTTGCAACTATATGTATATTCTAAATATATTCGTATTCGAATACATCAAGCACCGATCAAGTAACCTCAATTTAATTACATAACCCACTGCACTATAGAGTACAGCATTACTTTGACTATGACAGCCACAGCTGTATTGATGCTAGACCGTTGTAATCAAAGGCCCAGTATTAATGCAACACTGGCGCAATGTTCTGCGTCTGCCAAGAGATTTGTAAAATTAAAATTATAAGCTATTCAAGAACTATCCAGCAAACCATTGGTCCAACACCAATCCAACAGCAGACATGTAGTGATATACGTGACAGAAACGTCCCTGGACCTTACTGTTCTATATATCATGATGTCTCAGGTGCCAGTGCATGGGCAACACTGGGCCATTGAGTGGTAAACACAGAAGTGAGGTATATTTGTATAAGACAAATAATATCACCACAGCTATGATGACCTTTCTGACGGACAGACAAATAGGCTGAAAAGTCCATTCAACAAAATACAATGGTTGGGAGACCTTGAGATAAATATTACCATTCGTCAAGAAGGCGGCATAGATGTTGTTGGATGTAAATATTAGAAATGGTGTACATAATTCACACACAGAGTCAAATTCAAAGGGACTGCCTCTAACGCCGGCTGTCTATGTACATGTATAAACATGGCTCAACCCGTCAAGCAACAAGTTATCTAATTTATTTTTCACCAACACGAAGCTGTGTCTCGTTAGAACGACCCACAACTTCAGGTGGATAAAAATCACTCATATTTGATTAATTTGAGATCACAAAATTACATATCTTGATGTTGAAACACATATTACAGTGATTTATTATTCTAATAAAATAGACGGCTATAGTGGTGCTTAGCTGTGTCTCATTAGAATGACCCACAGAGATCACAAAATTACATATCTTGATGTTGAAACACATATTACAGTGATTTATTATTCTAATAAAATAGACGGCTATAGTGGTGCTTAGCGTTTAAAGTCTGAGATTACAGCACTTATTGTGACTTCTGTGGACATAATCAACACGTCTGTGATCTCTGTATTATTGACATGCTGTTTTCTGTTGACTCGCACTTCAAGCTGTTAATAACAAGCTGTGTCATGTTTGTTGAGCTCATATCGATCTATTTAATCTTCACAGGGAATCTCAGCTCATGTGACTACACCCAGGTCATGTGACTGCTCCCAGGTCATGTGACTCATGTTAACGATCGCCAGGCATTCAGAGATTATAAATTGGATGTTATATTCACCAAGACACACACCATCTTTACATTTGCTGGGATATTGTGAAGAGCCACCAACAACATGAATATCATCCAGATAGCGTCAATCTTCTGTTTGCTGGCGATGACCATGATTGAAATGACAAGTGGAACTTGTCCAGGTATGTGTTACAAATAGACATCACAATATATTATACATATAGATACCAAGTAATTCATTTAGGAAAAAAATTAAATGCTTTCCAAGTGGTCCTACGGTATTTCGGACATGTTTCATATTGCAATTGTGAAGATATGTGTATTATATTACTAGCATCAATCCACTTAGCTTCTTCTTATAGTGTTGTTATTGATGATCAGAATCCACTTTAACTGCTCATTGCACGCACCATGCTGATCACATTACTAGCAGCAACCTATTGCTTATTACACTCTGTGTACATATAGTATGTACATATATTACATGATTTCCACACTCAATATAATTGAATATCTGGTCAGAAAAGGTCTTATCTGCTTCTGGGGAGTTGATTTTACTGCCGGATTACTTTAGTTTACATTTTACATTATTTCATGTTGTTTTTCATATTACATTTCATGACACATAATTCTAGTCTGCCTGCCTGTCTGACTGTCTGCCTGTCTGACAGGGCTCCCTTGCTGCTTGCCCGCCGCTATGTATGCTCACCTGTCTGCCTGCCTGACAGGGCTGCCTGCCTGTCTGCCCGCTGCTATTATTGCTTGCCTGTCTGCCTGCCTGCCTGCCTGACAGGGGTGCCTGGCTGCTTGCCCGCCATTATGTATGATTGCCTGTCTGCCTGATAACACAGACTACATAATCTCACGGAAAAGGTTTCCTGTCTGGTGTCTTAAACAGCTGTCTGTAAATCCAGATCAAACTGTTAAATCTTTCTTTTCAGATGAAATGACAACTGGTGCTGACTGTATCGCGAGCTGTGTAGGCAGACCTGAAGGAAGGTACCAGTCATGTCATGGCTGTGACGTCTATGTGATCTGTAAAGAAGGCGGATTCATGAGAGATAACATTCCTTGTGAAAATGACAACGGCCAAAACACATACTTTGACCCGATGATGAGAACCTGTACCATCAATGGATCACCTTTGTGTTCATTGACCAGCACCGAACCATCACAACCAGGTCAGTCTGGTTTAGTTTGCTAAACAGAATTAACACAATCATTTTACTTGAGAATGGTGATGTGATGACATCCTCGCTATACTCCATCAGATAATTATATTGCTTTGTCCGAAAAGTGCCGTTACTACTACAACTACTCAACTATCATTACTCTGTTTTTACTCTGGGGACTATCCAACCCGAGGATAGCAGATTTCAACGAAATGACATGGTGATTCGGTATTGAATTGCACAAACAGCAAACCCAAGTCTCTGGCCATCTGGGGTAAATGCGCGGGGGCCCAAGTGCCGTTACTACTACAACTACTCAACTATTATTACTCTGTTTTTACTCTGGGGACTATCCATCCCGAGGATAGCAGATTTCAACGAAATGACATGGTGATTCGGTATTGAATTGCACAAAGAGCAAGCCCAAGTCTCTGGCCATCTGGGGTAAATGGGCGGGGGCACTTGGGTAGTGGTTAGCACCGCTGCCTTTTACACTAGAGTTTGGGGTTCGTTTCCCGGTCTGTGCAGTTTGAAAAAAACAAAATTGTTTCTTCCTCATAAAATTGTGAGCGAGAGGTAGCGTGTTCGGCCTCAGACCTCCAGGGTTTGATTTTCGAAGCCTGTGTCCGGAGGGCAGTGGCATCTCACTTATCTCACCATCCTCAAGAGGTTCTCCTGGCCCAATTTAGCCTGTATGTGCACACAAGTGGCATGAAGCCCGATTCATTTCATTATCCGGGGTGAATCTAGGTGATTTACCCCGGATAATGAAATGAATCGGGCTTTAGCAGTAGCGGATCCAGCATAGGGCGTACCCGGCGTACGCCCCCCCCCCCGTAATTGGTGAAAATATTGAATTTTCTTGCATTTTTTGAAAAAAGTGAAGCTAACACCCCCCTTTTTCAGCCAAAATGTGGCTTACGCCCCCTCCTCTTGCACATTATGGATCCGCCACTGCTTTAGGTCACAGAGTGTAGTTGTTTGTGAGAAATGGAATGTATCAAAATAGATGAAAGAGGCAACCACGCGTATTGTATTATTTACGATGGCTGAGAAGAACTTATTTGCACAGAAGTTTTAAATACACGAAGTGGCTAATATTTGAATGTTATACAGATGGCGCTACTTACATTCGTTGGGGAAGAACCACATGTCCAGGAACAACGCTTGTCTACGAAGGTAAAAAATAAAACTGTCTGTCTGTCTGTCTGTCTGTCTGTCTGTCTGTCTGTCTGTCTGTCTGTCTGCCTGCCTGCCTGCCTGCCTGCCTGCCTGCATGCCTGCCTGCCTGCCTGCCTGCCTGCCTGCCTGCCTGCCTGCCTGCCTGCCTGCCTGCCTGCCTGCCTGCCTGCCTGCCTGCCTGCCTGCCTGCCTGCCTGCCTGCCTGCCTGCCTGCCTGCCTGCCTGCCTGCATGCCTGCCTGCCTGCCTGCCTGCCTGCCTGCCTGCCTGCCTGCCTGCCTGCCTGCCTGCCTGCCTGCCTGCCTGCCTGCCTGCCTGCCTGCCTGCCTGCCTGCCTGCCTGCCTGCCTGCCTGCCTGCCTGCCTGCCTGCCTGCCTGCCTGCCTGCCTGTCTGTTGAAATATGCTTACAAAAAGTTACATCTTTGAGCTGTATAACACTGTTTATTTGTTTTAAGATACACTGACCAGAACTCGTAGATGATGATTGAGTTATGTGTCTAAATGATAACCTATCATCACGATCATTGCTCCATATTTTTTTCACCAAGGTATTGCAGGTGGATCTCACTACAGCCATTCTGGGGGAGGAAGTAATTACCTCTGTCTGCCCAATGACCCTATCTTCGGACCAGATATATCAGGAATTGATCGAGCTTATGTGTATGGTGCAGAATATCAATCTCCTCCTATCCGTCGACTGAATGACCATGACGTACCATGTGCTGTCTGTCAAGCCACACGAAGATCCGTGCTGATGATTCCCGCCAGAAACCAGTGTCATCCTGGCTGGACAACAGAATATACAGGATATCTTGCAGCGGCATATTACAATCATCAGCGCACCGAATTTGTGTGTATGGACGGGAAGGCAAAACCTGTTCCTAAAAGTATTGCTGATGACAGCAGTGCACTTTTCTACCAAGCTGCTGGTAAATGTGGCTCTCTTCCATGTCTACCTTACATAAATGATAGAGAATTACTCTGTGCTGTCTGCACTCGTTAATTACACTTTTTGTTCACTCAGCAGACCAATACTAGGGCCTATGTGAACATGCCTAAACAATTTTCCAAATTTATACTTTGCGACATCTTTTCAATTTCATTTAAGCAAAACTAAAAAATATATTTTTTTAAGGACAATATGTCTTTATTGACAGCTGATAATAAAACATTGAGATTCCACGCTGATTGTAATACCCCTTCGCGTATTCAGGTTAGAGCATAGGGGCCTATTACTATACAATTTTAAGATATTCAGTATCGTTTTAATAGGCACAATTTTGTGTACAACCCGATATCAGTGTGTGTATATTGAAAGGCACCGTGTACACTTGTGGGTGAACGTTTTTGTCCGTTTTCGGCTTGACTCAGTTTGGCTACAAATATACATGCACATACGGCACATAGTGATGAAGTAACTGTATTTGACGGCTAATGTGAATTGTGAGGTTTTATTTCAATACTTATATAACTATAGCTATAATATGACACATAGATATCTAGATCCTTTAGTATATATTTGATATTTAATACCATTAACCCGTTATGATTTTATTTATAATTGTAATCCAGAATTCATTGCACTTATTAACTTACAAATGTAAGTACATACAGTGACGATCTAGTAACTAATAATACTTGTGAATGTCAATGAAGTCAACATTACACACAATATTTCAATTTGTTGTATTATCTTGATATGAATCAAATTGCATACAGCTTCAACCGAATGCAGAGTCACCATTGTAAATGTAAAAAATATATTCTCCAAATAGATGAGGAAATAAAAAATATAAATATTGTAAATTTAGCGACGCCACTGTTATATTTAATTAGTTGCTATTTGTATTTATATGTAGCTATATATATTAAGTTTAACATAATGATGTTTGCACAATATCATATTTCACTGACCCTAACAACATACTGAAATGTTTTTGAATCACAAATAAGTATAAACATATTGATTAGATTATATACAATAGGCCTACGTCCTTTTTAAAATTGCTTCAGGAATAATATAACACCCCAAGAGTTAAATACAATTGAAATTAGGAAATCGAGTAACATTTAATTTTCATGTACATGTCCATCATGTAAATATAATCAGTTTAAGGCTAAACAATTGGAGGAGTTGATAACTTTTGTTTTACTTACCAACCCAAAACGGATTTAATTATTGTAGCAACTAATAATACTAATAAGAATCCTCGGGTCGGATAGTCGCCGGAGTTACAATAGCTGAGGGTAACTGCATTCATCCCACTGAAATGAGAGACTTAATGTCCAACTCTCATTTGCCGGTTGTTTAAAGCTACCATGGACAACATAACTGATCCGTGAGCTGTATTGGAACCGTGGTACATCACTGGTAATCTGCCCGAAGATTATGGCCAGACCCGTGGTGGCTGCAGCTTCCCTTGGATTTGTGCTGTAGTGTACCATGCCGTACAGCATGCAACAAACATAATAGATCTCCAATGAATCTCCCCAGGAGGGGCATTAATAGGCATACTACTACTACCAATCATCCCAGTACCTCTCTTTTTTCAAATAGTAAAGGTTATTTGATAAAATTGCAGTGAAAATTATGTTTTCAGCGTATTCTATCTGTAGAAATGATCCGACATATATTTAAGTCCCTCTGTGAGCCTACTTCTCCCTATTAGGTGAGCTTTAGGTCAATTTTTACAAAAACAATAAATTTGCCACTGGTTGGTGCAAGTGAAAACGGGTTTTAAGTTCTGAATTTCACCACAATACGATGTGACTCATTGGTGCAATCGGACCGGGCCCATATCTACAATAAGAGAACAGGAAGTTCATGCGGTAATAGGCACGGGACGTGGCATCTTGGGGTTTGTCCCCTGGAAATGTAAAAAAGCAAGGCTCTAAATATTGCATTCTGCTGCAACTTACAGCTACAATTCACTTGTTTTAATTGAAATATTCACTAATGTGTTGGGTAATGTAGACAGACATACCATTGAAAATGGAAAATTTGATGGCATAACTAAGTTATATAGTATATTTCTACAGTTGAAAGATGTGAATTCGCATCTGGCATGGTGTTGGGTTCGGTGTTTTTTTAACCACTTGTTCAGCTGAAATACTCAAAATAATCCGACAAAATAATCTACGCTCCAAAAAATCAAATAGATATATCAGGTCCCCTATGATAAACAAGGTTCAAGAGCTTACTCTATAGCTGGCCCAGCCTTAAGGAATTATCTGCCCATACGTAATGTCCAAACACTTTTGACATTCCGGAACTTACTTAAATGTTATCTATCAGTGTTTCATCTAAGATTCAGAAGGGGCATGGCGCAATCTATCATTTTGGGCACCTTATCATGCACGCCGGGCCCACTAGTTGACCCGGGTGGGCATTTCCAACCCTCCCCAATTAAGGGTATAAACAGAATCAGTTAAGTGTGTAAACATCGTCAGATATTACCACTGTGTACACAGACCGTTATCAGGTATTGCGACATCAGTGCCTGGGTTGTTTTCCACAGTCACAATGGCCTGGGTGGGTTGATTACGACGTAACAATAGTTCAAAAAGGGAGATCACAGTCTGAATGTTCGAAGGACAACATGGTGCACAGGAAGGGCAACACTGCGCTCATGAAAGGCAACATGGCGCTCATGAAGGGCAACATGGCGCTCACAAAAAGCAACATGACGCTGCGCTATGTTAGAAATAGCTAGATGAAACACTGTCTATTTGATCTGTCTTTTCCACTCTGGGTCTTCACTGGCCCGGCTCACATTGCATATAGCCTAATGCCCTACCGTGGCCACATCAATGACGGATCACTGATGCGAGAGCTGCATTATGATCACTAATGAGCGGAGGAACCAGGGTCCGCCACTGGCAAGCCACCTAAAGATTATTGTCAGATACTTGTGTAACAATGTAGTAATATGGGTATGTTGAGGAACGATCGGGTCGCCAATATGAGTATGTTAAAGTGCTTCGTTCCCCCACATTTCCATCAACTCTTCCGTTGGGACGACGGGAATAAACAACTCCTAATAATTCATTCTTCAGTTATTTCTCACTTTATTGTAGTCTAGACATTCATATAGTGCACACAGTCCCCAAGCGGAGTACGACGATCAAACGCCATGCGGCTTGGCCCTGTGCTCAAGAGGGAACGTCCGTCTGCTTCAGTGGCTACGAGATGAGTGTAGCACGCTTGGCTGGGAGCGCTCTCAATTCGCGGCAGTGGCTGATCAAAACGAGGCTAGGCGGGCCGGCCACTCGTCAGTGGTCGTAAGAAACGAGCAGTCCCGAACGGGTGAGACGCTAACCCCACAGTAATACATACGAAAAATATCTGCACACTCAACTTTATTATAACATTGTAACATAGCAACATCATATTCCTGAATGACAGTGTCAACCTCCTCGAACATGTGACTTTATGTACCTGTTGAAGAAAAATGAAAAAAACGATTTTGACTTATGCATCATTTTTTGTGAAACATGTTCATCTGGATTATTTGAGCACACAAACTCACAATTCGCTAACCATCTAATTGTTAATTACAGTAGTCTTCAATATTTGTATTAGCACTTAAAAACTAGTTGGAATCAAGCTTAAAAATAATTGACTGTCAATTTGACAAAATAATATGATGTGTGAGTGAACATTTTCTATACATAACTCGGTGGTCAAAGAAATAAAATACTGAGGTTATTTCTGATCAGTTACTATTAAACTATTATGAGATGTATTATTGTAATCATTGAATTATATAAGACTTACTGCCTTATCCAATGTTGCTGCTTGTAGCTGACGGAGAGTAGGTTGTATCTCTGCGTTGGTATGCCGACAACAAATACCCAGCGAACCTCAACCTGTATACAGTCTATATGGCTCACCATCGTTCATCTCATATGCTGTGCAAACTCTCCATATATTTTCTCTTCATATATATATTTCTGAAAAAAAATACAAAAAATCTGAGGTTACTAATATCACACGTGTTACTTCGTCACGAAGCAATAGATTAGTAAATGTCAAATATTTCCTTCTATTATATTTTTTCTAATTTATTTGCACATTATTTAATGTGTAGGCCTATAACAGTTTTAGTATGTTGGAGACGCACAATGTGTTACTCTGCTACCACAAACTACAGTAATCTCAAAACATAGAAAATAGGGTTTTGTAAACATGTAGCTGATTACGAAATGTCATCTGCATATAACGTCCCTGTGGTGCAACAATGTGCCAAGTACATTTTTGATTGAAAAGTCACTCTGAGTGGGGGGAAGAGATTAGTACCCATTCATAGAGTGAAGGGACCCCTTTGTTTTAGAGAGACCACAAGGGTCATAAATAGGGTGGGGAGAACTGGTTCAGCCTGATGTGCCTTGCGATTCCAGCTGTGTCAACAGCCCCGCCTGTGAGGTCACACGTGGGGGTTGGACCTGAGCATTGTGGATTTCCGATATCAACAAACGTAGCCATTTTTCCTGGTCTTTAAATCGTGAAAATCCGATCATTTTTGACAATTTTCTGAGGAAAGCATCATTTCTCACAACATAACGGTAAGTACAAATAATCCACTTTCTTCGCAGAAAAAAAGGATAGCGCACAATTTGACGCCTTATTCAAAAATATACGAAAATAGAGTAATTTATCCTGAAGACTATACAAAAAACGTGGAGTGTGTCAGATTTGAGGCTTTTGACGTAGACCACGTGGAGTAGCACCACCCTACCTGCCCCCGCACGGCCTGTCATTTGCGTATATTTTCTTAATTATCGCTCACATGCGTGTTATTGATAGACATGGCCTTGTTGTGCCTTATGAAGTTCTGTATGGAATGACATCTTACGACTACAAAAGTTGAAAAGTAGGATAGCCTGATTATTCATGCAATCATGGCTATGCGGTATGCCTATGCCATGGTAGGTACAGCACATACATTTTTAAATTGTCAAATAAAATTATGCTGACCCTTTTTTCGTATATGCAGACATGCCAGAATAAATATTTGACCACATTTCAAAGTTTCATTGAGCAAGAACAGGGGTGAATTTAGCTTTTCACTGAGGGTGGGTTTACAATTTGACCAAAATTTTTGATTTCCAAAGGTTTTCTCATGCAATCTAAGGCACATTGGGCACTGTTTCTCACTCAGTATATCACCAAATCATAAGGAAATACCTAAATACGGTTATTTTCTTTCTAAGGAGGGGGGGGGGGGGTAAACCCCCTTGGATCCGCCACTGAAGAAAAATGCTGTGCTAGATCAAAATCTGAGCTAAATTATAAATCCGTCCAAAAGTTGTGACCTCAATGACAATGTTGCAAATTGCAGAAGGGATACAGAATCCAAAACATCATCCAGATCCTTGAACTTTTTGAAGCAGCTGAAGAAAATTACTGAGATGAACGTTCTTAAATGTTTTAGTTTTTAGATACAACAGGGCACCCAATGAGTGCGACACTGCCCCACAAATACAGTAATAGTAGCCTACTTAGCAAACATACCACATATATGTCAGGGTTTCCCACAGAAAGAAAAATTATCTGGTTGTTCTCTCAAAAATATTAACTTAGCGCGCGCGAGCAGCTTAACCCTTACACTGCTGCATAAAATTTGAAGCATGTGTGGTTGCCCACTAAGTAATATCTGGCACGTTTTTTCTTAAAAAAATGTTCATCTGATGAACAACTGATACATCTTTCCACAGCACTCGCATTTAAACCCGGCAGTATCAATAGTACTAGCAATGTGATCATCATGATCAGTGACAGTGGCAGTCACGCTCACAGTGACAGTGTCAGTCACAGTGTTACTGCTGTCAGTGTCAGTGCATAAACTTTTTTCATACTCATAGTCATACTCAAAGGCCTATCATCAGCAGTCATGCAAGATTACGTCGTTTCCCTTTCATTGAAAGAAGAATCCAAATCAACAAAGTATTCATCATCTGAAGATAAAACTAAATTGTCCAGTGAATTGACGGCTTCTTGTTCGTCTTCAGGGGTTATTGTTACTAATTCGTTTTCTTCATAGATCATCATGTTTGTTTGTTGTTCCCTCATGGAAGTCGCCATCTTGAACTGATCACGTGACCGGCGGAAGATACCGAATCTTCCCGATATACGCGGAGTATAAATAGTTTTGTGGATGTTATCTGTTATCTGTGGAGTGTGACTAATCAGAGGGTAATAAAAGGAAGGAGTAAACCCAAGCGCAAGCCACATCAGGCCAGTGGAGGGGGCTAAGCTGTATATCCTTGTGTTCTAGTATCCTTGATAGAACATAACACATTGTTGCACTCTGGGTGACTTTTCATTGAAAATTGGACTTGCCACCTTGCTGTTCCAGAGGGACGATACAAACTCAATTCTGCATAAATATTACTTGTTCTTGTAATGTTAATATTCATTATACCATTATTTTAATATTGGCCTACATTCATGTATGGACCTACATTCATGTATGACACAAATTTATTTACGATCCACAAGGTGATGTTAGGATATAACTAAAATTATATAATTAATTAATATAGTCAAATGTATTTTGTCAGCTTTACATAATACACACAAAGTCTTCACAGAAGTGTATTGTGAGGGGCACAATATTATATGTTGACTATTTATTTTGAGCCCAGCCGGAAGTGGGTCATGTATTAATGTATATAAATCGCGTTTTAAAAAATCTTACCATTATACCCAATTCTAGTGGCCTTTGTGTAATAGTATTTTTCAACCCCGTGGTTTGTCGTGTGTAGATGTGCTGAGAAACTTTGATTTGAATCAGCTGCAAGAAGATTATAAGGAGTATCATGTGACAAGGACAGGGTAGTGTGACTAAATCCATTGATCTGGTCTGTTTCCATGCACAATGATAACATTTAATAACAAATTAAATATGGGCTGTAGATTACAGCTATTTGCTGAATGGTGAAAGCTAGATATTAAATGATGATTGGGCACATGTTTAGTAAGTTCGTGGTTCGGCAGTCCGCTAATTTTAACGTTCTTAATATATTTAATTTGTGTCTCTGTTTTTGCGTTGATACATAGACTACACTCGTATTTGTCTGCTTCTCCCTCCGCATTAATGTTACTATTTTATTATTGGCCGTCTTTTTGTCTCTCCGTCTTCCCCGCGACGTATGCAGTTTTTCAGAAACTATATATATTACTTTATTGAAGGGTGGCCTGCATGGTAGCGGCTGATCATAAGCCTTTTGCAGGTCTCCTTTGCATTTTTAAAATTATTTGCATGTATTTACGTTTCAAGCATAAATAAATAAACTGAATTGAATAAAGTTCGTATAATGTCGATGACCAAATGATAGAGGAGGTATTATTATTTGGTGTAAGCATATTTGTTAGGAGTTCCAAGTAGCACATTCTTATGCTAATACAAAGGATCTACGGATTAGGAGTTCCAAGTAGCACCTTATTATGCTAATACAAAGGATCTACGAATTAGGAGTTCCAAGTAGCACATTCTTATGCTAATACAAAGGATCTACGAATTAGGAGTTCCAAGTAGCACATTCTTATGCTAATACAAAGGATCTACGAATTAGGAGTTCCAAGTAGCACATTCTTATGCTAATACAAAGGATCTACGAATTAGGAGTTCCAAGTAGCACATTCTTATGCTAATACAAAGGATCTACGAATTAGGAGTTCCAAGTAGCACATTCTTATGCTAATACAAATGATCTACGAATTAGGAGTTCCATGTAGCACATTCTTATGCTAATACAAAGGATCTACGAATTAGGAGTTCCAAGTAGCACATTCTTATGCTAATACAAAGGATCTACGAATTAGGAGTTCCAAGTAGCACATTCTTATGCTAATACAAAGGATCTACGAATTAGGAGTTCCAAGTAGCACATTCTTATGCTAATACAAAGGATCTACGAATTAGGAGTTCCAAGTAGCACATTCTTATGCTAAGAAATTGGCAGTTCTAGTCTATGTACATGTTTACATCATATGGTCATATTAAGAACCCGAAATAAAATCACCGATTTTTCGATGATTTTAGCCTGGGCCAGTCCCTTTAAGGTCAATCAAAGCAAATATCAAAGGGAACATGGGCTTTCGAACAGGAACAACCCCTGATATCACACTTCAACGTCTAAATATGGCATTATAATTGCATTAGAATGTCAGAAGTTGATACTATAATACAATAATATTGTATAGTAATGTAAGTATATTGCATTAAAATAGAGGATGTTATAGTTTAAAATCAAGATATTTCATTTTTATATCAGGATTTTGAATAGTAATATCAAGTTACAATGTTATGATATGGTACTATAATTTAAAATATTGTCTTTTGCGATAACAAAATGTAGTTATAATGTCATAATATAGCATTCTAAGTCCTGGATATGTTGATTAAACCTCACGTTAGGTCATCGAAATGACAGGATATGACATTATATTGTTGGAAAGTGGCATTATAATATCAAGATGTGGCAGTTTCATATCTCGATATGTCGATTTAAAGTCAGGTTAGGCACTTTTATATAAGGATAGGGCATTTTAATACTAGGATATGACGTTATAAATTGATTATATGACACCTTAACATATTATTGCAATAACATGTTATTGCAATGTGATGATATGGCAATATAATGTCAGAATATCCTATTATAATGTGATACTAGGACATTGAAAAAGAAGATGTGACAAATAAGAGTCATAATATGACATTTTTATTGCATGTCTGAAATTTAATCTTTTCCTTATTTCTATTTTAACTGGTAAATGCGAAACTCAAAATTGTAGTATTATCGGCATGTTGACATATTATGGACACATTTATCAAGGAGCCAAAATAAAAATAATAATTTACGCCTGATTGCGTTGTTTCATTAGATTTGCTGTCAAAATCGTATTTGTATGTTTGTAAAGCTGACATTCTTTCTCTTGTAATATTTTCTATTGCAAACGTTTCATACCTGTCAAGTCGGCTTGTATCTTGTTTGGGTTGTCTTTCCACATCAATGCAGTTCTTATAACTCGTGTTCATGCTTAGGATATAATTTTAGAATATTTTGCATGGTGAACAGATTCTATTAACTTGACTAGATATGTAAATAGATTGGGGATGTCGTTTAGAAGCTGTTACTACCAGGCGATAATTGCGATTTCAGAGATCGGAGTTAAGGTTGACATCATTGTATAGATGTTAATTTCGTACAGGGCCACGTGTTGCTCGCTCCGTCACAATGTCTCATGTTTTTTTTGGCGCACCCAAGACAGGTGTCACTTGCATTTGCATGGTTGTATGCCCTAGATTGGGGTTATCCCGACGTTGCAGACGTTAGTAAATGAAATGAAATGAATCGGGCTTTAGGCCACCTTTGTGCACATATAGGCTAAACTGGGCCAGTATAACCTCCTGTAGATGGTGAGATGATTGAGATGACACTGTCCTCCAGACACAGGATTCGAAAATCGAGCTCTGGCGGTCTGAGGCTGAGCACGCTAACTCTCGGTCATGGAGGCTCCCCACAATACTCACTTTCACACGTGGATGGGGAAGAAACATTTTTGTTTCTTTCAAACCGCTGAGACCGGGAACCGAACCACGAACTCTGGCGTGAAAGGCCCCCGTCCTGCAGACGTTATGAGGGCTCGCTCTTGTAAATAAACATTCAATCATATGCAGGCCTGCAGGTTGATTCACGCTGGGTCAACAAGGATTATATTAAAAATCACCTGCAATCGGGAGGTTACATGCCGTGGAGCTATTACAAGTGGCCTGATTCTGCTGGATGGGCTGGAGTAGTTGATTACAAGCTGAGATTATGCTGCTGGCCGAGCCGGGTGCGATGTCAAGATAACAGGTGTACATGCACCATCTGCATCAGCCAAAAACCGTAGTGTAGTATTTTACAGCATTTCTGAAAACACATATCCCAAACACGCTGCTATCATATCCGTGACCTGTGTCGAATTCGAAGAAGTCTATTCTTAGCTCTTGCCAAACAAATTGCAGTGACACTGGTCAGTAGCAAGTATGATCAAGTAACTCACTCTTTCGCAACATTCCAGAAAAGGATATCGCTAGATTACAACGCGTTCAGATCTGCCTTGCTAGAGTGGTAACCAAGTCATTCAATTCCTATTGTAAATCAATTACATTGTCTTCGTGTCAAGTTACACATTTTTTTAAGAGATGCACAATAAATTTCCGAACTCTAATAGACAACCAACTTGCATATCTGGCTGACTTACTTGTTTGTCTGAAATACTCAAAATAACTACGCTCCACAATTTAGCGAAAAAAACTTTTTCCAAATTACTGAAAAAAAAATTGTTAGATCCATCACAAATCACAAAACATGATGATGAAACACATCCGAATCCATATAAGCACTCATACTGCTTCCGTGTCTGTTCCTTGACGTATCTTTAAAAAGGTATTTGTGTAATGTTTATATATATATTATTGGCTGTTGCAACAAAACTAAAATCAAGGTTATATATTCTACCATTTTATTAAGCATTAAATTGCTACAATTTATTCTCACAACATGAAAATGTAGATATGAAGATTTTAGTAAAGTTGTATGACAATCTGATTAATATATTTATATTGAATGGTGATTCAATAACACTTTGATAGTGTCAGTGAAACACGATAATAGTGTTCAAGTATCATGACACTGCTAATAAACTACTATTCAAGACTCAAGGGGTCCGACGTGAACCGATTTCAAAGTGTGTAACTAACGAGTGCAGACAGCACAGAGTAACTCTTTGTCATTTATGTAAGGAAGGCATGGAAGGGAACCACATTTACCAACCGCTGGGTAGAAAAGGGCCCCGTTGCGATTAGTAATGCTGTTAGTGACAGGCTCTGCTTCACCATCCATGCACACAAACTCAGTGCGCTGATGTACACTACTATCAGCTGATAGGTAACCTATATATTCTGTTGTCCAGCTAGGTTCACACTGGTTTCTGGCGGGAATCATCAGCACAGATCTTCGTGTGGATTGGCAGACAGCACAAGGTACGTCATGGTTATGTAGTCCATCAATAGGAGGGCTTTGATATTCTGCGCCATACACATTAGCACGCTCACTTCCTGATGCTCTATTCTCTCTGAAAATAGGATCTGTATGCAGACACAGGTAATTACTTCCTCCTCCAGTCTGGGTGTAGTATGATCCACCTGCAATCCCTGGTTCAAAAAACATAATAATGATAAATTACCATTCAGACACACTGATCTTTTTCCATTACAATGGTTTAACCGGTGTATCAGAAAACAAGTAGGCCTAAGCTTTACACTTTTAAAAATTGTCATTTTAAAATATGCAGATTTTATTTATTTGAGTTTCATTTCGAGCTTCTGACATCCACAATTTCGCAACATAATTTTCAAATCAAGTAATTACAGATTACATATCCTTCTCTGAGATTATTCCAAATAAATCCAACAATAAAATTTGTTTAAGAAATACAGGTGCAGCGGACGGAGAGACAGACATAGAGAGAGACACACACCTTCATAAACAAGTGTTGCTGTTTCAGGACATATTGTTCGTCCCCACCGTGTGTAAATAACTCCATCTGTAAAACAATCAAATATCAACACTTCTCTGGATGTACTACTGCTTAACGGGACCAGCTCATCACATATGCTCACACTACATAATACGTATTGGAACATTTTCAGGTGCTATCTAGTCATTCAATTGTAACCTTTATTGTTAATATTGTTCAGTCTAACAATACTTTAACAATAACAATGAACTTAACCAACAGCTAATACAGCAGACAAGTCAAGACTCTTTAACAACCACATGGCTATAACTAAATGGGGGGGGGGAGCTATTCTTATTCTTGACGGTATTATCTGTGCTTATCATCATTTATATATGTCGTCTTATGTGGTATAGATTCTGTAGAAAGCAATATGCACAATACTAGCAATACCCAAAAATGTGCATGCTCACAATGCATCATACAGTCTTGAACTAAAGATGGTTACCTTAATGCTAAACACTTGCTAAACTGTTGTTTCTACTTTAAAACCCCACCATGGCCACATCAGTGCCTGAGCACTGATACAACAGCTTCATTAGCTCAGCTATTGAGCGGAGAAGCAAGTGGAAGCCCATCAACCATCCCAATACCCTACCAGACAATGTGAATTTGACAGTGTCTCATACATAGTGAGACATAGATTTTTATGTAGTAGTAGTAGTAAATCTTTGCTTCACGTAGTAAATAGTAGTAGTAGTGGTAAATCATTGCTTTACGTCTTTTTTTCGGCACAAAAGGTCTTTTAATACGATAAAAACGTTGTAGTCGATTGATGAGATGAAATGATTTACAGATGATGATGTGAGGGTGGGGGTGATAGGGCATGATGGGTTATTGAGAGCGTTTTACTTCGCTTGCCTGATAAGAGGTTCTGGGCATGTCTAGGGGATCTACCCCGAGACATGCCCAGATGGCCGGAGACTTGGGTTTTACTGTGCAATTTAACGCTGAAACTTTTGCGCAGCTCTGCTATCCTCGGGTCGGATAGTCCCCAGAGTAACAATTGGAAGGATAACTCCTGCTGGGTAGCTTCATTCATCCCACGTGAGAGACCTAATGTCAAACACGCTATTGCCGGTTATTTAAGCACTGATGCGGGTGCTGCATTGGCTCCGCTGTTGAGCGTAGGAGCCAGGGTATGCCACTTGCAATCCGCCCGAAGATTATGGCAAGATACGAGGAGGCTGCAGCTGCCCTTGGATGATTGTGCTTCCGTACAATGCCGTACACAGCATTCATAAACGAGACAGATCCCTAATGACCATCCCCGGATGGGGGCGAAAAGTACTACTACTAGCAATCATCCCAGTACCCCTAGATTTTTATGTATGACAGTGAAACCACAACTTATATGTAAGATTCACAGAACGGTCATGGTAATTATATTGAGCAAACTGAACCAGACTGACCCGGATGTGCTGTGTCTGTGCTTGTCAATGAACACAAAGGTGATCCATTGATGGTACAGGTTCTCAGGATTGGGTTGAAGTATGTGTTTTGGCCGTTGTCATTTTCACAAGGAATGTTATCTCTCATGAATCCGCCTTCTTTACAGATCACATAGACGTCACAGCCATGACATGACTGGTACCTTCCTTCAGGTCTGCCTACACAGGACGTGATACAGTCAGCACCAGTTGTCATTTCACCTGAAAACAAATGATAATTCGTGTGAGTTTTAAGGTGTATGATAATAGACTACACGAGATTAATGGCTGCACCGACCGGCCTATTCCAACAGACTGTATACTATATGTTATCATTCAAACTATGAGCTTATCTTAGTTTAACCTTGGTGAGCTGTCAAATTTCACTATCTATATATTACTAGCGAAAGGGTGCTACTTTCGTCACGCGATATCTCATTTCCTACAGTTATTACATTTTACAAACTTGGACAGATGATATATCATGTCATAATATGGTGACAAGTCTATTTTTCGGTAATTCTACATCCTAACACTTTCATCTATGACATAAATTTGGAAGCAAGCAACAAAGTTTGTCAGCCATTTTATTGAGTGGGTGTCGACCGCAGCACCAGCTCTGTGTTGTACAGTGTATAGATTGAAGGTAGGGGCTTATACACACTTCTAACCTGTGTGCAGTGCTAGCATTGTTTCAAAGTCAGCACCCCAGTACGCCATGTAATGTATTACATGGTAAATTAATATCTATGCTATGAATAGGCTCACTTAACTTTTGGGTCAACCAGCCAGTATGACTAATGATTTAAGTTTATCAATGTCAAGAATATATCAACATGGGCTATTTGTGTTTTCTGGGTCACTTTCTTCCCTTACTTGGTAAGTGTTAGCAATGCTATATATGGCTGGATGCTGATGAAGCCAACGTGAGGATGAACTGACAAGCCCATGTCACCGGATGCGAGTCATCAGTGCATCACATTGGGATTTCCAACAATATTTGTGATTATTTATTATTTTCAATTATCCACTTCTGTAAAGGCCACAATTTTATGCAGGTTACACAATAGCCACACAACAGTGTTGTGGGGTTATGTTACATTACAAAGTATTTAAAAAGTTCTTTCAATTCCTTGGAATGGAAAGGGTTTTTAGAAAGGACCATTTTGTACCCCGGCGTACACGTTACTTGAGCAGTTGCGATGATCACACGTATTCTGGCATCAGAATAGAGGAGTGGGATGCAGGTAACTGTCGCGTTATGGCTCATTATTACAAACAAAGCAACTGCAATCCACCCACATTGTATCCTACTTAGCATACACCATACATATTTTTGACCTAGCCCAACGGTATGAGTGGGGGAGTGGGGGGCAAATATGAGTAACATGGAGCTCACGCTTCTGCGTTCACGACGTTGGGGTGAACAAGGGGGTCATGGGCAGAAACGAGAGCATCATAAACTGTCCACAGGGGGTACAGGCGTCAATAAAATAAATCCGCTTCAACAGGACTGCCGTCTATTTAAAAATAGAAATGGAAATTGCCCGTATGGCAACTCCTGCAAAATTAGATATGTACAATATCAGATTTCAGAAAACGAGTGAACAGAAGGCACCATTATAATTTTAAGTATGATGGCTCCTTAAATTATGAACAATGGGAAAAAATGTTACCCGTAAATGACTCTAAACGGGAATGGATTCTAAAGGGTGTTCATGAAGGTTTCGATATTTTAGAATCTGAACCCCGATGGGGAGGTAGAGATTGACAACCATAAGTCCGCCACTAACAAGTTGCATAGACGCAATTATGAAAGAAATAAAAAAGGGGTTGTGAATATAAATAAAAATTAATTCCTGCTCTGGCGGCCATCCCTAAGAAAGACGGGGAAATAAGATAAATTCACAATGCTTCGCAGCCAACAGGTGGCGCTCTGAATGATTACGCGGAAAAGGGTCAATGTATATATGAATCTGTGAAAAATGCTATTAAAATTATTAAGCCAAATTCATTTATGGAGAAAATCGACCTATCGAATGCCTATAGAACTGTAAAAATTCACCCCCGTCACGCCGTGGTAGGCCTAAAACGCCTGATTATGCATGTTTGAAAATCGGAATAACCGGTTTTTCGACTCAACACTGCGTATTATCGCCGGTCATTCCGATTTTCCAACATGTAAACCAAGCGTTTTGTGCTTTAGGCCTACCAGTTACCCAGATGACATTCAAACACAAAGTCGCCATTGTCGGTTCTGATCTACAGAAATGGCTTAGCACATTTACTTGCTAATTATCTCATTTTTTGTGTCTTTGATGTATTTAACGCAGGTGACCTAGGTAGGTATGAATATATTGAGTTGAATGATCACCATTTAAAGGCGGTCAGTGGGCGGCCAGTAATAATGCGTGTTTTTTCTATGGGATTGATCATATGCCTTGTTCGCTTTGCGACCAACAAGGCATATTCAATAGGCTAGTCGTGATGGAGTCTTTGAGACGTGTATTTTGGCTGATGGCTTTATTTAATATCAGGATAACACCGGTATACTATCCAGGTGTAGATAATGGACTTGCTGATTGTGTGTCTAGGTTTCATGAGAAAAATAGCCCAGAAAGATTAATTTCTTTAATGGAAGCACTACCTGTGCACGTATGTTAATTGTGTTTATGTTACAGCTTATGGAAGACCACTAAACAACCTGGCGGGCGAACTCGATGCTGAAGTAGCTGGTTATCTATCGTCAACTTACGAGGAGTCAACTAAACGTACCTACAGAAGCCACATAAACGCATATCTACAGTTTTGTGAAACGTTAGGTGTGTTGCCAGTACCGGCTTCTTCCTCAACTCTGTGCCGTTACGTAGTCTGGCTCGTGATAAAAATGTAAGACCATTAATCAGTATATGAGTATAATTAGACCATTGCACCTGGAATTGAGCCTCAACAACTGACTGCAAGACAATTTCAAACTGAATTGTAATTAAAAAGGTATTAGGCGTCAATTGGGAACACCCCGCCAGGAAACCAATAACCCCTGGCCTGCTAATTTCAATTCTAAATAACTTAAATTTATTATCACCAAGTGGCTGTTCTGTGTTGGCACCAGAACTTGTTATGTTCTTCGGTCTACTAAGACGTAGTAATGTACTGTTCAGTGTGGGCAATGAAGGCGCGACTTTGAGCCGCAATCAAATTTGTTTCCATTCCTGGGGTTTGTTGCTTAAAATAAACAAAAACTATTCAATTCCAGGAACAGGAATTACTTCTCCCTTTACTGCGCATACAGGAGCATCCATTGTGCCCGGTTCAAGCCATCTTCAGATGCTTCTCTCTCATGCCCCGGGCCGCAGCGGATGGTCCGGCTTTTGTAGTACCTACAGGTGCTGATGTTAAACCACTTAGTCTAGCTGTTTTTGTGAAGAGGTTGCGGACTGCCCTGTCTGCGAGTGGATGTGACACTACGCGCTATGCCGGACATAGTTTTCGCCGTGGTGGTGCCACTTGAGCTTACAAGGTGGGCCTGCCTGTGGATACCATTAGGATGCTGGGTGACTGGTGGTCATCTGCTTTTCAAGCCTACATCACTCTTGACGAGAGTCAGCTGCGATCAGCCGTGACTTCAATGATATACACCATTCCTTCTACTACTAATACTAATACTACTACTACTACAATTGGTGCCGGCCGATCAATAAAAAATAACGTTGGCTACCAAAGGTTAATTGAGGAGTGGGTGGGCTACTGGTATCATAACACATTTTAAGAGCGACAACGACAGCAATTAGGACACGTTAACATAATGTGTTATAGTGTTAGTTTACTGTTTAAAAGTTAAGAGTTGGCCAACAATAAAACACCATTGGGACAATGTGTTCTATACATTGAGATTTGTCAAGGCCTAACCATGGTAAAACATCACAGAATAAAATAGAGTAGGTATCAAAATAATTATTATTAAACATGTTTGAACACAGGGTTTGATATTATGCATACTGCTAATAAGGTGGAACAAAAGTTTACTTATATCCTTTCCACTGCCGGGTAGATACACCACAGCTGTGCCACAGCGTATCAAAACGTATGCAAAAATCGTCCCTCTCACAAACACTATGTTGCGGGATTTTGTATCCAAGGGGTTAATGTAATGTGTTTATGGCACTTGGTTTTAGAGATATAAATATATGTTGGGCCAATGTTGTCCCAACGCCAAGAATAATGTATTTGGTTTACTGTATGACATGTGAATATATGTTGGGCCAATGTTTTCTCAACGCCAATAATAATGTTGGCCTACGTGCAGGAGGCCTACGTGCAGAAGGCCCACCTGCAAAGGCAGTGAAGCATGAGTGACTCGGGATGTATGATAATTGTAGAGAATGTATGATTGTGTACAGCTGAGATTTTCTGTTAAATAAGCTTTTATCGGCGTTATTGGCAACACTTTTCTGTTTATTAGGCTCTCGCGAACAAGACCTTTCAAAATTGGGGCCCTTCCGTGTTCCGGCGTGAGTGTGACTACTCATGAGGTAACTTGAGGCATCGCGTTCTGTGCGATCTGGAGTATAGACGAAGGAGACTGAGATATCGTGGTGAGTGTTCTCTAGACTTCATTATGTAAACCTCACCACGATGATCATTAATCTGTTGTCTATTTTCCAGGTCGCTGGGGTTTGGGTATTATTGTTTTTATGATTTTGTTGTGTGTGCTGATGAATGACTGATGTGTGATTGACATACTTATATTATTGTTAACGAGAGTGTGATATTGTTAACATTGATATTGATGTTTCATACAGGTTAGTAATGTTGGTACATCTTTGCAAGATAAGTAATTAATTCTCGTTCATATTGTTCAGCATAGGATTATTTAACTTTACCTTTGAAATGGTTTGAGATGGCACAGATAACATTTTATGAGAATATTATCTGCGTTAACTGGGCATTTTGAGTAATTGTCAAACTCGAACCTTTATTGAAATTTGACGCATATTTTCTATGTAATAAAGTTTGCATCTCTTTTCATATTCTGGACCGTTGAAGATGGAGTTTATCGTTATACCACATTGTATTGTTTGTACGATTAATGAAATTAAAATGCCAATGGATGTGAATTGTTTTGTTCTTATCATTACCGTCAGTTCAACCTCGTCTGTCTCATATTAGTCTTTTGGATCGGTATGGTACGTCCCAAATTTTGATCTATCTATTTCAGTAATTAATCCCCCCTAGTGTAATGCCATCATAAACACACCGTAACATATTAATGGTGAATAACCTGGGCAAGTGGCATGATAAGTGGCTTGTGACATGTGACATTTGGCTAAATTGAAATTTAAATTGAGTCAAGACAGTGAGTTGTAACACGTGTGGTGAGAATAAAATTCATATTATACGTGTTTGATCATGGCACAATTGGCCAAGACGTTAGAAACTGTGTGCACGCAAGCGTGTCTAGAAAAAGAAAAACGGCCTGATTTGTTACTGGTCGCAAAACATTATTCTCTTGATGTCCCAACTGCAGGTAATTCACAATATCAAACAAAAGCTGATTTTGTTAAATTAATAATGTTTGATTGGGCTAATCATGATTTACTTGATAGCGGTGAAATGGACAGGCATGGCATGAGAGAAGGAGAAATTGCAGATGCAGTTGAAACAATAAGAGATGATGTTGAAACAACAAGAGAGCCAGCGTGCACATGATTTGAAACAGCAAGGTGAGCAACATACTCATGAACTTGAAATGTTAAAGTTAAAACTTGACAGTGAAAAGAGTAGGCCTAAGAATGTGGGTATGTTTGACCCGGCTAAATCTCTTAGATTAATGCCTGCATTTAATGAAGATTCTGCTGAAGAACTTTTTCGTTGTTTTGAGAATAAATAATCATGGGTAATCATGGTGCTAAGTGCACTAAAAGGTCGTGCACAGAAATGTTTTAACCTGTTACCTGAGAACGAGGGTTATGCAGAACTGAAACGCCTGGTGTTACGTGAGTATGAGTTGAGGCCTGAAGCGTATAGACTAAAATTCAGAAAGAATAGAAAATTGTCTGATTCAGAAACCTATGTTGATTATTTACGTGCCAAGAAATTAGATCTTGATAAATGGCTTGACTCTAGTGATATTAAAGATGTTTACTTAAAATTGTATGACTTGATATTATTGGAAGAATTTAAACGCCAGTTACCCTCTGAGGTTAAAGTACATTTGGATGATAAAGATGATGCTAATGATTATTCAATTTGTCATAGATTAACACGTAGGACTGGGGTGTCTAAATCTCATTTTAAGATGGGTGGAAACACCTGGTCGCAGCATCACAAAAATAAAGACAATGGCGCTGATGATTCTGGTAGGACCAAAGAGAAGCGTGATCTGTCGACAATTCAATGTTTTAAATTTTGTTCAAGTGCTTAGAATAAGGCAAGTGCATTTATAAATGTGCCATACAAATTGGGACCTGAAAGTTTGTCGAATGATCAGAAAAAAAATTAATTCATGTATTAGTGTAGACAATCACAGTATGTGCGAAAATCTTCGTTCTGAGTCTAATGGTATTGATGATTTTTTACCTTTTATACATCAAGGTGTGTTGACCCTTGATCCTAAATCTGATGTAAAGTTTGAGGTACGAATATTGAGGGATACCGGAAGTAATCAAACTGTTGTGTCTAAAAGAGTATGTCAAGCATTAGGGGTTTCATTGGAAAACCCAGAACAATATGTTATGTTGAAAACTGTAACTGGTAGAACAACGCTACCAGTAGTATTTGTATATTTAGTTTCAGAATTGTACACAGGTCTTATTAGTGTTGCAGTTGTGGAGGAGATGCCTCTGAATGGTGTTGGCTGCATCTTGGCCAATGACGTCATGCAGAACTCCACCTGCAAGAGTGAGTTACCGTGTCTCTCGGCTGATCCATGACGTACTTCTGAGGGAGAAGGCATGGAGAATGTTTTTCCGTGTTGTGTGATCACCAGGTCAAAAGCAAACAAGAGACCGATGGTACAGGAATTGGACAAGGTCTGTACTGTCAATGGCTCAGGTTGTCCGGTTATGAGTTTACCAAAAACTCCTGATGTAAGTGTTGTTAATGATTATCGAGATAGCATTGATACAGCTGATAGTCATATAAATGATAATAACCGTGAGATATCAGTTATGGAGTCTGAATCCATAGTTACTGGGAAAAATGGTCTAGTTATGATGCAACAGAGGGAACCCCAGCTAGCTAAAATCAGACAAAGGGCACCCATTGAAAGTAATTTTACAAATTGTGATGGTATCACTTATGTCATGTGTGATGGCGTCCTGATGAGAAGGTGTATGTTGACTGACGATTCATCAAGTTCTAATAAGGTTAGTCAACGAATTGTAAAACATATCGTCTTACTACTAGAGTATAGGCCACATGTTCTAAGTTTAGCGTATGATGTTAAAACGGCCGGACATTTGGGGCGTACTAAAACCACGTTCAAATTGTTGCAATCATTTTATTGGCCTGGTGTGTATTCAGATGTATCTAAGTATGTCAAATCATGTCATAATTGTCAGATTTCAAAGAAGGCTGCGCAACACCCTGCCAAAGCCCCATTGATACCAATACCTGTTATGTCAGAATCTTTCAAAAGATCCAGATTGATTGTGTTGGACCTGTGAAGCCTACTTCAAAAGGTAATATGTATCATAAGGATTATCATGATAGAGCTGAGGCTACATTGTCGTATGCCGATTTGTCTAAAGAATTTAATCATGTTGAAATTGAAAATAAATGTTTAATGGCCATGAGTGGTGATATTAAATGTAAGGATAACCCTGTTGATGGTAATTATGAATTTGATGTTGATGTTTCACTGAAAATGGATAACTCTGAATGGATACGTAATATTGATAAAAAAGTACAACATTTATCCGTATCGCAGAGAAATGACATAAAACAATTAATACATGAGTTTCAGGATATCTTCCCGGATAGTCCACCTAAGACATCCTGGATTAAACATGATGTGGATGTAGGGGATGTAAGGCCAATTAAACAGCATCCGTATCGGGTGAATCCCGTGGAAGACGCTGCTATGGCGAAGGAGGTAGATTATATGTTGAAACATGATATAATCGAGCCTAGCTCGGGTAGCTGGAGCTCACCATGTATTCTTGTTGCTAATCCAGATGGTTCTAATAGATTTGTTACAAATTTCAGGAGAGTAAATTCTTTTACCAAGCCAGACAGTTTTCCTATACCACGTTTATTAGATTGTATTGATAAGATTGGCAATGCAAAATATATTTGTGTTTTTTACTATTTAAAGGGATATTGGCAGCTTCCATTGATGGACCGTGCATGAGAAGTATCTGACTTCTGTACTCCACGTAGCTTGTGGCAGTATTAAGTAGCCCCGTTTGGTATGCGGAATTCCGGCGCAACTTTCCAGCGCTTAATCAACAGAGTGACTGGGAAGTTGGAGAAAACAGAAGCCACGTGGGCGGACAGTTGGCTGGAACATCTCGGGCCTCTTTATACAGGTCAGAGCAGCTGGATTAGGCATCAATCTAGGTAAATCTAATTTTGGAAAACCGCAGGTACTATATCTCGGTCATGAAGTTGGTAATGGTCCTGTTAAGCCGAATATGGCTAAAGTAGCCGCTATAGCTTTGTTTCCACCACCTACTGATCGTAAATCTTTAATGCGTTTCCTTGGAATGGCTGGATTTTTCAGGTGTTTTTGTCAGAATTTTGCTGATGTAGTAGCACCTTTGACTAGTCTATTCAAAAAGGAAGTAAAGTTTATATGGACTCCTGTTGAGCAAGAAGCTTTTGAAATGGTTTAATCAATGTTAACCTGTGAGCCTGTGTTGAAGGCACCTGATTTTTCTAAACCTTTTCAGTTAGCAGTTGACGCTAGTGCTCTCGGGATGGGAGCCGTCTTGATGCAGTTAGATGACAATGGAATTGATCATCCGGTGTATTTTTATTCAAAAAGAAAGAAGCCTTGTCACTGTTAAGTGTTCTACGACACTATAATGTGTACCTAGGTTCTTCTCCACATGTTACAATTGTATATAGTGATCATAATCCTTTAGTGTTTGTGCAGAGAATGAAAACTGACAACCAGAGACTGTTGAGGTAGAGTCTAGCTTTGTAGGAATACAATGTTGAAGTAAGGCATATTAACGGATGTGATAATGTAGTGGCTGATTGTTTAAGCCGTATCACTTAGAAAGGTATAATGATATCACTTATAATGATATTATTATCAAAAGAATAAACCATAATTACAGTACTTAAATGCAGTGACTGATTATTTACACCGCATTAGTTAAATGTGTAAAATGATATTGTAGACAATGTTATATTCGTTACAATGTATTGTAGATAAAAATAAAACTTGAAAAAGTTACTATAACCTTTTTCTTTTTGACGGGGGAATGTTGCGGGATTTTGTACCCAAGGAGTTAATGTAATGTGTTTTTGGTACTTGGTTTGAGAGATATAAATATATGTTGGGCCAATGTTGTCCCAACGCTAAGAATAATGTATTTGGTTTACTGTATGACATGTGAATATATGTTGGGCCAATGTTGTCCCAACGCCAATAATAATGTCGGCCTATGTGCAGGAGGCCTACGTGCAGAAGGCCTACCTGCAGAAGCAGTGAAGCATGAGTGACTCGGGATGTATGATAATTGTAGATAATGTATGATTGTGTACAGCTGAGGTTTTCTGTTAAATAAGCTTGTATCGGCGTTATTGGCAACACTTTTCTGTTTAGGCTTTCGCGAACAAGACCTTTCGAAATTGGGGCCCTACCGTGTTCGGCGTGAGTGTGACTACGCATGAGGTAACTTGAGGCACTCACGTCGTTAGTCTATTTGATCATCGCGTTCTGTGCGACCTGGAGGATAGACGAAGGAGACTGAGATATCGTGGTGAGTTTTCTCTAGACTTTACTATGTAAACCTCATCACGATGATCACTAATCTGTTGTCTATTTCCCAGGTCGCTGGGGTTTGGGTATTATTGTTTTTATGATTTTGTTGTGTGTGCTGAAGAATGACTGATGTGTGATTGACATAATTATATTATTGTTAATGAGAGTGTGATATTGTTAACATTGCTATTGATCTTTCATATAGTTTAGTAATGTTGGTACATCTTTGCGAGATAAGTAACTAATTCTCTTTCATATTGTTCAGCATAGGATTATTTAAATTTACCTTTGAAATGGTTTGAGATGGCGCAGATAACATTTTTATGAGAATTTTATCTGCGTTAACCAGGCATTTTGAGTAATTGTCACACTCGAACCTTTATTGATATTTGACGCATATTTTCTAATAATTAAAGTTTGCTTCTCTTTACATATTCTGGACCGTTGAAGATAGAGTTTATCGTTATACCACATTGTACTGTTTGTATAATTCATGAAATTAAAATATCAATGAATGTGAATTATTTTGTTCTTATCATTACCGTCAGTTCAACCTCGTCTGTCTCATATTAGTTATTTGGATCGGTATGTTACGTCCCAAATTTTGATCTATCTATTTCAGTAATTAATTCCCCCTAGTGTAAGCCCATCATAAACTATGATATACCGCACTCATACCAGAGCGTTGTAGTCCGTATCCAAAAAATGTCCTTCATGTGAGTTGCTTACCACATTGGGAAATGTAGTTCTTCCAATAAAGACAACGGCATAAAAGCCAAAAATACCAACATTTCGTATGATCTGTCGTAATTTACTGCTGTTGGAATGCACATAAATCAAACGCCAAACGTTTCTGGACTTTTTGTCGCCTTAAAACAAAATCTCGACTTCTTCCAGCAGTTCTCAGTAGTGGTAGTGAGGAAGTTATATCCCCTGAAGATAAGTCTACTATGTTCAATAATCATTTCTTCTCTGTCTTCAACAACAATACATCTGACACAAATCTTCCAGAAGTTAATATACGTATTAACTCAAATCTATCACATATTGTATTTTCTGAGAAGGATGTATTTCTAGTTCTTAAAAGGTTGGATATTAACAAAGGAAGTGGTCCTAGTGACATACCTCTCAGGGTCCTACACGAATGTGCATCACACGAATATGCAGCTGAGCTTACTCCGTCATTGACTGCTCTTTTCAATATGAGTATGTCGACCTGCACTCTGCCTGATGCATGGAAGCACGCTTATGTTGTACCAATATATAAGAAAGGAGATAAATGTAAAGTTGACAATTACAGACCCATTTCATTGCTAAATGGCGTTAGTAAAATTATGGAGCGACTAGTTTTTAATCATGTTTACCATTCTGTTTACCCTGTGCTTAACTCAGCCCAGCACGGCCTTATTAAAAATCGCTCTACTACTAGCCAGCTGGTTGATATGTACTCCAGCGTTGGCAAGAATATGGACGCAGGCATACAGACCGACATTATTTTTATTGACTTCTCAAAAGCTTTTGGTTCAGTGCCTCATTATCTATTGCTCGATAAATTACAAACATTCGGTTTTAACAGTACTCTTCTAAATTGGCTAAATAATTATTTACATAACCGATCTGAGTCCTTCATAATTGAAGGAAATGTCTCCCCACCCCTCCCTGTCAAATCTGGTGTGCCACATGGGTCTATTCTGGGACCGTTACTCTTTTTATTGTATATAAATGACATTTGTGAGATTTGTTCTTCTTCTATTAGTCTTTAAGCAGATGATGCAAAATTATATCGACGTATTACAACAATAGATGATGCACTGATTTTACAAAGCGATTTAGATGCATTAGTTGCCTGGAGCCAACTATGGAAATTGAATTTTAATATAAAGAAATGTTTATAATTATCTATATGTCGCTCTTTGAAAGTCAACTATGTATACCTGTTAGACTACAATGTTTTAAAGCGCGTAAAATCTATTAATGACCTCGGTGTCACTGTTAGTTCTAGCTTATCTTGGTCTAGAAATATTAAATCAATATCTGCTAAGGCAAATTCATTATAGGCATGATAAGACGTTACATAGGTTTTGATGCTCCATCTTCTGCTAAATTTCAACTTTATGTTTCACACGTACGCAGTATTCTTGAATATTGTTCACCTCTATGGTCCCCTGCGAATATTAAATATATTTTATTGTTAGAAAGAGTGCAGCGTCACGCCACAAAGTATATTTTAAATAATTATTCTGATATATCATATGCAGAAAGATGCATAAGACCGTCTATTTTACCTCTTTGTTTTCGCCGAGAGATTATTGATCTCGTGTTATTTTATAAATATTTACATTTTTTTCCTATAGTTTCCTATTTTTATCGCATTGTGCGTTTGTGGAATTCTTTGCCTCGGCATATCCGTGAGGCAAGTAGTGTATTTTCTTTCAAAATACACGTTAATGACCTCTATTTTTCAATTTTATGTAATTTTAATATCAACGAACGCCGCACGTGGAGTTTAGTATGTTCTTGTGGTTTTTGTCGTCCATAGTATTCTAGTAGTTTTACATTCATAAAATTGTATTTTTTTTATACATTAATATATAATCTAATATTGTCTTTTTCTGTATTATATACATGATATATTGTTATCTTATGCTATTTATTATTCAAGTAGTTTTAACTTTCACTTACAATTCCTTTTATACTATCTATATGTTATATATTTTATACTTTGTCGTGTGTAATATATCTTCTATTTTATTTTGTATCTTATTACAATTGTGAACATTTTAGCAAAAAATGTTTTCCAGATATCAGCTGTCAAGCCTAGTAGAGGTCGCATACAACCTTTTCTTGGCAGCTAAGTACAGTGTTAATGTGATTATTATATCACAATTCATATTTAGTATGTATATATTTGTGTATATATATATATATATCTTTCCACTGTACAGAAAGCTAAATAAATAAATAACTAGAATAAAAGAAAGGTCAACATGTCACGGCCGTGTAGATACACACGGATATGACAGCACCCAGCACACACGATACTAGGCTCAATGCTAGATTAATACTGGTCCAGTATCAACGACACATACACAGCATTAAACCAACATTGTGACAATGTATCGTGTGTGCTTGAGTGGCTGGCATGTAACAACGCCGTGACGTGTTGTACCGTTGTGATGGATACACATTAAGTGATACGGGGCGGCTGGGGAATAGCTACGCTACAACGTATTAAATCGTAACCAGACGAGATGCCGTGGAACAGCCATAGTGTAATGTTCTGTTATTGACCCCCCCCCCCCTGTACTTTATCAAGATAATTTGTGTAGAATTAATTTTAAAATAAATGTTATGAAAACCAAAATGTCTTCACATGACATAAAACTAAAGGTTGCAGGTGTAGAATCGGGTATATTTAATATCTATGTCATAACATTTAAAGCATGTAAAAGTGACGAAATAGCTTATTTCACATAATTTTATAACTATCCATTTATAATTGCTAATTAGAACATCATGATAGGTTAGAAGCATGCCGACAAATTTACTTGAAAGAAATGGGGAAATACTCTCTGTATATCAAAGCTTACAAGTGTGAGTTATTTACCACCTTATCAGAAATAGTTTTAATAATGAATAAAATGGAATGAGGATTAAAAATACTGACAGGTCTGCGACATACCATGCTGCTTGTCACAAGGCTGTTTTTTCACTACGATCCAGTACGCTGTGGCATGCCTACACTGTATGGTACTGTTTCTGAGAGCTACAGCAGTGGAAAGGTTATTACATTTATTTTACCATGCTCTACTTTTCAAAGGGTTAGACGGGTTTTCCTGACTATTGAGGTGCATACCCAGAAAACATGAGTCTTTCCCTTGGCTATAATTGGCCCAGCGTTGTAGACGCTGGGCCACCTATAATTGGCCCAGCGTTGTAGACGGTGCGCCAACATTAACCCAACAATGGGCAACGTGTCATGTTTGTTGTGTAGGTTGATCCTGTGTCATTATATTAATTACTCGGTCTTACATCCATACATATATAATCGTATTGATCTATTGTCCTACTGCATTGATCCACTTAACAGTGAGTGATATTTGCGAGTATGCCTCCCAAATTGTCAGTCACCGATAAGGCTTTCATTATTAAAATACATCAAGAAAGATGGAAAATCCATTCCATTTAAAAGGTGTTAAGGGAACAAAGATGTGTTGATGTCAACAAAAGCAATGACAGTATTCGGGTGCAGGCCATACACCAGCATGCCACACTGTTTTTCCCAGAGGTTGCAGACAGACGTGTGTGGTTTGATAAATGTGTGAGCGCAATTAATGAGGGACTGAGACGCTTCAAAATTGTACATTATTTCCACGATTATAATTGTATATATTGCCAAATCACCATATTATCATGTTATATAAAATAAAAAAGTAGTATGTCTGTTTGATATTGTTCTCCTTGATTATTGGCACTTAGTTGCATGAAAAAATTGTAAATTTTAATATATACAGCGTCATTTTTTAATTAAATATTGTTTCATATCACAACGTTTGGCAATTAGAGAGGGCAGGATTTTTTAGTGAGTTGAATTTTGCGCTAATTGAATATTCATATTTTACCGCTAGCTTTAAATGGATAAATATATTCCCGTTAACTCATACATGAATGCAAGGCCTTCAACAGACAGAAAGTGCCCCCAGTAGCATGTTGGTGTTAGCGAGGTGACTACGCAGGTCGTTTGAAGTGCGATAGTGAACCCCACCCTTTGCCACCTACCTCAGGACCGGTGTGTGTGACTGGGGTCGAGCCTCAAAGCCTGGGAGAGGTGTATGTGGTGTGAGTTGCAATAAACCTTGTCTGCACTGTATAATGGTGTCGCGCTGCACGCGCAATGACTGAAGCATAGTAAATTAAAAGCTTCCTTTTCGCCCCATTATAATTGTGTTGGTTATCTTTTTTAAACAACCTATATGATGATTTTCGCTTTGGAAAATACTTCGCAAAACATACAAGAGTGCAAAATAAATAAAAAACCTTTTTTGTATTTAAGTGAAACAATTATACACAATGCTATCATTATTTTTCTTCGCAAAGGTAAAAATTAACGTTCAAATTAATATAAATAGCCATCAAACACAAACCTATTTCTGTTATGATATGACTACCTCAGTGATATGGGGGAATAAAGTTTGTTGTGTAACTGTCAAGACCATTCCGAGAGGTAGCGTGCTCGGCCTCAGACCGCCAGGGCTCGAATTTCGAATCCTGTGTCTGGAGGACAGTGTCATCTCAATCATCTCACCATCCTCAGGAGGTTCTCCTGGCCCAGTTTAGCCTATATGTGCACAAAGGTGGCCTAAAGCCCGATTCATTTCATTTCATTTTGTCAAGACCATTCACGAAACACAGCCCAGAAAAACGATGACAGTTTTCACGTACCAGTAACTATATAAGAACGATTATTTTATTAACAGTTTTTTCACTGAGAGAAACATTTTTTAATTTGCTGTTGTCGCAAAATAGATCAGAATTACACTAACATGATGATCAACGTCTTGTGTGTTATATGGGGTGTCGCAGCGTTGTCTAGATAACATATTTTTCCATATAAGCTAAACATGAAGGCCAATTAGTGTTCAACGTGTTTTCCTCAAATGTAACCTCTTACATATTATCTGGCCCTGCCATCATAAATTGAAAATAATATTGATATGTAAGGGGCTACCATTGGATTTGTAGGGTGGAAGGGCAAAAGTATTTGATCAGAAGTAGTTGTAGTAGTAGTAAATCATTGCTTTAGGTCACTTTTCTGCACAAATGGTCTTTTACGTGACATTGTAATACGATAAAAACGTTGTAGTCAATTAGATGTATTATGTACAGATGATGATGTGAGGGTGGGGGTGATAGGGCATGGTGGGTTATTGAGAGCGTTTTCTGGTTCTGGGCATGTCTAGGGGATCTACCCCCAGACATGCTCAGACGGCCGGAGACTTGGGTTTCGCTGTGCAATATAATGCTGAAACTCTGTGGCATTTCGCGCAGCTCTGCTATCCCCGGTCGGATAGTCCCCAGAGTAACAATAGGAAGGGTAACTCCATTCATTCCCCGTGAGAGACCTAATGTCAAACACGCTATTTCCGGTTACCACCGCTTGCACCAGCGCCTGCACTGATGCGAGAGCTGCATTTGCACCGCAATTGAGCGTCGGTACCAGGGTATGCCACTGGCAATCCGCCCAAAGATTATGGCCAGATACGAGGAGGCTACAGCTGGATGATTGCTGTAGACTAGTGCTTCCATACCATGCCGTATAGCCGTATACCACCCTATTAACCATCCTGGGATGGGGACAAAAAGTACTACTACTAGCATAACCAGGCTGCCTCACTCACTTTATAGCAGAGCTGGTCACAGTGACCACCATTGTTTTACACATCAAGCTGTGTAAAAACGACACTCGCGTACCGAAAAACTCGGATGCCATTAAATTCAGCTATACATTTCAAGAGCATATTAGAACTAGGACATTTTCAGCTGGTGAAATGTAGTGATCGTATTTAGAATGATTCCATTTACAAATGGAGGTCTCTGTGTCAGATCCTTGCTGTGTCTTCAGCATAACTCGCAGCTAATTATGTACTTTAATATACTGTGTATAGTGAGCATTTGTGCTAATATTCTAAGCAAACAGAGACCTGTAACATGTAATGAGCTGTAATCTCAGTGACAGTGATATATATATGTATCGTCTGTGTTTCATATGTGATCGCAATGGATTGGAAGACGAATATCATTTTGTATTATGTTGTCCTGCATATAGATTAAAATATATAAAACATATAACTATCAATATCCTAGTATACAAAATTATTAACAATAGAAAATAAAATAGTATGAAGAAAACTTAATACTACGTATACTAACTCTCAAAAAAAGAAACGAATTGTTTATATTATTGACTGAAACATTCCAATCCACTGCTTACTGTATTGTTTAATTTGTGTTTCGAAGTATCCCTGACAGGCGATGTATCTGGTTAATAAAAAGTACCGGTATTATACCATATATATATATTGTACCTGGACAAAAACATGTTCCTCTCGTCCCTCCCATCACCGGCATCAGCAGCACAGCAAACAATGCCGCCATCTGGAGAATAGACATTTTCCTGATTGTGTTTTACAATCTTTTCAGTAAATGTAAAGATGCTATGTCTCGTATCTGTCCAGAATACCCTACTTATACTCCTTGGTTGCGTGAGAAAGGGACACATTTACGTCATCAAAATCAAATTGGTAAAATGTATGCTGGTCATTAGGCTTGTATGATAAATCATGGCTTTCATCTAATCATCATCTTATAACACGTATCCACTCCACCTTCTGAGTTTATGTTCAGACTATTTAACCCTTTCGTCGCTGGAGCCGTATATAGACGGCTTCAAGCTGGTTTCAGGCCAAATAAAACGCCACTAAAATCCACACAATAGTTAGTGATAGTTGCGCAGTTAAACAAATAAATACATTATACAGACCATTTTTCATAAATGGACATATTTTTCTTCATTTGGCATTCCAAATAGAAACAAACAATTTAACAGCACAAGTGAAAAATAAATCTTAGTCATTAAAGCCCCTATATGCTCAATTATTCCATACGATAAACCACCAAAAAACAATTGGTCTATTTTTTTTAAGTCACGCAAGCATACCGTTTGAAACATCTATTAGTAACCTGGTGGCCATTACACGAGAAAAATAATTAGACTTTCATCTAATTATCAAATAACGGCACGCAATTCACTCATGTTTTTTTAGTATTAATAAGAAATATTTCATTATAGTAATTGGTCGATCTACATGTAGATTAGTCACGAGAAAATCCACAAAAACTTCAAGATATCAGCCACAGAAAACAAAATATTATGTCTAATACATTTTACAATGTGTTATAATTTTGATGAACCCAAACAAGTTATGTTTATAACATCCACAATGGCCGCTCCCCGAAAACTGGAAAATGTGTGGACAAATGATTGGATATAAATCTTGCATTTAAGTCAATTTAAATGGACATTCATAGACAAAACTGTCAACTGTCAAAAAATGAAAATCTTGACAAATCTTGCAATCAATATGCACTAATAAAACACAGTACAAGTTGCTGACGCACAGCTCTCTGTATTAACCATGCTGTTGACAATTTATAATATTTTATTCATTATTGAAGGGAGGAGTAGAATAATATAGCGTGGAAAGACCTGGCACTGCAAGGATTTTTTCTTTTTTTTCGATTGCCTTTCTGCAATTTTCATCCAACCAGGGTTTATCGATTTTTCTGGGAACTGTCGAGGTTTAAGGTATGTTTTTCTCTGCTATTTTGTTTAACTTGGCAGTAAAAAGGGCTATAGGGTCATCAACCCCCTCTTCACTCTCAAATTGAGAGATTGTGAGGCTCTCCCCACAAGGCTGTTGGAATACCTGGCATAGCGCAGCATAATAAAGGGTGACATAGAATACGTAAATACGTTTCTTTACGTCACTTTTCGGCACTAATGATAATTTAAGTGACATTTAAGTAAAACTATTGAGAATGCGTTTACTTACCTGCTAACATACTGGACTGTATTCCAAGTCCGTTTAAAAACCTGAGACAGCGCTGGTGCCGATACGTAAGTAAGTAAGTAAAATATTTGCTTTACTTCACTTTTCGGCCAGTATGGCCATTTAAGTGAAAATTCCAGGTTTGTGCCGATACACAAAATAAACTAGATTAACACATATACACAAATAATGAAAAAAACAGTTGACAAAAAATGTAGAGAAATCAAAACAAAGATTGCGTCTAGACCAATATCATTTATCTTTCAACTAATAGATAAAAACCTAGTAGCATAATTAAAGCTATAGACCACTCTATCTACGCTTCTGGTTTAATTTGTACCCCAGTTGCCTATATATCTGTAGTCATCGTGGTGCTTTCTGGGTACAGATGTGTCCCGCGGTTCGTACACCTGTACACAGTAGACTAACTTTACTCTAAGTACAAAAACAATACATTGATAGATATACTTCAACCAGTTCCGTATTAATAAATAATATGTTAAACCCACATCTATATGCTGTTTTAACCAATATGTAACCAATATGGAACACCACAGACCAATGTCTCTAATGCTTTGTAAACTGATTTTATAAAATATTGAAAATGTGGTGTAAAATATTCCAGACCCATACATGTAAAGATATGTGAGAATGACAAAATATTAGTAAACGATTGGATATTAATGACCTTCTATGTTAGCAACGCATAAGACTATCATGAATACGTTTAAACATATCTGACATTCATTAGTTGCTTTAATTGATGTCCTGTGAATCTATGAATGCATATTCAAGATTCTACACCCCCCCCCCCCCCCACCTCCCGCGACGGAGCTACAATCGATTGCGATGTACTACGATCTATGCTATTACGATCACTTACAACAACATTGCAATCTACTTACGATGTTATTAAATAATTTCAAATCAGTATAAACTGAAAGCTGTGATCGGTTTGAAGCTGCTTTTCTAAATGTGTTTAAGGGATTTAAATTAGTTTAGTCCTTCAGGATTATTCAGGCCAAGCAGTCTTAGTTGTTCGGAGTAGAACTTTGATTTCACCACAAAACAGGTGCTTATCAATGTCAGTAGTTTTTGCCAAATGTATTTGTGTACATGTATATGCATTTTCAAAACTAATAAATTGAAATAAAACACATGTTATAAGAGTTTTGGAGGCAGGAATAGCAGGTAGTTTAATATATTTACGAGTGTATTTTATTTACACGTGTGCGTACAGGTGTATTTAAAAATATCATAAATCACATATTATTACGTGTTATGTTTTCTTTAACTCTGCTTGTATGTATATATAATGGTGATATTGTGCATAGTATGTTATATTGTTAAGTGGTTGAAAATTAAAAAAAAATATTTACATTTTTAGTCAAATTAGACCATCGTTACAAAATCGCAGCCATCATTTCGGAATTTTACGCGTTCATTTTACAATCAAATTAGTATATTGAAAGCAAGAGGTTGGAATTTGATTTCAGTCGACGGGACCTAGGCTTGAACGAATGTTATTAAAACACGATGGTCTAGAAAAATGATTTATTAGCATATAAAATATAATGAACCCTGAAGTTATTTATTTTGGGTAGTAAATATTTTAAAGGTTTTTTCGAACTTACAGCTTAACAGTCTAATTGATAATATGGTGGCCATTATATGAGAAAAACATATTAGTCTCTCATCAAATTATCAGGTGATGACACGTAATCCAAGCAAACAAACAAGAAAAGATAAATGTGAAAGCGGAAATAGTCAAACGTATACTAAAAATGACATACACTCTAGCGGTCTCGTACTATTGTATATAATGCAGTTTAATAATGTGTATGCATAACAATATTAAACGGTTGTTATTATATGGCTCAAATATAATGACATTATTATATTATAGTTGGTATATCCATTTTTATGGGTTTAAATGTTTTTTTTTATTTGGGGTCACATTCGTGACAGAAATAGATTTAATTATAATTTGAAATAACATTAATGCTCAATAAAAGTTAATATAGCATCACTAATACCAAGCATTTAACACTTTTCAATCAAACTATGAAATAAACAAAAATATACGTCACCGAAAATACACACGAATTGTTCTGGGCATAGGCTTACACAAATATACACCTTCTTACACACGCATGTAAAAAATTAAAGCTACTCGTAATAATATTGCGATTGAGTCATGGTGACATTGATGTAGCATTTCCCTTGCCAGATGACTTCCTCAGGTATATAGTAAAACTGTGTTGTCTAATACAGGGCAACCTTGGCCGTAACATTAACCAAACTCATTTCCATGTACCCAAATAACAATTCATGAAGCTCTTGAAAGTGTAAGTTGAAGCTAAATTAAAGCTCAATTTGTTTAGTCCAACCATGTCCATGGATTTACAATATCAACAGACATGTAGTAGACTAAATTCAGACTCAATTTGAAAAATATTGATAGCTTTAGTGTAATATTAGATGAAGATGATTGTACTGTGACTTGTTCAATCTAACTGTTCATAGTAGTATTGAGCATATACATGGTCGGTGGCTCCGGCACTCCAGAGTATTTGACGAGATTGTCAGGGAAAAGTTTGGTCAGAATGTGAGTGTTCTAATTCATGAAAATCCAGCTTTGGCTGTTGTGAAAGCAGATATACTATGAAAGCTGTAAGCTATCTTTTTTATCTGCTAATTAATACGTTTTTTTTTAATAATTCGCACTTTTTTGCATTTAATGCTCACCATTTTGGACTAGCGGTGATGGCTTTTAATGGACGAAATATTCTGGGCTAGTGGTAATTATATACTTCCACGCCACCTGGTGAGTGGCTTGGCATTATTTTTTAAGTATATTATTGTTTATACTGGAGCGCATTAATTGCTCATATGACGTATGGTATTATCTAGTTAACACAATTTGATCCATTAAAGCATAAGAATACATAGTGGCAATATATAACAATATTTATGTAGAGTTTTGGATCCATTTATCCATAAGAATCGACTTGATTAAAGCGACACAATCAGGCTAAAATGATGGAGAAATCTGTATTTTTATAATATGTCAATATATCCATAGACTAGAATTGCATAATTTTTTTTATTGTGTGTTGTGCATTTGCCAGTTAAGCAAGAAATAAGGACGACATTTAATTTCGGATATGCATGTAAAAAATAAGAAATACGGGACTAGCTTATAAATGGGGCTTTCGGCACACTTGTTACGTTGCCACAGCAGCCCAAAATTTAAAAGACTTCCGCAATTCTAGTCTATGGACATTTTCACATCCTATGGCCATATTAAGAAGCCAAAATAAATTTAAAATACTGATTTTTTATGATTTTAGCATGATTGTGTCACTTTAAAGTAGCCGTCAATGAGAGACGAACAACAGGGGTATACAGTAATTTTAATGTCAATTGTAAACTACATGTATTAATAATGTTTTTTACATTGCATATTCCAGCTTCAATAATATATTTTAGTTAATGAATTGATGTCACTCCCATTGTAAAACCAACATTACTTCCTCCTGTATATACTAGTAATACATTAGTTCCGCAGCTATATGAATGTATATTTATCCGACGTTCGCGCCATAGTAGGATTTCTTATGTAAAAAAATATATTTTGCCCTTCTGGTGGCTATTCTGTTTTTTTTATCAGTCAGCAATAGTAATATGGCCGAATCTGTTGCACTATTTGTCTAAAAAGAAATGTGTAGTACTACATAAAACTAAGTTGGCCGCCATCCTAAAAGATATATACACTGTATTTTCATGTGTCCAAGGTCTTGTTGATGAATAAATCCAAGATGATCGCCACTGCCATCTTGTAAAAAATATTGTTGATTTTTTTTCACTGAAAAAGACGTGTAATATCACTTTTTAAAGTATATTTCGTAGGCGAAACTCATTTTAGATACTATTTTCTTGTTCAAAAGTACTGTTCGATTGTAAATCTAAGATGACCGCTTCTGTTCTTTATTGATATCAATATATGTATGTTTACTTTATTTCTCTGCAGAACAGAATGTTTAATACCAATTTGCAAAGTGTATTTCGCATCATTTCCGACAATATTTCTGTTTCGGAAGTCACGTTCGAGCATAAACTTAATGTAACGTCTACCATCACCATAATTTTAAACGTTTTTTTTTCATATTTGGACAGAATACCACTATATATTACAATATTTCAAACTGATATTTGTGCACTATAAACTCCTTCACGATAAATAGCGACTGAAATCACTCTCCTGGAAAACCTTCAACCATTGGTTTTAATTTTTCTCAATTTTAATCCCATACCTAATTAAAATTTCGTTTGAATTCACTTTGATGGCAATACGTTTGAAATATGTCACGACATATATGTCACTCTAAATATCATATTGTATACTGGGAAGACGATTTTAATTAGAGCCTATCGTTCCCATCCTTAACAAGTAGCATGTTCGAATGTAGTATATGAAAACACACTTTACGCCAATATGGTTAAGTACCGGTTTGGGCTTCTAATATATCTTGGAACATGATTCCACATGTTATATAAATATATGAAAATGGGTGCATTAATGACCTAGATGCATATTTAGTCATTAATAGTCATGATTATTTGTAGACTTATCACTCATGCTTGGGAAACAGAATAGTGTTTATGGGGACTGGAACAAAACAAGCAATTGGTTTGTGTGAAGCAGAAAAATTATATTTAGTTGACATGGACATATTTCATTCGAGTCCTTGTAAATCGAAGTTGATTATTATAGCTGATCATAATCAACTCTTTGAATATGCATGAAATACATGACAACATTGAGTAATACTGTGAAATTCGATTAGCTCAATTACAAGGATTTTCATTTAAACACGCAAGGGAAGGATGTTTGTCAAAGCCTTTGTAAAATAGAAACATTTATAACGAATGGAAATAATAATATAACAACATAAATGTCCGCAGCATACATATGTCAATGCTGAGACTAAATGTTGAAAAATGCGAGAGGTAAAAATTAAGAAAATTTGACCTCATGTTTGAAAGGGTAAAAATTGTTTTCCATCATAGTAAAGGCGGGCTGACAGTCATATTTAATTGATCCATGAGCAACAGTTTCGGCCTTATTGTTTTTTCTGACTGATAAAAACAAACTGGCCGCCCTTTAGAAAAAAAGAAAATTTGGAAACGCATCCCTTCGCAAACCAAACAGAATATGTGGTCAAATCGCTTTTATTCCTTCGGAAAACACCTTTTGCTACAAAGCACATAAAAATACTTATTCTATCTGTATAGTGCATTAAGTCAAGAATAAACATTATTAGGCTATGTAATAGGAAAATAGTGTTTTCGATGAATGTTTTTTAGTAATGGTGCATACCACCATGTATAGACGTAATCATAACAAGTATGTATGTACACTGTAGTGTAGTATTTATAATGTAGTATGTCACTTCCGGTAAAACACGACACAATTTCACAATTTATTGAAGAAAACATTTTATTTGTAAATCATGTCAGCCCACATTGCATAATGCAATTATTATTAATTACAGTCGTGATTGCAACAGCTTGATTAACATCTCAGCATTGCTAGGGACATAACTTAACATCTATAAAACATTGAAATCAACCCAAAATTGGAAGCTCTATCAAAAATGCTAAGTATTTAAGGTCGGTTTGTACCAATATAAATATAATATGTGTGTTGAGACTAATCAAACAACAAGGTTATTATCAGCCATATTTGATACAGCTATATCTGACATAAAAAACTGCCACGAAGGAGTGTACACCAATAAATGTTGCATACATGCTTGATTTTGACGAGTGTACGGTTGCATGAAACAATGGTGTACGGTTGCGTGGTACTAAAAAATATTGTAATATTAGCAAGATATGTCTCTCATGATATATTAATACATAGCAAATATATTACAATGAAATAATGAGTTAATTAATTTATAGTCCCACATTAGCCTCATTTAGCTCACTTTCATGTATATGTCAATCAGCTTATCATATTTTGATCATATTGATGTATCAAACTTTGCCAATTGCAACAGGTAACAAAAGCACGCATCTCGCGACTGGCGTATATAATGCTTTGTTGAATGATTTAGGTTTTAACCGTCATCTTGGTATCTGAGCAGAAGTTCAAACACTTGTTTTGAGTCTGCTAGGATAGTTTTGAATAATCCCAGAGAAGCTTCTTCTCTCATGTTTATCTTTGTGTCATACGCCATATCACACAATTTCATGTCTATAATATATTCATGGGTATTAACGTTACTTTGGAAGATAAAACAGCGATACTCGCATAATAAAAATCATGATATTTTCTAACCAACTAACGGGGACTTCTTCAACACCAACTCAAAATCTAAAAACATCATATTAAATAGCATAGCAATGTATGGATTTGGTCTGGATTTTTTTGTCACGAGAAAGGGTACTTTCACATAGCCGTAAACATTTAAAATAAAACACGAGCAACAGCTGCTTAAAATTGTTGTGGATTGTAAATGACCGATGTTCGTGCATTGTAAATTACACGTCCGTTATCAATCAGATATCAAGTATATGGATTAGCCATGAAATGGCTGATATATAAGCCGACACTGTACACACAAATCTAGCTAGCACTTTACCAGGTAAAAAGTTTAAAGCTATTGGTGTTTTTCAATCAATCAATCAATCAATCAATCAATCAATCAATCAATCAATCAATCAATCAATCAATCAATCAATCAATCAATCAATCAATCAATCAATCAATCAATCAATCAATCAACCAGTCAATATTGATATTGATATTGATCCAACTTTAATTCTTTCCTGGGTCCGATGTCATGTAAATATTAAGTGAGACAAAATGTATCTGGTCACCGCCCGACGCACCACGATGGCCCTATGGCTGTGCGATCATCAGCTGGCCGCCGATCGGGTGAGCAAAAACGATCCAGCCGATCATTGGACAGCAGGCGGACTGGATTTGTGACCCCGGTATTATACGAGCTGCCTAGAAATAACCGGCAGCCGTACAGAAGTTATAATTGGGTGGGACATGTCACGAATTGTGAGTGCACAAAAAAATAAGAAGTGGTTTTGATCCCACTCAACGGACCGTAGCCAAAGCGTTACTTCAGACCCCCTTAAAAGCCTGACTATCTGAGGAACATTGTGTTAAAACTGCAAGTTGATTGCATGAAAACCCAAACCAAACAACAATACTAAAATCAATCTGCACCCTCCTAGAGGTGGTTTAATATATGCATGACGTTTACATTGAAAAGATCCTTGGCATGAAGTTGTTTTTTACTTCAGCTTCTATCAAAAATATTCAGCAGCTTCAAAAAGTGTGTTAATACAAACAAAAATGAAGAAAAACAAGTATGACACAACGAATGTTATTTTCAGTACAAATGGCGACCTTATTGGATATAATACTCAAGTATGTCAATCTGGCATACGATCGAATCTGCGGACCTATAAAACCTAAGAGTCTTTTGTCTCTACTATATCTGTTATTTTGATATATTGTTTAAGGGTAGGTGTCTTCAAACTGAAATTTCACCATTAACGCAGCCAGTGCCATGTCCATGAGCATCAACATCGATTGTTTGCCCAACTAGTTGTACGACTACATTGCAGGCTTAAGGAAGACATGGACGGTAACAACATTTAGCAATAGCTTGTTAGACAAGGGCACCATTTTCATCAGTAATGCTCTTGGTGAGAGGTTCTGCTACACCACCAATACACAGTTACCCTGTTCATCCATTGTTCAGCCATGTTTCAGATTAAGTGCTGATATACATAATGTTTGCTGTGTATTCTGTTGTCCAGTCAGGTATCTGGCGGAAATCATCAGCACGGTTCTTCGTGGGTGTTGATATTCTGGTCCATGAACATATTCATGTTGTGACCCTCCTGAACTATTCTCTCTGAATATAGGATCTTTACGCACACAGGTAATTACTTCTTCGTCGAGTCTGGGTGTATTGTGATCCACGCGGAGTCATTGGAAAAACATAGGCATAATGATAGCTTATCATTTAGACAGATGGTAGTGTATTCTAAAGAAATAAAGACAGCTTCAAAAGAAGCATATCTTCATTTTTTTCGAATATTATTTTAAGCTTGTGATTTCTTACATAGAAGTAGACCTACATATGCAGAAATGCGGCTAGGTCGAGTTTTCAATGGACAATGTGGCTATTTTAAGAGACAGTAACAGGCCCAGATGGAGGGTATTTAAGATATAAATTCAGCAACCACACACTCTGTTCAACAGTAATGGTTTAGCTATCTTGCACATATTATAGTCAATAATGTTGTTTTATATCTTCAGGGCATATCCTATCCTACAACCGCACATTTTGTTTTATTGTAATGGTCTAATTATCTGGCACGGCTTTCCAGATATTAAGCATAATATTACAAGTCTTAATGACTCTGATATTAATTGTGTTTACATTTTTCAGGGGTTATTTTTCCCAGAAACCCCACATTTTGTTCGATAGTAATGGTCTAGCCATCTGATATTTTTTTCCATATATGACACATAATAATCATAGTCTGAGTCAATAATGGCTGCAAGACGGTCATATAAAATTTTATAAAGAATTTTTTTTTAAGGGCATGTTCCTTTCTGAAACCGCACATTTTGTTTCATAATAATAGTCTAACCATCTGGCAGGTTTTCCATATATTTTGCATATTAAAATCTACAATGACCACAAGTGCGCCATTTTAAAATTTACCGAGTTGACATTTTTCAGGGCATCCCCCCGCCCGCACCCGCACATTTTGTTCTATAGCGATGGTTTAGCTCATAGACATATAGCTATGGACTACAGACTTCAAATCTCACGACACTGATTGACGTGTGAGAGCTTCCGTCAGCGAGAATTGGCGACATAAGGGATGGTTCACTTCTGCTGTAATCTGTCCACCATGTGCTTTTTGATCGTTTGTCATGGGTATGTTAACGTTGTGTTGATCACAATTTCAATCACAGTCAAATTAATGATTAACATCAATATCTTTCGAATCGTAACAAATGAATTCGATACATGAATACATTATAAAAGTTCCGTCTGCTTGTTTATCACAATTATTTAAATATTATAACAAAAAGAAAACATCCGGAGCACATGAAGTATGCCTCTCCCGTGCGACAGGTCACTGCACATGTGTGGTTATAGATCATAGACATAGTAATCACACACTATGTCCAATCAAGGGTGGCAACACTCGCATAAACTGTAGTTGAGTGTACATTAATAAAGGTATGAAAGCGATATCACACATATTAATCGGAACTTAAAATAGACCACTCACTCGTAAACGAATGAGTTTGTTATATTTCCACCACAATAATACGTTTAAATAAGCACAAGGTTTTGTCATTATTAACACTGTTTGACAGTAAGCCGTGATTTACTGACATTAACCTACAGATAGATTCCCCATTTTTTAGATTTACCATGTGTTGTTGAGCTCTGACCTCAGCTAAGTTATCTGAACAATGGATAATTTATCTGTGTGTGACATCGGTTACATACCTTTACTTATACTTAGTTTTACAGTTTATGCGATGGTGCAACCTATGGTCCAATATACGCAGTGACCCAGCAACACCTATGATTTGACATCTATACATGTATTCGATTCAATATGACAATTGTCCGAATAAAGGTGTACTGACATGCTGGCAGTGTAAAGAATATGTGTGAAGGAGTTTTATATATCTGTTAACTGGGGAGAGCAAAGTTGTAGGCAGTGACAGTCAGCAGTGGTCAGATCAGTCACAGTGCAGTCAAGTTTGAAACAGCTTCACTTTGGCATCAAATTTTAATTGTAAACCTCAATTGTCATTGTTTTTTAATGTATATATTTAAAATAAACCTAGAAAATTACATTTAATATAAACAATCAGTTGTTCCAGTAATTTAAATTATGGTGACAAAATTGCCCAAATTACTCGCCTTTCGAGCCGATGAAAAACATAAATAGACAGCAGGAAAGGTAGACTGCAATTCAGTTATCCCTTTTCCAAGCCGCACATGCACGCCATACATTTATGACGATCTTGCGTCAGTCGACAGTACATTCCTCCTCTATGTCTATGGTTTAGCAATACGGCCCAGTTTTCAAGATATTACTCATACTAAAGTCAGAAAGACCATAAGTAGGCCAATTTTAATTTTATCGAGAATATTTTTTTAGCGGCATTATCCCCCCCCCCCCCGTCCAGAAACCGTACATTTTGTTCTATGGCAATGTTGTAGCTATCTGACACGATTTTTCAGATATTACACATTTTGATGTCAATAATTGCCCCATGTCGGCCTTTTTAAATTTTATCGAGTTGATTTTTTTTCAGAACATTTCCCTCCCTGAAACTGCACCTTTTGTTCAATAGTAATGATCTAGCAATCTCGCTATTCAACATAGTAAAGTCAAAAGTCATTTTGAATTTGGTAAAGTTAAAAATTTTCATAGTATATTCTTCCTGAAACCACACATTTGGCTCAATTGTGAAGGTCCAGATATCTCGCAAGGTTTTCCAGTTATTATGCATATTAAAGTTAAAAGTTGTCGCAGGTCCATTTTGAATTTGATCAAGTATAGATTTGTCACGGTATATCCCTACTTGAAACTGCACATTTTGTTCAATGGTAATGGTCAAGCTATCAGGCCTGGTTTTCCAGATACTATGCATATTAAAACACTAATGGCCGATAATCTGCCATCAGAATCTACACTGCCCCCTCTAGTCACTGCATCCCTGCATGTTAAAATTTGCAGATGGATGACGTCATATTACCCCCCACTGTAACTTTCGACTGATAGTAGTAAGCTTGTGATTGGCCAGCTGTCCTGCTAAAGGTTATGTGAGTGGCTAGCGCAGATGTGTACACATCTCATGGAGGGGGAGGGGTGGGTGAGGCATACACCTGCGATACACCTGTGTCGGCATTTAGACATGCGTGTGCCGTCTGTGTCTGGTTGGAACAGGCTATACACAGTGCTCTGTGTATCAGAATCTTGCCCAATTTGGACCTCATCCGAGCTGGTAGTGAAATGGATATATGATATAAATTCATGAGCAATACATAGAAAAACGTTGAGTGAATTGCATTTGTTGATCGAAAAAAGTCAAGGTCATAGGGGTCACAGAAAGGTAATATACGAATAGAATCAAACCTTAGTCATGATTAACCTGTATGTGAAGTTTAATGTGCATTCCACTTACAAAAAACAAAATATAGTCCAAAACGTGGGAGACAGACGGACGGATGGACCATTGCGCCTGGTGACGACAATAGGCTTTCGCCAAAATTTTGGTCGAGGCCTAAGAAAACTTAAATTACACTTTAGTGAGAGCATAACTTTCGGGATCTCTCGTGAATTACGTTTGTTTTAGCAAGTGTCAAAGGTAACTTGTTGATGTATCCCGTTGGGCTAGTCGAATCGTTCAAATTGTGATACAAGCACCAAATTTGGTAGGAATGTCCATCAGGCGGTTTTCTTTAAAAAAGAACACGTTAGCAATGATGACACGCAATGGAATTTCAAGGTGACCTGGATTGACCACCAGCTTCAACAAAAATATGATTTAAAACTTGGGAAAAGCAGGAAGCTACAAACACAATATAGTACATATTTTGACTTGATAGATTGATTTCATGCGAAGTGTTGTGTTTATTTATGAGTCATTTGATATTATTCTTTAATATATGTATAATAATGCTGAAGAAAACATGGGCTATCCATTGGAATATCGAAAATGTCTTTGCAGCTTTGGCATCATCTCAGATACAGTATACAAGTGGAGGTCCTAGTTTCCCATTCGCTCTGCCCGATGAACAGGAGGACTACACGAGCCTGTCTGCTGTATTCCATCCACAACTTCACAGTGCGAATAACATAGCATTCATCACATCATTGACTATCTGTGTCAGTTGTGTAAAAGCTAATTCTTGGAGTAAAGTATCTGCATCACAATGACCTTGACGTAACATTTCGTGCAAGGTACGAAGGCGATTGAGGCTGACAGCATCAATGTACCCTGGATTGTTCGTAATCTGAGTTACTAGAGCAGCTGATGTCTGAAGTTTGCATTAAGGGCACGAGCATATGAATGACAAAATCAGCTCTCTACATTTTTCTCCAAGTCAGTATGCTATTAGACCTAATGCTCCTGCACTTGTTTTCCATGTATGAGGGAGTCGAGGTAATCAGTTCATTTATGTTTCTCACAAACTAGACCCTTTTCCACTTTCGTACACTAAAACATTCTCAGAACTAATCCTTTATCTTTGGCAGGAGCTCTCGTCTATTTTCAGATCCTGGCTTTGTGTGCAAGTTATAACAAAAATTACTGTTGTGACCAGTAATCCAAAATGATATTTTTCAAGCTACGTTTTTTTTTGCTTGTTTTTTTTCGTCGCCCTCATTACCTGTTTTTTAAAATAGGTCAAAAGTTTTTTTTATTTCTTGTTGTGACCAGTAATCCAGAATTCAAGCAGTGGACCAGTGTGAACCACATGTCAACATAAGCAGTCACATTAAAGTAAAACATAAGATGGTTACATATCTCATACACTCACCACAACATAGTAAGCTATGTCTATGATCTTGCAATGAACCAGTTCACAAGGTGTTGTAGGAGGAATATGTAGCTGTTCCCCAGCCCACATCTCTGTGTCACCAGGCCTTATGTCACCTTTATATACACTAGTCACTGTAACCTTTTTAGTTCTGTCCTTATTCGTGGCACGGTATTTGACATCCTAAATTTTTAGAAGTAGTGTATTTAGATTGTATATATATTATATTTCTCATAGGTTTTCATAGTTTATGATATCCAACTATTTCTGAGTTTTTAATTATTGTCACAATAACTTTCCACACATAATATTTTACAACATACCATTCGTAATGTGACTTGAGATGAACAGATTTGTCTACTGTTGTTCACTATTTCACCATATAATGTCACGTATTCACCAGGCATGCAAGCGCTGCGATCAATGATGAAGTTGGCTGATATAGATCCACTGATACAACACAAAAAGCCCACACTAGTCTCGGCATAACACTGCTGGCTTCGCTGAAAATCATTTTGCAAATTAGAATTCAGCTCGAGTCACCTTTGTAAATCAATAAAATATACTGCGGCCTTTTTGTTATGTACATTCTCTGAAAATTCTATATATTTCAAATGCAAATATGTCTGAGCTAAATTAATTTTAAAGCGAATTAGGTACATACAATTTTTTGCATATTTGTGGGGATCAATATTTTGTGTTTGAAGTCACCGAAGGACATTAAACAAATAACTACAAAAAAACGATTCCGTGTTTTTAAAAAAATCATTCAAGTGAAAGGTATCGTGTTCTTTACAAGACCGCCATGGTTCCGATATCGAATCATCTGTCAGCAGTGAGTTTTAATTAAATTCACAATCGTCTGATATAAAATATATTACACACATTAACTGGTATGACCGAAATAGTATTTGTTCATTCCAAGTAAGTAGACTTAATGACTCAATCAATCAATCAATATATCAATCAATCAACAATCAATCAATCAACCAATCAATCAATCAATCAATCAATCGATCAATCAATCAATCAATCAAACTATCAAACTATCAAACTATCAATCAATCAATCAATCAATCAATCAATCAATCAATCAATCAATCAATCAATCAATCAATCAATCAATCAATTAATAAATCAATCAATCTATCAATTAATCGAATAATCAATCAATCAATCAATCAATCAATCAATCAATCAATCAATCAATCAATCAATCAATCAATCAATCAATCAATCAATCAATCAATCAATCAATCAATCAATCAATCAATCAATCAATCAATCAATCAATCAATCAATCAATCAATCAATCAATCAATCAATCAATCAATCAATCAATCAATCAATCAATCAATCAATCAATCAATCAATCAATCACTCAATCACTTAATCAATCAATCAATCAATCAATCAATCAATCAATCAATCAATCAATCAATCAATCAATCAATCAATCAATCAATCAATCAATCAATCAATCAATCAATCAATCTATCTATCTATCTATCTATCTATCTATCTATCTATCTATCAATCAATCAATCAATCAATCAATCAATCAATCAATCAATCAATTGATAAATCAATCAATCAATCAATCAATCAATTAATCACTTAATCAATCAATCAATCAATCAATCAATCAATCAATCAATCAATCAATTAATCAATCAATCAATCAATCATTCACGTATTCACTATTTCATATGGTTCTGATCATAGACACAATGATTGACACAGGATTGCCTGAGTAAGCCCAGATTCACAAGTTTTACCTTGGTTGAGTTTGGAAGTGCCTCTTCCATTCATCAGTTTAAATTTACCGACCTACTTTTGGATAACATGAGCAATAAACTGGAAATACACAGAGGTCAGATCAACAAGTTGGGGAATTCCGCTAGTAAAAAAAAGAGAGACACTCTGGCCTGTATACGTTGAAACTTACAAACACATTTAACATGTTAAGATCCGGACCATTCACTACAGTGAACGGACGTTTGCAGTGATTGTTCAGTGACAGTATTCCAGGTTTGTCGATTGTGGCTTTTGCACTGTATTCCACTGTACCATATTTTCCCTTGAATGATGGGGGTATCTGATGAGGAAGTAGCACCTGAAATGGATATTCTCGCCGACCTGCAGGATGTATTCGATGATCTCCAGCATCATGCAAAAGACAACAAAATACGCAGGTTGACTGTGATGTTTGATATCTAGTGGTGCTACACTCAATCTATATATTTAAACGGAATTGTAAATTATAGAAATAATTATATAATATAAATAATAATTATATTTGTCACACGAAGAAAAACAGATTGAGTTAAATTTTTAGAAGAAAGTCTGGCTTCATCAACACTGTTGACAAAGTATGTCTCAGCTATGGCAGCATGAGACACCATGTGCGTTTTGATTTCAGCTAAAGGTGAAAAATAAATACATAAGAGCGTACAATCGTATGGATTACACAAAAGTGGCTTAAAACCCGATTCTTTTCATTTCATTTTGGAAACTGTGTGCAGAGGTTGACACACACAATAAACAAATAACGCTTATTCGGTGTTCTCGTCATATTATCCACCAATTCTGACGCATAGCCAGTGGATCACAAGGCACTGATTAACATTCTTCATTTTTTAGTGCGGGATTGTATGTGTGACTGGGCTTTCGTGATACACTCTCAATTATGCATATTTTGCCACCAAAGAATCAAATGAAACCACTTATACAATTATTGGGTCATTCCTATGTGACGAATTCTGAAAAATCCAAGATGGCAAAAGTCATTTTATGACAAAATCACAATGTCTATATATTGAAAAACAAATTATATCTGCTGACATTGTATACAGCTAAAAAGTATATATTGATGAGGTAAGGTATGGTTATAAAATTTAGCTTCATATCTCTAATATTGTATATTTTGCTGTATTGAAACCCCAAGGTGAAAATTCAACCAGGACAATATATCGAGTCCTAATTGACAGAGAATAACAATTCTAGTGTCTACACCTATGTTTTCTAGGTCAACGAATCAAGTGAAATCACTTAAAACATACTGGAACAATACCACAAGGCAAATTTGAAATATTGAGACATTTCTATATGGCGAATTCGAAAAAATCCCAGATAGCCGCCGACTATATTTCTTTTTTTTTACAAAATCACAATGTTTATATATTGAAAACAGCCATTGTATCAAACCTTTTATAGCACTGAAGACATGTATAGTTAATAAATATAGCTTCGTGTCTCTGAATTTGTACATCTTGTAGTTATCAGCCTAACATACAGAAATGAGAATTGATATCCTACCTTAGAAATTTAAATGGACCAATATCTCGAGTTCTTATTGACATAGAATCACAATTCTGGTGTCTAAACTGATGGACGCACAACGCTAATCGCGTCGAGATCCACCTCCATGTCCTCCAGATGGTGTTGGAATCGTATACCCAAGGTAGGTATAGTCCCTGGCTTGTTACTAAACAGTCTTTTAAACTCGGGGTTCATAACACACAAATATGCCGGGCTCTCAGGATTGGCTTTCATCTTCATATAGTATTGCAGGCTCAGCTTCAACCGGCGAATCTCTAAAGTAGGCTCGTCTGTCTGTCTGTCTGTCTGTCTGTCTGTCTGTCTGTCTGTCTGTCTGTCTGTCTGTCTGTCTGTCTGTCTGTCTGTCTGTCTGTCTGTCTGTCTGTCTGTCTGTCTGTCTGTCTGTCTGTCTGTCTGTCTGTCTGTCTGTCTGTCTGTCTGTCTGTCTGTCTGTCTGTCTGTCTGTCTGTCTGTCTGTCTGTCTGTCTGTCTGTCTGTCTGTCTGTCTGTCTGTCTGTCTGTCTGTCTGTCTGTCTGTCTGTCTGTCTGTCTGTCTGTCTGTCTGTCTGTCTGTCTGTCTGTCTGTCTGTCTGTCTGTCTGTCTGTCTGTCTGTCTGTCTGTCTGTCTGTCTGTCTGTCTGTCTGTCTGTCTGTCTGTCTGTCTGTCTGTCTGTCTGTCTGTCTGTCTGTCTGTCTGTCTGTCTGTCTGTCTGTCTGTCCGTCCGTCCGTCCGTCCGTCCGTCCGTCCGTCCGTCCGTCCGTCCGTCCGTCCGTCCGTCCGTCCGTCCGTCCGTCCGTCCGTCCGTCCGTCCGTCCGTCCGTCCGTCCGTCCGTCCGTCCGTCCGTCTGTCTGTCTGTCTGTCTGTCTATATATATATTTGACACAGGATTTCTTGTTAAGAAACCACGACTGGTAAACACAAAATATCAGGCTATATATTTACCATTGCCGAAAACAGTCACTTTCATGTCAAAGTAAGACTCTTTAGCGAAGTAGGGGGTTTGTGTGGGGGGGGACTCCACCTTCAGCCTCACCCCATGACACTTTGGATCCACCAACAATATTGAGGAATATGCCTATGGAAAAACAACACATACATCAGACAAGAAAAATATATCTCTGTTAACATTATCCAATACGGCGATTTAAAATTAGAAGTATTTTTAAATTATGTTGCTAATAAGGCTGTCACCCTACAGTGTATGAGCCAGCGTATGTCAGCATATGAAGAAAAGTTAGAACTTTAGACATGCGATAGAAGCACGTTGTCAACACTATTTGTTGTTGTACGTTGTAATACGTTGGACCTTCCCCAAATTTTGATAGTATTCAAAATTATCTGAAATACAAGTTGTGTGTAAGTATACGCTACTCACATGCTAAGCACACGCAATAAGTTATACAATCGCTACACATGCCACACATACGTGGCGGATATGTCTATTTAATGTTCTCTTCTTAATTCACTGGTACTAACATACAGACAGTGACGTATAATGGTTATTAAAACACCTAAGTTTTCCTTCTAATAGTGATTGTCTAATAATTTGAAAAAAAGGTTTGTCTTGAGCAGTTTCATTAAGTAGTAGCAATGAGTTATTGCTTTATGTCACTTTTCGGCAATAATGGTCAATTAAGTGACATTGTAATACGATAAAAACAGTACAGTCATTTGATGAGATGAATGCTGTAGGCCTCGATGGGCTAAAACAATAGTGGGTCAAGTCGATTTCATAGCGAAATTGTGTTTATCTTTTTGCTTAGAACTACAGTCTGCTAAATCCACTTATCAGCATGTAGACGTGGATTTATACTGATAAAACACACAACCCTTGGAATTTGACAGTAGATCAAGTGAAGTTATCAGGGTATTTTTTTACCGTCCAAAACGATTTACAGTTGCAAAATTGGAATCAACAAGACACCAAGTTGACTTTGCTCATTGTTACCTCAGGAACACAGAATATGCAGAGATTGTTCATTGTTCCAGGCATTTCCCATGTGTTGCCTCCACAAGTCTTAGAATAACAATGCGCTAAGTGCACTTGCACTTGCATATAAAACCAGAATAAAAATGTGTCAAGTCGAATTGGTCCTGTGTTGGACAGATATTATGCTGATATGTGCTACTTTTCACGAGAATAACAATGTGCTAAGTCTACTTGATCTGTTGTTTTAATCTGAATTCGGAATAAATTCAAACTTTATGCATATGATAGGTGACTTAGCTGGTTATTATCCTAAAGGCCAAAAATGTCACTTAGCACACTATTGTTTTAACCCATCGAGCTCCGCTATCCTCAGGTCTGATAGTCTCCAGAGTAACAATAGCTTAGGGATTTTAACTCCATTCATCTCAAGTGAGACACATAATGTCTAACACTCTATTGCCGCTGGTAATCAGCCCGAAGATCATGGTCAGACTCGTGGAAACTGCAGCTTTCCTTGGACGATTGCTGTAGACTAGTCCTTAGTACCATGCTGTGAAGCATGCGACAGACAGAACAGATCCCTGTGACCCTCTCCGGATGGGGGGGGGGGCAAAAAGTACTATCACTAGGAATTATCCAAGCACCCTATAAAAGATGTGCTGAATGATAGTGAGTTAAATGAAAAACATAACAGAGTCAAAGTATATTTATTAGTACTATATGGACAAAGGCTCAATGTACATCACTCTTACAAATTAACGTAGTTACATTAAATTTGCAATTAGTCTCTTTCTCACATTCATTGTATGATAAATAAAACAAGCCACATCACACATCGCACCTGTGTCATTGGTCTTCACTAAATTAATAGGTATTTGAAATCCATTTTGAGTTTCATTATATGGAGCTAAGTGTTTGGTAACATATATTTATGCCTTAACAACTTATAGTCGTCACAAATTAAAAGAAAATGATATTCATCTTCAACCACAGCACAAATTCTACCATTACGCAAAACACATATTGTATCTGCCAATACAATTTCTGAATGTCTCCACTGCTCTATCGCTAGTTGGTGATTGGAACATCTAAATTTACTAAACGCAATTAAATATTTGAAAATATTTATTATCTCTAAATATGATTCTAGGATAAGATAACATTTAAATTGTGAATATATTGCTAACTTGCTAGAGTTTTTTTATACTGTGTTTCCAATTTGATATAAAATGTTTTTTTTTTAATCGTAGATTAACACTTCAAAAAATACATCTTCATTTCCGACTCCTTGCTGTGCCCAGACATGCTTAAAACCATATTTTGTCAATAACAATGCGATACTATATACCCTCCTGTAACACTGCACCATGTCAACCAATGAACTACAATAATTTTAATAACAATGCAGAAAACTATTGGAAAATAAACATAATAACCTTGGTGAAAAACACCGAACTATTGGAAAGTAAACATAAAATACACATGGGAAAGAAACTTTACGACACAAAATGAGCAGAACATCAACATACAATAGAACAGTCCATACACGAGAAAAAAGTTTACAAATAGAATGCACAAATCCATAAATCTTTGAAAATACGTCTGTCTGGGTGTCCTTAGCCTTCTAACAAGTTGCCCAGGGGGGACCACGTGGAGGTGACACCCATTACATCCTCCCCCCCCCCCGAGAGTGTCGTGAAACTTCTATCAATTTCCATGAACGCCTGATCTAATTAACTTATACCACATCAGGTTATGAGGTATAGTATCAAAGGCTTTGGTGAAGGCAATAAAAAGAACATAAAATGATCCCTTCTTTTTTGTAATTTATTTTTGACACAACGCTTGTAAGCTAAATATTTGATCAATTGAAGAGTATTTTTTCCTATAACCAGCTTGCTCTTCTTTTTTCAAATTGTGGTTCTAAGCCCACTTAACAAGTCTGTTGTTTAATATTTTTGTGAGCACTTTTACTTAATACTGGCAATATTGAAATATCTTATGTATATATTCTCATGTATATATTCTCACGTAGTGGGCATAAAATCGCTTCACACCATCCGTTCGGGTAAATGCCACTTGATAGGATAATATTAAGCAATATAAATAAATGAGGTATCACAACATATTTTGATATCTTGAGCATTCATCCTACTATTCCACCATTCCCTGCAGCTTTTCCATTAATCAAAGAATCGATTGCTTTAAATATACTAATTATACTTATCTCATCATTGTAAAAATCCACTGTATTATTATCACAAGCGTTACATAATTAATTATGCTCTGTAACAAAATCATTGTTTTAAAATATGCACGTCAATGTTTAATAACTCCTTAAGTAGTTACTCCATTCTGACCCAGCAATTTCAGATTTATCTATGACATTACCTCTGCTTTTCATACATTTATTATGTTTCCATAAAAATTTTGTGTCATTGACATTATCACACAATTGAATAGTCAAATATTCCTGGTCCGTTTTCTGAGCTTCTTTACAAACAAGGTAATTATTTAGATCAGATGTTGTATTTGTCGTTCTTAATCTATTTAGTAATTTATTGTTTAATAATTTTTGTTTGCCAACGGGGTAATCTATGAGATGTGTTTCTCTTAAATGTAGATAATGCCATAGATTCAGCAGCTATGTGTATTACATTTTCAATGAGTGATAATTGCTATTGCCTATGTTCATCATTTATTCTATGTAAAAAATCGTCAGCTTTCTCTGCTGCCCATCTAAATTGTATTTGCTTGGTGTATTTTTGTGTGTCTTTATTGCTGCTATACATTTGTTCTATAAATGATATATATACATATATATATATATACAGATATTGGAAAATGTGAAGATGAATCATAATCTATTATCTGAAAAATATATCCTCCTGATGTGTGTATATTTTTACCTGATGTATCTGGCCAATAAAGCAATGCCTAACAAAAATTGTGTCCTTGACATTCTAAACCACATGGTCAAAACAAGGAATACATATGATCAGGCATGTGGAATTGTTATGAAATTAACATCAATTCAGCTATATTTAGGGCCCTGTTTGATTTGGACTGATCTTAAAATGGTTCACTGATCATGTTTGCTTCAGCTTGTATGCCAGAAACGAATTGATAGCATTACAGTTGCCTAGTAATGGAACATATATACAGAGAAATACGGAAAATTCGGCTTGTATTGCAATTTAAAAATAGTTTGAGCCAAAGAAAAGAGCTGATGTGTCAATACGGTGCGAGATCCAAATTTATCGCCAATCTGAAAACAGCTTGAACCCAAAAAAGTCTAGTTTGGCAAACTGATTCGAGATCCAAACCTGCATGCAGGCAGGTTTGGTAAATTCGCCTCTAGTTTGGTTCTGGTGCAAATCAATCACTCTAGATTTGGTAACTGGTTTCAGATTGTTGCAAATCGAACGGGGCGTGAGAGAGGGTGGTGAGGAACAGAGAGGGGCTTGACTACATCACTAAACCTAAGATGCTATGTTTCTTATTCAAAATGGCTAAGCAAGCCTCACATACTGTGCTCCTGTCAGTACTCTCTGGAGACATATTCATCTGTATGTATTCTATGAAACTCAATGACCATGTCCTCCTTTGTTTTTACCGAGCTGGCTAATACAATGAAGTATGGGGGAGGAGTATTGTATAACCTTGTTTTTACCGAGTGACGTCACTGCGTTTCACAGAATGAAGTATGGGGGGGGGGGGGTCTTGCATAACCTTGTTTTGACCGAGTGACGTCACTGCGTTTCACAGAATTGAGCATCATAGTATATAACTCAGAAAACACAATATTCAAACCCAATGTTTAATTTATGTTGGGCAGTGTCATAGACGGTGTGCTGGTAGCCTACCCTCCGTATTACACAGATACTAGTCTACAATAACAAAAATAAAAGACGTAGATCCAATGTTGTTTTTATACTGGGCTGACGTTTTATTGCACGAGTCAGCTACGATCACATGTACTGGGTATAATAATAATAATCATTTAAGGACCAACGTTGTTTATGTAGACTAGTTTACTATTGGTATATTTGACATGGTTTTAGGGTCAGTTGTGGGTCACCGGGTGTTGTTTTTGTGGCCCTATCAGCATGCATCAATTTCAGATCGAACTGATTCTCACAGCAGTACACCAGGGCAGCCTTGATTTAGGTCTGAGGCCATTCAAGTTGCTGTTGAATATGAATGCGGATGCTCAACAGTAAACCAGCGCTATATCAAAATAGAATCATGATCATAACCAATGGTGGCAAATGCCCTCACACTAGGCGAATTATTGTATGTGATATTTGATTTGTAAGCAATTACAAAGATGCCACCTGGAAATTTACGAAGATGCCACCTGGAAAATTACCAAGAAAGACTAAATCTGTAATAGCATGAGCTATTTTCATAATAATTTGAAGCAGATTGTTATTTGCTTTGAACTTTGTAAAGTACTGATAAAAATGTATTTTAAGGGTTATAGGTAGGCTCCTACTACCTTTTAAACCTATGCAGGTTGTAGTAATTTCTGAAACGTCATTTTTAAATATTGGTATTTTTTATTATTGTACAAAATAACATGAATATTGAAATAAAAACAGCCTACATATCAGGTTTAAAATATATTAATAATACACATTTTCAATATAATTCGCACCAATAGTTAAATGAAAATAACGAATACTGTACAATAATGTGATGCTAATCGTTCTGAAACAAAAATAATTATGATTTTAAAATAGGCACATTACTGATATTTACCTATTGATTCAATAGTGTCTCAATATTTCTAATTTCGCAGGACACATCGTATTGATCCTGTGAAAGCTCTAGGTTTGGACAGTGGCCAGCATTGACTCACCACAGAGCAGATGAGTCCCGTGTTCACTGGGTACCTGGTCACATGGGTACTTGTCATATATGGTGCTGGCCACCGTCTATGGTAATGTCCCAACAATAAGACTGCATGAGCTCAATATTGATTGAAGACGGAGTTACTCACCCGTGATTGTAACATTGTCATCTTACATCTAGCTCACCTCTCACTTTGACTGGTTTGCTTCGAACCACTAAGACTTTTCCTGTGATCATCGTACCCGCCTGGTATTCAGCCTTATGATTATCAAAAATAATCTCAAAATAGCTGTGTGACATCTTGGAACTTGTGAATAAATGTTGTAACACACCTGTGAGAAAACATTGGCTATGAAAGGGTGTGTCTGTACTTATAATTGAAAAACCAGCAGCATTGCACACAGTGAAGACATTATATACCTGAGCAATACTCACAGAGCGAGTGGGGACACAGCTGACACAGACGTTGACCCAGTAGTAACTTGGGTCGAGGTCTTGTGTTTGCTGGGCGATATTCCACGACAAAATATCCTATGCTCTCAAATATCCAAGATGAACAGGACTGAGATAATCTCACATTTCTATTAATACAGATATTGTGTGACTCGATGTTAAACCGTGTCGCGCTGCCGTTTTATGGGTCAGTTGCAATTTTGGAGGATCGCGCTGCCGTTTTGTGGTTGGTTGCTGTTTTGGGGAGTTGCGTTGCCGTTTTAGGGCTAACGTAGCCATTTTTGGGGCTCACGGTCGTTTTGGGAGTCGCGCTGCCGCTTTGGGGGTCGCGCTGCCGTTTTGAGGGTCGCGCTGCTGTTTTGGGGGTCGCGCTGCCGCTTTGGGGGTCGCGCTGCCGTTTTGGGGGGTCGCGCTGCCGTTTTGGGGGTCGCGCTGCCGTTTTGGGGGTCGCGCTGCCGCTTTGGGGGTCGCGCTGCCGTTTTGGGAGTCGCGCTGCCGTTTTGGAGGTCCCGCTGCCGTTTTGGGGGTCGCGCTGCCGTTTTGGGGGTCGCGCTGCCGTTTTGGGGGTCGCGCTGCCGTTTTGGGGGTCGCACTGCCGTTTTGGGGTCGCGCAGTCGTTTTGGGCGTGGCGCTGCCGCTGTGCCATCATTTATCTATACCCCTCTCAGCATCATAATCAATCCCCCAACACACCCTTAATATGGAACCTGCCTGATAACATAGTCTTCCTCACCTTGTTGGTGCAGCTGAAGCCGACTACAGACTTCTGGTGAATGTCAAATGTTCCTCAAGACACTTTGTATCCACTGGTCTGAGTTGTCTGATGGAGTACAGTGGTGTGATATTAGCTCCTTGTAGCCTGTTTGGCTCATCACAACCCAACGATCATCAGGCATGTTGGCTTAATGCTTGGCCGGCATCTTAGACGATGACCCAGCATTAAACAAACACGCATACAATGGCTAAAAAATAATGTGAATAACGCGTGTCTTCAAGCTTGATTGAATGCACGTCATCATTATATCATTATCATCGCCACATTCGGCGGCACTGCGTAGTTTGTAATTTGTGAGCTTGTTACAGTTCAACTGTTAGGCCATTGTTGCAGACGGTGGCCCGTCATCACACCAACATTGATGCACATGGCACCATCATATTAGTACCATAGCCAGCAAACACGATACACAGACCCATTGCTACTTCAATGTTGGTCTACCGCTTATGACTCTGGCCCAACATTGAAACAGCAATGAGTGAATGTGTCATGTTTAATATATAGGTTGTATCTCTAAACAAAATCACATATTGATGAATGTTGGTTCAATGTTGAGCCACCGCTTAAGACACTGACACAACATTATACCAGCATTGGGTGAACATCTGCTTTTGTCAATGTTTTTCGCAGTGTTTTGAATCGTGGGTGTAGTGATAAAGTGCTCCAAGCTATTCAAACACCCTGAGGGTGCAGGCCAGTCTATAGACTATGCACTATAAAGGAACCAACTTTAAGTATTTGTAAACTAGAGAAGGGGAGGTGGCGCAATGGGTAGAGCCAGTCATGCATGCGTCCCGGGTTCCAACCCCGCTGCTGATCCTGTGTGGTGTTTTCAGATATATAAATAGCATTGTTTTCCCTTCTCAATGGTACAAAGCGATCACGGTAATGGCGGCCTCGTCCACCCAAGGTTGAGGGCAGTGTCTCGACGTTATTGCGCGCTCCTCATGCATTTGTAAAATAATAGGGTATTGTACTGACATCTGGCTTTATTTTGTCAATATATAGCTGTAAATTTTAGAAAGCGACATTTATGTGGGAGTGAAGTGCATAAGTATAGTAAACATAAAAATTGATATTACTTCATTTAATGGAGATTTGAATAAATGGGTGAATGAATAACTGAATTTATGCTTCAGGCCACCTTTGTGTTCATACAGGCTAAACTGGCACATGAGAACATTTCTGCAAACACATAAACTGTAGCTACGACGCTGGCCCAACATTAAACCAACATGAGACGTTCACCCAGTGTTGGTTTAATGTTGGGCTATTGTCTCCGACGCTGTCCCAACATTAAACCAATACTGGGTAAAGGTCCTGTTTTTGCTTGGAACGTTAATGATGTTACTGATTGTGGCCCTTTAACATATAGAATTACGCACTTTATTTTTCAGTGTACTTATTGCCCTGGTGCACTGGGTAAAGCTGCCTGCTTGGAAAGTGGGAGATCGCGGATTCGAACACAACTATGGCCTTCAAGTTTCAAAGGAGCAAAATGTTTCTTCTCTTCTCACTCCTAAAGATTCTATATTGTGGGGAGCCTCCGTGACCAAGAGGTAGCGTGCTCGGCCTCAGACTGGGATCGAATTTCGGATCCTGTGTCTGGAGGGCAATGTCATCTCATTCATTTCATCATCCTCATGATGTTCTCCGGTCTAGTTTAGCCTATATATGGACAAAGGTGGCCTAAACCACATTCATTTCGTGTTTTCGAGCCGCTAACCATCACTGTATACATGTAGGAATCTCACGGTTCAGCAATCTGACGTACACGCTCAACAGCGAATCCATCCATTAAACACTAACCACCACAGGATTTAATTAGATGATTTGCTTCTCACCCACTTGAAGTTGTGCCTCGCTCACGCGATCCACAGCTTCAAGTGAATGCAAATTAATCAGATTTGGGTCTCATGCGTACTGGGGCATGTAAATGGATAAACAAATGGTCACAGTTGTCATTTCATTGATATTTAAGTTGGATAATCAAAAATAATTTTGAAACTATCACATACGTCTATTAAATTAAAAACGATACAACGTGCATGGGACGCTCATGAAATAAATTGGAAAAAATATACGCAAATTAGGCAAACAATTGATAGTGACTATAGGAAAAACAAAACAGCGATTATCTCTAGTAGGCCAGTAAGAATTAACAGTACATTTTGTCAACCGGGATATTTTCGATAACAAGTTTTGTGGGTTTTTTGTGTCTTGGGCTCTGCAGAAAAAAGTCAACAATATTCAACTTTGAGGAAACCTGATTTTGGGACCGAAGCGTGAAATATAATGATTTAAGTTATTATTGCCTTGTCTGTTATAATTTAAATTATTGTTTAATGTCATAATAGTCAATTCATATTTGTGCGAATTCCACAACCACATTATCAAAATTAAGACATCAGTAAATCCGTGTATTTTGTGATATAACTTTTTAATATGAGCACCATAATTTTCCAATTGGTCAGGTTTTCCGCTGATGAACAGATCGATTAAAACCCACTCACCAGGTGGCAATGTAGTTAAATTGAATTTGATGGGATGAAAATAGTCCGATATTTCATATTTCATTTATTGCTTTACCCTAGTGATTCATTATTGATTCAATATGTACTTATAATGTTCATTTATTTGTGTAGGTATGTATCACAACAACTACAAGCTTATACGTGTGCTTATAATTGACTTGAGTGTTGATAAACTTGATAAATATAATTCATTGAACATTAGCTAACAATAACTATCTACAGTGATTTTTGATAAAAACATCCCACCAAATTAATGACTAACATTTTCGCTACAAATAAGTGGTATGTGTAATTGTTATTATGGAGATTTATTTCTTCCAACATGTCTATGAATATATTAGTATGCTTTGTTCGGTGCATTGGGCAGCCGTAGGCTTGATATGTGCGCGATATAAATGTAGTTATCATTATTATTATAGACATTATAAATTGAATTTAATCTTTGAATATGTTGGCAGCCATTTTAAATTATGGTTTTCTAATTCCGGCGATGCTTAGCTTAAAAAAATCATCGGACAACATCCAAATATACTGACACACAATTACAGTCAGAACACATAGCAGCAAATCAAATTACAAAATACCAAGAACAAATCGAGACCCAGTCTTACTTTGATTTGAAGGTCATTTAGAAATATGCAAATTAGGTATACATGATACACCTCGGAGCCTACTGGATAGCATTTGCGGGTTATACATGGATCAAGGGGTACTGGGATGATTGCTAGTAGTAGTTCTTTTCGCCCCCATCCAGGGAGGGTCCCAGGGTTCTGTCCCATCTGTCGCATGCTTTACAGCATGGTACGGAAGCACTAGTCTACAGCAATCATCCAAGCCTCCACATGTCTGGCCATAATATTCAATCAGATTGCCAGTGGCATACCCTGGTTCTTCCGTTCGACAACAGTGCAAATGGTGTGGGCCGTGATAGCCTTAAATAACCTACAATATAGTGTTTGACACTAGGCCTCTCACGGTGATGATTGGAGTTTACCCTTCCTATTTTTTACTGTGGGGATTATCCGACCCGAGGAGTTTCAGCATTAAATTGCATAGCGAAACCCAAGTCTCCGGCCATCTGGACATGTCTTGGGGTAGATCCCATATACATGCCCAGAACCCCTTATCGGATGAGCAAAAGAAAACGCTCTCAATAATCCACTATGCCCTATCACCCCCACCATCCCATCATCATCTGTACATCATTCATCTCATCAATTGACTACAACGTTTTTATTGTATTATAATGTCACTTAACCCTTTCACCGCTGAATTATAACTTCATAAAATGTCTGAGCACTGAATTAATTATTGTTTTAATTAAAGACAGTAAATACTGATGTCGCCAAAAGGTGACATTCGTTGTATGCCAGGTGGTCGCCTTTTGGCGCCACCCATTTGTGGCGAAAAGTAAAACAAAAATGTATTACAAATCCGCGGGAAAAGGTATAACACCCTCAAAGAACTGATAAACGATTAGCATTGGGTTTACACATTACAAGAGACTCGTACCCAGATTCGTTTATTTTAATGTTTTACGTAAAACATTTAGACCGGTTGATAGGCTACCTGGACTTATACACATGCGCCAAACAGCCACCCAATGGCTATAAACAATTCATGTCACACACGCCAGCGAAAACGGGCCATGGGGACTAAAGTACAGCATTACTATGACGCCCAGCAGACAAAAGTCTGAGCCACAGCTGGATTGATGCTAGGCCGTTGTAATCAAAGATTCATAATCAAGGCAACACCAGGGCATGCGTCTGTCGAGAGATTTATAAAACTAATATTATCTACTATTCAAGAACTACCCAGCAAACACCAATCCAATAGCCGACAAATGCGCGGCAGATACCCCCCTGGCCCTTACTGCTCTATTCTCCCTGATGTCTCAGGTGCCAGTGACCAACTCAGGGTCATTGAGTAGTAAACACTTAAGTGTGTTATATTTGTCTAAGACAAATAATATGACGTACTCTATGACCAGCCGCCAAACAATATCAGCACAGCTATCACGGACAGACAAAAAGCATACAGCTATGACGACCTCTATGACGGACAGACAAATAGCAAGCAGCTATGACGACCTCTATGACGGACAGACAAATAGCACACAAATATAATAAACTTTATGCCGAACAGACAAAAAGCACATAACTATGACGATCTCTATGACGGACAGACAAATAGCACACAGCTATGACGAACTCTATGACGGACAGACAAATATCACATAGCTATGACAAACTCTATGACGGACAGACAAATAGCACACAGCTATGACGACCTCTATGACGGACAGACAAATAGCACACATCTATGACGAACTTTATGACGGAGAGACAAGTAGCACATAACTATGACGATCTCTATGTCGGACAGACAAATAACACACAGATATGACGAACTTTATGACGGAGAGACAAGTAGCACATAACTATGACGATCTGAATGACGGACAGACAAATAGCACACAGTTATGGCGAACTCTATGACGGACAGACAAATTAGTACAGGAGCATGTGTAATCCCGTGGGAATTCAATGGTTAAAATATGTCACCTATATGAAAATGTTCTGAAAGGACCACAGAATAAGAAAAAGTTTGATGGAGTTCGCAAATAAGTGTCAAAACCTTCTTGTCAGGCAAAATTCAAAATGGCCGCCATGAAGTCACTAAATAGGCTGGAACGTATATTCAAGAAAATACAATGACGAAAAGAGAAATAGGCTGAAACGTCTATTCAACAAAATAAAACGACTGGGAGACCCACCCCAAAATAAACTAGAAGTAAGTGTTTACCATGTATAACACCCAATAAGACTCCCCTCGCACTTTTCATTTGAAAGTTATGCATTAAATATAATTTTACAAGAGAATCAATTTGTACATGTAATTATCATGTAATATTATGAGGCTGAGGCTAGCAGCTTTAGGCTGACTTGGTGCTATTTGACCACAAAAAAAATAAAGATGGCCGCCACGACCCGGATATTTTTCAGAACTTTCTGCAAAATGTATGCAGTCTAGGACTGATACTAGCATGCATGACGTTGAGTGCATCGGATAAGCATCTTTGAAGTTATCAGGGTGACAAGATTCTAATTTGACGAAATAAGAATAGAGATGGCCGCCATGACTCAGATATTTTCCCGAAATTTCTGAAAAATTGATGCAGTCTAGGAATTAATACTGCTATGCAGTATGTTGAATATTGAGTATATCGGATAAGCGGCTTTGAAGTTATCAGGGTAACAAGGTCATAATTTGACGAAAAAAGATTAAAGATGTTTGCCATGACCCGGATATACTTCCAAACTTTCTGAAAAATTGATGCAGGCTAGAAATTAATACTACTATGCAGTATTGTTAGCATTGGATATATCGAAGCGGCTTTGAAGTTATCAGTGTGACAAGGTCCTAATTTCACAAAAAAAGATTAAAGATGGCCGCCATGACTTGAATATTTTCCCAAACTTTCTGAAAAATTGATGCAGCCTAGGAATTATTACTTGCATCCAGTATGTTGAACACAAAGTGAATCAAAAAAGCAGTTTTGTAGATATCAGTGTGACAAGGGTCTAATTTGACGAAAAGAAGATTAAAAATGGCGGCCATGACCCGGATATTTTTCCAAGCTTTCTGCAAAATTGATGTAGTCTAATAATTATTACTACTATGCAGTATGTTGAATATTGAGTATATCGGATAAGCGGCTTTGAAGTTATCAGGGTGACAAGGTCCTAATTTGACGAAAAAATATAAAAGATGGCCGCCATGACCCAAATATTTTCCAGAACTTTCTAAAAAATTGATGCAGCCCAGGAATTAATACTTGTATCAAATATGTTTAACACCTAATGAATACAAAAAGCGGTTTTGTAGATATCAGGGTGACATTGTATAGAAAGTCAATGCGGCGGCGGACGAAACCGTACAAAAACAAATAGCCTCCCCCTGGTAGGAGGGGGCCTTAATAAAAACATTCACCAAGAAGACGGCATACATGTTGTTGGATGTAAATATTAGTAATGGTGTACATAACCCAAAGGTCATATTCAAAGGGACGGCTTCGAACGCCAGCGGTTTATGTACATGTCTAAATTGTCTTAACCCTCCAAGCGCTGGGTTATTAATTTGTTTTCTCTTGTTAGTCTGCCGGTGATGGGCCAGCGTCGTAGAAGATGTTCCAAAATTAAATCAGCATTTGGTTGATATGGACTGACACTGACATACTACATACATAGTGATTTATGAAATTACCATACTCCATCAACCCTGGGCCACTTGGCGAGTCAACAGCTTCGAGCATAACATGTATATGAGATCAACAAACTCTATGAGATGTATGACAGAAAGGCAAATAGGCGGACGATCTTATGCATAAAATGAAGAACTATATGACAGGCAGGCAAATCGACAGACACGTTTATTCATGAGATGCCATGGTCGGGAGACCCACACTGAATTCAAAATTAACTATTACTAATAGGGTAAATGTTGTTTGAAGTATGTATTAGCAATGGTGTACATACAAGCTAACATTGCCCTCTAGAACCACCACTGTGTTTGCTTATGTACATAAGAGAGTTTTGCGATTTAGGCACGTATTGTGCCTTATATTACATAGTGACGTCTGTGGACAGCACACTTGTGACTTGAATAATTTAATCTAATTTTCTGTGGACTCCTACTTGAACATTTTAATAATTCTGGTTACACAGGGTATATCATGTTTGTTGAGCTCATTATGGATCTATTTAATCTTCCCAGGGAATGACAGCTCATGTGAATACTCCCAGCTCAAGTGACTCATAGTGACCGTTCATTCAGGGGGTATAAGTTGGATGTTACACACATCAAAGACACACCATTTTCACTTTTGCTGTGAGATTGTAAAACCCTACGACGAGCATGAACAACATTCAAATAGCGGCATTCTTCTGTTTGCTGTTGATGGTAATGATAGAAATGACAAGTGGAAAATGTCAAGGTATGCGTTACAAATATAGCTCATATTACATACATAAATAACATTCATCCCAAATTAGTCTTACAGTGTTTTGAACATAGTTCCATTTTGCAATTGTAAACATATCTGTATTTTATTACTTGCATCAATCTACTTAGCCGCTTATTGTGTTGTTAGTGCTTTCCCGGCTTATGCAATATCCGTGCTGATCATTGCACTGACATCAACCAACTTTAACTGCTTAGTGCATTCTTTGTGCTGATGATACAGACATCAACACGTCATTGCACTTGATTACTTTATGACACAAAGTTGTATTTGGTCAACAGCAACTACTTCTCTGCTTCTGACGAGTGAATTTACAGTCTGATTCGTCCATTTTATAATTTCTAGTTTTCTTTCATATCACATTTTTATATCTGAGACTTCTGACTGACAATATGCATATCTGCCTGCCTGGCTGCTTGCGTACTTTCTTCCTACTTGCTTGCCTGCATGCCCATCTGCCTGCCAGCGTCCCTGTCGTTATCCATACCTGTTTGCCTGCCTGTCTGCTTGCCTACAGTCCTGATTGCTAGTCTTTCTTCCAGCTTGCTTGACTGCCTGCCTGTCTGATTGCCTTTTTTCTTGCTTGATATTTTTCTTCCTGCTGCCTGCATGTACATAATTAGACAAAACAGATTCCCTGTTTTACATAATTTACTGTTGATGTCACATTATATTTGGGTTTTCATTGAATAAAAACAGATGAGATAACAGAAAACAGTTACCAGTCATATAGATAACTTATATGTTAAATCCTTGTTTTCAGAGGAAATGACAACTGGTGCTGACTGTATCAAGAGCTGTGTAGGCAGACCTGAAGGAAAGTACCAGTCATGTCATGGCTGTGACGTCTATGTGATCTGTAAGAAGGCGGATTCATGAGAGATAACATTCCTTGTGAAAATGACAACGACCAAAACACATACTTCAACCCAATCCTGAGAACCTGTACCATCAATGGATCATCTCTGTGTTCATTGATTAGCAGAGAACCATCACATCCAGGTAATTAATGGTCAGTTTGCTCAATATAAGGTGACATAATTATCTTGCATATAACCAAAGATCATGTACAATGATATGGTCGACATTGCTAAAGGTTAACTCCCAATGCAAACCCCTCCCCCTCCCCGGAGTTAGAACTGTGGCCTCACTACTCTATGCAGTATGTTTTTGCCACATTGCGATGCATAGTTATGACATCGATGCTATGAAAAACAATACATAATTTGCTTCAGAAAATCTGACAAATAAATATTTACTGTTCCCTTTCATTTTTTTATCCAATAATTTGTTTTTAATAATTTTTATTCATCATATTTCATTTGGTGCTGCAGTGGTTAAGACACAACATAAACAAGTCCTGTATATTCATTGCTAACAGATTGCATGTGACATGCAGGTGAAGATGCTGTCCAAATTTTAAATCAACATTGGTTCAGGATCTTGTGTTTACTGTCCGGTCACTACCCCATCCTAGTTTCTGCTCACATAGTTGTGCACGTTGTGTACATAGCTCTTTTGTTATTGAAATGAAAAACATTATCATCGCTAAAATTTTATTTTATTATAGGCCTAAGATGACTTATCTGCTTTATTAGTTGTTAAGTTATTTGCAAATGCAAATAGTGCAAACATAGTGTCATGACTGTCAATCCTAGAAAAATATAATTGTATATTTTGAGCTTAAAGGGGTACAATTTGCATTTGTTTTATATGATGCTTTACTTAAACTTGGCTCATTTCCAACCCCCGTTGATAGGTGGCACCACTGCATATTGTATACAGACAGACAGACAGATATTTTATTGACAGAAAAGAAAAGTCATTACAGACTTATTTGTCATAGAAATGAAAGAGATATATGTACATGTATATACAAGATTGTTAGTTTGTTAAAATCATATGATAATATACATGGTATGACATACACAGCTAAAATCATGTTAAGTGACATTGCCAAAATAAAAACTGGGTATTTCGATAATATAAATGACTACTACTAAAAATGAAATAAAAGGCATTGCCAAGATAACATAGAGGTCTATCATTTTGTTTCCCGCACCAAAGCCAGAGATAAAATAGCTACTACGTATGACATACTAATTATATATAGTAGCAAAAAAGACACTCTGGAAAGCGTAGAAACCTAAAATATATACAAGTGCATGATTATGCTACAGTAACTGGAGTATGCAATAAGCCAATGATAAAAATTATATGGTATTTTTTAAAATTAAATATAATATCATGCAAGTACAATAAATATGGCATAAACAGGTAGCTCCGTGTCATGTGACCATGCAAGCACAGTCGCTATGAGCGCGGAGATTCCCTGAGGTTGACTAGTGGTGCAAACTTAACGACGTAATAACAGTAGTAATGGCGGTTAAAAATTATTTGTGCAATTCACACAGGACATGGCCCTCGCACAAAAACATTAAGCCTTTTTATAATTCACTATATTGTTTAATTCATACTGTTTCAATCACGACCTCGCTAGAACCACATACTCGGAGTTACAATCGAAGAAAAACATTTCCCGACCTCATGAAGAAAATCAGTTGACTTAGCAACTCTGAAATCCTCCATAAGGCCCCACCTCGTCTGATAACAAAGGCGACGGAAACGTCCCTAACCGGCCCCAAAAAGCCAAATAATAAGATCCGAGAGCAACAACCGTCTTGATATGTGGTAATACCCAAGTCAGATCATGAGGGCATGATAATATGAATAATAGAGCGACAGGTGACAGATTTATTATACTCAGTAGTTTTAGCCCTGAATTTGTTTAAAGCAACCATAAATAAATTGCACTAGTGACTTCACCACTGTTATGTCTCTAGATGTCATAATTCCTAAAAACATTTCATTTGTCTGTTGTATATTGATAATTGCGGCTACAGAATCATACAAGATTTCGCGTTCATTCTTCATAGCGCAACAGTGGAGAAAAAGATGTATTTCATCGTCAATTTCGTTTAATTGACACCTTGTGCATATTCGCTGATTTTTTGGAGTGATTGGATTATTGAATCGTCCTCTTTCTATATTTAGATCATGTGAGCTCATTCGATATCTCGCCATTGCTGTTATGAGGTGGTTCCCCCTTATGTGCAAGATATATGGTTCAACACAGAAATATTTTTTTACTAATGCATATGTGCGCAGCTTACTCGAGCTCTCAATATCTTTTCTCCACTGCTGTGTAAATATTCTAATTATTGATTCTTTAAATGAAAGCATGAATTTATTTGTATCCCCAATATTCTGTGATTCCCAAGTTTGATCAAGCCCGGCTCGTTCGAGGACAGAGCGAATACGGGAACACCAGTTCGTGAAGCCAATGGCATCTAGCTCAAGTAGCATATTGTAGGCATTTCTGACTGGATGGCTCCGAGATAATTTTAGAATTCTACACCAATATTTTACAGCTTTTATGTGTTGCCTGATGATCAGTGGAAATCGACCCGTGTCCCCATATATTGCAGGAGTAGGTGTTTGCTTTCTAACGCAAAGTGTAGATTTAATAAATTTTAGATGGATTTTTTCCAGATCGTTAACATCATCGCCTGTATACCATATATCACTTCCATATTCTAGTATGGGCAATATTTGGCAATCAAATACCTTGAACGCAAGAGTGGGTGACAATTTACCGACCACAGGACGGGACTGTTTACGTAGAGCAAAGATTGCTTTCCCAGCTTGGGAAGCAAGATGAGAAAAAGTTTCTTTTAACACGTTATTAGCGGACTTGGTGCTATACACTACACCAAGGTATTTATATTGTTCAGCCTTTTCTATAATGTTATCACCATAGTGGAAGCTTCCGCATACTGTTGTGTAACGTTCATTAAAGATAAGAACTTTTGTTTTAGAAATGCTAACTATGATATGCCATAGGGAAGCATATGAATACAGGGCAGTTAGCTGTTTTTGTAATCCCTCGGCAGATTCTGAAAAAAGGACAAGGTCATCTGCAAATAACAGATATACCATTAGTAAGGTGTCCACAGCGATACCTTGATCTTGGTCAAATGATGCGGATATGTCTTGTAAAAATTCCGTGAAAAGTTTGGGACTGAGCATACCGCCTTGTAGAACCCCAAATTCGCTTTTTAATATGTCACTGATACGCGAGTCCCATTTTACACGGCACTCTGCTTTAGAAAACATGCTTTTTATTATATTTAGCAATTTGCCGTCTATTCCCCTGTTCAATAATTTGTAGTATAATGCTGTTCTATCAATATAGTCAAATGCTTTTGTGAAATCGACAAAGCATGTATACAGGGGTTTAGAAAGACACCTTTGTTTATCTATGATGGCACATAGTATGAATATATTGTCCGTAGTTCGCGAATTGGTTTTAAAACCAGCTTGATAGGGATCATTATCGTTACATACTTCGTTTTTAAATGAGAGTCTGTTATTAAGTATAGATTCAAATAGTTTCCCAATACACGGCATGACTGTGATTTTTCTGTAATTATCTGGAACGCCATGGTCCCCCTTTTTGTGGACCGGGTGGATTATACCGGTAGCCCATCTAGATGGATATTCTCCACTGGTAAGAATGGTATTGAACAACAATTCTAATGCTGGCAAGAGCTCATTACATCCATATTTGTAAAATTCGGCAGAAATACCATCTACACCCGCTGCTTTCTTGCATTTTAACTTTTGAATCGCCTTTTTAATTTCTTCCGCAGTTATGGGACTGTTTAGGAACTGTGTCATATTGGTTTGACGTAACTTGCTTTATAATATTATTCATGTGTTCATAGTCAAAATAATCCACATGGGGTTGGTAGACTTGTTGTTCAAAATAGTTCACAAAGTCTTCCAAGGTAGGCCCTGTAGTGACATTTCTAGGATTTAAGGATTTCCAGAATTTCCAGTAAGAATTAGGATCTTCTGTTCTCATATTTTCCAGCTCACTAAGTTTGGCTTGCTGGTATTGTCTTTTCTTTCTTTGGATTAGTTGCTTATATTGTCGTAACAGTATATTATATTCGTCTTGCTGTGCGTTAAAGTCTCTATGCTTAGCGATATTATTAACAGCATACTTCAAGGATTTACATTCTTTATCATACCAAGGGTTAGAGGGGAAATTATTTTGCGTGCACTTCCTTTCCTTCGAAATATGTTTCCTTGCTGGGAATAATGGCGAAATTACAATTTCTAGCATACCATTGAACATGTCACATAGAGTGTCAGTATTACACCCCTCGGTGGCGGCACACAGCATTTCCTCAAATGCATGACATGCCTGCTCATTCCGTAGAGCTATTTGATATTCTTCCCTTTTCTCGTCTTGCCATATAAAAGCATTAGACCGAGATGATGTGTCATTTACACAGGTGTCTATTTTTAAGGGGTTGCAATCGAGTTTAGTGTTGGAAATATTGAATTGTATGGGACAATGATCTGATTCTACCAATTTTGGTAGAACGTCAAATTTGCTGATTATGTTTTTTTCATTAAAGATCAGATAGTCTATTGTGCTTGAACCATTTGGAGAGTGGTATGTATAGCGGCCTATACCATTATCATTAAACATGCGCCCATTGGCTATTTTGAAACCTGTTTTTATACAAAAATTTAGTAAAAGTTGACCATATTTGTTACTGACTATATCTTCATTAGAACGTTCACTTGGAACATTTGCATTGATATCTGTTACCCCCGATTCATAGTCTGGAGCCTGACCAGTACGACTATTAAAGTCACCACATAATAGGATGTGATGCATTTCAATATATCTAGCCACTTCCTCTTCTAGCATAGTAAAATAATCATTTCTTACAGCGACATATGATGAGTTTTCTGGTGGTATATAGGCACAGCCAATTTTAATGTTTTTCTGACAACAGTCTGTGGCTAATGTCAACCATACCAGATAGTCGTAGGTATGATCTATCCTAGTTAAATTTGCATATTTATTTGAAATAAGTATGCCAATACCACCAGAAGCTCTACAGGCATTTTTATGTTTATGTTTTCTATTCACATGATGGAATTTATAACCAGGTATTGCCAATGTAAAATCGTTCCCTTTCATTGTTTCTATAAAAAATATTATATCGTAGTTTCGGATAAATGCCACAAGATCAGGGTCTGTCATTTTGTTTCCTAAACCATTAATGTTCCATGCCAGTACTCGTATATTTCTGTCCTGATCATTATTAATCACTCTATCTACATCGGCTATGTCCGTGTGATGATTGTTCTGATGGGAAAACACTGACCATTAGCAGAGTGATTGTTGAGCACTTCAGCCATGGCAGAAGTCAGTTTTTGCTGTCCTTCCTCATTTAAGTGGATCCCACCACGATAAAGATGGATTTTGTTTATGGGAGTGGGCAAATAGTCGGCGTTGAACAATTTTACACATATTTCACGTATGTGGCAGTTTATGTCGTAAATGTGGGCATTATATTTCTTCTGGCTCCTAGGGGGGATTTCAGCCACGTAGAAATGTGTATTTTTGAATCCCTCCATTTTTTCAGCTAATTTGTTAATGTCCTCCTTTATCTTGTTTATTGGTCCACTAATATCGTTTGTACCGAGGTGGAGGACAACTGCATCGGTGTCCTCACATATATATCCTTTTAATCGAGGTATCAAGTGTCCTATTCTCATTCCAGATGTTTTATATACACAGACGGCATCTGGGTTATCAAGTTTCGGTTTTAGTTGTTTGGCTAGTCCGCGCATATTAGAGTCACCAATGACACACTTTTTTTTATTAGACTTGACGGGAATCTGTCTGGTCAAGTTTGTATTATTGTTATTGGCGGATAGACCATTGATCGTGTTAATAGATTGTGTTTTATCTCTGCTGCTGTTGCTGCTGCTACTACTGCTGCTACTGTTGCTGCTGCTATTGTTGCTGCTGCTAGTACTAGTGATACTGCTGCATACTGTAGGGCTACTACTACTTAAACTACTATTATGCCGATCTTTGTTGCCATTTGGTTATTCCTATCACTTTTATTTGGTTGTCTTTTATTCAGTTGTGTGACTTTTTTAGCTGGGTATTTATGGCTGGTTTGTTTTTTCAGTTTCTTATTTTCTCTCACTTTTTTACTTTTCGTCATTTTATTTTGAGAACCAATTGAACCAAAATAACCAATGACTTCTGTGCGAGTTTTTATCCTATTCTTTGTTTTTTTGGCATCCACAGTTTCCCATTCATTGCCGTTGTCATCAGTGTCATTATCAATGGGGATCGCTTTTATTTCTTTCTGATTAGGCCTATTCTGTTTGGTTTTCTCAAACTTTTGTTCGAGACGATCGATTTCTTTGCGCATCTTTATTTTTTCTGTCATCAGGCTATCACCTTTGAGAAGTTTAACATTTTCTTTCCTCTGCTTCATACTTTGTTGGCGTAGGCCACGAATTTGTTTTACAAGTTTAATGTTTTTGTCCGTAGTTTCCTGCAGCTTTTGTTCCAAGCCTCTCAGTCGCCTACAAATTTTACAGTTACATTTTAGGTCCTCGTCTTCCTTGTTGCTACTTCCATGCGACCTGCTATTTTTACTGGTGGGGGTATGGTCTTTATTTGCAATGTGGTCACTGGAGTGGACATCCAGCCCGGGCTGTTGCTTTCCTTGTTCTGATTTTGTGGGGCTGTATTTTAGCTTATTTTCACGTTGTACTGTATGTTTTATGAAGACCGGTGATTCTGGTTCTGTATCAGGTGATGATGCACCAGCAGTTGGTGTTACATGGATTGAATTTATCAGTTTATTGACATCACAAGATTCATTGGTTTGTTTTTTAATTGGTAAGGGGTCTACATTAATTCTATCTTGATTGACATTTTCTGTGACGCTACTGGGGGGATTTAAGTTCGGGAAATCATCAATTTGCTTAGAGGCATATAGATAGAGCTTGACGATATCATTTGCCATCATCTCTGTAGCATTTGGGCCCTCATGTTTGGGCAACACAAAGTTTGGGTGACTTGCATATTTGCCCCTGGCAATCATTTCTTGACAGCAACGTTCGATCGCCTCATTTAGCATTGCATCTCTACTTTCTGATAACAGATCTTCGTCGACATCAAAAATCATATTTTCGATGACATCATTCGTACAGTCTGCATCGAGTCTGCATAGGTGGTGAAATACAATGTCATCAACATCCGCAATGGTGCTGTTTGCTGTCGGTACGTTTATAGTAGACATGTTGTCCGTATTTGGTTGATCAACTGTCAGGCTGGTCAGCAGTATGCTGGATACAGGTAGGCTACAGTGGTTGTGTTGTACACGCTCCGCTTTCACACCACAATGGATGACCCTTGTCTGCTCAGGGAAATTCTGAAGGCAGAACCAAACAAAAGTGGGGCAGTACTTTTTGCGATATTGAGTAATGTTTATGTTAATATAGTAGATATACCCTACTTAATTACTCACTTATAATTACTTATAGTGCTTGGAAAAGGATATTTTGAAATAATATTATTTTTACTAATATTCCGATCTGGGGGTTTGAATGTCTGGAGTGAACATGCACTGCGAGCGTACAAAACAGAAAGGCGTTTGTTATCGCTCACTGTTATTAAATATACAAAAATTGACCACTTTTTGACTTTTGCTTCATTAATTTAGTTTTGCTATTGTGGTCTATGATACACGTCAAGGCTATTCAGATACTTAGCTTTTAAATTGCTGTGCCGATAACTTCTCAAAATGTGATCTTAGACAGAGCTCTGAAATCGCCTCTTCACCAAAAAGCCATCAACACAGACCAAGCATGCATCTGTATGATAAAATTCGGAAGTTGACCATCTTATTGTACATGATATTTGATATAACTCGGTGCTGTGGTTCTACTGTGATATATATATTTCAATAAATCCACATCTCACTATGATACACATATGAGACATATACAGACAGGACTCGGAGATCCGTCCTCTTCTATATCCGTCTTGGTTTTGATGGGAACAGATCTGCCCAATGTATTTTTGCTTCTATGTTCCGTCATTCCGATGTCCGCCTCCGTCATCAAATTTCGGGACGAAAGGGTTAAATCAATGAATAAGTGTCCCGTTGTTCTGTCACGTTGTCCGCCTCCGTCATCAAATCTCGCTGACTAAAGGGTTAAATCAAGCATGACTTAAAGGTATGGTCAACTGTCAAAATTCGCAGGACAAGGGTCCCCCAGAATGCAATAGTGCCCGTGGGTAGGCCAAGGCCCTATTCCATAATAATACTAAATATGCGCTTCATACCCAAAGCCTCATTAAAAGCAAGTTCTCAAATCACAAGTTCATATATACTTGAGCGACATCTATGAGTTAAAAATTCAAAGCCCTTTGCCCTTACCCCTACTTGGTCGCTGGCTTGCAAACAACTGACTGTATTACTGCCGGTATGTGGAAACTGCCTGACAGTGAACACAAAACATTTGTATGACTTTATGCAATGTTGGACCAGCGTCGAAGACGTTGGGCCGACGTTGTGTAAATGCCATACAAATGTCTTGTGTTTGATGGGCAGGACATTCTCTCAAACATTGTACATTTATCCAATGTTGGTTCAATTTTGCGCATTTTGCAGTTTAATCATTCTTTAAGTGTCTCATTGCTCTGTCACCAGATGACTGTGAGTGTCAGTCACGCTATTATTGTGTGGACGCCACTTGTTTGTATAGTAATTGTGGCATTGCTTATGTCCTTCCTAAAACAATTCCCCAAAGCTGGCTAAATGCACCTAACGTGATTAGTGGGGGGCTAATTAGCAAATAAAACCCGGCAAAAACATGTTCACAATGTGAACATTGGTTTAATGCTGGGCCACTGCCTTTGACACCGTACCCCCAACAAAGGAGGAACCGCTCGTTCTACATAACACTTCTTGACGGCAGTAATGGGATACAGTCCAGCAAACACGAGACGCTCACCCAATGTTGGTAAAATGTTGGGCCAGTGTCTGAGACTATGGGTTCACATTGTACCAACATTGGGTGAATGTTTCCTGGGTCAAGGCCAACGTCTCGCACATTGGAACAATGTTCAGTCATAGGCCTACTTGGCACAATGTTTAATTTCGTGTGTATATAGCCGCTAGTTAAGCCGATAAAGATTTGACCTTCAATATGTCTGGTGTAGATATCAGTACCGAACTGTTTGATTTTGTTAACTAAATCTATAGGCATCTAACAATTTTTGTGAACAGATCGTAATTACTCATGCTGTCATCTACGTTTTGTTTCGGTTAGCAGGAAGTGTCAACACATATTTGAGCGTTGAATGGTTTACCATTGTGAAAAAAACAGTCTGTAAAGCCCTACAATAACAGGAAGACAATAGTCGCACGTCCGGCAACATGAAAGTCGGAGCAATAAGCCACCCGCCCGAGTAATAACATGCACGGTGCTATACACAGTGAAATGTGTTAGATTTGATCATGGCGATATGTCAACACCTGAGTTGAAATTGCTTGGAGTCATTTCAATTACCAAATGAAAACATAATTATTCGGTTAAATTGACAATTTATTGCGGGCGATTTCAACTTACACTGGACTATACTTACCAAGACAGATGTATGTATTTTCATGTACATTCTAGAATCCATGGATTTAATACAACATGTAAAATCTCCAACTCACAGCATGGACACACTCTTGACCTTGTAATATCACGGGGATGAGACCATCTCCCCAATGCTGTTCAAGTTGAAAAAAATATGCTTGAAAATGAGTGCGACCATTTCCCTGTATCCCGTTCCATTTATCTGAAACCAACTGAGCCAGTTGTGACTGAATGTAACATAAGAACATTTCGCGAAATTGAACCAGTAAGGTGTGCTTAAAGCGTTGCTGTTTTTAGCTCCGAGGCGACGAAATGCTGACAACATTATGCTGACTGGTTTTGATTTGTACAACACAGCTTTCAAGACAGCTGCTGACGAACATACCCTTTCAATTAACACCAAGAAATGCAGAGCTCGCCGACACCTGTGGTATACGAATCAAATTATTGCTCAAAGAGTTACCAGAAGAAAATATGAAATGCGGATCAAATCAGGATTAGAAATACACAAGCAGATGTACCACACTCAAAGTTGTAGATATGATTACCAAAGCTAAAGAAAGATATGATATGGAAGCTTTTTAAGATACACAGCAAAAGGTATGTTCAGTGTGGTGAGTACACTACTCTCCAGACAAGAAACGGTATTACCAAATATCTCCGACTCAGTCGAGCTATCTAACACATTTGCCATTTTTTCAGTGAAAAGGGCGTAAGCTACGAGCAGGCCTAGATGAAACTGACTATGGGACCCTATGTAATCAGGATACCAGAGATGTTTCGTGCAATCTTTGTGAGTTTCATTCCATTTCATCTGATATCATGCTTAAGTTGATAAAACAATCACCCACTAAATCCTCTATCTTAGACCCTATTCCAACAACATGAATATCAGCGCACTGAGCTCGTGTGTATTGATTACGGCACAGAACCTGTCCCTAACAGCATTGCTAATCTCAACGGTGCCCTTTTCTACCCAGCTGCTACTAAATGACAGACAGTTACTACTGTGTGTTGTCTGCACTAGTTAATAACAGAGTTTGCAATCGGTTGACACCGGAACCCATTAGTATGTGAACGTGCCGCATTTTTGCTTTGTTTTACATGTATGCTTTCAGATAACCGTTCGTTCAATTTTACTTAAGTAAAACTAAACAATATTTTGTTTTAATGACCATTTGTCATCAATGAATGCTGATAAGACATTGAGATTCCATGCTGATTGTAATACACCTACATTATAGGGAAGCATAATATACATAAGACACGGCTAATGCTTGTAAACAATTATATTGAACATAATTATATTAATAGCTAGCAATACTTGGATGTCAGCTAAAATTGATTCAGAAACACAATATGTATAATTATTCTACAGCTTCTGTGAAGTTATATTATCAAATACAAAGAGTGGACAAAAAACGAGCGAAGCGTAATGTATTACAAATTTGCATTGCTTCAATTGGTCAATAAAATATGTTTTAAACAAGAGTGGACAAAAGTTTGCTCACCCCAATTCATAAACCATGCATTAACCACTGTTCAACCATTATTGAACTGTCGCTGATATATACAACACCCACATTTGCTTTCAGCCTTTGATTTGTACCACTTGAACTGAAATTAAATTTTGGGTTTAGTGTATACTGAGATACAATGCAAGGTGCTCAGCATCGTTATGACTTATGCTGAAAAGGTGACGGGATATGAAGGCTACCGAATCAATTGTGTAATAAATACTGATATAAATGTTGCTATGATAAGATAAATTGATATTTTTCTTCTGTAGTATATATTTCATATTTTTATACCAGGGACCGGTTTCTTTGATTTTTGTTATAACTGTATTCATGAACCAGAATTTTTTGTACCAAAAAATTTAAATTTAAGTGAATTAGGTGACAATATAATAGAATATTTGTACATGTTCATATCAAGAAATCAGAACATTATTTTAATGTCTAGTCTTATTTTAATAGAAGAAGAAGAGCAGAAGAAGAGGAATGTTTATGGAACAAATAACACTGAAATAAAACGAATTAGATATCATATCAGGATGATTCCCATTACGATTCAAAAAGTCGCTGGCATGGAAGGCACCTTATTATAAATAATATGAACATAAATTACAAGTAGTAAATCAGAATACAACATTATTATACAAAATAAAGCAGCTTGCCAAATCAAATTTTAAAAAGGACTGTGCAAATGAAGACGAAAAGTTTGGAGAAATATGGGATATGATTTAAATCAAACATACACTCATTTAAACGTGTTGAAGACAAAAACATGACATTAATCAGCAATATTTGAAAATCGTTAACTTAACCTCAATTCATAAGATCCCAATAATCTTCACCCAGTCGAGCCTGTGAGTCGTGACAGCGTGACACAGACAAATGACAGAATATTAGATTACGTTTAGTATAGTGTCCAAAGCTGTTTAAACTATGAGTAAATATATTTTCCAATATTGATAAATGTGTGTAGTCTTTAATAAAAGTGGCTTTTGGTTTCTGATACAATTACGAGCTAACTGATGTTTGTTCCCCCCTTTGTTATAATCTTGAATGTCGGCGTTTGTAGCCCGGCAATAGAATGCTCAATATTGGCCTGACCCAAAATCCTCTGATATAGTTTTTTTCTCTGCTGATCATTTATCTTTGGTGTCTACATAAAGATATCCAGGGTGGTGGGGATGTGTCACCTTTAAGAAATTTTATTTATTCAAGATGGCCGCCATGGACCCGAAAAAGCTCTGAAAATGCCTCAGCTATGATGTACTCGAGTCTATAAAGGGCAAACACTCGGTTAATATGTCTTGTAACAATGTATGTTTGTCAAATTTTATTCACATATATCTGTACTACATCTTCACTGTTTGAAAATGCAATAATGGAGACCATTTTGGATGCCAAAATAGATGCTGTATGGCTAAAAGTACAGTTATAATCATATGGAACAAAATTATATAGGCAAACGATAACATTAAGGCGATGGGCTCTTTATGGCTACCACGCAACCCCCCCCCCCCCCATCTCAAACGAATGTTTGTTTGGAGCCCTGGGATATACTGAACACAAAATACATGGACATGAATATGTAATATTCAAGTCATTAACATTTAAATTTGAAACAAAGCTGAGTTAATATATGTTTAAATTGTTGACAAAATTCAGAGAATATCACATTTAAAGGATAAACTTATAGAATAAATACGGGAAACCAGCATTAGTTTGCTGTTGGCTCTTTACATCTGCAACCCTGGCCCAACATTAAGCTAACGTCTCGTGCTGCTGAGCTGCGAGTAGGGATCTTTCTTGTGCCTTTATATCAGAAGCTAATTCTGTTTTAATGCTGGTCCACTGTCTGAAGCACTAGCCCAACATTTATCCAACATTGGTTTGTATTCGCGTGCTCGCCGTGTTAGTAGGCCTACTTTAATATAAGGAACGTTGTGACGGAATGGATGGTACGTGTTTGTAGTATATGTTCACCTTATCACTGTTATCAATGATTATCTCCATCATATGTCGTAACTCCCACAACCTAGACCTGCCGTATTAAATATATCAGGCCCATGCAAAGACATTAGCTGGCAAAAACGACATGCTAACCCGATGCTGATTTAATGTTTGGCCAGCGTCGTAGACGGAGGCCCAGCTTTGAACCAGCATCGGAAACAAATATCGTGTAAAGAGAATGACATAGGCATACATGTCATAACCCGGCAAGAACGACATGTACACCCGACGCTGGTTTAACGTTGGGCCAGTGTCGTAGACAGCGGACCAACATTAAACCAGCATTCAGACTGTATCGTGTTTTCGCTACCTCTCGGTCACGGAGGCTGCCCACAATATTGAATCTTTACGAGTGAGCAGAGAAGAAACATTTTGTTTCTTTGAAACTTGAAGGCCAGAGTGTGGTTCGAACCCGCGATCTCCGACTTTCCAAGCTGGCAGGTTTAACCACTTTACCGGGGCCCCCGCTCTCCTACATGTAACAACATGACAAAAACAAAATATTCACCCAATGCTGATTTGATGTTGGGCTAGCGTCTCAGCTAGAGCTCCGGTAATAAATATTGCCTATAGCTACCCCTGTAAAGACAATGGCCTACGTGGCCTCATCCAGCAAAAACGACATGTTCACCCAATGCCGATTTAACGTTGTGCCAACGTCGTATACGGTGGACCAACATTAAACCAGCATTGGGACTATATCGTGTTCTCCGGGAAGGTCATTGAAGTACCGTATTCAAAAGCTTAGGGTTTGGTAATGCTCACTAGAAAAAAGTGTTTTTCGTGAGAAATAGGTAAATTGCATATATTTTAGTGTTTTATGTTGCAATTTTAAAAGAAAAGGGGTTCGTTTTTACTGGTCTCCATTGACAATAATATATAAATAACGTTCGTTCGCGTCCCCTCTCCCATAACAGGCCTCCGTTGGCGAGGATAAATAAATACACATTCATTCAGTAAAGCACCCTTGTCCCAGTTATACACCACATAACGTATCGGCTGCGAAGAGAGCAAACAATATTATACGATATTGTGAATAATTGAATATACAGGCATAATGCATAACAAATAAAAATAAAAGCCTTTTAAGCCAGCAATAATTTTGAAAGATTGATTGTCTTGGAAAAAGGCATAATCAATAAATAAAAGCGTTTTAAGCTGTCATTTTATAGTTTAACTACACTTAGGTATATTAATTAATTAACTACCTTATAAACAGTATATTATTAAAATGAGAACGAATACATGGGATTTAGAGCTATGAGGGTTCTGGGAATTGACCATGTGTTGTCTATATCTTATCTGATAATATGCGCCTCGTTTCATCCATAAATAGACGCTGTATATAGATATATAGATATATTATATTCGTGAACCTTTCAACAGGAGGACTGCTATTTATTATTTAGCGCTAAACCACAGTAAATGCTACTCATCATTCAGATGATGGGAATGACGTCTTTTTACGGTGAGTGGATACTTGTAATTTAATCATTTGGTTTGTTTATCTGTTTTATTTTAGTTTATTTTGTATTCATAAGAGCCCGAGGAAGACTTAAAAGTGACTATTACCCAGGAATATCAAAGACACGCATAAAAAAAAAGTAATAGTAATAAATATTAGCTTAAGTTTCAGTTGTTGTGTCAGTTCGATTATTTACTATGGGCCTCCACTTCTGGGCTTTTTGTGAACAACTTTTGCATACTAGTCGTCAAAAGGTTTATTACATGTAGGATATTGTAAAAATATTCACATTACCATTCAATACTTAAAATCACTTTCGTAGACTTATATATATATAGACTTATTTTGCACATATTTTGAACATATTTTGAAAGGTACATTTTTAAATGCCTGGTTTAAATGACAGATTTAAATGCCTGGTTTGAATGTTTTGCTTAAATGTTTTGCTTCAAATAAAGTCTGGTTCAAATGCCTGGTTTAATTATCAGGTTTAAATACATGTTTTAAATCCCTGGTTTAATGCCTGGTGATTTTAATGATTGGTTCAAATATCTATTTTAAATGCATCGATTAAATACCTGGTTTAATGCCTGATTCAAGGAGCCGGTTTTAAATGCCTGGTTAAAATTGCGTGATTTAAATTCCTGATATAAATGATTGGTTTAAATGCCTGGTTCAAATGCCCAGTTTAAATGCATGGTGTAAATCCCTGATGTTAATATCCTGCTTAAATTGCTGCAAATTTCTGGTGTAAATTGCTTGATTTAAATGTCAGTTTTGAATATCTGTCTTAAAAGGCGGTTTAAATGCTTACTGAAAAGTACTAAAGAACACCACAGTTTGTTTTACTATTTTTTCAGTGTGCCTCATATGTGTGTTAATGCCTACCGATGTATTTGGTGAGTTTTTTTCTATATGTATTTACTTTTTTCCCATACGTTGTCAATTAACTTTTTTGAATTGCAATATGTTATTTGAAGAGTATGTGGAGTGATGTCATGCTTTCTAAGACATATGTGTAGTACTAATAGTAGTAGCAGTAGTAATAGTAGTATTAGTATTAGTATTAGTAGTAAATTGTTGTTTTACGTCATTTTTCGGCAATAATGGTCGTAGTAGTATTACATTGTTTCAGCACTAATGGTTATTTATGTGACTTTGTAATCAATACAAACAGTGCAGTCCATTAATAAGATGAAATAATTTACAGAAGTTGACGTAAGGGTGGGGTGATAGGACATGGTGGATTGCTGCTAGTGTTTTCCTTCACTCGTCCAATGAGGGGTTCTGGGCATGTCCAGGAGATTCACCCAAGGCATGCCCAAATGTCCAGAAACCCGTTTTTCAGACAAAACACGACTCTAACACTCTAATGCCGGTTGTTTCAAGACTTCCATAGCCAGCATCAGTGCCTGCACTGTAGTGACACTGCACTGACAGTGCCTGCACTAATACAAGAGCTGCATTTGCACCGCTGTTGAATAAAAGAGCCAGGGTACGCCACTGGCAATCCGTCCAAGCTTTATGGCCAGACACGTGGTAGCTGCAGCTTCCCTTGGGTGATTGGTATAGATCAGTGCTTCCGTACCATGCAGCAAAGCATGCAACAACCGGAACAGATCCCAGCAACCCTCGGCGGATGGGGGCGGAAGGTACTACTACAAGCAATCATCCCAGTACCACGTCATCATGTGCACATCATTCATATCATCAATGAACTCTACTGTTGTTATTGTATTGCAATGTCACTTAAATAACCATTAGTGTAAAAAAATGGCGTAAAACAATAATTTACTACTATTACTACTACTTCTACATAACCAGAATCCACTGTATGCATATATCACTTTGTTATCCACTCTGGCGTCTGATAGGTAATGCTCATATTGAATGTGCTCACAAAATATCAAAGCAACCCCCAAAAAATTACAGAAAAAAGTACCGCATTTCCCATATAAGGATATTTACATTTTAAAGTATCAGTCTGGAAAACAAAATAAATCTTTTCTCATCCTTTAGTTTTAAGCGTAATTTATATGTTTATATCGCATGTAATTTTGTGATGGCGGGACGCAGACTCAACGAACAGTTACGCCCACCCACCTTCCTGAAATATAATTTCACATATAGAATCATTGAAATTCCAATGTTGTTGCATCTATGAGCATGAATATCATTCCGTCATCAATTAGTTACTCATACACATGTTCTTGTCTGCCACAAAGTGACTCACCCTTTTGAGAATTTTAATCTGTCTATAATCGTTACATAATAAACTCTCAATAATGTTCAGAACAGCATGATTTATGTTCATATCTGGCCTTGAACTTGGCATATTTGGCATGTTATGTTATTTTTCAGGGAGTTAGCTGTATTTTAAAAAACGTGTTTCTAACAGGTGGCAGTGAAGGCACAAACTTTGTCTTCTCTTTCCCTCGCACATATAATGAATACACAACTGAGATAAGAATAACATCACGAGTAGAAAACAGAGTCTCACTCTCCATTGATGGCTTTATGTACGTGTACGAAATACCGGCTAGAGGGAGTGTCACTCATAAAGGGGACTCTTCCACAAGGGTGACTTCTGGCCTTGAGAATAAGGGTTTTGAGTTGACGTCAGATTACCCTGTGACGGCTACGTTAGGCTCTTCATCTCATGATTCCACCCATAGTCCAGATGATAGACTTCTCAGACCACTGACTTCAGACGATACAGAATTCTTCATCATCAGCTTCTTGGGATCAGCCGTATCTGACGCTGATTTTCCTCTGTCATTCTTCACAGTCACTGCGGCTGATGATGATACATCTGTATCTATATTTGATAGCGATGGGCAGAGCTACTCAGATCAAGTACTTGACAGGTAACATACCATACAGCCAGCCTGCCATTCAGAGAACCATTGATGTTAAAGTGGTTTTACATTAATGCAACGATATTAAAAGTTAACCTTATTGGAATTCCCGATTTACAATAATCTGCAAAATAAGAGTCGTTTTATTTCGAGTGAAATATATACAAATCTATAGATGTAAAACAACACCAGGATTAGATAATAAATCTTTAACAGCTCGTTTCTGCACGCACGTGAAAAAACACATTTATTATAATTACTGTATATTAGTCAATTTACATAAAAGTTCGCTCACATTGTACTAACTTCTTGTACATTATTCAGTCATAGACATCTTCGTTTTCAGATATCAGGTTTATACGGTAGATGCTTATGATATGGGTTCCTCTACTACAGACTACACCGGTTATTCCATTACATCCGACAAACCAGTCAGCGTCTCTGCTGGACATGGAAATGTCAAGGTAAGAAAATACATCTTATGCCTGCAGTAAATACTGTTTAATTATACTTTGGAAAAAGGTAAGTCAATGTATTATACAACGTGCATGATACATGTAAGATATCTGCTAGAGGCTAAGGTAAGTCGATACCTGCACAAAATATTGTTTACTACTTGCAATGCGCTTACAAATCCAACATCAGTAATATTGTTAATGAGCTGCCAAACTGATCAAAAAGTACTGCTACTACTACTCAGACCAGATATTATTATAGATAGGTATATAGATATGTTGTTGATGACAGACCTCTAAATAACGTGGGCTTTTCTATTATGTGTTACATGTGCTATGAATGCAAAATCTACAAAAACAAACTCACCATATATATTCCGTCACTATGGAATTCCAAGACACGTTATATCTGACAATGGCGTCAGTTGTCATGCTTGGAATTAAAAACTGAAATAAAGAAATGGATAGTTTTGCAGTTTGATAGCAATACCTATCAATACTTTATAGATGGTAAAATCATAGTTCTGTATCTGCAGGTTGGAAGTTATACTTTTCAATACATCATGGATAGCATTCCTAACACATCAGACCTCGGACTGGATTACACAACTTTGCCTGTTGGATTCGGTGATGTCACTGATGGTTACTTTATCCGAGTTGTGGCTACAGAAGACAATACATGGGTCCTTATTGCAACTCGATCGGAGCGGCTTAGAAAAGGAGAATATTTGGAAGAAGAAATTAATAATGGGCAAAAGGTTGCCAAGGTATGTGTAGATAATATTAAATTAGGTCTATTATACCACCATTAATTTCTAGTGTATATCCTAAAAATCATACTTTGAATTAATAATAATTATGTCCTGTTCATAATGTTGTGTTACTGATTCTAATATATGTTTACAAAACAAAGCCAGTAACAGTGGGTTGAATCAACTACTCAATGTAATATTATGTTACAAATGCATACATATTTTTTCGCCTAAACATTGTGTATTTAACCCTTTGAGCCCTCACGATGCATTAAAGCATCATTTGATATCCCTAAAAACACACTTAATTTTCCTACAACTAGTGGTTTTAGAATGGAAATTTATATGAAACTGGTTTACCAATACATGGCAATTTTCTTCAATTTTCTACCCCCACCAAATCATCTTCATCCACTACAAGTCGAGAATTGTAGCAGTAATTCGGGGCTTGTAGTGGATGAAGATGACAATGGAAAACTCAGACTTGAAAGGGTTAAATTGTGACAATTGCATCATTTTCTTCCAAAACAGAAACCTCCAAAACTAACTGCGTGACTTTTCTTTAATTGAGTAGATTGCCTGTACCAATCCATGTTTAGCGGCACAGCTCAGTAAGAATGAGGCATCACTTGGTGACATGTACCAGGGCTGGGCTCAGATGGGAGACACCATGACAGTGCTCACTCCTGACACGGACTTATCTACAGATCTAATGTTTGTCACCCCAGAACTAACTGAAGAACAACACCTGGTTAAACTGAGTGTGATTGTGTCATCAGAAGAAACTGACAGTCTGTACCTGAATGGAGATAAACTAAATGTGAGTGTTAATAGTAATAAGAAACTGACAGTCTCTACCTGAATGGAGATAAACTCAATGTAAGTGTTAATATTAATAAGAAACTGACAGTCTCTACCTGAATGGCGCCAAACTCAATGTGAGTGTTAATACTAATATGAAACGGACAGTCTGTACCTGTATAGAAATAAACTCAATGTAAGTGTTAATAGTAGTGTTAAGAAACTGACAGTCTGTACCTGAATGGAGATAAACTCAATGTGAGTGTTAATAGTAACAAGAAACTGACAGTCTGTACCTGAATGGAGATAAACTCAATGTGAGTGTTAATAGTGATAAGAAACTGACAGCCTGTACCTGTATAGAAATAAACTCAATGTAAGTGTTAATAGTAATGATAAGAAACTGACAGTCTGTACCTGAATGGAGATAAACTCAATGTGAGTGTTAATAGTAATAAGAAACTGACAGTCTGTACCTGAATGGAGATAAACTCAATGTGAGTGTTAATAGTGATAAGAAACTGACAGCCTGTACCTGTATAGAAATAAACTCAATGTAAGTGTTAATAGTAATGATAAGAAACTGACAGTCTGTACCTGAATGGAGATAAACTCAATGTGAGTGTTAATAGTAATAAGAAACTGACAGTCTGTACCCGAATGGAGATAAACTAAATGTAAGTGTTAATAGTGATAAGAAACTGACAGTCTGTACCTGAATGGAGATAAACTCAATGTGAGTGTTAATAGTAATAAGAAACTGACAGTCTATACCTGAATGAAGATAAACTCAATGTAAGTGTTAATAGTAATAAGAAACTGAAAGTCTCTACCTCAATGGAGACAAACTCAATGTAAGTGTTAATAGTAATAAGAAACTGAACGTCTCTACCTGAATGGAGATAAACTCAATGTAGGTTACGATAAGAAGGTTATGGCAATGTCCATTAATAGAGATACACTTGATGTAAATGATGTGTGGATTATCAAGTAATATAAGGTGGGTAGATATTTGTTTTTTTGTTTTAAATTTATGTCTGTTTTTTACATTGACACGAAATCGTGTATTTGTTTTAAACATTGATTGTTTTAATTATAAACACTCACTGGGTAAATATTTCAGGAGTCAGGAGCACCATCATATTAACATCAAATTTTATAAACTTAATATTTTAGTGTGAACATGCTGTTGTTAGTTTGGTATTTTTACTTTACCACTTTAACTATACAAAACGAGATTGTTCTACTATTAATTGTCACTTAAATGGCCATACTGGCCGAAAAGAAGTGACGTTAAACATTTTTTACTTATTTACATATGCATGGTTATATTTGTAGAAAATTAAAAAAGGTAAACAACGGTGTGGTAAGTAAAATATATCTGAACAAATGATCACATTCACCATATATGTTACATTTATTATCATTGTATACGCGTTATATGTGTTGAAGTCTTCAAAGTTAGTGTAGCTGTTGAGAAATTAGTAGTTTGATAAAAACGTGAAATGCAAATCATATTAGATCACAAAGCAAACTAGAGCACAAGACCAGATAAATTCAAGCGCTACCACTCGATATGAAAAATATTATTTATATCATTTTTTTTACACTGCTACTCTATGATACATTATTTTATGCAAGCGAGGAGGTCCTTCCCTGGCCACTAGCATGCTCCTAAGAAATATTATTACACAAAGGAGATGATTTGACATAACGCACTTCACAGTGTAAGTTGTTCTAATTTCAAAACATAGATTTAACCACACTTTGAAGAAAATACTTGGTATGTTTGATGTGTATGACCAGAATGTATTAATTTTATAAAACATGAAGCCACCCATTTCGTCAAACAATCATCACATTTGACTTAGCACAGCTCTGAAAGGACACACCTTTATTAAGTCTTAGATAGTGGCCGAAAAGTGATGTTGAAAATCAAACTTACTTAATTACTTTGTGGGAGCAGAGATAGTCACGATGAATGAAGTCAGGCTACCAAGTGAATATGATTTATGCCAATCATGTCTTCAATAACCAAACACATCTCAAAAAAAAGAAACAAGTGGCAAATACTATCCTTTGTATTAGCATAATTAAGTGCTACTTGAAAATCCTAATTCAGATATCCTTTGTATTAGCATAACTATGTGCTGCTGTGTAATCTTTTTAAACATGTTTAAACTAAATAATATTACCTCATCTATCATTTGATCATTATATGAACTAACTAAACTTGTTTCCAATCATTATTTAATATCCCGATGTTAACTTTCCATACATAGCTATTATTCTATAACCAATGTTTTTTTGTTATTGAAATGTTCTCATTGTTGTAGGATTTAGCAATCATGGGAACAGACCAGATCAATGGATTTAGTCACACTACCCTGTCCTTGTCACATGATACTGCTTACAATCTTCTTGCAGTTGATTCAAATCAACGTTTCTCAGCACATCTACACACGACAAACCACGGGGTTGAAAAAAACTATTACACAAAGGCCACTAGCATCGGGTATAATGGTAAGATGTATGTCTGTATGTCTGTAAATGCAATTTAGATAAATTTATCCCTAAATGCTTTAATTCTGGTTATAAATTTAATGAAGATAGTCTACAGTTTTAAGACATGATTGTGTTGCAGGAACAGAAAGCACAAACTTCATATTAGCCATGCCACCATCTAGTGAAATCCGATATCCATACATTGATATTTCTTCAAACGTAGAAACCATTGTGACTCTTCACCAAGGAGAAGACTCGTGGGAGATATATGTACCAGCTGGAGGTTCTGCAAGACATAACTTATCGGATTCTGACAGGGTAATTAGCGGTGTTGAGACAAAAGCTTTTGAAATTATATCAGATGTGCCTGTTACAGTGTTATTGAGAACAAGTGGCCATGCAGGGTATGGCTATCCTGACGATATACTTGTGAAACCTATTCATTTTGACGACACTGAATTTGTCATCATGAGTTATATCGGAGAAACCACTGACGACCGTGGACCAGGCTCTTACTTCATGGTAATGCCTAAATTAGCTGGAACTCGTGTCGATATTTTCAGATATGAAAATGATATGTGGGTAGAACAGTTTTCTGATATCATTCAAAAATATCAGGTTCTAACTCAAGATGCATAATATACCAGTAACATACATGAAGATTTTACCGGTTGGCGGATTGTGGCTTCCCAGCCGATAGCGGTGATATCGGGAAGTGGACGTGCTCACTTTGGAAATGAATATCAATCTCAACACGTTTGTGACGCTCTACCCAGCAGAGCTGCCTCTGGAACTGAATATGTTACTTCTCCTGTTGTACTTGGTATTGATTCCACTTTCTACAGATTAAGAATAGTATCTGCCGAGGATGATGTGACAGTGACAATACCTGAACTTGGCATTTCGCGACGTATCCCGGTGGGAGAATTTCTTGAATACGACAGCAACTCCTTAACAAGCATGATGCGGGTACATTTACTATATATGTTCAATACATTTCATACAGGCAGCAACCTAATATTGTGTATATTGGTAAATGCAATATTTATCGTTTTATATGTATATGGATATATGCAATATATTGCTATATTGTTGTACTATTATTTTAATGTTTACTTTTTTAGATTTCATGCACTTCTTCGTGTTTAGTTTCTCAATTTACCATGGACTCAACTGAAAATAATGCACACACAAGAACTGGTGGTTCCATGATGACGTTAACCCCCACAGATAAATTTTCAACTGAGCAGATTTTCAAGTCGTCTGGTTTGAGTGCCACATACGGGATAGGTGTGTTGATGGTTATAGTCAACAGATACCCTGTGGAGGGTCTTTATATCAATGACCAGACCCTGGATGTAAGTATTAATAGTAGTAGTAGTAAATTATTGCTTTACGTCACTTTTCGGCACCAATGGTCATTTAAGTGACATTGTAATACGATAAAAAATAGTGCAGTCCATTGATGGGATGAATGATATATAGATGATGACGTGAGGGTGGGGTGAAAGGGCATGGTGGGTAGTTGAGAGTGTTTTCCTTCACTCGCCCAATACAGGTTTCTGGGTATGTCTAGAGGATTTACCCCCAGGCATGCCCAGAATTCCGGAGATTAATTTTATTTTCCTTCAAAATACGGGTATATTTTAATAATCAAACCATGGATGTGAGTATTGATAATCATACCCTAGATGTAAGTATCGATAAATAAACCCTAGATTTAAGTTTAGATAATCAAACTCTAGTTGTACGGTTAAGTATTATTATTCAGACATTGGATATAATGCCATTATTCAGACATTGGAGTTTTAATAACCGGACATTGAAAGTAAGTATTAATAACCAGACAATAATAGTGTGCAGTGATTACATTATTGTAAGCAACTTAAAAACAGTCATTAAAATTAGTATTTTTGATTGCCCTGAAAAAGTTTAGACTAGCACAACCTGTTTATTACAGAGATAAAAGAACAGTTGCTACTATTAGAACTTTTAACCCACATTGATTGCAGATCATTAGATAGGTGTTACATCTGTTGCATGGTGTATATCATGGTCCCTAATTAATTAGTCTGCTTCAACCATCCACGACAAGCTGCAGCCTTCTGGACTCCAGCCATGATCGTCGCGAGATTATAAGCGGTGTACCGGTATCAGCAGAGGTAGTGCTGTTCTGGCGTCAGTTATATCACTGATGTGGCTGCGGTGGAGCCATCAACTACCGGAAAAAACTGTGTTTCACATTAACCCTTACAACTCTGAAATAATGTTGTATCAATCATGGAGACCAATTTGAATTTAAAATCCTCATAAATGTCTAAGTTAGATATCTCTGATTCATTTGAATACCTATGTTATTGGTCTATGGCCGTTATAAATATTTTATTTTCCACAGTGTGGGTCTAGCTTTAGACATCAGAATCTGACGTCTGAAGATTCTGACGACTAAAGTCGATCTCCTCGCTCTAAGGGTTAAGTCTATCACTATTGTTATCCCGGGGCCTATCACATCCTATTTTCATACTAGAAAAAATGAAGATATTGATCCACTTCCGGCTGGAATCAAAATAAATAGTCAAACAACAGACACTATTGTCCCCATCACAGGACACTTATGTGTATTGTGTAAACATGACAAACAACATTTCACTATATTAATAAATTATATATTAATATATATCAGTATTTATGTATTCTACCAACACCTTGTGGATCGTAAATATATGTGTGGCATACATGAATGTAGGCCAATATTAAAATAATGGTATAATGAATATATTAGCATCACAAGAAAAAGTAATATTTGAGGTATTTTTTTGCAGAATTTAGTTTGTAGTATTTAACATTTATATGCAGATGACATTTCGTATCCAGCTACATAATTACAAAACCCTATTTGAGATTACTGTAGTTTGTGGTAGCAGAGTAACACATTGTGTGCATCCAACATACTAAAATTGTCATACACATTAAATAATATGCAACTAAATTTTAAAAAGTATAATCAAAGGAAAGTATTTGATACTTACCATGCTTATCTATTGTTTTGTGACGAAGTCACACATGTGATATTTTCAATTTCAGTTTTTATATAATTTTTTTCTTCAGAATTACCCTTGGAAAATATACGAAGAGTTTGCCAGCACAGCATACGAAATGCACGATGGTGTGACATATAGAGTGTATACAGACAACCCAGATTTGAGGTTCGCTGGGTATTTGTTGTCGGCATATCAACGCAGAGATACAACCTACTCTCCGTCATCTACGACCAGCAACATCGGATATGGCAGTAAATCTTATTCAATTCAATGATTACAATAATACATTTCATAATACATCTCATATTAGAAGCTGATCAGGAATTACATCTGTATCCTAATTATTTAATCAACGAGTTATGTAAAGAAAATGTTCACTCACTACTTGAAAACAAATACATTACATTAGTCAAATTGATGATGATCAAGTATTTTTAAGCTTGATTATGGGAGAAATATTGCAAAACTATTTCTTAAGTGCTAATGCAAAGATCGCAGACTGCTGTCATTAACAAATAGATGGTTATATGTGTTTGCAGTATTAATCCAGATGATGTATAGATTGATGCATAAGCGTTTTTTTTATTTTTATTTTTCTTCACCAGGTACATAAAGTCACATGAGGAGGCGGGAACTGTCATTCAGGGATTTGATGTTGCTATGTTATAATGTTATAATAAAGTCGAGTGTGCAAATATTTTTGTATGTGTTACGACATTGCTACTCCACAAGTATCTGACAATAATCTTCAAGCGGGTTGCCAGGGGCGGACCATGGTTCCTCCGCTTATGAGTGAAGATAATGCAGCTCTTTCATCAGTGAATCGTCATTGATGTGACCACGGTAGGGAATTAGGCTATAGGCAATATGAGCCGGGCCACTGAGGACCTAGGGTAGGAAAGACAGATCAAATAGATAACATTTGGGTAATGTCTGGGATGTTAAAATTGTTTGGGCATTACGTATGGGCAGAGCATTCCATAAGGCTGGGTCATCTATAGCGAAAAACTCTTGAAACAGTCTTGCTTTTTCTTATTTAATTATTTATTAGGCTTTATATACACAAATATATGTAGGATCCTAACTTCGTTCAGTTGATGTGGCAGTTATCCCCGGCTTCTCGGACGCGGGATGTTGTGGACGACCGCCTCGTTTCCGTACCTTGGTGACAGGTGCACACAATTGCAAACTGTGCGGCTTTGGTATTTTTGGTATTTTTGCCGCACTTCAGGCGTTACACTCGGCGGCTACGGACGTGTCGTAGTTCGCTCTCGCTAAGTCAGATAGGACGTGCCGTGCGCGGAGGTTGTGCTTTGTTGTTGCCAAATGTCAAACGAATAAACATGACAAGTGGAGGAAGAGTTTTATGATTTGTTTGGAACCGTCGACTCGACGGAGGAGGAGGAAGTTTGAGTTTAAATGGTGAGATCGGGCAGATTCCCTCGTCGGCCATTGTGACCCCACACTAGAGGCTCCGACGGTCACTTACAGGTACTCTCGGGGCTCCCCTTTACCCCATATATATACAATAATCGTACAAATATGCAATTGTAAGTAAAATTGTGTACATCAGGATGTCGAATACAGGTGACCAGCATCCTAACTAAGCTCGACATCCAGGATAAAATTTATATACTTGGTAATTACATTTAAAATTACACTTAAAAGTGAAATTAAATAAAAATATATTATACATATTTTTGTTTCCCGCGCTAAAAACCAGAGATAAAAAAACTACATCTTAGTATAAAAGTAGCAAAAAAAACCTGGAAATCGTAGAGACTTATAAAACAACTACAATCAGAGCAATTTTTAAAAACATGCAACTTTATACACGGTAATTCCACTTAAAAAGTAAAATTAAATACAAAAATATATTATTCCTAATTTTTGTTTCCCCCGCTAAAACCTGAGATAAAAAAACTACATGATAGTATAAAAATAACAAAAAAACCTCTGGAAAGCGTAAAAATTACAAGTGGAGCAATTTTTAAAAGCACGCAACTTCATAACATCATAATTATTTTAGTTTTATAAGGTCTTCACAATTTCAACGTTGTATATATTTGCTTGACTGTGGAGCAAAAAGAAGGTGACCAGGGTGCCCTGAGCCACCACACAAGTTCAGTTCATTATGCACTCGGGCCAAATACCATATAATATCATGATAATGCAATAAAACTATACTATATTAAGAGTATTTATAAAGACAATAATACAATTATGTGGTATTAAATAGAGCCCTCGACACGTAAATAACGTTATTCCCTTGAGAATAAAAGTACTTTGATTAGTCTAAATTGCATCTGCTGGCGTCAGCTCGCATAGCCGTCGCTCAGCCGAAAAAAACTATCTATACTATACTATACTGAGTTGGACTGGTGGCTCTCGCCTGCCAAACACATGAGTATCGACACATGAGAAGCCACCTTCATTCTTAGGAAACATAGCGAAAAAAACCCAGACTGGAACAGAATATTCAACAATGGGTTGTATTAAAGCTTTATAAAGTTTAATGCATAGCGGGAAGCTTTCTACCATCAATATAGGTTGCGGGAGTATGGATGATATGCCATGCATATTGAATTATTGTCTTACGGGCATTCAAACATAATGTGATATTGAAATATTTTGATTATGATGATTTAAATATCACACGCACGACTGACGTCCACAGTTGCTTGTCCAAGTACAAACGTTATCACAGTTAAAATCGTCCTTAAACTTTAAATAATAAAAATACCGTGCAAGCACTCGAATACCCCTCGGCTCATGCAGTGACTCTATATATGCCAGGTTTCAAGCCAATTAATTGAAAATAAGAACGATTTATTAAAATTGATAAAACCAAAATGGCCGCCACAGCCTCGTTTTCAGTCTCACATGAAAACGGACAATACTAATAGACCCACAGACCCAGAAAACATATATATATACCTGGTTTCGAGGGAATTCTGAATTGAAAAAAAAAAAAAAAAATTGGCGGCCATTTTGATTATCGGTGGAAAGATGAAATTCTAATCAGGTCATTTCCATACTCATGGGTAACTTCACATAAAAAATTTGAAGAGATCCAATAATTATTTTTCACGTTATCGCGTTAACAAGGAATTATTGAACTAAAAAATCAAGATGGCCACCATAGCCTCGTTTTCAGACGCACACTAAAACGGACAATGCCAATAGACTCGCAGACCCCGAAAACCTATATATACCAGGTTTCAAGGAAAATCTGAAAAAAAGTATCAAAAAAAACGTAATCGCCAGGTGGCGGCCATTTTGATTTTCGGTTGAAAGCTGAAAATCTAATCTGGTCATCTCATACTCATGGGCAACATCACAAAAAAATTGGAGAGATCCGATAATTATTTTTCAAGTTATCGTGTTAACAAGGGATTTTGTAAATGAAAAATAAAGATGGCCGTCATAGCCTCGTTCTCGGTTGCACGCGAAAACGGACAATGCCAACAGACTCACAGACCCTGAAAACCTATATATACCAGGTTTCAAGAAAATTATAAAAAAAAAAAAAATACGTCAAAAAAAAAAAATTAGTCGCCAGGTGGCGGCCATTTCGATAATCGGTAGAAACATGGAAATATATTCAGGTGATCTCCATACTCATGGGTCCCTTCACGTACAAAATTGGAGAAATCCAATAATTAATTTTCAAGTTATCGCGTTAACAAGATTTTTTTTTAATCTTCGACTTTGACCTATGACCTTGGGTAAAAAAAGTGCAGGGAGGGGTTGAATGTTTGTGTGAATTATGAATATAATCTGTTGCACCATGTTGGCGTAGTAGCCAAAAGTGTGTGTGCGGCGGCGCACGAAGGGGACGACAATACCCCTTCGGGCCCAACGGGCCGAAGGGTAAAAAGTATTCAATTGACGCACAAAGCTTGTCGATGTTTGCTCCAGGCGCAAGTCCTTTGGTAAACTATTCCAAATGCTAACTACGCGATTAGAATAGAAATGTTTAACCATCTTAGTTCTGACTTGTCTCGGATAAAAGAGTGATCCGTCCTGACTTGACCGTAGTCTTTTTTCAGGTTCGTAGTATCTCAATAATGATGCAACACTATTAGAAAAATCAGACACAAATAGTGATTTAAAAAGAAGTTTGATGTCCATCATCTCTCTGCGAAAAGACAATGGTGAGATAAATTATGTAAGAGCTCACAGCGTTCCTTATAATCAATAGTTGGATAATGAAGGGCATATCTCCGTTTAATTGACTCTATTTGATTTTGGTGAACGGAGACCAGACTGGAACTGAATATTTAATAATGGTGTGTATACTTTAACAATTGTGAAAAATCATATTCTTGCGAAGCAAGAAAATGAATGGAGAGAGGCTTTACTAAATAAACCAAAATTAAGAACTTACATCACTTCAAAGCCAATTTTTATACTGAGAAATATGTTAAAAAGTATACATGTAAACGTGAGAGATTTCTGTTCGCCCAGTTACGTATAGGTATCTAGCTCTTGAAATTGAAACTGGAAGATACAGAGGTATTGCAATTGAGAAGAGGCTATCTCAATTTTGTAAATCTTTGGTAGAAGACGAGGTTCATTTTTTGTGTATTTGTCCATTATATGTCGCAAAAAGATTTAAATTATACACCAGCATCATTGAAATAAACGAACTTTTTGAACCGATGGAAATTAATACAGAATTCCAGTATTTAATGCAACTAAATTCAGGAGATGTTCTTCACTTTGTCGATAAAGCATGGAAAATTCGCAAAGAGTTTATGTAAAATTAACAACTATAATATGAAGATGTACTCTTACATTGTTTTTATAATTTAAAATATGTTATAAAAATTTATATATTTTATAGAACTTCCTATGTCGCATCACGCATATTGTTTAAATATTGTTACTCTATTTGAACTGATCTATAAGCCCATGTCGGGGCTGGGTGTGCATTAATTTTTGATGTTTGTTATGACTCAACGAAGTTTTGTAACACAGATCAGTATAATAAACAAATAGTAGGCCTACTGATTGGCAGATCAGTAGAGAGAAGTGGCTGCGATGTTTATGATTATGAACCACCTAGTGTGAATACACCAAACTTGATCAGCTTTGATACTTTATGTCCTCTAATAGTTGAAGAAATATGCAAAACCATCATGTGCTGCCCCACAACATCATGTGTGCTAGACCCACTTTGACAACACAAGCTGTATGAGAAGCATCAGTCAGTATATCGGATACGTCATAGCACTGAAACGGCATTGACACGTGTTCAATGAATATGAATGACAGCTATGAATGACAGTAAGGCGACAGTCTTGGTGTTACTTGATCTCTCTGCAGCTTTTGACACCGTTGACCATAGTTTCTTGTTGGAGAGATTGAAGCAATGTGGTATTTCAGGTACACCTCAGTCTTGGTTTAAAATCTTACTTGGAAAATAGATCTGGAGAGGTTCACCTTCACGGAAGCAGTTCAGCTTCGTCATCATTAGGATTCGGTGTTCCACAAGAGTCTGTGCTGGATCCAATTTTATTCACAATCTATACCATCCCCCTGGGTGCGATAAGTCGTCGTCATGGTGTCCAATATCATCTCTATGCTGATTGGCACTCAACTGTATGTATCCTTTAAACGTCAACGGCAAACGATGTGAAATAGTCACTAGATGGGGCTATTGTTACTGATAGTTGAGCGAGGTGACGTCGCGAATCTGGAAGTGACGTAATTTGAGCCAGAGAGAATCGTCTGCAAGACTGTCTGTCACACAAACAACATACAACTTGTCAACATAGATTGACACAGTGCCGATAAAATGTTCTTTTGAACGATTTGAAGTACTGTCAGCACTTTTTGTATTAATCATATTAATTATAGATTTATCTTGACTTTTCCAACTAACTTAGGTAGGCTCTAGCCTAGGTTATTCAACTTTGTGAACTGTATTGACTACTCGTCTACTGTTCTCTCACACGACGCGGACCACAACTGACAACACACTGCAAAATCCCACCCCAACCGTTTCACGCGTGGCCAAGAAACGGTCAACCAAGCTTTCCTAAACCTACTATGATATAGACTACCTACTATTTGAACAGTGTCAGTGACGTGTATACAATTTATATATTATTTATAGTCTAACTGTAACATTATCATATATACTGATAAAATAGGCCTGCCAGTCCCAGGTTGTTTTTTCAAGCCTGTACTTATACTTATAGTGATAGAGGCGCGGCACATGTCTGACACTGGCCGCATTTTGGTCATCTGGACCGGGAGACGATGTTGACTGTCAGTGTCTTAATACTCATAGGTCTAGTCTAGATCTAGAATATTCTGGGTTAACCTGTTCTACTTCAATTTAGCAAAATTCAACAAAAAATAACGTGGTATTAGGGTCTAACTTTATGCCGTTTTCTGGTCCTTTTCGTTACTATTCGATATTTACTATTTGTTACTATTCGCCGTTTCGGGGGACCAAGGCATTTACCAGTCCAGCCCCAGGGCCCCAAGCAGTGCCAGTGCCAGTCAAGACATAGACTAATTAGCTTCCACCTAGGTGGAAGCTGGTCCAAAATGAAAGTCGGCGTTTCAGTAGGCCTATCTGTCTACAGCTCTAGACTACTCAGTCAATTCTCAAGCGATGTTCATGAAATTTTGTAAACCCTATTTTCTAGTCATTTGCCACCTCTCCTGACAATTTCGTAAAAAAAAAGTATTGTATAGACTATAGGACCTATAGTCAACTTCAAAAGTTAAACCATTTGACATGGAGTAGATGTCTATTTATGACGCTCCTCTATAAACCATTAAGAGGGCTACCATTTAATATCTAGGGGGGGGGGGCGGGCAGGGATATTGGGATGGACCAAAATATTTTTTTCAATATGATCCAGCTCATGGTTATTTTTTTCCAGCTGTACGGTTAACAAATTATTTATTTCAACCACTTTTGGAACGACTTTCATAAATTGCCAATGTATTATTTATTAAGGCTATATAATATGATATTAGCCTAATATTTTGCAATGTGAGAAACTGAAAATCTCCAGAATCTTCATAATTTCATCGGCTAGAAAATAGTTTACTACGCCAAAACATGTAGGCTTGCCCGATATGCCATAAATTATTTATTTCAAATGGGATCGACATCAATTTTTTTATTTCACCTTCTCACTGCCTTTAATTATTTATTTCGAAAATATCCCTGCCCCCCCCCCCCCCCTGGATATTGAATGGTTGCCCCCTAACTAAATTTTGTTTTATTCTCAGAATTGCTTTACATGTCAAATGGTCTAACTTTTGAAATACTCAATGGAATTTCATGAAATTCTCAGGGTTGTTACAAGGGCGGATCAAGGATTTTAAAAAGGAGTGGGCGCAGCGGGTTCGGGGGCACCAAACATTTTTTTAGCCAATTTAACAAACTTTTAAAAGAATTTGGCGCATAAAGGGGTGGACATGGATCCGCACCTGAATTAAATGACTGAATAAAAATTGATGCAAAATTTTATGACAATCGCTTGACTGAGTAGTAACTTTAAAAAAAGTAACTTTAATTTTGGACCATCCTACATCGTCGAAGAGACTATAGGCACACACTAGCCATATAGTCATAGACCCAAGGGCGGATGCAAGATTTGAAATAGGAGGGGACGTGGGTTTGGGTATAGCCCTGGGTCAATTTAAGGCTGTTTTAGGGGATTTGTTAGAAAATTTGGTGCAAAAAAGGGGGTTATGATTGCACCCCCTTTCTGGATCTGAGAGCTGATAGACCTGGAGATTTATTTTCAGCAAATTGAGCTATAAATAAATTTACCTAATGACATTCCCTAAATCATAAAGAGATCAGGACCATTGGGGGCCATAAGGGACCAGTGGGGATGTTTTGAATATTTTTATTAGTCTATATATTTGTCTGTAGGCCTACTGTATTTTGATATGCATGTCTTTTATGTATATGTTAATAAACATATTATTTATAACATACAATGGGAGGGTAGGTCCAGCACAATAATAATAATAGAGGCAGTGTTTTATCTTTTTTTTTCAAACATGGTATCAGATCTAAGGGGATGCAGGGATTACCAACCTATCACCGGGATAACATTAAAATGGTCCAGGGCTACTGCATTTAGATGCGTACCAAGTCCTACGGGCAAGGATCGAAAGCTTTCTATAAAAACAATACAGAAAATATAATTCAGCCCCTTAGGCTTATGTTAATTTATGTTTGACTGAATGAATAAGAAAGCTAAGTTAGCTTATGTGGACTAAATAGATATATAACCTACTTAGCCTGCTTATTATAGTTATAGCCTATTTTAGTGGAATGTAACATATATTATACCCACTATGTCTATGTGAGGAGACAGTGGTGTATCCAGAATGTGCAAAAGGAGGGGGCGTAAACCACCTTTTGGCTGAAAAAAGGGGCGTTGCTTCACTTTATTAACAAAAATGCATGAAAATACAATATTTTCACCAATAAGGCGGGGGGGGGGGGGGTGGCGTACGCCGGGTACGCCCTATGCTGGATTCGCCACTGGGAGAAGTATTACAGCAACATGCAAAATCAGGCCAAAATCTTTTTTTTTTTGGGGGCTCTTTGATATGTCTTAACATGTCAACATGGCCATTGACTCACATTGCGTATTAGGTTTTACATTAAAATTTTGTGTTGCACATTAACCATTAAAATGAAAATAACTCCAAATTCAAATTTCAAGTTTTATTGGGAGGTTCCGTAAAGTTGACCCTAAATAACAAATGTAAAATAATGAACAGTAATAAAAAAAATCAGTCAGAATTGTACTTCTTCATCATCATCTGCTATTCCATTAAGTCAATATTAAATGGCATTTTGAATGGCATGCATTGCACTAGTAGCTCAATTAACTCATTATATTAAATCGCCGTAATGAATTGACATCAAATAAATCGATTAATTCAATATAGTAAATAGCCAAATGAGTTAATATATTAAATCAATTGCATGAATAAGCATATTAAATTGACCAAAAGTTATAAATACACATATTAAATCAACAAAATACATCAATATATTAAATCGACAAAATGAATAAATGTAACAAAAATGAATTATTGGAACTGACAGAAATAACCTAAAATGTATAAAACATACATTCATATTTTGCTAAAGGATTTATAAATGCATTAAAACTATGTGAATGTAGCAGAATTAGTTCACAATGCGATACATTATATAAAGGGATGTGATGTAGTAAATCGGTGAACAAATTGTGCGTAATAGTGGTGGACACGAGAAAGAATTTGTCTAACATTGGTCCAGGGCCGTAGACGATGCACTAACATTTAGCCATGAATACAAATATTACAAAATTACTCTTAAATTCAAAATGGCCACTAGACAGCCATTTTAAAATTGTTTGCTCCCTAAAGTTAATCAGGTCAGTGACTGACATTGCTGTCCATATTTGCCAAATAAAAAGAAAATCTGCTGGAAACTTTTTCCTGAAATGTGCTAACAAGTATTTCCTTATTAGTGGCCCTAGTAATTGAAGGGTTGATAATATAGGAATCAAAATGTCACCAAAAATCCCCTGGTGTTATTTGATGGCTATGTGAAGTATGAGGAAGCAGAAGTTCATAGATCAGCTATCATGAAAGATAGAAAGACTGGCCGCCATTTTGGATTTTAAAACTGCGAAATTTGTCATGGGTTATCCTTGTGTGAGACATTACATTTTGTTTTATATTCATGGTCCAGCTATTTCGCTTTTTTCTTTTTTGGAATAAGTAAATATCATAAAATTATTAAAATTCAAAATGGCCACTAAACGGCCATTTTGAAATTGTTTGCTCCCAAAAGTTAATCAGGTCATTGGCTGACATAGCTGTACATATTTGCCAAATTAAAAAAGGATCTGAAGGAAACTTTTTCCTGAAACGCGCTAACAAGCTTTTCTTCGTTAGTGGCCATCGTAATTTCTTCGTTGGTGGCCATCATAATTTTTCCATCACTTTCACATGGCCGATATTTGATAAACCGTGCTAGATGGCTAGACCATTACTATAAAACGAAATTTGAGATTTCAGGTGAGGATGCATCTTGAAAAATGTTGACTCGATCAATTTCAAAATGGCCACCTATCGGTCACTATTTACGTTCACATTGCTGATATTTGGTAAACTGTGCTAGATAGCTAGACCATAACTATAAAACAAAATGTGACATTTCAGGAGAGGATGCATCCTGAAAAATTTTGACTTGATCAAATTCAAAATGGCCGCCTATTAGCCATTATTTATTTTCCCATGGCCGATATTTGGTAAACCGTGCTAGATGGCTGGACCATGACTATAAAACAAAATGTGAATTTTCGGAGGAGGATGCACCCTGGAACTTTTTAACTTCATCAAATTCAAAATGGCCGAAAATTGGCATTATTTACCTTGATAGGCCTGATATCAGGTAAACCGTGCTAGATAGTTAGACCATTACTATAAAACAAAATGTGACGTTTCAGGAGAGGATGCAGCTTGAAAAATTTTGACTTGATCAAATTCAAAATGGCCACCTCTCGGCCATTATTTATTTTCACATGACGGTATTTGATAAACCGTGCTAGATGGCTAGACCATTACTATAAAACAAAATGTGAGTTTTCGGGGGAGGATTATTGAAACCTGGCCATTTTTAACTCCATCGAATTCAAAATGGCATACAATTGGCATTATTTACCTCGATAGGCCTGATATCAGGTAAACCGAGGTAGACAGCTAGATGATTATTTTAAAACAAAATAAGATGTTTCAGGAGAGGATGCATCTTGAAAATTTTTGACTTGATCAAATTCAAAATGCCCCCCTATCGGCCTTTATTTACTTTCACATGCCCAAGATGGCTAGACCATTAGGCCTACTCAGGGTTTCCGCCAGGGGGCGGGTCAGGGGGGGTCCGGACCCCCCCTTCTCAGCACCACAGTGGGGGATATCCCCCCCCCCCCTTGTTGGTAAAGAAAATGACAATATATTCCAGATTTTGCTCATTTCAGTTCAAATACGTCATTTTAAGCACTCAAAATTTAAAACTCTGATTTTTTCCCCCCAGACCCCCCTCTCAAACATTCCTGGCGGAAACCCTGTTACTATAAAACAAAATGTGAGATTTCGGGGGAGGATGCACCCTGAAATTTTTTAACTAGATCGAATTCAAAATGACCGTCAATCAGCCATTATTTACCTCGATTGGCCTGATATCAGGTAAAGCGTGCCTTCTCTGACAGACTGTCTAGTTCTTATCTTACTCTTAGACTGAGCCTCTTAGACCTAGTTGTCTTGCGTCCTGATTTTTGACCTGGCCTACTAGGACTACATTAATAACACTACACAAAATCGCTTCAATCAAATTCTAATTCGGAGCGAGAGCTCCTAGACTTATGTAGTCTTGTTCTTTCAGTGCGGGAATTGTCTTTATACGTCACATTCTGACGTCTACACGTCAGATTCTGCCGTATTAAGATCATCCATTTTTTCTGCCAAGTTCAATTCAAACAGGTTCTAATGGGACCATCATCTTCAAATAGGACCTCTAAGGTCCTATAGCCTTCGCCACAAATTGTTTGAGGCAATTCCCAATAAAACCATCAAGATCAGTAAATGTATTCTTCAGCCGCCTCCTGTCAGCTTTGATGCTAATCATATGACAAGGTGTGTTTAGTCTCTGTTGCCATGGTTCTGTAATGCCACATCTGCATCTACAAGAAAATTGGATTGTCATCAGAAATTATATATTATTTAGAAAGACCTTAAATATAATCTTAAACAAGATGCAAGTGTTTACCATGTAAACACCCAACAAGGCTCTCCCTCCCACTTTTCAAATAAGAGTTATACATTAATTATAATTTTTGCAGATAATCAATTTGTACATGTAATTATTAAGTAATATTATGAGGCAGAGGCTAGCAGCTTTAGGCTAGGGTGATAAGGTTCTAATTTGACGAAAAAAGACTTAAAGATGGCCGCCATGACCCGGATATTTTCCCAAACTTTTTGAAAAATTAATGCAGTCTAGGAAATACTACTACTATGCAGTATTTTGAATATTGAGTATATCGGATAAGCGGCTTTGAAGTTATCAGGGTGACAGGGTCCTAATTTGACGAAAAAAGAATAAAGATGGCCGCCATGACCAGAATATTTCCACGAACTTTCTTAAAAATTGATGCAGCCTAGAAATAAATGGTTGCATCCAGTATGTTTAACACAAAGTGAATCGAAAAAGCGGTTTTGTAGATATCAGGGTGACAAGGTCATATTTTGACGAAAAAAGATTAAAGATGGCCGCCATGACCCGGATCTTTTCCCAAAATTTTTGAACAATTAATGCAGTATAGGAAATACTACTACTATGCAGTATTTTAAATATTGAGTATATCGGATAAGCGGCTTTAAAGTTATCAGGGTGACAAGGTCCTAATTTGACGAAAAAAGAATAAAGATGGCCGCCATGACCAGAATATTTCCCCAAACTTTCTTAAAAATTGATGCAGCCTAGGAATTAATGGTTGCATCCAGTATGTTTATAACACAAAGTGAATCGAAAAAGCGGTTTTGTAGATATCAGGGTGACAAGGTCATAATTTGACGAAAAAAGATTAAAGATGGCCGCCATGACCCGGATATTCTTCCAAAGTTTATGAAAAATTGACGCAGGCTAGGAATTAATACTACTATGCAGTATTTTGAATATTGAGTATATCGGATAAGCAGCTTTGAAGTTATCAGAGTGACAAGGTTCTAATTTGACGAAAACAAGATTAAAGTTGGCCGTCATGACCCGAATATTCTTCCGAACTTTCTGTAAAATTGATGCAGGCTAGAAATTATTACTTCTATGCAATACGTTGAATTTTGAGTATATTGGATAAGTGGCTTTAAAGTTATAAGGGTGACAAGGTCCAAATTTGACGAAAAAAGATTAAAGATGGCCGCCGTGACCCGAATATTTTCACAAACTTTCTGAAAAATTGATGCAGCCTAGAAATTGATATTTGCATCCAGTTTGTTGAACACAAAAAGAATCGAAAAAGCGGTTTGGTAGATATCAGGGTGACAAGCTCCTAATTTGACGAAATAAGGTTAAAGATGGCCGCAATGACCCGAATATTTTCCTGAACTTTCTGAAAAATTGATGCAGCCTAAGTATTAATACTTGAATCCAGTATGTTGAACACCAAATGAATTGAAAAAGCGGTTTTGTAGATATCAGGGTGACATGGATGAGAGGCGGTGTCCATGCGCGGCGCCGCCGCCCGCACGCGCTGGCGGACAAAACCGTACAAAAACTAAAAGCCAGGGGGGAGCCTTAATAATGTCACACTAAATTAATTTAATGGCCAATGGATTTTGAACTGAGAAATAGGAGCGAGCTAAGTAAAAAATTAAAATGTAGCCTATTTCGTCATTGCATATTTTTTTAGGTGAAAATTCAGTACACTTTAAAAATCGCAAAACTTTAATACAAAAATGCCAGTCAACCACCCTACTACAGTAGGGCCAAGATGGGGAAAGAAATAGTGAGAATCTCACTCTCAGGGGTCTGCAAATCTGGAGGACGGACGGTGGAGGCGACTACACGAGTGAGGGTTTCAGCCAGGGGGGATCCGGGGGGGGGGGGGAAGGGGTGTGGTCCAGACCCCCCACTCAGCACCACAGGGTCAGGGTCTTGTTGGCAAAGTAAATGGAAATATATACCAGATTTTGCCGTCATTTCAGTTTAAATAGGCCATTTTTGAGCGCTCAAATTTTAAACTCTTTGATTTTTTTCTCCTGGTGGAGGACCCCCAGACCCCTTTTGGACCACCCCCACTCAAACATTCCTGGTGAAAACCGTGCGAGTGGGCGCAGCCCAGAAGGGCGAGAGACTGAGAGGGGGTACCGTACCATATATCACTCTAAAATTTATACAATAGGGGCCTAGACTATATTTATTTCACCAATATAGCTCGGACAAGAATTTTGAAAATGGGCGCACATCAGGCAAAAACTGGGTCAACAGGCGGCCAACGACAATTATTTTTTTAATATGCGTGATTGATATATTGGCAATACCAAGATAGCTGTCTATCATCATGAGCATGATAACTTGACAAAGAAATTGACGAAAATTATGTGCTACTGCTAGACTAGGCCTAATTCTGTTCTTAATAAATTTGGTTTCACTTTATAGTAGACTAGTCCAGAACAGGGCTAGAACTTGTCTATCAAACTACAAGTGAATAAAATCTTATTAGATTTATATCCTCTTATTAGGCCTACGGTAGGCCTAGGTGGCTATACCATTTTTAACTCTGAATATCCATCTAGACTACAGCCTTGTTTTAGTTTCACCAGATCATAGGAGTATCCTTTTTCAAATTTGCTTGGTCACATTTAAAATTTTATAGCAAGAGCTCTCATTTCACCATCCTAATGAAACACCAATTATTTTAAATGCAAATTGGTCTAACTTAAAACACCAAAATTCCACTAAATTTTCAGCGATTTTGGAAAATGAAACTACGAAAAATTGAAAAAAGGCTTCTCCCAGGATCTGCTGAAACAGATGACAGGCCTAATTCTGTCTTCAACAAATTCAGTTTTATTTTATACTAATGGTATTATAGTCTTGACTAAAGGTATCTATTCTGTTCGACATTGGACGATTGTCCAAAATGAAATGTCTAGAATAGTTCATGAAAAAATATTAGTCTATACACATGATACATGTAGCCTAGTTCAAAAGTTGGACCATTTGAGATGTAGACTAAAAGCTTTAGTAGATTATATAATCAATATCTAATCATGAGCCACTACAAACCCATTGGCATTATGGAGCCATCATGCAATTTCCAGGGTTATTTTTAAAATAAATATTTCCAGGCTGAATTTAGGCCCTTTTATAGTTGTCTGAAGGACTAAATAAATATTTAGTCTAATGGTGGGCCTAATTTTTTTTTCACTTTCTTCAAACACTTGATCAATAGGCCTAGACTACACTAGATCTATAGTGATCCAACTTTTTAATGTTTGTAAATGTAATTGTACTTGTAGACAGAGAAAAAATCTAACCGAAATAAATATTTTGCTTGAGGCAGAGCCCGAGGCAGAGGCCAGAGTGTGAAAAAGTAAGCCTATTCACCTATTGCAGATAGGCCTAGGCCCAACTTGAAATAAATAATTTGTCCAGTTTAAAAACTCCAGTCACTTGAATTGAAACAGACAATCACCTGATCACATGTCGTCAATGACGTCAACGTCAGATCTACCTTGTCCTGGAACGTTCCTGTAATCAGGTAGGCCTAATGCAGTAATGGACATGGTCATGGTCTTTTATGAATTATGTAGGCCTAGCTGGCACTAGCAGACTGTAGCACGCAATGTTACGTACGTTAGTTCACACAGTCACAACCGGCGTGCAAGTGGGCAGTCAAGACAGTGAGTGCTGAGCCAGTGAGTGGGTGGTGTTGTTCTGGGTGTGGGCTACACTTCACTGTCTCATTGACAGTCCACTGTCGCACTCACAGTCACAACACTGCCACAGGCACAGGGCAGGCGCCGCCGCACAAACATCGACAAGTTGACAAGCCTCACTCATTGTCACTCACAAACGATCTTGCTGTGGACAAACTTTGATGATTTAGCTTTTAGATGGCAAGTTGTGGTATTTAGGAGTTACATGACAAAACAAATTGCAACCTTATTACCAGCCAACAACACACACGAAACACAGAGACAGAGCATCCTCCTGTGTAGACTGTTTCCCTGCTCTACGCCACCCACCTACAGTCGGCTCGCCAGATGGAGTAGGACAGCGAACCAGTCTACCTCCTGTGCTGCTCCCAGGCTATGGAATGAACTGCCAATATCTATAAAAAAAACTGTCCCTCCACTTCTACTTTCAAACAATCTGTCAAGATTTATCTTTTTAATCGAGCCTATTGCTGATGCTTTATTGTTGATTGTTTAGAGCGCCTGCGAACGGCTGAAAAGGCTGATGTATGGCGCTATATCAAATGCTTTATATTAGAATTATTATTTATTATTATTATTATGTTAACCTTGAACTCGCTCTTTATACAAACCGATATTTTTGTTCAATTTGAAATCATCATAAATGTCCCAGGTAGCTCGTCATTTGTATACCTATGTTATGGATCTGTTGTCATTATAAATGTTTTACTATTTCGGTGCAGAGAACGACTTTAGACGTCAGAATCTGACGTCTATAGACGTTAGATTCTGCCGTTTAAAGTCTGTCCCCGCACTGGAAAGGTTAAAAGTTACTACATGGCGCGCAGCGATATGAATGATAGCGTTTACATCACAGATGTGGACGACGAATACTCCCATCCATCGTGTTTATATCTGCACACCGCTGCACCGAGTGGCTATCCCATTTAGAGGCTTATAATTGTGAATGTGAACCAAGCCCTCTTGAATCTACTGGGCGTCACAGTGATAGCATTATACTGGGAGCTAATTGTTGGTGTTTGTGAATCCAGCTATAGATAAATTTAACCAAAACCCTTGGGACACTTATAAATTACCTTGATTTTCGTGCGGAACTAAGGGGGCCACCATTAGATTCCCAGGGGAGGGGGGGCAGGATTATTTTTAAAATAAATAATTTTGGGCGGACTCTGCGTGAAATAAATAATTTACTTCAAGAACTGTTCCATATAAACATGTAACAAAATGTGAAATTTTCAGAGCGCCGCCGAGCCAGGTTGAAATAAATTATTTGCCCGCGACAAATACTCCTGCCCCCCCCCCCCTGGGAATCTAATAGTGGCCCCCCTAATTAACCTAATACAAATTAACAGAATGTTTGGATAACTAAATGAATAAATACAGAAACTCTTAGTATGTAAAAACGTAAAGGCAACTGTGAAATTTATTATTATTACACATCCGATATAATAAAAAAAATCTGAAAACTTCTTGTGTCGACGGTGGTAAATTTATTGTTTTCTAACCAGCGAAGTGACCACAGATTTAGTTTGGTGGAATCTTATTATGATATCACTAAACGGCCACCATTCAATTACCTGAATCAAAATATTCAAAATAGTTACTTAAAAAATACTCCACCCCCTCTAGCAATTAACTTACTGGACGTCATAGTGATAGTGACCTTCAACTGGAGAATGAATTAAATCTAACAAATTTATATATTTCAAACTATAATCCCTTTTACGATTCCAGTTTTTCATTTTTTTTTTCTCAGATTGCCCATGCTGGACACATTCCTGTGTTAGCTGGGAATGACAGCATACTGTACTAGTATTTCTGAGAATGTGGTGATATTAGTAAAGTGTAAATGTTTAACCTCTGGCATTTATATCTTATTATCTTTCTGATACTTCGTAATCATTAACCTGACCTTAAGAAATGTGTACTGTAAAATCATCATAGCGACCAAATGATATAAATCTGCTGAAAGTATGTTTCAGTCTAAATATGGAGCATTTGTATTATTTATTTAAATCTGAAAATTTAACGTTGTTTAATATTATTTTTGGGCTGCGGACACTACTAATCTTGGAATATAAATCAAGTGTTGAAGGTGCTGCGATTTCAATAAGCTGCCCTTTGTGGGTTTTGGCGTAGACTGATAAGCTGATATTTACCGTAGGTACTGCATTTAATAACCAGGTATTATGCTATTTCCATCACTGGTTTATGAGGCGTACTAACGAAGCCTTATATTTGTTCATCACTGGTGATTTCAAATGCAAAAAAAAAACATTCGGTCTTCAGTGTTTAGACGAAAGCATTCAGCGCTTTAAGTGTTAAATAGAGAGACGCTCACAACACCTCACTGTGAATAATAGGATGATTATATACATGACGATGTGTCAAGGAACTTCAATAAAGCTTTATTGAGGTTCTGTGATACTTATGATCATCAATAATATTTATGATTATCAATAATAAGAATTAATACAAAATGTACAATTATACCCAACTGGTGGGTTAGTTGAATGACACATCCTCGTGACAGCGATTATTAGCCACACGTCTTATTGGATAAGCTTGGCTAATGCTATTATTGGGAAGGGGGGTGGGAATCAATCGCAGAGCTACAGAAAACTCGTAAATTGACGTAAAAGTACTGTAGACGCTACGGAGCATTCGATTAGCATTACAAACTTCAAATTTATGTAAATTTACTTTTTTATTCCTCATTATTTGATCTAAATTGCGTTTTTAAAGTTTTTTTTTATTGTTTCCAACCCATTTCGAATATTTAACAAATATTACTGTGTAAAAGTTTTTTAATTCTTTTTTAGCGTCCAACTTGCACATTATATATTCAGGTATTTTATTATGTTAAGCTGTTTGCATATTCGATTTAGTTATAATTGCATACTTAATTTGATGATGTGTGTGCTAAAATATCGTATATCATAATTACTAATTAGGCGAAGCCTAAATTATTACACACGCCTTTTACTGCACAACATAATATGACCATAGTATGATGTTTCGACAACATATAAAAATAATAATTACATGCCAGCAATGCCATATCAGCAATCTAATATCAGCAATCTAATATTTTCAGTCAGAAGATATGAGACCAATATGTTCAAGTGCATGATTTCCACCAAACAACACGACAGAATTAGGGAAATATTTCCGATAAGAATTACATCTTCTATTTTTATTAGGAGTGCATGAATAAAAAACATTCTAGATTACTGTTTACTATACCCAAAGTCACATTAAAATTGATCAACCAGGATCATGACTTTCGCCGATTTCCCGTCAATTTTGAGACGATTTTCTTAAAATTTTGCGAAAAAAATTACAGCATTTGACATGCAATAAAATTCTAAAATTAGCTTCATGGGTTAACATGGACATCATAACTTCCATTTCAAATGATCTTTGAAATATTTTAGAAATATGCTATATAATCTCACGACATTTTCAGGGCTGTTGGGATTCTTATGAAAAACAGTGTTCGCAAAATTTCATAACAATCTGTGGATAATTGGCAGAGAAATCAGAGAGAATCATGCCCTATCACCCCACCCTCACGTCATCATCTGTACAGCATTCATTTCATCAACGGACCGCACTGTTTTTATTGAATTGCAATATCACTCAAATGATAATTAGTGCCAATAATTCAGTACTTTTCTACGACTACTAATGATTAGATGGCAACGTTAACTGCAACCCAACATTGGAATGCATATGAAAACTAATTATATATTTTTGATTTATTACATAACATTATGTTATGCTCTTCGTTTCTTGTTTAATGTCATTGTATTAGTTGTATTCAGGCCGTATTACAATCTGTATTAAATAGGTATAAATATTTTTTTTTATTAATGGCGATAGCATATGATATTGTACATACATCACGATACACATAATACAAATATAATAAAATATTAGATTCGCAATGAAGGCTCCATATAATACATAATATATATGGGATTTATTCTGCTTCTACATTCAATTTGTTTCCCTCCTTTCAAATTATTCTTTCCAATGATTATTATTCTTTCCAACACTGTGATATCAAATTATTATGTGCATGGCATGAAAAGGATGTTTTTTATGCGTTACATTGATTCACACTAAGCCCACTTTATCAGCTGTACACTGAAATAATACAGAAATGTGTATGCATATTATATTTATTATATAACTGTCTTACTAAACATAAAATATTTTAAGTGTTTGATCAGAAAAATATTTGTAAATCTTATTTTGGGAAAATTCATACTTTGACCAATTATGCGAAATTTTTAAACTTGAGACAAACACTTCTTTTGTTTTTGACTAACGAGAGCAGATAGAGCAGAGTAATTCTCTGTCATGTATGTATGGAAGACATTGAAGGGTACCACATCTAGCAATAGCTGGGTGGAAAGTAGCACCCTCGCGAGAAGCACCAGTATTTGCAATAGGCTCCGCATCACCGTCCATGCACACAAACTCACTACGATAATGTGGATTTCCATAATACTCAGATGCGAGATAGCCTGTATATTCTGTTGTCCAGCCAGGATCACATTGGTTTCTGGCGGGAATCATCAGCACAGATCTTCGTGTGGTTTGACAGACAACACAAGGTACGTCATGATTCTGTAGTCCATCAATAGGAGGGTTTCTGTATTCTGCGCCATACACCCGGGCACGTCCAGTCCCTCATGCTGCTCTATTCTCTCTGAAAATAGGATCTTTACGCATACATAGGTAATTACTTCCTCCTCCAGATCTGTCATGGGATGATCCACCTGCAGCTCCTGGTTAACAAAAAAACATATGATTACAGGCGTTGCAGACACATCCATCTTTTACATGTCTTGATGTGGATTATAAGTATGTAAGTAAAATATTTGCTTTACTTCACTTTTCGGCCAGTATGGCCATTTAAGTGAAAATTCCAGGTATTACAATATCCCATATTGTATAGTTAAAGTAGTAAGGGAAAGACAAAGCCAATAAAAGCATGTTCGTACTAAAATATTCAGTTTAAAGTGTTTGATATGATAAGATGACGATGCTCCTGGCACCTATATGTAACGAGTCTGATGACATGTTGTAGCGCCTGCACTACAACACAGTTTAATGGGTATAAGAATATCAGTATAAATAATGTAAAATATGAAGTTATTATAAAATGAACGACTTATCAAGTCACTATATCTCCATGAAATTGGAGTGATTGTGTAAAAACTACAAGTCTAAGTCAAAACAGTGTCATTGTCAAAACAAATATATAATACATAGTATAATACTATATACTATAATCAAAAAAAGTAAACCCATTTAGACATAAATTTGAATGACATAAAAAATGAACAGAGAAACCATTAAGTAAGTAAGTAAAATGTCTATGTCTTCTTTACTTCACTTTTCGGCCGGTATGGCCAGAGAAATCATTAAACCACAAAATATTCTCAAAAAATAAAGACTTACAGTGCCCCCACAGTTGGTTTTAAGGTCTGTGATATTGAAGAACATCACAGAGCGATCATGAACCGTGAGGACACCGTAAGTCACCACAGGCTAATTGTACGGCAATGGCTTCTCTATGACATGCTGCATTATCCGCCAGAGAAACCTTTGAAACAATGAAGTGAAAAAATAAGTATATGGCAATGGTTTCTTTCGGACATCCCGTCCATCGCCAGGATGCCAAAGAGAAACCACTGCAAACACAAAAAAAAAATCATAGAGGAATTATGAGTAGACCTACAATGCTCCCACAGCTGGGGATCGGGTCTGTCATCGAGAGTTAGCACGACAGAGCGATCATAATCCGTGAGAGCACTGTAAGGCACCACAAGTACAATGAAAAAATATATAAAATTTATAAATATGAATATATAAAGAATATATAAAGAATTTGAGCTGAAAACTATTCAAAAATAAAAATAACAACCTCAGTGAAAAACCCTAACCACCGGGAAGTAAACACAAAAAAACTTCACGTCAAAAAAATAGAAAAACCTGGTTCCATGAAAGGTTTGGGTGTGCTTGGCCTTCTAAGAAGTTGCCCAGGGAGTACCACGCAGAGGTGACACCCTCCCCCCCCCCCCGATGTGGATTATACAAAATAAATAAACATTGTATCACACTGTTCAAATTCGTCTCATTCATAGCCTTTGAATTTGTTTTAAATTAAATTTCGAACATGTGACATATCTAATTTCAAACGTAATTTTGAGGGCATACGTTACAGATAACTCATCCTCATCTAAGATTATTCCGAATGGATTCACCTGAGATGTCTGTATGACAAATTATATTTGACTAGGAGATATATCTACTGATGTAAAATGATGGATTGACAGACAGGTGGGCATAATATCACAGCTAAATTCCTTCTCACCGCTGTAAACAACTGCGGCTGTTCCAGGACATGTCGTTCTTCCCCAGCGTATGTAAATAGCTCCGTCTGTAAATGTACCGATGTAACTAGGTCATTTTAGAAACAAAAACGATCAATGACCTCAAATGTTAATTTAAAAATTCAAAATGGTGTTAGGTAATTGTTTAGAATTCATACTTCTATGACAAAGTAAATAAAATACTTGTGATAAATGTGATAATGTGATAAAAACTTCAAAACTGTTAATATAATTGGAATTGTATTTTGTGCAGCTGATTCAGTAGAAAACATGAAGACTAAAAACGGAGGGAAGTTCAGCTGGCATCGCATGGTGTATTCACCACATCTGCCGGTTAAACTATTGCAACAATAGAAAGTCATTTGGTCATCAGACAAAGCTTGTGCTGTAATATACAATGTGTATCTTTTAATATTTTAGTATAAAGGCAGCGGGCTGACCCAGCTCAAGGATGACGAAGCTACTTTGATACTCTAATACACGAAAGTAACTAACCAGGCTGATGTGGCTGAGGTGGATCCTCATTTTCCACTGCTTCAAGTTTACACACTGTGGAATTATTGACTGTACATTTTCCTTTTTCTGTGTTCCAATATTTCTGCTGTCCATTTTCTTGACCACATGGCACGTTGTCCTTCATGAATCCTTTAGCCTTACACATCACATACACATCACATCCCTTGCAGGATTGGTAATTGCCTTTATCTTTACCTTCACAGTTTGTGATACAGTCCGGACCGGTTGTTCTCTGACCTGAAACATTAAACAGTCGATTAATACAATGAACAAGGAATGAAGATTTAAATGTATTAAAATAAACCTAATATATTTGAATTTAAGACCTACATTTGCACGTTCCATTGGACAAATTCAATGCACAGGTCACCAATAGTGCTATAATGTTAACTCGCACTAGATAAAGCATGTTGGAGCGATTTACTTTTGGGTTTGTTCACCAGTGTAGGATAAGTGGAGATTGTTGGTCTTGTCTGCCTTTTCTGCCCGATCCAATGAGGTTATATTGTAGTGATTAGAGGCGGAGTATGTGACGTGGAAGTCGCTGTTTCGCCAGGAGTTTGTCAGTCAATTACCCAGTACAACTTGAAAGTCACCCCTCCCAGCAGACACGACATTGATGCGATGCTGGGTTATTGGTGGCTCAGCGTCGCAGCCAGTGGGCCAACATTGTGTGAATCAGAATCAAGGGGTGATGGCGTTTAGTACCTTAACCAGTCACGCTCACATATTAATGTCTTGCCCAGTGATCATTGTGGGATGTGTCACCTCTCAATGAGTGGCATTATAACAGCGTTCTTGGATTCATCTGTTGCTAATGATGGCGCTGAAAGTTGTGGTAAACAGGTTCAACATCAGGTTTTGTTTCTACTTGAATGTGGGCTAACATGATGTCTGAATTTGAACATCCATTTCAACCATTGAAAATAGCCCCAGTACTCCCTACATAGTAACATTTAGTAGGGGATATATACGGTTTATTAAGTATTCTGGGTACTGCGTAATAATTCATTTTATGAATTTTTTTTTATGGTTACTTCATTAATACAATAAATAAATAATAAAGATTTTATTATTATTATTATTATACAACTGCATACCACAGGAAATCTCTGCTTTATATCACTTTCTTTCATGGACTGTTGACATGTCACAGAAATAACAACAACCTTAATGTTTTTTGGTAACAAAATTCTTCATCTGTCCTGTCATTTCATTAAAAACTAAATGCAAATAATATGAATATGACTTTTTTATATCTAGAACATTACCACACTAACTGACTGGCCTCAGTTTTCACCTTATTTATGCTAGACGTCCATCTAAACTGCTGCAATTCGCTTCATGGTGTCTTCTTTGAAGATGACTCCAATCCATTCAGTCATTACATTTGTTGTACATCATTTGTCCTTGTTTAAATTTTATGTTGCAATTGTTTCGTTGTGCTGTTCACTTAACGATCTTTAATATCTTATACACATTTTTTTCTGTTTGAAATATATGGAAACCCTTTTTTGGGAATCACAACTTCTATTTGTTATGTCAAACTGTGAAGCATAGTCTAAATAAATGTGCCGCAGTCAGACTGATAAATACGATATCCCCATCTATTGTGTTTGTTTCTTCTCACCTTGTCACTGAGTTGCCATTTATTAATATTAGAATGAGTAATTACTTATTATTTTCTGTGCGCCACAATGATAGCCACCTTCTACTGCAGGCTAAATAATGGTGTTTGTGAAATCAGCTATGGATAAACAGCCTAACGTCTGGGTATGTGGGACTTATTAGATTAGCTTGATCGTCGTTTAAAATTAATTATCCATATCAACTCAGGCCTCAATCTATGTTAGGCGTTACTATGATAGCTATCTTCCACCGGAGATAATTAATGGTGCTTGTGAATCCATCTGTAGATAAATAAAACCAAACTCCTGGGTATGTGACACTTATTAGGTGACCTTCATCTTTCCATGCGTTATAGCAATACACATAAATAAAGCAATTTGTTTTCACTAAGATAAAGCTGCATGGTAAACTAATTTCAAGGTTTCAAAATACAAAGTAGTCGGTGAAATGTGGTGTCATTTACCAAACCACATATTTATCCTATATCTTTCAGCTTTAAACATGACATCTGTGTGGGAGTATTTGGCCTAATCGAAATATATCCTGACCATGCCATAGTTTGCTGCTTAAGAAGATAATTATTGTTTAATTGTTAATCATCTACGTGGATTGAATATGATAAACACTAAGGACCGTATGCCCGAAGCTAGTTTAGCTAACACGAAGTTAAGGCTTAACACGGTGTTAAGTAAAAATTGCTTTAAAAAAATTAACCCGTATGTCCAAAGCAAGGTCAGCATCGTGTTAATAAACCATAAGGTTAAATCCTAAATCAGTGTTGTAACGCCGTGAAGCATACAATTTGTGTACACTTGGAATGATTCCCCCTCAGCGCCGACAATGGGCACGTCCGACAATCACGACACGTTCCATCAATGCTACTTTATTGTTCCTGCCAGCGTCGACGACTACGTTCCAGCATTAATTTATCATCAGCACAACGGCTGTTCTGTTTGTGAAGATCAGCAAAGACAATTTAAACTGCACTTCTTAACATACAAATGTTTCTTCTCGTTCACCGTGACCAATCGCAATTTCCACCTTACATGCCTTAAGATGAATGAAAATTACTTGACTTGATAAAAACAGCAAATTGTACATATCAAATTTAAATCATAACTGAATTAATTAGATGCATTGTCATATTTTTCAGTAATAATAATAGTATAAATTAAATACCGCACAATAAAATCTGAGAGATTAATGATGAATTATTATTTACTTTTGATGACGCACAGTACCATGAAGCAAAATGAAGCAGAAAGAGTTCACAACGACATTTATGATGATTTCAAATTGAAAAAACCGTTGGTCTCCATACAGAAATATTTCAGCGTTGTTAGAGTTAATATGTCATTGCCATTATTTATGTACAATAACATCTAAGATAGGGAAACATTGAATTAATTTGATTGGTGTATTAATATTTAATTGAGATAATCATGCGTATTTTTTCTGGATAGTAACATAACTTCAATGTATGAGGATGGCCGTACAATAGAACTGCTGCTTGGGGATTCCGGGTACCCATGCTTGCCGTACCTCATGACGACAATGATAATGAACGGCATTACAATGAAGAATCGGTCTCATATTATGACCCGGAACATTATAGAGAGATTGTTTGGCGACGACAATTTGCACTGTGGCCTCCGCACCAGCTTGATTTTAATTGTGGCTTGCTGTGTTTTGCACAACATAGCAAGAAGACACAGGGAAGTTGATAACGTCAATGTTGAGTTGAATAATGACCATGACAATGACATCATTGATCCTAATATGCTGCCACCCGTCAACCCAAGAGGCAATTTTGTGAGTCAGGGTCTAGTCCAACAGTTTATTTGAGTAAATAAGATACATTCATAATATAAATAATACTAAAATCAATACTGCGCAATAAAATCTGAGAAAATAATGATGACTTAATAATAAGCATATTAACGCACGGGGACCCTCTGCAGACGTTTAAATCTAACGTACATAGACGTCTGAAAGAATTAAAACCATTATAATTGCCGTACACCCATGACATAGGTAGGGACAATTCAAATGAAGTAGCTAATGAAGACATTTTTGCTGATTTTAAATTGAAACAAATCATTAATATCTTGGTTAGCTCGTTCTGCTTCACTTGAGTACCTATGTTATGGGTCTACTGCCATTATATATTTTTTCTAAATTCTTTTAGCGCGGGACCGCCTTTAGACGTCTGCATTTGACGTCTGTAGACGTTAAATTCAGACGTCTGCAGACGGTCCCCGTGCTGAAAGGTTTAATGCATTTTGTATTATCTCAGATGTTGGTGTGCGTCATAAAAAGTATAAAATAATTCATCATAATTCATATTAATACTTAATTGCGATAGGCATGCATAGATGTGTGTATAATTTTGTTTGGTAAATCACTGATTTGAAAAAAAAGAAGTTAAAACCTGCAATGTCTTGCAAAAAATATTTTGATTTGCTTTTTTATCAAATATAAACACATTTTTGATAATGTTGAATTTTGTTCTAATGACTCCACACAATAATGAGTGTCGTATATTAGTATTCCATGGATAATTATGATAATTCAGTTACTTTTAAGATTCGATTTCAAATTGCTATTGCCATCAACTTCCTTAACCTAATGCTTAAACTACCCCCTGAGCAGGGCTAACTTCTGGCAACATAACACACTGGTTTATCATCGTGTTAAGCCTAAACCATCTTCTGGCATACCGGTTAGCGTTAAACTGAAGGTTGCAACACTGTTATAGCTAAACTCTCACTAACCTAACAATTAGTTTAGTTTATTAGTTTAGCTTAAAACAATGGTTTAACCCGGTGTTTTGTATGGTTTAAACCATTGTTTTAACCTAAACTAGTTTCTTGCATACGGCCTTAAGGGTTGTATGCTTAACACGGTGCAAACTAAAAAAACTAAAACAGTATTTTAGCGTCATTGGGCCATTGCCATACATTTTAGAGAATTCGCCTACCTGCAATCAGCCGTGACCAAATGAACACTGTCCGTTAGCCCAATGCTGCCCCAGTGCTGGTACATGGAAATATAAAAACATGTCAGTTCTGGGGCACGAATATTTTATCTTGAAAAGTAGATAATAATTATGCTGATACTGTTCCTTCGTGACCACTGCAAATATGAAATTATTTGATAAGCCAAATCTGAACACAAGCGCGATAGGCGAAATTGCAAGCACTGACGTGACATGTTTTTTGCGCAACCACTACACCATGAGACCTAGTATCAACCAAACAGTCGTAATAAGCTACACAAACTATACTGGTTTATCTTTGCGTTCAACCTAATTCAACTTCTGACATACGGATTAGCGTTAAATTGGAGGATGTGACATTGTTTTAGCTAAACTTTCATTCTGTATGCTACGTGGCAGTACGCACTATTGTGCTATCGCACCACGGGCGCTATCGCGCCACATTGTGGATTTTCTGGGGTCTCGCCGGATGGAAACATCGCCTACGAGGTTCTTTTACGTTCAACTCTAGGTCAGTTAGACGAGCCATCTGATTTACGTGGTTCTCTGTCCTAGTGTATACAGCACCTGGTAGTCTCAGGCAGTCACCCATCCAATTATGGACCGGGCCCGGCGTTGCTTAACTTCAGTGATCGAGCCGACATCGATAAGATAACGCCGTATTCTGTATATGTCATTGGCATATGAGCATAGCCAAATATGTGCATCTGTCTCATCTTAATAAATTGTCTAGTAGACAAAAATATAGCTGTTTAGTAGACCAGTGGATACAACATTTATTACGTTTGAGGCATTGTTTGGTGATAGTAGGCAAAGGTATTTGATAAAATACAGATGGGGGACAAACGAAGAGGCATAATAACTTTACATAAAGTTTATTATCAGTTTCATTATTTCGATCAAACCAGCCAGCGCCGGGCTATGGAGTTGATGACCCAGCATTGATACAGCATTGGGACAATGCTCAGTAGGTAAGCTGGGAAGGTGAGATGAATAGGCTCTGGTGAGTGAATATTGCTTTACGTCGCTTTCACATAATGTCAATATCTAGAGCTGTGCCCTACTCTTATCGAATCAACTCAATTTTTTTTCATGTGATGATTACCACATACATCATCACAGTGCATATGCCTTAAGTAGTTCGTATTACACAACCTCGCTGACAAACACCCGACCCAATAGGGATTCGAACCCAGAAGATGCAAGTTTCGAACACAGCCTGACCGAATGAGCCGTCGGGGCCAGTCAAATATCCTCGATCTTAAAAAACTACACGACAACTGGGACATCAATCCAATGTTGGGTTAAAGCTGAATCGATGTCTGCGATGCTGGCCCAATATCAATCCGGTATTGGGTCCGTTGTTGATTGGGGTGATACTTGAGAATATGAAACCTCAAATTACTGGGTGTTATAATGTTATAATGATCGATGGTCAGATAAAAATGTTCAATATACGCTCAGATCTAACAAATAGAAATGGAAAGTTAGGACGTTTTTTTTTCAATTTAGGTTAGTTTAGTCAATTCCAATGTATGTGATGTGCATAATGTGTTTGTGTCATTTACTGGGATATATTATTGTCCCGTGTTGGATGGCTAGCATATATAAACACAACGCAGTAAGCACTATGCATTCAACCAATGTTGGTTTAATGTTGGGCCAGCGTCGTAGACAGTAGACCTGCGCTACACCCAACATTTGTTCAATGTTAAGTGGTGTCTGATATCCACATATGTATAGTGCTAATTAAATTGATTATAGGTGTAACTTTGATTAGATTATGGATATTTAAATTTCTATATAATATCACAATTTTAGAGCTGTATTGTATTATTGAAATCATAACAGAGCTTATGTTTTAAATATACTATTCTTTCTAATATGCATAGAGTCCGGATAAATATATTTTAATGAATAAATAATACATGTACGCTGTTTACTTGGAACCCTGAGGGTCACGATGGCTACTGCAAGCTACTGGTCTATGTGCCGCTATCATATTGAACATTTTTACATATATAGACCATGCAACTCCCGCTATCATTGTGTAGATGACTGAACGCCGCTGTACCGAGTTGTAATCCATTCAGAGGTTTATGATTGTAATTGTGGACATATCCCCCAATCTACTGGGCGTTACGATTATAGCCACCTTCCACGGGGAGTTAACTAATGCTGTCAGTGAATGCAGCTGAAGATAAATATAATAACTATGGAGCATTTAATATATCCATGATTCCTTGATATAAACAAGCGCCTTGATTAACCAAGCGCCTGGGAGTGTGACGCTTATTAACGCTTGATCTTCGCGCAGAACTTATATATTTTTCTGGAATTGTCAATAATAAAATGAGTAGAAATAATATTTAAAAACGTGAATGATTTATTACACATTCCACAACTCACACAATTCAGACTACTTTTATCGTACTCCCACAGGTGTTATCGATCACGAGACTTGTACTGATAACTTACTGTATCGACCAAAACTTGTCAACAATTCGTTCTGCGGTTGCGAATTATTTACGTTTACTGACGTATTGTAGTCTGAATATATTAATTATCAGTTGAACATGTGGGTGGCCTTCGGCTCGGCCTGTATCTGGCGACGCGTACCGATCTGAGCCTTTATCGACCAAAAAGCAGTGCCATATGCATATCTTATCGGCATCCCCCAGCAAACACGAAGTATTTGTATGCCATTTGTACAGCATCGCACCGACGTCTTCGAGGCTGGTCCAACATTGTGCAAATATTATACAAATGTTTTGTGCTCAGTGGCTATTGGGATGACGGTGTGGAATTAATTTAGCAGACCCTTCAAGCGATAAACAAGATTATAATCGCTTTTAGTCGGTTTTATTAACCCTTGTCCTGCTATGCCCGGATATATACGGGGCTAAGGATGTTTTAGATCAATAAAAATATCACTTAATTTTGATAAAATAGTTTTTAATAGACGCTTTGTTGATTCAATAATTTAATTTTAGACATATTTTTCGTCATTTGAAGCTGGACATTGCGTTAGCAATTCCAGCTTCAAATGATGAAAAATAAAATTGAAGCAATTCAGCTGGACAAGGGTTTACAGTTAATACAGTTATTGAGAAATAGACATCAACACTTGTAAGTAAGTAAAATATTTGCTTTACTTCACTTTTCGGCCAGTATGGCCATTTAAGTGAAAATTCCAGGTATTACAATATCCCATATTGTATAGTTAAAGTAGTAAAGGAAAGACAAAGCTAAGAAAAGCATGTTCGTACTAAAATATTCAGTTTAAAGTGTTTGATGTGATAAGATGACGATGCTCCTGGCACCTATATGTAACGAGTCTGATGACATGTTCTAGCGCCTGCACTACAACACAGTTTAATGGGTATAAAAATATCAGTATAAATAATGTAAAATATGAAGTGCTTATAAAATGAACGACTTTTCAAGTCACTATATCTCCATGAGGAGAGCCTCCGTGACCGAGAGGTAGCGTGCTCGGCCTCAGACCGCCAGGGCTCGAATTTCGAATCCTGTGTCTGGAGGACAGTGTCATCTCAATCATCTCACCATCCTCAGGAGGTTCTCCTGGCCCAGTTTAGCCTATATGTGCACAAAGGTGGCCTAAAGCCCGATTCATTAAATTTTTTTTTATATTTCCATGAAATCGGAGTGATTGTGTAAAAACTACAAGTCCAAGTCAAAACAGTGTCACTGTCAAAACAAATATATAATATATACTATAATACTATATACTATAATAAAAAAAAGTTAACCCATTTAGACATAAATATGAATGACATAACAATGAACAGAGAAACCATTAAGTAAGTAAATGTCTTCTTTACTTCACTTTTCGGCCAGTAATTTAACTCGACAAAACCCCTTACTGATTTGCAGCTCAGTAGTCAGCTGGGAAGTGGCTGCGATTCTAACCGTCAGTCTGTAATATTTTTTATATAAACCAAGATAACAAAGGTGTTTTTTTCAATTTGAAATCATCATGAATTTATTAGTTAACTCTTCATTGGATACCTATGTTATGGGTCTACGGCCACTAGAGAAGTTCATGGCGTAATGGCTAGAGCGTGGCTCTCCGCCGATGTCGCTGCCTGCCGTGCGGTTTCGATTCCCGCTTGGTGCAGAATTTTCGGAGAAATATCATGTTTCTCCCCTCTCAATCTTGGGACATTGTTAAGATGTTGTGTCCTTGGGCAAGGCACTCCACCCTCGAATGCTTCACTTGACTCAGGTCAAAATAAGTACCTGGTAGGACAGAGATGGCGGTGTGTACGATAAGTTCAATGCGCCGAAACGGCTGCAGGACTGTATGCTCTCCATGGGGTCGATATGGCACACGAATGAACAGGTCCAGTGACCAGGGGGTAAGATGTAAAGTCGGATGATAGGTCTTCGGACTTGATATCAGACTATAAACCAGCACCTTTACCTTTCTACTATAAATGTTTTACTTCTTCGGTGCGAGGATCGACTTTAGACCTCAGAATCTGACGCCTGCAGACGTTTAAAGTCGGTCCCCGCACTGGAAGGGTTAAAAGTCACTACAAGGCGTGCCACAATCAGAATGTAAATTATAGATGCAGACAACGCAAATTCCCCCTTACCATCGTGTGTATGGCTGGGCACCTCTGCCCCGAGTGGCTATCCCATTTAAAGGCCTATAATTGTGAATGTGAACCAAGCTCTCAATCTACTGGGCGATAACAGTATACTGCAAGTTAATTTATGGTGTTTGTGAATCCAGCTATAAATAAATATAACGTAAATGACTGGATGTGTGACATTTATAAATTACCTTGATCTTCGCTCAGAACTGATTAACCTAATACGATTTTACTGAATGTTCTAATACCTTTAATAACTAAATAAAGAAACTCTTAGTATGTCAAAACGTAAATGCAGCTGCGAAATGAACTTGTATTAAAATGCGATATTTTAAAAAAATTCTGCATTTTTTGTCCACTTCCTACGCGGTATTGGGTTGACGGTGTGGAATTCATTTAGCAATTAAATGGTGGCCCCGAATCAAAATAAATTGATGGATCAAACCGAATGAGTCAGTTTATGTTTTGAGAATACAACCGTCAGCAATTAACCTACTGGACGTCATGGAGATTGTGACCTTATACTGGAGGCTAAATTAAATCTTTACCATTCCAATTTTTTCAATTCATTTTTTCTCAAATTGTCCATGTTTCACATATTGATGTATCGGTGTTAGCTGAGAATGACAGTATATTTTACTAGAGTGAGAACGTGTTGATATTAGCGAAGCATAAATGTTTAACAACTGGCTAATACTAACTATATAATCTTTCTGATACTTCTTGATCATCAACCTCCCCTAAGAAATGAGTACTGAAAAAATGTTCATATCGACTAGTTGATATACATTTCTGTATGCATGTTTTAGTCACAAAAAAATGTGTGACTTTTTCTTTATTTATTAAATTCTGAAGATTTAAGGTTCTTTAATATTATTTTCGAGCTGCGAACACTACTAATTTTGAAATATAAATCAAGTGTTGAAAGTGCTGCGATTTCAATAAGCTGCCCTTTGTGGGTTTTAGCGTAGACTGATAAGCTGATATTTACCATAGGTACTGCATGTAATAACCAGGTATTATGCTATATATTTCCATTACTGGTTTATTAGGCGCAATAACGAAGCCTTATATTTGTTCATCACTGGTGATTCCAAATGCAAAAAAAACCTTCGGTCTCCATGGTTTAGACGAAAGTATTCAGCGTATTAACCGCCAAATTATTCAATCTGAATTTTTACCCACTTGAAGTTGTGTCTCGCTGACGCGATCCACAACTTCAAGTGAGTGAAAATTATTCAGATTTGACAAAATGGAGGTCAACTGTTTTCAAATATTGCTGATTGATGTCATATATTATCTTTAACATGTTTAAAAGGTGGTACTTAATGTGCTAATAAAAAATGAAAACCCGACTATATGCGACACCGGCGGTTAAAGGGTTAAATAGAGAGACACTGACAATACCTTACTATGAATAATAGGATAATAATATACATGACAATGTCAAAGAATTTCAATAAAGCTTTATTGAGGTTCTGTGATATTATGATCATCATCTCAAGAAAATAAAGCATGCGTTAATGACTATAACCATCGTCAATCAATTTATGTTCACATAGCAACTTCTTATACCTGACTGGTCTTATAACCACCAATTATACACAACTGTCTAATAATTGTCTATACATAGGGTTTTAAAGGCAATCAATCAATTTTCAAATATTTAAAAAATATGACCGTTCAAAATTATTTCAATTCTACTTCAGCTCTCAAATAAAAGTGAATACACACTATATATTAAGTTTTTTTTTTAAATATGTGAAGTTGTTTGCATATTCGATTTAATTATAATTGGACCAAAAAGTTTCAATTGTGATTTAATTTGATGATGCGTGTGATAAAATATAGTATATCATAATCACCAAATAGCAATAATAATTCCATACTAGCAATGCCATATCAGCAATGTTTTATTTTCAGGCAGAAAATATGAGAACAAGAGATTCTGGTGCATGATGTCCAACAACCAATACGACGGAAGTAGTGAAATTTTGCGAATAACAAGAATATTTTCCATTGTTATCATGAGTGCATGATAAGATAAGAAAGTAATATTCGAGATTACTGTTTACTATACCAATGGTCACATTAAAACTGATCAACCGAGATCGCAGGATTTTTTGCCGATTCCTTCGCCGATTTCCTTGAAATTTTGCGAAAGTTATTTTCTAGTCCAATCCTAACAGCGGTAAGAAAATCGCATAATTATATTGCAGATTTCAAAAGTTACACCATTTGACATGCAATACATTTCTAAAATTAGTTTCACGGGCTTACAGAGTGTTGTCATAATTTAAATTTACTATATATCAAATGATATAACTTTTGAAATACACTATATCATTTTACGATATCTCCAGGACTGTTGGGATTCTTATAAAAAACATGAAAATCTGTTCAGAACTGGCTGAGAAATCAGCGAAAATCATGCAATCCTGGTTGAAAGGGAAATTTTGTTGAAAAATTATTGATTAGCGATTTCTGTCTTAATGCTCTGATTTATATTTCATCTCATTATTCATGTATAAATATTTTGCTAAACAATATCAAATTTGATAAGCTAATGCCTAAAATTGCATAGCTTTTCGCTACGCGATACTGAGCAAAATTTTCCATGGATCTGACAACCTAAATCTATATTGCCATCGATTTTTTACATGAATGTGTTTTTACTGACAGCAAATAGATCTTAAAGTCTTTGAGTCTGTTCCTCTTCAGTTTGTACATCAGAGGTCATGGTAGCCTGCTCCGCTTTTTAGCCCATCTTCATGTGTCTGTATAATTTGATAAATAGACGTATAAGAAGTATAATTAAGACATTAGTTAAGAATTTGTCTATGGCAAAATGAAATGAAATGAAATGAATCGGGCTTCAGGCCACCTTTGTGCACATATAGGCTAAACTGGGCCAGGAGAACCTCCTGAGGATGGTGAGATGATTGAGATGACACTGTCCTACCGAAATTCGTACCCTGGCGGTCTGAGGCCAAGCACGCTACCTCTCGGTCACGGAGGCTCCCTGCAATACAAATATATAATATATACTATAATACTATATACTATAATCAAAAAAAGTAAACCCATTTAGACATAAATATGAATGACATAAACAATGAACAGAGAAACCATTAAGTAAGTAAGTAAATGTCTTCTTTACTTCACTTTTCGGCCAGTATGGCCAGAGAAATCATGAAACGACAAAAAATTCTCAAAAATTAAAGACTTACTTGACCCTTATCTTTTTGTGATGACATGGATATAGGATAATCTACTCCTAAAGCTGTAATAGCAGAAGGTGGTCAACCCTCACCACTATAAGAATACATTTTTATATTTAGATAATTCCAGAAATGTTGAAAGAAAACACAAAATAAGGTTGCTGAGTTTGCTGATGATTGTGGGGCTTGGGAGAAGAAAGGATTTTCTCCAAAATTCGTCCACACTATCATTATACTACTACATACAACACGGTATGTATAGTCGTTTCAGGATCTGCACTGAGAGCAGATACCTAGGCCTACCCACACCTCCAAGGCGCCACGATGTGTCCACAAATACAACAGGTAAATAATAATATGGATGCGCTATTGGGACTCAGGTTCTAATTATGCATCGAAAAGTGACATTACAAGCGATATTTGTACTTACTGTTAATTAAGCAAATAATTAGGAATATATTTTTATCATCACTAAAAAATGTAAACAAATGTCTTTCATCCAGGAGCAACAAGAAGAAACAAGGAGACAAAAGGGGCGACAGACCAATTGTTACGCCCCAGCAAACATTCAGTTGATGGGCCGGTATCGTTTTTTACTGGCAGATAACGTACGTACCGTTAATTGTAATAGACCAGTACTGGTACAGTATACCGCTGCCATAAATTGGCGTCATGGAAATGGGTCAGTACCGGTATGGTATACCGCAACCGTAATGATTGGCGCATATAATGAACCGGAAATCTGCACTGGGCCTGTACACTTGCGATGTAATTCGCGCCATTATAGACTACTCATCACCAGATGTCGCTCACACTTGACAACAGACGCTCCTATAGGGTTAGGGTTAGGTTATTTGAAGTTCTCTGCAAACATCGATATCCGGCGAGCGAAATACTACAGAGTATAGCACAGATATTTTATCATCGTCATTTTATCACGTTTTATGATCGTTTTTTACCACTTACTCATAGACCAGTGAAGGTAAGTTTGCATCATTATATTAGTAGGAGTATAAATGAACGACAAATATATCTTTTGATTATATCAAACTCCAAAAAAGCAACATTTTTATTGTGAGTTTGATTTCTAAATTGTAATCCGTACCTGAGCTATAATAAAAAAATTTGATGTGGGACGTTTATTTCCCACCCAACGCAGCTGAAACAGAACTTGATAGTAGTAGGAAATCATTGCTTTACGCCACTTTTCGGCAAAAAAGTTATTTTAAGTGACATTGTAATACGATAAAACGTTGTAGTCAATTAATGAGAGGAATGATGTACAGATGATGATGTGCGGGTGGTGGTGGTAGGGCATGGTGGGTTATTGAAAGCGTTTTCCTTCACTTGCCCGATAAGGGGTTCTGGGCATGTCTAGGGGATATACCCCCAGACATGCCCAGACATGCTGCGCTATCCTCGGGTCGGATAGTCCCCAGAGTAACAATAGGGAGGATCACTCCCTCTGGGCAACTCCATTCATCCCACGTGAGAGACCTAATGTCAAACACGCTATTGCCGGTTATTTAAGGCCACCACGGCCTACATCAGCGCCAGCACTGATGCGGGTGCTACATTGGCTCCGCTGTTGAACGGAGGAACCAGGGTACGCCACTGGCAATCCGCCCGAAGATTATAGCCAGATACGAGAAGGCTGCAGCTGCCCTTGGATGATTGCTGTAGACTAGTGCTTTTGTACAATGCCGTACACAGCATCCAACAGACGGAACAGATCCCTACTGACCCTCGCCAGATGGGGGCGAAAAGTACTACTACTAGCAATCATCCCAGTTCCCAACCAGACAGCGACAGCCAAAAATTAGGTACAAATCACAAACAAAACAAAAACACCCATCACAAAAAAACAACACGCAGGAGGAGACACCCAAGGGGAAAATCTCATAATAAAAACAAGCCAACAGAGAGACACCGCCTGGGAGAACGAAGCTCTCCAGAACGAAGTTCTCCATGCAAATTCCCTACTGCAAGGGATAATACCCATTGCAGACAACAACAAACCCTCGAAACAATCCCAGACAGACCCCCTACCCCCATCCCCACACAAGGCGGTAGCCACAGTAACACCCTACGTAGAAGGTTCCAACAACAACACGCTGCGGAACCTCGCACACCTCCCGGAGTAAGTAAAATGTTTTCTTTACTTCACTTTTCGGCCAGTATGGTCATGGTCATTTAAGTGAAAATTCAAGTATTACAATATTCTATACTGTATAGTAAACGTGGTAAAGAGAAGATAAAACTAATAACAGCACGTTCGAACTAAAATATTCATTTTAAAATCTTGATATGATAATATAATGATGCTCCTGGCACCTATATGTAACAAGTTTGATGACATGTTGTAGTGCAGGCACTACAACACAGTTTAATGAGTATAAAAATGTCAGCATAAATAATATAAAATATGAAGTGATTATAAAATGAGCGACTTATCAAGTCACTATATTTCCATGAAATTGGAGTGATTCTGTAAAAACTATAAGTCTAAGTCTAATAATTAAAACATATAATATAGGTTACATTCCCGAAGGAACTGAATAATAAAACCTGCAGTGGTGTCCCTAAATAGTTCAAATAGGAACTGCAAAATACTTCCTTCTGATGTGCGCATATTTCGCACAACTGAGAAGGACATGTCTTACAGTGAGACGAGTATTGCAGCACATAGGTCGCAATTCTCCTCTCAATAAATAGCCGTTTGTGAAATAGGCATGGCCAATTCTGGCCCTGCATAAGACAACGTCATCTCTTCGGCGTTCCATTGGTGTAAAAGATCGCCTAATGATTGGTTGTACCTCGAACAATTTGCTGGTGACATTGATGTTCCATTCACCTTGCAAAATGTCATCAAGGTAGACAGAGATGTTGTACTTGAAATCAGTATATGGTATATAATAAAACTGTTTCGTCTTATCCAGGGCAGCCTTGGCCAAAACATCAGGCCGTTCATTGCCCTGTATTCCAACATGGCTGGGATCACTAATAAAATACAGATGCATACGTAAATTGTAGACCACAGTAAACACAGGACGGTATTAAAAACATACCCCCAATGATAATCAGTCACGTATCCCATGGCTCACTCGCCCACTCTTCCATACATCGCCCCACACACCGACCCGCCCACAAACCCAAGCCACCCACCCACCCTGAGGTTTTTTCTGCACTTGCCTATATATATACATGGTATATATACATGGTAAATACCACCATTTCAGCATAACCATTACACCAGGCCCCCGCCCGTCGATCCCTACACTAGGTCTATCAGGGTAAATTAATATTTGTATCCAGCATTGTTACTTTAATACTATGAAAATTCGGCCCAAGTCTGGTATTCTACCCCCTAATTTAATAACAACTAAATGACGGCGATTATCGGCCGATCTCGTCATGTGACAGGCTGAATCATATTGCGATAGGTCGAAGATAAAAGACTAGACTTGCATCGAAAATATTAATAAGCTTTAATAACACCTGCATCATGAATTCCACGAAAAACACTACTAATAATGATTGGCATTTGAATTGGCTGTTTAATAATAATAATGGTGAGTTCTTATATAGTGCACATACAATGCTCTGTGCGCTTCACATATATTACCCCTGGTCACTGGACCTGTTCATTCATTCACCATTTCAACTCCCTTTTGGAGCATACAGCACTTGCAGCCATTTCGGCACTAGGAACTAGTCGCACACATTGCCACCTCTGTCCTACCAGGTAATCATTTACACCTGAGTCAAGTGAAGCATGTAAGTGTCTTGCCTAAGGACACAACATCGAAATAACGTCCCAATATTGAGAGGGAAGAAACATGATATTTCTCTGAAAATCCTGCACCAAGTAGGATTCGAAACCGCACGGATGGCAGTCACATTGGCAAAGCGCCGCGCTCTAGCCATTGCGCCACGTCCCTCTTTAAAAAATTTATATTAAGTATGCCCATTTTCTGAGATCAAAAGACTATCCTAGAGGGGCTTGTCAATCTTTTAATACATTATGTGTGACATTCCGTTAACACATCGTCTGGGACAAGCCAGTGCTATATATCAGAAGGATATGCGAGTCTGCGTCACACTCACGATACCCGAGCACATTTTTGACCTATTATATGCTTAATGTTATATTTTGATGCTGTTTTTTTCAACTCTTGAATCGATCTTGAGTTCAAGTCAGAAAATGGTGGGAGGTGGGATTGACATCATAACCGGGGGTATTACAGCGGGGGAAGCACTGTATTTATAAGTTCGCCAATCGGTATTTTCCTAAACTATGTCAATGTGTCTATGTGTATATCCATACTATATATAGGCTCCCCTACTATAATTAATCAATTAACTATATGATCTCAATTGCACTTTCAAGGTCAATATCAAAAGGCAGAAAGTAATGAGTGACCGGGTATAATCAAATATTTATAAATTTAGAAAAAATCACCTTAAATAAACAATTACAGAGAGTATTCGAAATTCGCACCATGGCGGTCTCAGGTCCAGTCAACACAATGATCATGCATGAGGTGCTCAGAAATGTTACTTTACGCCGCTGTCCCAACCGGAAAACAAAATTGGCTCAATGGTTTGTGTTTGCTAATGTTGGCTCAACACTGAGTCACCGTCCGCTGCCTCCTATCAATAACTTGATATAATGTTATTTGCTCCTATCAAATAATCGTTGTGGATATATTCCTTGCTCCGATGTCAAACATTCGCCGAGCCACAAAATGATTCATACAACTCTCTAATTCCTGAATGACGTGATATTTCATAAAGCAGAAATGTTTGCTAAATTATTTTTTAAGGTATTTATTTAAATATTGTTAATGTGTTCTGGTAAATGTCATGCTAAGCTCACTAAATTAACAAATATTGTGTTCCCTGTTAATATTTAAATTGATCCATTTTAATTTATAAAAGCTAGATATCCAGTTTTTATCATGTTATATTTTTTCATGAATTTGGTAGATTTAGTAGAAATAATCGCTCATATCGATCACAGCTTAAAGTCTGCAGTTTATGACTGTAATCATTTTACACCTATTAACAAAGGTTCCCGCCAAAGATTCTTTGGTCCCGCCATCCCATCTAATTCACTCCCAAGCATGGCGGGGGTGGGGGCGTTGCATGGGAGGGGTAGGGGTGAGCCAGATTGGATTTATGACCTGATCTGGAAGCTTCACGTCCTGAACAAGGATGTTATATATGTATCCACTTTGTCCAGACACAGTCATCCTTTGGTCATCGTCATACCCTTGGTCATACATACTGTAGCAAACAGGAGATATACATGCTTAATACGTTGATAATACTAATCCATTGTAGAAATACATCTATAATCACACTAGAGGACACTACTCGACAATTTAGGAGGCATATGAAAGACATATGTAATAAAAGGTACGTTTTGCAGATCAATATAGTTAATAATCTCTTTTTTTTTAAATGTTAACATTTTTAATATAACAATGAGCATGTATGCTAGACACATTTTTACAGTTTAAGTCAATTGTAAATAGTGTGTGGTCGAGGTAGGCGCCTAAATCTGAAAATTATTTCTATTAGTAAATCGCTCAATGTCAAAGTCAATGGATAAATTTTATAAAAGTACATTACATGTAACAATCTTTATTTTATTGCTTAACATTTGTATGTCCTCCTAGCTGGTAGAGCTATGCCAGATAAATCAACATTTTTTTACAAGAGAAAAACCCAACATCTCAATGATGGATCAATATAGTACATGTAATACAATTTGTTTGCTCAGCTAATGTTTAAGACCTAAGACCACGGACAAATAAACACGTCAATTGATTCTGCCTACGTTTATAATCAGATGATCTATTACGTCTTTATAGTTTTTGTGGCATTAGAAAACATATTCTCACATCTCCGTAACTATTAATCAGACTAATACTGGGCCGATGTTGTAGACGGTGGGTCAACTTTGAAGCAGTGGTGTGCCGATGTCTAGTCTTTGCCGGGATGTGTGATGTCATTGTGACAATCCTATTTCCTCACACCAGTGCTGCGCCATGGTGCTGCAGACCGGCGTGTAATGTTAGATACAATTAGGATATCATGACAAACATTGACAACATTGGGATTATCCACGTGGCGGTGCCGTAATCAGAACATCAGTGTTGCTCCAATAACGCATACCGATGTGCCGGACACCCGACTGCCACACAGACACAAAGCATGAATATGTGTCAATATATGCGTGAATATATGAATGGCTATATGCTATTTTATTATTTTCATTTTATTATTTTCATTGTAATAACTCAAATATAAACTTAGGTGACTCCCAGCCTTATCAACATCACTAATGACTAAATTTAAGTTAACAACTAATTCACATTAAATTAAGTTTATTAAAAAAGAAACAATGCTATGTGGCATGAGATGCCAATGATCATGATCTTTGTTGGAAAGCGTCGTTCATACCCAACATTATGTTTGCATAACGGTTGCCTCGGTAGGCCTACAACGTTTCAAATTTGAAGTTAAACATGAAGTCAGATTTATGTAATGGCTAACATAGCCTCTTAGCATGGCGGTGTAGCCCAGGTACTCAACTGTAAACAATCACGGGCAGCAATGTAATGTACGGCTCCTGTTTTACAGAGCACTGTTGGATTTCGTGGTTTGTATTGTTTTTGCAGAATATTGTCAAACCAAACGTTACTATGAAGCGAGCAAGACGAATCAATCCCATCAAGGAAGCTGAACAATACGTATTGAGCCAAAAAAAGACAAGCAAGGATTCAAAGCTCGATTCATCAACGAGTACATAGGTAAGTACTCCAAATAGAAGCAACATTTGACATTTATATGAGCGTGTTTAAAATGTCTAAAAATGTCGCGAAATGTGGCAATATGCCTGGTACTACTTTAGTAGGGCCACGTGGTCGATAGGTTAGGATCCCCACTTCGGACTTCCTGTCGCGATATTGCCACAGAACATTTCCATGTACAGAGTGAAGCAGGTGACGTAAAGCCGAGCTCTGTCACAGCGCAAATTGTTTTTTACGGCTATAATCTGATAATCGTATCGTCTCACATAATGATTATTTATGATTAATAATTAAGTTTAACTGGATGCTTTTTTCCCGAATAATACGATGATTTCCTGAACACGGTGATGATGATTGTAGCAACTGATTATTTGTTGTTTTTTAGACAAGCCTTGCCAAGTACACCGGTTAAAAAACATCCACACCTATGTAGGCCTACACACAAAGAGGGCATTTCGTATTAAAATTTATTTTTATTAGTGGCACTTTATTATTATAATCAACGTTTGTGCTGCAATTGTAATTTAAAAAAACCTAGTTTACAAAAGTAGTTTTATTGTACACGTTGAGACACGTTTTATTATGACATGGAATATTTGTTTTTTAAATCGTACTTCTGCAAACAAAAAAGTTGTAAACCGTTATAATATATGCTTTCTGGCCGACTGGGATGCTGTCCACCTAGATACTTTAGCAAATATAAATGATGTCTACAATCTTCAATACGCGAAACTGATTATTATTATCCACAAACTGCAAAAAACCCTCATAGAGGTATTGTAACTGTCTGTTTAGTGAGACGTAATGTAGATAATTGATGGACTCAACTACAATTACAGATTATACCATGCAATTTAAACAGTACACAATTCCATGATCTGTCACTATATAAAAAACACATTGCTATAGATCTTGGAAGATAACAGTGCAAAACTATCGATTCCGTACGTTATATTGCATAACGGAATATGTGACACTGCGACTGTGGCTCGACATTAAACCAACATTGGGTCAATGTATCATGTTATGAAATAATGTGGCAATTTAAGTGTACCAAATTGTGGTGACAGTATATTTAAAAGGGGGTGATCACTCACTCTGTGATCACCCCGGCAGATGCAGTTTGCCAAGGAGGCAAGGTTTTGTGTACATAAATACACACCGATGCGGGTGTGGGACGTAGCTTTGGCATTTTAAATTATCTGTTTAACACCTATGTCACATAATTTGATTCGCCGCATGAAATATTTTGATGACAATCCGTAGATTAAAAACAATTGTAAGATAAGTTACAATAAGGACGTAATGAACATAATTTCTGCTTATTTTTACTAACCTTGAGGTGGGAATTGCGGCTGTAATTCATATCTCAAGGTGAATGGTAAAATAAGCAGTAGCTTTTGTCAATTCAATTGAACAAATGTAAAAAGGGGCATACTTAGGCCCATGTTATTCTCAAATTTAAAAGATGCAGTTTCAAGGAGAAATATATTGAGGTTGTTTTATTTAATATATCGAGAGAGTTTTCCTCTGTATTGAAAATCTATTTATAGTTTGTTTCCATTTGTAGGACGGTGAGTTTTTGCGACAGCAAAATTCTCACAAGGCAATTTCTTGCTGCAATATGCAGGAGAAATAATATCAGCAGAAGAAGGGGAAATGCGTGAACAGCACGGGGTACCCAGTGTTTTCAGATATTATTTCCACCATGATGGCTCGTCGTATTGGTGAGTAGATATTATGAGCTAACAGTGACCTTGATTTTAAAAATATCTGACATTAAAATATCTGTTTGTTTGACTTACATCTTGGAGGTGTTTGATGTGTAGGTGTATGTGTAAGTTAGACAGTGATCCAAAGTATTATGATTATTTAATGGAGTGTGCAGTGCTGGCTGCCTATGATATTGTACACCATTAAAGTCATGAATAATGCCACAAAATGAAGATAAATACGTAAAGTCACATATCTTACTTCGGGCCTGCTTTCTACATTTGTCTGAAATGTCTAACACAAATTCTGAATTCACCGTGATACTTTCGAATCAAACTAGTAAATAATTTACATATGTACATTTTGTCCGGCATAGCCAGCATGTTAAATTATTTAGGTTTTCGTTGTGTGCTCTCTTGATTGTTGTTGGATTTTTTGCTCTCACATAATAGATTATTTTTAATATTATATCGGGAGTATTGGAGAATAATTTAATCCATAGCGCCTCTCAATCTATTAGGATGCATCATCACATAATCAAATTATATGAAGTAGCTCGACCATCGTCTAAATACTGTGCGACTATGCATGCATACTATTTCGATATTATGTCAGGAATAGTGTAAAGACAATTGAAATGTGAGAAACTGTAAGATAGATGATTGCTTTTAAAGTTATTTCAACAACGCTCTAATCAGTATCCTTGGCAAAAAAATAAAATAATAACTACCGATTCGCTGAAATAACATAGGCCTATGTAAAAACAGATGCATGTATATGCATTAATATTCTTGAATTAAAACTAGACCAAAATGTCTAGTCCTTCAACATATTCAAGAAGGCTTAATCTATATTGGTTTCACTATACTGATCCGTATCAATTACCATGTAAAAGTGGCGACCAGGTTTCAGTCGCACGACCACAATAGGGAACGTAGAGTATGTCGTCTCATATATTCATCTTAAAACATGATGAAAACATATTTTCATTTAGATACATGTTCACATTTTATGAAAGAGCAAATATCACAATGCAAACTCTTTCATAATAGACTTTGCGACTTTAAAATTAGAATTTCAGAATGTGTGATCACCACCTCAGGGTCAATTAATTGTCGATGACGTTTCCATTGCCTGCAAATATGAACGGTTTTAATGGTTCTCGCAGCTCCCGCGAATGTATATTTACTTTACATATAACTTCCTTGGTTTACATATATATATTGGGAAAAAAGCGGCCGGTATATGGTCGCACCAAGATCACATCTGGATTGTGTATAATGTACATTTTGGCACAATTTTGACAAATGTATCATTTACACCTGCTTTAAACATCACAGTGCGACCGGATTAAGGTCGCACTAAGCTCATATCTGTATTTTGTATAAAGAAAGAACATTGTTACACAACTTTGACAAATATGTATCATTCACACCTGTTTCTACGCAAACAACACACAGTGAGACCGTAATATCGCCATGTCATATCTGAATTTTGTATAATTAAAGTACATTTTTAGACAATTTTGAGAGAAATTCACCATACACCTGTTTCTGTGCAAAAAACACAGTGCGATTGGAATATGGTCGCACCAAGGTAATATCTGAATATAAACGTAGTACATTTTTGCACAAAATATAGAGTGCAATAAGCTACAACCATGCTAATGTAATAAAATATACCTAGGTCTTAGCAATTTGGCCCGCAGGTCACCTTCCTAGATCATTTGTAAGGTCGCCAGAAGTCACCAAAGGCCATCAAGTATAAAATGTATCAATTTTAAATTTTTAGCTTTATAGTAGCCGCGTATTGATATCTGATTATTATATCTAAGTCAAGTCCAAGGAAAACATGGATTTCACACACAAAAAAAGATGTATATTTTCGAAATTATAAAATGAAACTACTAATATAAAAATACTAAGTAGCATTTTTCTCTGATTGAAGCTAATGATAATATAATAAATAATGACATTTTAATCTTCTTTTTTTCCACCCTGAGGTATAACATTTTCATAAGGTCCTGAATCGATCCACGGCCTTTAATTTGGCATCTTCAATTAAAAACTTTGTACCATATCAAATAATATCTTCCCCTCTACAAATCCCATAAACATATTTTATATCGTCAGTCGTTAGTCATAGAGAATCACGTATACGTAGGCATATATATGTACATAGGGCTCTACGGAAAGACTGATATACTTATACAGATATACTTTTATATAGAAAATATACTATTTTGATACTAGTAAGGTCCTGAATCGATCCATGATCTCTATTGTGGCATGTATATATACATCTGTTTTACAAGTCAAATAAAAAATAGTCCACCAGCTTTTACATTTTCTCCCATGGTAAAATATATCAAGTTGGGCCCTACCTATTTTATAAATCTAGGTAAAATAGCTCACAAGTTGTGGTAATTATGCTTTTTTACGGCTTTGGGGGTAAAATGGTGGTAAAAAATAATGCAAATGATAATATTAAACACCCCGGGTATGTATAAATACAAATTTTATGAATCGAGGTCAAATAACTCATTAAGTTAAGGTTATCACTCCCATTTTACCCTATTTACCACATTTGGGAGGAAGGGGTGGTTAAAAATTAATGTTGTTGCTGGCGATTAAAGGGAGATGGCCGATTAAAGGGAGATCGCCGAACTTAAAAAAAGTATTTTTATTTTTTTCCCCGATGCTAGATACACATTTTATGAATCTATGTCAAATAGCTCATTTAGTTATGGTTATTATTCCTATTTTATCCCGTTTATCACTTTTGAGGATGAAATGTTGGCGAAAATTAATACAAATAATTTTAATGGATTCCGCAGGTGCTAAAATATATGTTTAGATACAAATTTTATGAATTTAGGTTAAATAGATTAAAATGTATCGCTAATACCCTTTATTTACCCCTACTTACCCCTTATTACCGCACTTTCGGGCACTAATACCAGGCGAATTTTAGAGGACTTTTGATATGTTTTTCTATGTTTTTCTATGTTGTTTCAAGAACATGCTGAAATTTTCAGCTTGTTACGAATTTGTTCAGGGTTATTATATAATACCCTTAGACTATTAGTTATCACAAATATTATCAGCGTAGCCCACTTCACCCTTACGTAATACTAATTACGGAAATAACTATCCACTATCCAAGCCTCAGACGAGGTCCGAGTTTTTGAATAAACATGTCAAACTCAAACAAACTTGTAAACACGTGCCGACCTTTCCAACGGGCTTTTTCTCAAACGTTTGATTATTGTTGGGCCAGCGCCGGAGATACCAGGCCAGCGTTGAGTCAGCGTTGGGGTGATAACAAGTGTTTATTTGGGCGGTGGCAATGGACTCTCAAGCTCGTAGGCCTACTGACTGTTATACAAACACATTACTGTAGTAGGCTAACTAGCAAAACCGTTCCGATCACTGACTGATATGATAAATACATATACAAATTAATGATGTACTTTATTCTCGAGTTTTTTTATTCAGGCTAAAGCAGTATCGGTTAATATTATAGGATATACAAATTCGTAACAATACGCTTAGTATAATTTCTGTTTCATTTCTTGTAACGATTTACGAAAAAATCCATAGCGTATTTATGATGAGATGTGATTTGATGTAAGTTGGTATATTCTCATAACACACAATCTGACCTAAGGCCAGACGGACCCAAAAGTGAGATAATTTAATACTGAGTGACATGTAGTGGTACCAAAAGTGTACGAATTGGTCCATTCATTGCAAAGATATGGCTATTTTCCGAACTTGACTTCCACTTTGACGAACAAAGCAAAAAACACCCCCTATGTTAGAAAATGGGCTGTACAAAAAAACTGATACTACAAATAGGTGGTTTGTACATACTACCTGGGGTTGTTGTCGAAGGTCCATCCTACAATTCTGTCAATTCAGATTGTAGATACTACGCCGGTTGAACGAGCTCACTAAATAGAGCCCCTACAAAAACTAGCTCTTGGACTACAACCGTAGAAGTGAAAGTTTTGCGCCATATTGAAGATCTCCTTCATCAGTTCACAAGTCCAATTTTTTTTAATATCATCGGTCATTACACAGAGAAAGACACATATAGGTAGCCACATACATATTGCTTTAGATGTATAGACATTATATGACAAAAATAAGCCGTTTTCATAGGATCCTGAATCGATCCACGGCCTTTAAGTGACATGCAGAATTAAAACAATGCATCACATTAACCCTTCACAGTCCAAGTTTCTAAAACAACATCATAAAAATTATTCATCGGCTACTGGTGGCCGTATGTGCATGACAGTGTTTAATATACACATCTCCTTTACAAATCAAATGCGAAATTTATTTTATTTCATTGACCGCTAGAGACATGAAGGTACATAAAGGTATGCATATACACAGGGTTCTCCAGATTATGTTATAGGCGGAAAAAATATATTTTTATAATGAGCCGGCCTATGATGATTACCATGCTGGCCATCGAGCTAACTATTTAGCTTAACTGGTAGCACTCGGTGGTTCTATCACCAGGCTGGGCAGCTGCAACACTGTTACAATGGCGCCCAATGTCGGTTCTTCTCGCCAGCAGGGCTCTATAATAAAGAACTACATCTTCTACATATCTAAAGCAAAACAATTTTCACATAGACATATAGACAGGCACATACATAGCAAACAAGCATATTTTTAGATGTATAGAAACAGACCTACTTTATTTGTAAATGATAGAATATAAACTTCTCCTACTTTGCTTCAAAGGCCTATCACCCAGTTACCTTCAAGCCTGTATCATCCCTTATTCTGCATGTCGCCCACTACGCACCAAACATCTGTTGGTGGTGCTTCCAACAAAGTTAAAAACATATGGTGATAGATCATTTAATAAAGCTGCCCCCTTACTTTGGAACAAATTACCACATCGCATACGAAGCTGTAACAAACTTGATCAATTTAGGCGACACTTAGAAAGTCATTTATTCAATAGCGCATACTTGTAGAGATACTATGATTTTTTTCTCCTTAGAGTACCAAGTTGATACCTTCAAGACTGTATCATCCCTTATTCTGCATGTCGCCCACTGCGCACCAAACATCTGTTGGTGGTGCCTCCCACAAAGTTAAAACCATATCGTGATAGATCACTTAATAAAGCTGCCCCCTTACTTTGGAACAAATTACCATATCACATACGAAGCTGTAGCAAACTTGATCAATTTAAGCGACACTTAAAAAGTCATTTTTTTAATATCGCATACTTGTAGAGATACTATGATTTTTTTCACCTTAGAGTACCAAATTGATAATGTTTATTGACATTTTTGTTTCTAGTGCCAAAGAGCAACTTAAGGTTGGATATGGTGCCTATTTTATCTCTGGTTTTGGTGCGGGAAACAAAATGATAGACCTCTATGTTATCTTGGCAATGCCTTTTAATTTATTTTTAGTAGTAGTCATTTATATTATCGAAATACCCAGTTTTTATTTTGGCAATGCCACTTAACATGATTTTAGTTGTGTATGTCATACCATGTATATTATCATATGATTTTAACAAACTAACAATCTTGTATATACATGTACATATATCTCTTTCATTTCTATGACAAATAAGTCTGTAATGACTTTTCTTTTCTGTCAATAAAATATCTGTCTGTCTGTCTGTCTGGTGCCATATAAGTGTATATTATTATACTATTATTATTATCATTTGTATAAGGCAATAACATGACCGGGGAGCATACAGTCCTGCAGCCGTTTCGGCGCATTGAACTTATCGTACACATTGCCATCTCTGTCCTACCGGGTACTCATTTTCACCTGAGTCAAGTGAAGCATTTGTGGATGAAGTGTCTTGCCCAAGGACACACCATCTTAACAATGTCCCAAAATTGAGAGGGGAGAAAAATGATATTTTTCTAATTACACATTTAGTCGGGGCTCTTAGGGATATTCTGGGGCAAATTCTCCTAAGCTACAAAATTTGGCACATATATAGAACAGATTATACTCTTCCGATTTGCGATGGATGTCAAGACGGGAATCGCTCAGGGCCAATGTATTAGCAAAATCCAAGATGGCCATCATTCAGATTTGAGGTATACCTTACTAAAGATACCCAAAGGGCTGTGACTACGTGATATATCGCTATGTGGTATAGTTATATCCAATTTAACTACTTCTGATGTTATTTTATTTAAATAATTGGATTTGTTCACAATTATTGAACAAATAGACAATTTTGCAAACAAATGCTTGAAAATAATTAGGTTTCATACTAGACCAGACGTGGCTGGGGGTAAGGTGTCACCAAGAAATGGAATTTAAACCACTATTATTTTCATATCGCTGGACTACTCAGGGGCCATAATCAACCTGTAAAATACGTTACTTTAATTATTTAGCCTGAAAAAAAGGGAAGCACTTGAGGGTATTTGTATTGTACCAGTCTCTCCAAGTTTGAATAATTGTTCAAGAGGGGTGGTTGATGTTTTTGATGAACCGACCTGGCCGTACCTCACGTGGATGCTTCTAATATTTTGGTGTTGAAAACAGCATAATCTAGTTATTTTCTTATTATGTGTTTTAGGAGAGCAGAAAAGAGCACATCACGCCCGACAGAGATGAACCAGTTAGTGACCACGAGAGTGACATGACAGCTATTTCACCAATTCTCCAACATGCAAAAACAATTTCCCATATTGTAAGTAACAAAGCTACAAAAAAACAATTCGGTTAAAAAATCACTAGCAGTGAAAGGATGTACCATTTCATCGAAAATCCGAAAAAGAAATTTAATTAATTAATCATATTTTATGGCGACGGATACTTCCCGTTACAAGGGGTTGGTTAGTGATATGGTAAATGAATTTCTGCTTCTGATTTGAGGAAATTTAAAATGTATTTTTATCTTCGAATTTGCGAAAACTAAGGGGTCTTGTCAAGTTGAAAAAAATCAAAAAATCCGAGAAAAACTCGGATTAGCCAGATCCCACCCACTCACTCCCCCGGTGAGCATTGAGATAGGATTAGGACTGCCAGCGCTCATACAATGCTGTATCAGTGTTGTGTATGTAACAAAACACTACCGCGACATCGTGATGTCGTGTCCCGAACATTAGCCTGATAATACACTATAGGGTGGGATAAATTCGTAACAAGCTAATTTTTTCCGGATCCACTAAGAAAATAGTCTCGAAAAACATATTAAAAGTCCCCAAGAATCCCAGTTCGGGAAAGTACTGAAATTTAAGATGGCCGCCAATATGCAGTTTTGAGTAAGTAAAGTAAGTAAAATATTTGCTTTACTTCACTTTTCGGCCAGTATGGCCATTTAAGTGAAAATTCCAGGTATTACAATATCCCATATTGTATAGTTAAAGTAGTGAAGGAAAGACAAAGCTAATAAAAGCATGTTCGTACTAAAATATTCAGTTTAAAGTGTTTGATATGATAAGATGACGATGCTCCTGGCACCTATATGTATCGAGTCTGATAACATGTTGAAGTGCCTGCACTACAACACAGTTTAATGGGTATAAAAATATCAGTATAAATAATGTAAAATATGAAGTGATTATAAAATGAACGACTTTTCAAGTCACTATATCTCCATGAAATTGGAGTGATTGTGTAAAAACTACAAGTCTAAGTCAAAACAGTGTCATTGTCAAAACAAATATATAATATATACTATAATACTATATACTATAATGAAAAAAAGTAAACCCATTTAGACATAAATATGAATGACATAAACAATGAACAGATAAACCATTAAGTAAGTAAGTAAGTAAGTAAGTAAGTAAAATGCTTTACTTCACTTTTCGGCCAGTATGGCCATTTAAGTGAAAATTCCAGGTATTACAATATCCCATATTGTATAGTTAAAGTAGTAAAGGAAAGACAAAGCTAATAAAAGCATGTTCGTACTAAAATATTCAGTTTAAAGTGTTGATATGATAAGATGAGGATGCTCCTGGCACCTAAATTTATCGAGTCTGATAACATGTTGAAGCGCCTGCACTACAACACAGTTTAATGGGTATAAAAATATCAGTATAAATAATGTAAAATATGAAGTGATTATAAAATGAACGACTTTTTAAGTCACTATATCTCCATGAAATTGGAGTGATCGTGTAAAAACTACAAGTATAAGTCAAAACAGTGTCATTGTCAAAACAAATATATAATATATACTATAATACTATATACTATAATAAAAAAAAGTAAACCCATTTGGACATAAATATGAATGACATAATCAAAGAACAGAGAAACCATTAAGTAAGTAAGTAAATGTCTTCTTTACTTCACGTTTCGGCCAGTATGGCCAGAGAAATCATTAAATCACAAAAAAATTCAAAAATTAAAGACTTACAGTGCCCCCACAGTTGGTAATAAGGTCTGTGATATTGGAGGACATCACAGAGCGATCACGAACCGTGAGGACACCGTAAGTCACCACAGGCTAATTGTACGGCAATGGCCTCTCTATGACATGCTGCATTATCCGCCAAGATGCCACAGAGAAACCATTAAAACAATGAAATGAAAAACTAATTATATGGCAATGGTTTCTTTCGGACATCCCGTCCAACACCAGGATGCCAAAGAGAAACCATTTACAAAAACGAATACATACAATAGAAATACTTAAGACAGTCCCGTATACTAATAAAACGTTAGACACACATCCACATACCGATTCAGATTATATTGAACATCACAAACCAATGACTATGCTCTGTATTTACCGCCAAACCGATTTAATATAGATTGAAAAGTAATGCAAAATACTCTAGACCCATATGTAATAACGTGAGAAAAACACAATATTAATAAAACGTTTGGGTGTGCTTGGCCTTCTATGAAGTTGCCCAGGGGGGACCACGCGGAGGTGACACCCATCCCCCCCAAGTAAGTAAGTAAATGTCTTCTTTACTTCACGTTTCGGCAAGTATGGCCAGAGAAATCATTAAATCACAATTTTTTTTCAAAAATTAAAGACTTACAGTGCCACCACAGTTGGTAATAAGGTCTGTGATATTGGAGGACATCACAGAGCGATCACGAACCGTGAGGACACCGTAAGTCACCACAGGCTAATTGTACGGCAATGGCTTCTCTATGACATGCTGCATTATCCGCCAGGATGCCACAGAGAAACCATTAAAACAATGAAATGAAAAACTAATTATATGACAATGGTTTCTTTCGGACATCCCGTCCAACACCAGGATGCCAAAGAGAAACCATTTACAAAAACGAATACATACAATAGAAATACTTAAGACAGTCCCGTATACTAATAGAGTAAGTAAGTAAGTAAGATGCTTTACTTCACTTTTCGGCCAGTATGGCCATTTAAGTGAAAATTCCAGGTATTACAATATCCCATATTGTATAGTTAAAGTAGTAAAGAAAAGACAAAGCCAATAAAAGCATGATTGTACTAAAATATTCAGTTTAAAATGTTTGATATGATAAGATGACGATGCTCCTGGCACCTATATGTAACGAGTCTCATGACATGTTGTAGCGCCTGCACTATAACACAGTTTAATGAGTATAAAAATATCAGTATAAATAATGTAAAACATGAAGTGATTATAAAATGAACGACTTATCAAGTCACTATATCTCCATGAAATTGGAGTGATTGTGTAAAAAGTCTATGTTTAATAATTAAAACATGTAATATAGGTTACATTCCCGAAGGAACTGAATAATAAAACCAGCAGGGGTGTCCCTGAATAGCTCAAATAAGGAATTAAATGTAAAATACTTCCTTCTAATGTGCGCATATTTCGCACAACTGAGAAGGACATGTCTTACAGTGAGACGAGTATTGCAGCACATAGGTCGCAATTCTCCTCTCAATAAATAGCCGTTTGTAAAATAGGCATGGCCAATTCTGGCCCTGCATAAGACAACGTCATCTCTTCGGCGTTCCATTGGTGTAAAAGATCGCTTAATGATTGGTTGTACCTCGAACAATTTGCTGGTGACATTGATGTTCCATTCACCTTGCAAAATGTCATCAAGGTAGACCGAGATGTTATACTTGAAATCAGTATATGGTATATAATAAAACTGTTTTGTCTTATCCAGGGCAGCCTTGGCCAAAACATCAGCCCGTTCATTACCCTGTATTCCAATATGGCTGGGTACCCAGCAAAAAATAATGTCCTTGTGCCCAGACAAGTAGTGACACATATGCAAAATATTGGAAACAATTGGGTTGTTGAGTTTTTGACTCTTAAGAGCCTGCAATGAAGATAGCGAGTCTGTGACGATCATGAACTCCTCTTCATTACTATCCCATATGTATTCGATGGCAGCTTCAATAGCTAACAGCTCTGCTGTGCAAATTGAAGCCTCATCGTTGATACGACAACTAAATTCATGATCATCACAGACAAAGGACATAGCTGTCCTCTTGTCTTCCTTTGATCCGTCAGTATACACCTTCCGGTGCTTCGGAAATCTACAAAATAGCTCTAGCAACATGCTCTGGAAGACAAGGGGACAGGTGTCTCCTTTCCTGAGATCTGAGAGGTTAAAAAGTATATTAGGCTGTTGGAGAAGCCAGGGTGGACATTCTGGTGGGCGCACAACGCTAATTGCGTCGAGCTCCACCTCCATGTCCTCCAGATGGGGTTGAAGCCTTATACCCAAAGTAGGTATAGTTCCTGGCTTGTTGTTAAACAGTCTCTTGTACTCTGGGTTGACAACACACGAGTATGCCGGGTTCTCAGGATTTGCTTTCATCTTCATATAGTATTGCAGGCTCAGCTTCAACCGGCGAGTCTCTAAAGAGGGCTCACCGGTCTCCACCTGAAGACTTTCGATGGGTGATGTTCGAAATGCCCCTGAGCATAATCTCAAACCTTGGTTCGCGATTGGATCAAGTACTGCTAAGTACGATCGTCTCGCTGAACCATAAACAATACAACCATAATCCAGTTTAGATCTGATGTGAGAGCGGTAAATCCTCAGTAAGGTTGTCCGGTCACCACCCCAATCCTTGCTGGATATAACTCGTAGTAATTGTAATGCTTTCCTACACTTATCTTTCATATATTTGATGTGTGGAATAAAACTGAGCTTCTTGTCGAAAAACAGACCAAGAAATTTGACCTGCTCTTCAACAGGAAGCTGTTGTCCATATAGTTTGAGATCGGGCTCAGGCTGTAAGCCATTTTTTTTACAAAAATGTACACATAAAGTTTTTGTGGGAGAAAATTTAAAGCCGTTCTCATCCGCACAAGTCACCAACTTATCGAGGCAACCTTGCAGGCGCCGCTCAATTATTGCCATATTGCTTGACTGGCAGTAAACAGCCAGATCATCAACATATAATGATTTTTCAATATCGTCTGGTAAAGCATCAATTATACTGTTTATTTTAACGGTAAATAGAGTTGGTGAAAGGATACTACCTTGTGGGACACCCTCCTCCTGTGAATTTAGTGAAGAGTGGGTGTTGTCTAAGCGGACTTTAAATTTTCTCCCCTTTAAAAAATTATCAATGAATAAGGGTAATCTACCCTTCAGGCCCATTTCATGGAGATCTTTCATGATACCACCCTTCCATGTGGTATCATAGGCCTTTTCTAAATCAAAAAATACTCCAACTGTATGTTGATTTTTAACAAAACCTTGACGGATATAAGTCTCTAGTCTGACCAAATGGTCTGTGGTGCTCTTTCCTTTTTGAAAACCACATTGATATTTAGTTATTATGTTATTGTCTTGTAAAAACCATGTGAGACGATGATTGATCATGCGCTCCATGATTTTGCAAAGACAACTTGTCAATGCTATTGGCCTATAATTATTAGGATCTGTTCGATCTTTTCCAGGTTTAGGGATCGGGATCACTGTTGCTTCTCTCCATCCATCTGGGAAATCCTGAGATTGCCACAGATCATTCAAGAGTAGAAGCAACAGATCAAGTGATACATCAGGCAAATGTTTCAGAAACTGGTAGTGAATTTCATCAGGGCCAGTTGCCGAATCAGTTGCCTGAGCGATAGATTTAATTAATTCTCGTTTAGAGAAATCAACATTGTACTTTTCGTCATTATCTGACTCAAAGTCCAATGTGTTCTCCTTCTCCTTATCCCTAATCTTTCGAAATTTTTCCTGATAATGATCTGGCGATGATTTAGCAGCGAAGGATGTCGCCAGCGTTTCTGCAATATCCGTTTTATTGGTTATTGTGTCAGAATCAGTGACAAGGTACTTGATGGTTTTATCTTTCCTCTTGCCACTGATTCTGCGCAGCATTTGCCAAGTACGTTTTGCCGATGTATTATTATTTAGTGTGGAGACATATGCTCTCCAAGATTGCCGCTTGGCTTCACTGATTGTGCGGCGAGCTTTAGCGTAATCTTTCTTATATCCGTCAAGGTTTTGTCTAGTTGGATGTTTTTTAAATTTTTGCAAGGATTTTTTCCTTTTGTCTATTGCCTTTCGGCAACCTTCGTCAAACCAGGGTTTGTCGAGTTTTTTGGGAACTGTCGAGGTTTTGGGTATGCTTTTATCTGCTATATTGTGTAACTTGGCTGTAAAAAGGGCTATAGGGTCATCAACCCCCTCTTCATTCTCAAATTGAGAGATTGTGAGGCTCTCCCCACAAGACTGTTGGAAGGCCTCCCAATCTGCTCTGTGCAGCCTCCAATGCTGCACTCTTTCTTCAACAATAGAGTTGTTGCTCTCTATAAATATAGGATAATGATCACTGCTACAGAGATCCTCGTTGACCCTCCAAGTGTAATCCAAATATAAATCGGGATCACACAAGGATAGGTCAATGGCTGTTGCAGTTCCTGAAGCAGGGTGCAAATAGGTGGTAGTATCATCATTAAAAATGCAGAGATTTTCCTCTGAGAGGAAGTCTTCTATTATTCTGCCCCGTGGGTTGATGTCCCTACAGCCCCACATTGTGTGGTGCCCGTTAAAATCTCCCAGTAGCATGAAGGGTTTGGGCAATTGTTTTACCAGCTGCCTCAATTCCACAACATCTACTGAGCGGCTCGGTGGTAAATAAACAGAGCATATCGTCATTGGCCTGTGACAGTTTATGTTAACCGCCACAGCCTGCAAAGTTGTATTCAACGTGATCTGTTGATGTGGTGTTCCATCCTTTACAAGGATGGAAACCCCCCAGCAGGCCCTTTCATTATTGGCAGGGCCAAAACAATTGATTATTGAATAGTTTTTAAAACTTATGTTAGTGTTAGGTTTTAAGTTAGTCTCCTGCAGGCACACAGCCGTCGGGCTGTGCTCCTGCAGAAGAATAGCCAGGTCATTGTAGTTTGACCTTAAACCTCGACAGTTCCATTGTATTATTTTGTGGGCCATTATGAATTTTTATGCCTCCCTGGTTTTATCTGTGCTTGGAGTGCAGCGACGGTGTCAGGAGATACGAATACCTCGCTATCGCTGCTATCTGCCTCATGTGAACAGTCCATGGATTCAAATCTATTATGTACAGATATGGGATCATCCATGCCCTTTTGCAGCCGACCGATCCCACTATTATTTGTTCTTGGTTTAACTGTTGTATGCGTGCCTTTCTTTTCTTTTGTTGGTTTTTCTGTTATTGATGGTTTATTCGTTGTTTCCTTTTTCTTATCTTTGCTATTTTGAGGCTGAGTTGTGTTATTCTTTGCTTGTTTGGCATCATTTGCTAGTATCTTTGAGGCATTGGGGGTAGCTTTATTGTTTGTATTAGGTTTTGCTGAAGGGGCCGCAGCTGTTTTGGTAACATTTGTTGCACCAGCTGCAGACGTGACCTCCGGTAGGTCAGTCTGGCAACCAACCGACACAACCTGTTTAGCCAAAACGCTGGCATATGATGGTTTTCCAGTTACTCCTTCAACGATTTTACGAGCTTCTGGGAAAGAAATCTTCCGTTCCGTTCGGATACGTTGGATTTCTTTCTCCGTTTTCCATCGGGGGCAATCTCTGGAATAGGCTGTGTGGTTCCCACCACAGTTGGCACATTTTATTGGATAGGTGCAAGAGGAGTCAGGATGTTCCGTCGATTGACCACAGCGTCCACAGACACGCTCTCTCTTGCAACCTTCCTGGTGGTGTCCAAATTGTTGGCACTTGAAACACCTCAAAGGGTGTGGTATATACAATTGTACAGGGCATAGCTCAAATCCAACCTTGATATCAGCCGGTGGCTTTGGGAAGTTGAATGTGAGCACTGCTGTGTTCAATTTAATTATATCTCCATTCTTTCTTAATGTGATAATTTTAGCATCGGAAACTCCTTGTCTTTTTAATTGTGTTTTTAGTTCTTCATTGGTAGTGTTTTTAATTTCTTGGGTTCGAATGACACCCTTTGAGGTGTTTAAAGTCCTGTGAGGAGAAACCTCCACAGGAATTCCAGCTATATGTTTGACTGCCAAGAGCTTGGTGGAGAAGGTTTCTCTGTCGACCTCAATTAAGAGGTCGCCAGACCTAAGCCTTTTGATGTTCTTAGGCTCTCCAACCAAGCCCTCTATGCCTTTTTGTATGGCAAATGTTGAGAGTCTGGAGAGGGATTTGTCCTCATCTCCAGACATCATCAACAAAAAGCGCGGGAAAGTTAGTTTTGCTTTTTGCATTTCGGAAACAATTTTTTGGTACCTTGCAGTATACTCGGCTTCTTCATCTGATGGACTGTTATTTTCTCTCTTTTTTCTTTTCTTTTGATTACTAGTGTTGGGCGGGGGTGGATTGTCATCAGCCATATTGAATTGGTATTGTTTTTCATCACCCTAGCGCTCCACCCGCCTCGGAGCCCTACCAGGGGACAATTTGCCCGCGGTACCCTGCGTTAGAATTGTCAGAGCTACCAGGGTGATATACTCATAGCAAAAGAACAGCAGTTGCAATAACCGCAGTACACATCCTTTCACTTGATTAGCCCATGAGCAACGTGATTTGGTGTTCAGATTCGTGTATATAGTAATGAGAAAGTGCTACCTGTAGAATACGTCTTTGATGATAAGATGAGGCGAAACGATAAATAATAAACAAGTATGAACACCAAATCAACGAGACCAGCCGATTGATCTGGCCGGGCCCACCAGACCACCCGTCTCAATGAGATAAGGGCCAAAGTGGTGTGTTGGGAGTATAGAGTCCGCAGGCTCCTACGCCCTCAACCACCAGGATCCCTTCTCCCACCTATACGGGATGCAACCCACGGCAAACGGGTTGAGGGTGTGTTTAGCCTTCTAAAAGAAGTTACCAGGGGGACCACGTGGAGGTAACACCCTCCCCCCCCATACTAATAGAACGTTAGACACACATCCACATACCGATTCTGATCATATTGAACATCACAAACCAATGACTATGCTCTGTATTTACCGCCAAACCGATTTAATATAGATTGAAAAGTAATGCAAAATACTCTAGACCCATATGTAATAACGTGAGAAAAACACAATATTAATAAAACGTTTGGGTGTGCTTGGCCTTCTATGAAGTTGCCCAGGGGGGACCACGCGGAGGTGACACCCATCCCCCCCATGCAGTTTTGAATAAGCGGAACTTAATAAACACATGCATATTTTTATGTCCATGGTCTTATTGGTGGCATAAGGTATGCTAATTAACGTATATTTGCAGTGTGAATGAAGTAGAGAGTCGGAATATATTTGTTTTTGTTTTGATAGAATAAAATTCAGGATGGCCACCAAAATGTTGTTTCGAACGAGCAGAACTTGTTTAATACATACTGTAGATCTGCTAATATTCGCGAGATTTTAATTTTCGCTAATTTCGCGAGGAGGACGAATTCAGGAATCTAGTGAAAATTATTATTATAATAGCGCTACCTATCATCGAAAATGACCAATACTACAGTGAGCTTTAACTACAGCCTCTATGAAGACTCAACAGAAATGCATATCTGAACGAGTAGGCCTAGTGTGTGAGCGTGAATAAAAATAACGCTGGAATAGAGTATAATCATCAATGTATATATTTATTGATCATTGGTGATCGATTTGAGTGAGTGCTATACAAGTCCGTACCCACCTGCTATTGATGATGATGATTAGAACCGTTTTGCTGATTACCAGTAATGTGTTTGTATAACAATACCGCTGTCAATTGTCACCAGCCTAACTAACTCTGTAACTTACACCAGCGCTGATTAAACGTTGGCCTGGTATTTCCAGCTTTGATCCGACATTAAACCAACATTTGCGCAAGGACCCGTGTGAGTTGAGAAGGTGGGCACATGTCATGACCTGAGGTCGACCTACTGTGCATGCTGTGTGCATAGTGATTGCAGTAATTGGTATTACATAAGAGGGAGTGGTGACAGTGGATTACGCCTACTTGCGATAACGATGGACCAGAGTAGTCATTGATTTCACGGCTGAGTAAGTGCCATTGAAAAGTGACATTTTCACAGCTCAGTAACTATCTGTTAGATCTAATTACAGCCGAATTTTAATTTTTTTTCAAAATTGAACTTCGCGAAAACGGTGATAGTACAAGGTTGAGACAATGACTCACTTTGTTTCTCCTGTGCACGTTACAAAAACTTTAATAACAATCGGGCCATTTTGTTTTTTGTTTGCCGTCTTGAATTTATGCACATTTGTACCGAATGTTGTTATTTAAATCAAGGGGTGGAATATCAGGCTTGGGCTCACAGGGCCTACATATATTGAACATGGTTGGGGTAATTCTCTTTGTATCAGTCTCTCCGAGTTCGAATGATTGTTCAAGCAGGGTGGTGGATGTTTTTGATGAACCGATATGGCCGTATCTCACGGGGATGCTTCTAATGTTTTTGTGTCGAAAATAGCCAGATCTAGTTATTTTCTTATTGTGTGTTTTAGGAGAGCATAAAAGAGCACATCACGCCCGACAGAGATGAACGAGTCAGTGACCACGGGAGTGACATGGCATCTATCTCACCAATTCTCAAACATGCAAATAAAGCTCCCCATACTGTGGGTAACAAAGTTAAAAAATAATTTTGCGTTAATAATCACAACATCCAATTGATCTAGCAGTGAACCAATGTACTATTTCATCGAAAATGCGAGAAAGCAAATTTATATGATTTTTATACTTTAATGGTTACAGATAAAGTCCGTTATATCGGTTGTTTAGTGATAATGTGAGTTATGGTGTGCGTGAGCAATCACTCACGCCAAATCTGAAGGCCTAAATTAGCAATACTCATATTTTTGTATGCTAATTATTATAAAAAAACTAAGAATGAAAACGTTTACAATTTCAAGGCTATTCTAGAATTGTATTATTTTTAAGATTTGGAAAAATCGCTTCCAGTGGATTTTTAAAAGTCAAATGACTCAGCATGGATTTGTCAACCAACAATTGGAACAAAGGCTATTGAAAATCACACACATAAAATATTATTTCGGTTCAAAAAGAAGTTTAAATGATTATTCTGATTTCCAAAAGTGCACAAGCATCAGAATCCCTAGACACAATTATGACGTACATTCCGTGCACAATTCACTTGATTTTCTGAAGTAAACATGAACACCTCATCTTTGGTCACACTGCTCACATTATTGTGGACAGCAACCTGACTGTTTTGAATATCTATGCCAGACTGAATATCATTGGTCGAGGGTTAATTTCGTTGGTGTGATAAATACATTGACGAACACAACCGATGGTGCCTCATTCGTGTAAGAATCCATAATATGTTTTGATTTCACTCAAAACTAAAACGATGTTTGTCATCGGAGTGGTTTATATACAGTTCTCCAAACTATTTAAATGCCGGGATAGTGGCTTGCCGTCTATAACGTTGTACAGAAAGCGACGTGAAGCAGTATTCATTTCAAATAAAAGACAATAAAAAAAACAATGACAGGGCTATTCTGATAGATAATTAAATTACAAAATGATACACAATAAAGTATTCATATGAAGGAATGCTCATTGGTAGCATGGTTGACTTTGAGCATGGGGGTACGAGGTTCAAATCCCACTGCAGCCTATGTCATTCCTAGGTGCACACACACACAGTGGCTGTTTAGATTTATGGGATAACGACAACCGCATATACCAACGATTAGCGCTGCATTTAAAAAAGAAACAAAAAAAAAAGGAAAGAAAATGACCAATATATCAAAGCTGACATTTAAACGGGCAATAAAACCTTTATAGTATTTATATTTAATCTTTAAGTAAGTAAGTAAAATATTTGCTTTACTTCACTTTTCGGCCAGCATGGCCATTTAAGTGAAAATTCCAGGTATTACAATATCCCATATTGTATAGTTAAAGTAGTAAAGGAAAGACAAAGCTAATAAAAGCATGTTCGTACTAAAATATTCAATTTAAAGTGTTTGATATGATAAGATGACGATGCTCCTGGCACCTATATGTAACGAGTCTGATGACATGTTGAAGCGCCTGCACTACAACACAGTTTAATGGGTATAAAAATATCAGTATAAATAATGTAAAATATGAAGTGAATTTTAAATGAACGACTTTTCAAGTCACTATATCTCCATGAAATTGGAGTGATTGTGTAAAAACTACAAGTCTAAGTCAAAACAGTGTCATTGTCAAAGGAGTAGTAGTAAATCTTTGCTTTACGTCACTTTTCGGCACAAAAGGTCTTTTAAGTGACATTGTAATACGATAAAAACGTTGTAGTCAATTGATGAGATGAATGATGTACAGATGATGATGTGAGGGTGGGGGTGATAGGGCATGGTGGGTTATTGAGAGCGTTTTCCTTCGCTCGCCCGATAAGGGGTTCTGGGCATGTCTAGGGGATATACCCCCAGATATGCCCAGACGGCCGGAGACTTGAGTTTCGCTGTACAATTTAATTGTCAAAGCAAATATATAATATATACTATAATACTATATACTATAATCAAAAAATAAACCCATTTAGACATAAATATGAATGACATAAACAATGAACAGAGAAACCATTAAGTAAGTAAGTAAATGTCTTCCCTACTTCACTTTTCGGCCAGTATGGCCAGAGAAATCATGAAACCACAAAAAATTCTCAAAAATTAAAGACTTACAGTGCCCCCACAGTTGGTAATAAGGTCTGTGATATTGGAGGACATCACAGAGCGATCACAAACCGTGAGGACACCGTAAGTCACCACAGGCTAATTGTACGGCAATGGCTTCTCTATGACATGCTGCATTATCCGCCAGGATGCCACAGAGAAACCTTTAAAACAATAAAGTTAAAAAATAATTATATGGCAATGGTTTCTTTTGGCCATCCCGTCCATCACCAGGATGCCAAAGAGAAACCACTGCAAACACAAAAACCAAATCATAGAGGAATTATGAGTAGACCTACAATGCCCCCACAGCTGGGGATCGGGTCTGTCATCGAGAACTAGCACGACAGAGCGCTCACAATCCGTGAGAGCTCTGTAAGGCACCACAAGTACAATGAAAAAATATATAAAATATATAAATATGAATATATAAAGAATATATAAAGAATTTAAACTGGAAACTATTCGAAAATAAACATAACAACCTCAGTGAAAAACCACCGGAAAAGCAAACACAAAAAACTTTACGTAAAAAAAAATAACAAAACCTGGTTCGATGAAGGTTTGGGTGTGCTTGGCCTTCTAAGAAGTTGCCCAGGGGAGACCACGCGGAGGTGACACCCTTCCCCCCCATTTAATCTTTAAAGTAAGTAAGTAAAATGCTTTACTTCACTTTTCGGCCAGTATGGCCATTTAAGTGAAAATTCCAGGTATTACAATATCCCATATTGTATAGTTAAAGTAGTAAAGGAAAGACAAAGCTAATAAAAGCATGTTCGTACTAAAATATTCAGTTTAAAGTGTTGATATGATAAGATGAGGATGCTCCTGGCACCTATATGTATCGAGTCTGATAACATGTTGAAGCGCCTGCACTACAACACAGTTTAATGGGTATAAAAATATCAGTATAAATAATGTAAAATATGAAGTGATTATAAAATGAACGACTTTTTAAGTCACTATATCTCCATGAAATTGGAGTGATCGTGTAAAAACTACAAGTATAAGTCAAAACAGTGTCATTGTCAAAACAAATATATAATATATACTATAATACTATATACTATAATCAAAAAAAGTAAACCCATTTGGACATAAATATGAATGACATAATCAAAGAACAGAGAAACCATTAAGTAAGTAAGTAAATGTCTTCTTTACTTCACGTTTCGGCCAGTATGGCCAGAGAAATCATTAAATCACAAAAAAATTCAAAAATTAAAGACTTACAGTGCCCCCACAGTTGGTAATAAGGTCTGTGATATTGGAGGACATCACAGAGCGATCACGAACCGTGAGGACACCGTAAGTCACCACAGGCTAATTGTACGGCAATGGCCTCTCTATGACATGCTGCATTATCCGCCAAGATGCCACAGAGAAACCATTAAAACAATGAAATGAAAAACTAATTATATGGCAATGGTTTCTTTCGGACATCCCGTCCAACACCAGGATGCCAAAGAGAAACCATTTACAAAAACGAATACATACAATAGAAATACTTAAGACAGTCCCGTATACTAATAAAACGTTAGACACACATCCACATACCGATTCAGATTATATTGAACATCACAAACCAATGACTATGCTCTGTATTTACCGCCAAACCGATTTAATATAGATTGAAAAGTAATGCAAAATACTCTAGACCCATATGTAATAACGTGAGAAAAACACAATATTAATAAAACGTTTGGGTGTGCTTGGCCTTCTATGAAGTTGCCCAGGGGGGACCACGCGGAGGTGACACCCATCCCCCCCATTTAATCTTTAAAACAATTTTTAAAATTAAATTACCCAACGCTGGAGACTTCTTGAAGGGGAGGGGGTAATTACAGCATATTATTGCCGTGACTGTTCAACATCATTATATTTACAAATATAATATAGGGCCTACATTTATACTCGCTGAGAAATGACAGCTAAATAGATTTATTATAATGATTATTGACAATTTTTTATTTGTATTAACATCATGTGTTGAAGGCGTACAAGATACGAGAAGACATAAATATAACATCAGATGATGAACGAGTTAGCAACAGCGACAGTGACAACGATTCATCAGCAACATTTCGACCAGATAAATGTGACTCCAATTCAGATACAGATTTAGATGCATCTATCACGCCTATTGTCCATCGTCCAAATAAAAAATCTAACATTACAAGTAAGTAAGTGAGTAAAATATTCGCTTTACTTCACTTTTCGGCCAGTATGGCCATTTAAGTGAAAATTCCAGGTATTACAATATCACATATTGTATAGTTAAAGTAGTAAAGGAAAGACAAAGCCAATAAAAGCATGATCGTACTAAAATATTCAGTTTAAAGTGTTTGATATGATAAGATGACGATGCTCCTGGCACCTATATGTAACGAGTCTGATGACATGTTGTAGCGCCTGCACTACAACACAGTTTAATGAGTATAAAAATATCAGTATAAATAATGTAAAATATGAAGTTATTATAAAATGAACGACTTATCAAGTCACTATATCTCCATGAAAATGGAGTGATTGTGTAAAAACTACAAGTAAGTAAGTAAAATATTTGCTTTACTTCACTTTTCGGCCAGTATGGCCATTTAAGTGAAAATTCCAAGTATTACAATATCCCATATTGTATAGTTAAAGTAGTAAAGGAAAGACAAAGCTAATAAAAGCATTTTCGTACTAAAATATTCAGTTTAAAGTGTTTGATATGATAAGATGACGATGCTCCTGGCACCTATATGTAACGAGTCTGATGACATGTTGAAGCGCCTGCACTACAGCACAGTTTAATGGGTATAAAAATATCAGTAAGTAAGTAAGTAAGTAAAATGCTTTACTTCACTTTTCGGCCAGTATGGCCATTTAAGTGAAAATTCCAGGTATTACAATATCCCATATTGTATAGTTAATATAGTAAAGTAAAGACAAAGCCAATAAAAGCATGATCGTACTAAAATATTCAGTTTAAAATGTTTGTTATGATAAGATGACGATGCTCCTGGCACCTATATGTAACGAGTCTGATGCCATGCTGTAGCGCCTGCACTACAACACAGTTTAATGAGTATAAAAATATCAGTATAAATAATGTAAAATATGAAGTTATTATAAAATGAACGACTTATCAAGTCACTATATCTCCATGAAATTGGAGTGATTGTGTAAAAAGTCTTATGTTTAATAATTAAAACATGTAATATAGGTTACATTCCCGAAGGAACTGAATAATAAAACCAGCAGGGGTGTCCCTGAATAGCTCAAATAATGAATTAAATGGAAAATATTTCCTTCTGATGTGCGCATATTTCGCACAACTGAGAAGTACATGTCTTACAGTGAGACGAGTATTGCAGCACATAGGTCGCAATTCTCCTCTCAATAAATAGCCGTTAGTGAAATAGGCATGGCCAATTCTGGCCCTGCATAAGACAACGTCATCTCTTCGGCGTTCCATTGGTGTAAAAGATCGCTTAATGATTGGTTGTACCTCGAACAATTTGCTGGTGACATTGATGTTCCATTCACCTTGCAAAATGTCATCAAGGTAGACCGAGATGTTATACTTGAAATCAGTATATGGTATATAATAAAACTGTTTTGTCTTATCCAGGGCAGCCTTGGCCAAAACATCAGCCCGTTCATTACCCTGTATTCCAATATGGCTGGGTACCCAGCAAAAAATAATGTCCTTGTGCCCAGACAAGTAGTGACACATATGCAAAATATTGGAAACAATTGGGTTGTTGAGTTTTTGACTCTTAAGAGCCTGCAATGAAGATAGCGAGTCTGTGATGATCATGAACTCCTCGTCACTACTATCCCAGATGTATTCGATGGCAGCTTCAATAGCTAACAGCTCATAAATATGAATGACATAAACAATGAACAGAGAAACCATTAAGTAAGTAAGTAAATGTCTTTTTTACTTCACTTTTCGGCCAGTATGGCCAGAGAAATCATTAACCCCAAAAAATTCTCAAAAATTAAAGACTTACAGTGCCCCCACAGTTGGTAATAAGGTCTGTGATATTGGAGGACATCACAGAGCGATCACAAACCGTGAAGACACCAAAGTCACCACAGGCTAATTGTACGGCAATGGCTTCTCTATGACATGCTGCATTATCCGCCAGGATGCCACAGAGAAACCTTTAAAACAATAAAGTGAAAAAATAATTATATGGCACTGGTTTCTTTCGGATATCCCGTCCATCGCCATGATGCCAAAGAGAAACCACTGCAAACACAAAAAAAACAAATCATAGAGAGGAACTATGAGTAGACCTACAATGCCCCTACAGCTGAGGATCGGGTCTGTCATCGAGAACTAGCACGACAGAGCGATCACAATCCGTGAGAGCACTGTAAGGCACCACAAGTACAATGAAAAAATATATAAAATATATAAATATGAATATATAAAGAATTTAAACTGAAAACTATTCGAAAACAAACATAACAACCTCAGTGAAAAACCACCGGAAAGCAAACACAAAAAACTTCACGTCAAAAAAATAACAAAACCTGGTTTGATGAAGGTTTGGGTGTGCTTGGCCTTCTAAGAGGGGGGACGACGCGGAGGTGACACCCTCCCTCCCCCCCTCCGACAGCTATCTAGATCAGATATTTTAGAATCTTGAAGAGCAATTAAATCAGCTAATGTAGAAGTGTCAGAAGGACGCTGCCATTTAAAAAAAAGACTAAAGGCCATCCACGGAACGCGTAAATATAAAAGTTCTGGCTCCTCACACAATATCAGATATATCTAAGGACAAGAAAACGATATTAAAGACAAATACTCATTGCAACCGATTGATGCATACTCGTGCTAGGAATTTTTTAAAATGGCCATCTTTAACTGTCACACAACAGGCTGTTGGACAAAAATGACTCTAGACCAATTTGTAAACGCAGGAGGGCAGTCGCTGTGAATACGGACTTATAAAATTTGATGAACAATTCGTCCGGTTTATGATTCTGCCTGTTTTCTTCTCACTTGGGACTGGGGCGCAACTGGATTCTCAAAGTATCATCAATTCGCTCGGCAGAGAGTTAGGTGTTTATGGAAATAGACAAAAAAAAAATAGTAGTAGTAGTAGTAAATCATTGCTTTACGTCATTTTATCTAACAAAAAATGTGAAAAAATAAAAGTGTGGCCTTTGATACTAGATGATATGGAGAGTGACGTCGAAAAAGAAACTTTTACTTCCGGTAAAAGTCTCCCATTTGTCTACTTCGGTGTTTTAGAAGGACTAAATTAGTTCACACCTATTTGTAAATGTATTATGTTTTATTTATTTGATTACAGTCCCACCTAAATGAGATGATAACATTGCATGCTTATTATCTTTTATTATTATTATGATTTTTGAACGTGGGTTTTTTCGTTGTTTATTTTTATGTGTGTATGTGGTTTAGTGGGAAGATGGTGAGAGGGTAGTTAGTGATGATTTTTATGGCCTTTAATTTGCTTTCTTCACTCCCCTCTTACTGGTCCTGGTTCCGTAATCCTTTATTTAAGTTCGGGTGATAAGTATGTTTCCTTTTTTTGACTTTCTGCTTTAAATATGAATATATATATGCGTTTCCGATCAACTCAGACAACGCTGGAAGTAAGACATTTTTGAAATTATCTAAATTAGGGAAACGTTTATACCACCCTGTTACTTCGTAAGATACCACTCCCCATCTTGCTTAGTACTACCTATGTGGGGGTTGTCTCACAGAAACGCACATGCCCCCCGGATATCCGTTGAGTGGGGACATATAAATCAGAGACGGTCTCTACTATCAGGGCTAATTGTATAAATTTCACGTTTACCAATATCTGATGTGAGAGTATCAGACCAGCTGAAATTGAACTAGCTGACCTTATCCTCTCCGACTTACAGAATTTGTACACGTTTAGTTTTTTCGGACACCTTCCATAGCAAACAACCTCCCTTTTAGGAACATGTAGGCTACTCCAAATTGAGCGACACCCGTCGCAACCGGGATTCTCAATCGCGTGACCACCAACGCAATGACGGGAGCCTGCCACACCGTATTGTCGCACAGCACGACATTCAAAATTTGAGAAACTTGGACCCACACCCAAGTGGGCACCGGGAAACAGAGTAAGGGGACATGCCCGATGACAGGGAGGGGGAACCAAGGCATGGAGAAAAAGAGCACGCAGTACATGGATTCTTCATGGAATTGGGCCGTAAGTAAGTAAGTAAGTAAGTAAAATGCTTTACTTCACTTTTCGGCCAGTATGGCCATTTAAGTGAAAATTCCAGGTATTACAATATCCCATATTGTATAGTTAATATAGTAAAGTAAAGACAAAGCCAATAAAAGCATGATCGTACTAAAATATTCAGTTTAAAGTGTTTGATATGATAAGATGATGATGCTCCTGGCACCTATATGTAACGAGTCTGATGACATGTTGTAGCGCCTGCACTACAACACAGTTTAATGAGTATAAAAATATCAGTATAAATAATGTAAAATATGAAGTGATTATAAAATGAACGACTTATCAAGTCACTATATCTCCATGAAATTGGAGTGATTGTGTAAAAACTACAAGTCTAAGTCCAATAATTAAAACATAGAATATAGGTTACATTCCCGAAGGAACTGAATAATAAAACCAGCAGGGGTGTCCCTGAATAGCTCAAATAAGGAATTAAATGCAAAATACTTCCTTCTGATGTGCGCATATTTCGCACAACTGAGAAGGACATGTCTTACAGTGAGACGAGTATTGCAGCACATAGGTCGCAATTCTCCTCTCAATAAATAGCCGTTTGTGAAATAGGCATGGCCAATTCTGGCCCTGCATAAGACAATGTCATCTCTTCGGCGTTCCATTGGTGTAAAAGATCGCTTAATGATTGGTTGTACCTCGAACAATTTGCTGGTGACATTGATGTTCCATTCACCTTGCAAAATGTCATCAAGGTAGACAGAGATGTTATACTTGAAATCAGTATATGGTATATAATAAAACTGTTTTGTCTTATCCAGGGCAGCCTTGGCCAAAACATCAGCCCGTTCATTACCCTGTATTCCAATATGGCTGGGTACCCAGCAGAAAACAATGTCCTTGTGCCCAGACAAGTAGTGACACATATGCAAAATATTGGAAACAATTGGGTTGTTGAGTTTTTGACTCTTAAGAGCCTGCAATGAAGATAGCGAGTCTGTGATGATCATGAACTCCTCGTCACTACTATCCCAGATGTATTCGATGGCAGCTTCAATAGCTAACAGCTCTGCTGTGCAAATTGAAGCCTCATCGTTGATACGACAACTAAATTCATGATCATCACAGACAAAGGACATAGCTGTCCTCTTGTCTTCCTTTGATCCGTCAGTATACACCTTCCGGTGCTTCGGAAATCTACAAAATAGCTCTAGCAACATGCTCTGGAAGACAAGGGGACAGGTGTCTCCTTTCCTGAGATCTGAGAGGTTAAAAAGTATATTAGGCTGTTGGAGAAGCCAGGGTGGACATTCTGGTGGGCGCACAACGCTAATTGCGTCGAGCTCCACCTCCATGTCCTCTAGATGGGGTTGGAGCCTTATACCCAAAGTAGGTATAGTCCCTGGCTTATTATTAAACAGTCTCTTGTATTCAGGGTTGACAACACACGAGTATGCCGGGTTCTCAGGATTTGCTTTCATTTTCATATAGTATTGCAGGCTCAGCTTCAACCGGCGAGTCTCTAAAGAGGGCTCACCGGTCTCCACCTGAAGACTTTCGATGGGTGATGTTCGAAATGCCCCTGAGCATAATCTCAAACCTTGGTTCGCGATTGGATCAAGTACTGCTAGGTACGATCGTCTCGCTGAACCATAAACAATACAACCATAATCCAGTTTAGATCTGATGTGAGACCGGTAAATCCTCAGTAAGGTTGTCCGGTCACCACCCCAATCCTTGCTGGATATAACTCGTAGTAATTTGAGAAACTTGGACCCACACCCAAGTGGGCACCGGGAAACAGAGTAAGGGGACATGCCCGATGACAGGGAGGGGGAACCAAGGCATGGAGAAAAAGAGCACGCAGTACATGGATTCTTCATGGAATTGGGCCGTAGGCTCTTCCAATGTATGCACCACTTGAACAAGATCACTAGCACTAGCAGACGAGCGACAGGTGATTTCGTACGTAACCTGAGAGAAAGGGTACTTACCCACATAAGCGCGGCCCGCCCCTCACACGACACCTCGATGGACCTAAACCGGACGATGCGGGCCTGGGAGTGACAAGTCAGGAAAATCCTGATAGTACACTACCGACACCAGATTAGCTGGCATCTACTACAGATTGACACAACGACTGACTACTTAGAAGACTACAAATTATTCTATTTAAGACACAAAATAATCCATCGATTCGCACAACTGAGGAGGACATGTCTTACAGTGAGACGAGTATTGCAGCACATAGGTCGCAATTCTTCTCTTAATGAATATCCATGTGTAGACATTATGTTTGTTAGTACTTTATATAAAAACAATCACAACCATGGTGTAGTCATTATGTTTGTTAGTACTTTATATAAAAACAATTACAACCATGGGACAGCTATGTAGATCAGATATTTTAGAATCTTGAAGAGCAATTAAATCAGCTAGTGTAGAAGTGTCAGAAGGAAGCTGCCATTTAAAAAAAAGACTAAAGGCCATCCACGAAACGCGTAAATATACAAGTTCTGGCTCCTTACACAATATCAGATATATCTAAGGACAAGAAACGATATTAAAGACAAATACTCATTGCGACCGATTGATGCATACTCGTGCTAGGAATTTTTTTAAATGGCCATCTTTAACTGTCACACAACTGGCTGTTGGACAAAAATGACTCTAGACCAATTTGTGAACGCAGGAGGGCAGTCGCTGTGGATACGGACTTATACAATTTGATGATAAATTCGTCCGGTTTTCTGATTCTGCCTGTTTTCTTCTCACTTGGGACTGGGGCGCAACTGGATTCTCAAAGTATCATCAATTTGCTCGGCAGAGAGTTAGGTGTTTATGGAAATAGACAAAAAAAAAGTAGTAGTAGTAGTAAATCATTGCTTTACGTCATTTTATCTAACAAAAAATGTGAAAAAACTAAAGTGTGGCCTTTGATACTAGATAATATGGAGAGTGACGTCGAAAAAGAAACTTTTACTCCCGGTAAAAGTCTCCTATTTGTTTACTTCGGTGTTTTAGAAGGACTAAATTAGTTCACAACTATTTGTAAATATATTATGTTTTATTTATTTGATTACAGTCCCACCTAAATAACTGAGAAGGACATGTCTTACAGTGAGACGAGTATTGCAGCACATAGGTCGCAATTCTCCTCTTAATGAATATCCGTTTGTGGCCAATTCTTCCACACCCGGAACAACAGATGGAACTTCAATGGAGGGAGGAGGAGGAGGAGGATAGGGACACCGGAGGTGACTTACTTACCAGATAAGTCATACATTTCCCCAAGCCCAGACTATGTCTCCATTGACCCTAGTTTCAGTGGGGGCAGTAAATTCCAGATAGAGACAGACGTGATCTTCAATCAAAACCTCTTAGACACCAGTGAGTCGGAAATTTAATTTCCGGCAGCTGACATTGAATACAATTCATATATCTCCAGTAGCCTGGAATCAATGGTCTTAGAGGACACGGACACTGACAGTGGCACCACCCACCACAAGTAAGTAAATAAGTAAAATATCTTTTTCACGTCATTTTTCGGCCAGTATGGCCATTTAAATGACAATTCAAACTAAAATAATAATATGATATCTAGAACAGTATAAGTGATAAAGTAAGAAGACCAAACTGATAATAGTATGTCCGCACTAAGGCATTAGGATAAAAACGATTAATGATAACATGATAGTGCCTATATGGCACCTATATGTAGTGAGTTTTGTATTGAGTATATATACATTCTAAAAACCTGACACAGCGCCAGCGCCAATACACAATATAAATTAACAGAAGTAGTAGTGGTAAATCTTTGCTTTACGTCACTTTTCGGCACAAAAGGTTTTTTAAGTGACATTCTAATACGATAAAAAACGTTTTAGTCAATTGATGGGATGAATGATGTACAAATGATGATGTGAGGGTGGGGGTGATAGGGCATGGTGAGTTAGCGAGAGCGTTTTCTTTCCCTTGTCCCATAAGGGGTTCTGGGCATGTCTAGGGGATATATCCCCAGACAGCCGGAGATTTGAGTTTTACCTGTGCAATTTAATGCTGAAACACCGTGGTGAGACAGAGGGTGAATTCAGAACTCGAATACACCGCCACAGGAGCGTTATCAGAACGAAGAACGAAGCTATATGACTCCAGGCAGAAAGGAAATGGCAAAATGACCTACTTACGTACCAACCCTTTGGTCTCAACATGATGCCAGCCCCGCAGGACAGAACAGTACTCCCACTGGTAGTACCATACTCAAGTGCAGCAATAAAGCTCACAAAACTATGTCGCCAAACGTACAACCAACTCAGATGCAACAAGAAGGACACATTCTATAAACCCATGGTGTGGGCCTACAAAAGGAATAAAAACCTCAAGGATCTTCTCACCAGGGCGAAAATCAGTTAAACAAAACTCCCCGAAAAAATCCCGAAAAAAGGTAGGAAGGACCCCCTCCCAGACATCCAACCAAACAAGAAAAACAAAAACTCAAAAACAAAAACAAAAACAACCACACCTACTCAAACACACAAACCACACCAAAAAAAACCCTACTTTTGTCTTGAACTTCAATGGAGAGGGGGAGACAAAGCGGCCATCCCATATCTACAAGAGGACAGATCCCAAATAAGTAAGTAAGTGAATCATTGCTTTACGGCACTTTTCGGCACAAAAGATCTTTTAAGTGACATAGTAATACGATAATAACGTTGTAGTCAATTGATGAGATGAAATGATATACAGATGATTTGAGTGTGGGGGTAATAGGGCATAGTGGGTTATTGAGAGCGTTTTCCTTCGCTCAAATGGCTGGAGACATGGGTTTCGCCGTGCAACCTAATGCTGAATATCTGTGGCATCCCCAGAGTAACAATAGTAGGGGTAATTCCATTCATCCTAGGTGAGAGACCTTTTTTGTATGGTCACAGGGAGTAGATGTTGGGATTAGGGAATAAAACCAAGCTATATACACTGAAGTTGGTAATTATATGAGGACTGGAAAAAATTGATACGGATTGCATAGGCGAAATATTCCTGTTTGAAAGCACATACGAGGCACAAATAAGATGCAAGCTATCCAACATAATTACAGGGAAAGAAGTAATCACCATACAAAAAAGGTCTCTCACCTAGGATGAATGGAGTTACCCTTACTATTGTTACTCAGGGGATGCCACAGAGATTCAGCAATCATTTGCACAGCAAAACCCAAGTATCCGGCCATCTGGGCATGTCTGGGGGTAAATCCCCTAGACATGCCCAGAACCCCTTATCATTTAAGTGACATTGTAATACAATAAAAACAGTACAGTCCCTTGATGAGACGAATGATGAACACATGATATGGGATATTTGTTGCGAGTTAGTAACAACACTCCAAAATAACATTATATAAACAAAAAATTAAAAGGCAACAAAACACGGACCCAGAAAAATAATAATAAAGAATAAAATCAGGACCACAGATGGGCGGGATTACAATTGAAAACATGCACACATGTACATACCGCTGTTAAGCACTACAGCTTATATTTAAAGGTAGACAACACAAAGTCCACTAGTCCACTGTTCAGGATTAGTACAGACACGCAAGGATGCTTCCTTTCACTAGTCGTACTTGCATGTGTTAGGTCACACGTGGAATGGTATATCAACAAATACACACTCGCACCCGACAGTTACACTGCCTTATTATTGGAGTATGTATCATCACTTCCCATTGGTGGGTTTCACAGACATGAAATGTACTGAAGTCTCATCAGCACTTTCTGCCTCGCCCTGTTGCATGGCCAACTTGGACCACTTCAGACGCAGAGGGGTAGTGTACGTCATTCTTACACTATACAGATGGGGCTACACTTGAAGAGCGCCAACAGAATGGCCAGCTGTGCTGCGATTCCTCAGACAAGGACAAGCTCGAAACCAGAGCAGACCTCCAGCACCGTGACCGAAGAAGAGTGGCGCTTCGGACAGTACACTGACCCAATAGCGAATCCATCCTTGAAAAGACAGGCGGCGGGTAGCGGGTTACCACCGAATAAATACGGTAGCTTTCCATGTATCATGCCAAAATTAGTTTAACATAGCGATTTATATAGTGATGGGAATTGGTTGTGATTTTATAATTGATGATCACTAATTTAAACAGATTACACCACAAACAATTATCTTTTATTATTATTATGGAATGCTTGATACCCTTTGTCTGTTTTTGCTAACAAGCAAATGAATAGTAAAATGTTATTACAAATTAATTATCGTGCTATAATTCCACTTGTATTTCACTTGCTGATTTTTTTACAATGAATGACTGGTAGAAGCATGTATCTGCTAGAAATTGTTATACATGTTACTGGCAACCTGTCCTGTAGACAATTTTTATAGCGGTAAAAAAATATTTTAAGTATATATAAAGATTTGTGATTGTTATTTTCTGTTGTATAATGACACCATTTGCATGGACATTGTTTACTGTTTATCTTATTTATTGATTCATATTTTATTTACAGACTGGATGGATAGACAATATTGTTGGACGTGATGGTAATCTCATAGTATATACAATGAATGGCCCAATCAAATATGATGTAACCAAGGAAGGGACATGTATTTTACCCTGGACAGGAGAAGACACCTGTATCTTCCGATCATCAAGAGAAACTGCAGCAGGGGACGAAATCGGATGGATATTTCTGGATATTGTGATGAAGACAGAGTGCACTTTTACGGATTTTTGCACCATATTAACAAACAATTACATTAGATCTTGTCCAACATCAAGCCCATTCATGGATCACAAAACTTCAACGGTGGTTTTCATGGGCTTCACATTTTAGACTAAGAATTTAGGCAATGTTGTGCCTGGTGTGGGGAGGACCAACCTGTGTTATCTGGTGATGCAACAACAATTGGAATATCTTTGCAAAAAACATGTGTTCTGCCAAGTAATCATGCATAATATATGTTGTGTGGTTCAACATTATAATGTATTTATTGAGCTTATTTCTATGTTTGTTTTTATTGCGTAACAAATAAATTGTTTTGAGTCTGCATCTACGCCACTGGCAATTCCCCTGAAGATTATGGCCAGACACGTGGAGGCTGCAGCTTGCCTTGGATAATTGCTGTAGACTAGTGCTTTCGTACCATTCATTAAAGAATGCAACAGACGGAACAGATCCCTGTGACCCTCCCCGGACGGGGGTGAAAAGTACTACTACTAGGGATCATCCTAGTACCCTTCTAATACCTGTGAGACATATATGTAGTCATTATGTTTGTTAGTACTTTATATAAAAATAATTACAACCATGGGACAGCTATCTAGATCAGATATTTCAGAATCTTGAAGAGCAATTAAATCAGCTAGTGTAAAAGTGTCAGAAGGACGCTGCCATTTAAAAAAAAGACTAAAGGCCTTCCACAGAACGCGTAAATATACAAGTTCTGGCTCCTCACACAATATCAGATATATCTAAGTAAGTAAAATATTTGCTTTACTTCACTTTTCGGCCAGTATGGCCATTTAAGTGAAAATTCCAGGTATTACAATATCCCATATTGTATAGTTAAAGTAGTAAAGGAAAGACAAAGCCAATAAAAGCATGATCGTACTAAAATATTCAGTTTAAAGTGTTTGATATGATAAGATGACGATGCTCCTGGCACCTATATGTAACGAGTCTGATGACATGATGTAGCGCCTGCACTACAACACAGTTTAATGAGTATAAAAATATCAGTATAAATAATGTAAAATATGAAGTTATTATAAAATGAACGACTTATCAAGTCACTATATCTCCATGAAATTGGAGTGATTGTGTAAAAACTACAAGTCTAAGTCAAATAATTAAAACATAGAATATAGGTTACATTTCCGAAGGAACTGAATAGCTCAAATAAGGAATTAAATGCAAAATACTTCCTTCTGATGTGCGCATATATCGCACAACTGAGAAGGACATGTCTTACAGTGAGACGAGTATTGCAGCACATAGGTCGCAATTCTCCTCTCAATAAATAGCCGTTTGTGAAATAGGCATGGCCAATTCTGGCCCTGCATAAGACAACGTCATCTCTTCGGCGTTCCATTGGTGTAAAAGATCGCTTAATGATTGGTTGTACCTCGAACAATTTGCTGGTGACATTGATGTTCCATTCACCTTGCAAAATGTCATCAAGGTAGACAGAGATGTTGTACTTGAAATCAGTATATGGTATATAATAAAACTGTTTCGTCTTATCCAGGGCAGCCTTGGCCAAAACATCAGGCCGTTCATTGCCCTGTATTTCAACATGGCTGGGATCACTAATAAAATACAGATGCATACGTAAATTGTAGACCACAGTAAACACAGGACGGTATTAAAAACATACCCCCAATGATAATCAGTCATGTATCCCATGGCTCACTCACCCTCTCTTCCATACATCGCCCCACACACCGACCCGCCCACAAACCCAAGCCACCCACCCACCCTGAGGTTTTTTCTGCACTTGCCTATATATATACATGGTATATATACATGGTAAATACCACCATTTCAGCATAACCATTACACCAGGCCCCCGCCCGTCGATCCCTACACTAGGTCTATCAGGGTAAATTAATATTTGTATCCAGCATTGTTACTTTAATACTATGAAAATTCGGTCCAAGTCTGGTATTCTACCCCCTAATTTAATAACAACTAAATGACGGCGATTATCGGCCGATCTCGTCATGTGACAGGCTGAATCATATTGCGATAGGTCGAAGATAAAAGACTAGACTTGCATCGACAATTTTAATAAGCTTTAATAACACCTGCATCATGAATTCCACGAAAAACACTACTAATAATGATTGGCATTTGAATTGGCTGTTTAATAATAATAATGGTGAGTTCTTATATAGTGCACATACAATGCTCTGTGCGCTTCACATATATTACCCCTGGTCACTGGACCTGTTCATTCATTCACCATTTCAACTCCCTTTTGGAGCATACAGCACTTGCAGCCATTTCGGCACTAGGAACTAGTCGCACATATTGCCATCTCTGTCCTATCAGGTAATCATTTACACCTGAGTCAAGTGAAGCATGTAAGGGTAAAGTGTCTTGCCTAAGGACACAACATCGAAATAACGTCCCAATATTGAGAGGGAAGAAACATGATATTTCTCTGAAAATCCTGCACCAAGCGGGATTCGAAACCGCACGGCAGGCAGTCACATTGGCAAAGCGCCCCGCTCTAGCCATTGCGCCACGTCCCTCTTTAAAAATTTATATTAAGTATGCCCATTTTCTGAGATCAAAAGACTATCCTAGAGGGGCTTTGTCAATCTTTTAATACATTATGTGTGACATTCCGTTAACACATCGTCTGGGACAAGCCGGTGTTATATATCAGAAGGATATGCGAGTCTGCGTCACACTCACGATACCCAAGCACATTTTTGACCTATTATATGCCTTATGTTATATTTTGATGCTGTTTTTTTCAACTCTTGAATCGATCTTGAGTTCAAGTCAGAAAATGGTGGGAGGTGGGATTGACATCATAACCGGGGGTATTACAGCGGGGGAAGCACTGTATTTATAAGTTCGCCAATTGGTATTTTCAATGTGTCAATGTGTCTATGTGTATATCCATACTATATATAGGCCCCCCTACTATAATTAATCAATTACCTATATGATCTCAATTGCACTTTCAAGGTCAATATCAAAAGGCAGAAAGTAATATGAGTGACCGGGTATAATCAAATATTTATAAATTTAGAAAAAATCATCTAAAATAAACAATTACAGACAGGATTCGAAATTCGCACCCTGTCCAGTCAACACAATGATCATGCATGAGGTGCTCAGAAATGTTACTTTAAGGTTGGCCAACCGACTACGCCGCTGTCCCAACCGGAAAACAAAATTGGCTCAATGGTTTGTGTTTGCTAATGTTGGCTCAACACTGAGCCACCGTCCGCTGCCTCCTATCAATAACTTGATATAAAGTTATTTGCTCCTATCAAATAATCGTTGTGGATATATTCCTTGCTCCGATGTCAAACATTCGCCGAGCCACAAAATGATTCATACAACCCTCTAATTCCTGAATGACGTGATATGTAATAAAGCAGAAATGTTTGCTAAATTATTTATTAAGGTATTTCTTTAAATATTGTTAATGTGTTCTGGTAAATTTCATGCTAAGCTCACTAAATTAACAAATATTGTGTTCCCTGTTAATATTTAAATTGATCCATTTTAATTTATAAAAGCTAGATACCCAGTTTTTATAATGTTATATTTTTTCATGAATTTGGTAGATTTAGTAGAAATAATCGCTCATATCGATCAGAGCTTAAAGTCTGCAGTTTATGACTGTAATCATTTTACACCTATTAACAAAGGTTCCCGCCAAAGATTCTTTGGTCCCGCCATCCCATCTAATTCACTCCCAAGCATGGCGGGGGGTGGGGGCGTTGCATGGGGGGGGAGGGGGTTAGGGGTTAGCCATATTGGATTTATGACCTGATCTGGAAGCTTCACGTCCTGAACAAGGATGTTATATATGTATCCACCTTGTCCAGACACAGTAATCCTTTGGTCATCGTCATACCCTTGGTCATACATACTGTAGCAAACAGGAGATATACATGCTTAATACGTTGATACTACTAACCCATTGTAGAAATACATCTATAATCACACTATAAGACACTACTCGACAATTTAGGAGGCATACGAAAGACTTCAAGGTACGTTTTGCAGATAAATATAGTTAATAATCTCTTATTTTAAAATGTTAGCATTTTTAATATAACAATGAGCATGTATGTTAGACACGTTTTTACAGTTTAGTAAGTAGTAAGTAAAATATTTGCTTTACTTCACTTTTCGGCCAGTATGGCCATTTAAGTGAAAATTCCAGGTATTACAATATCCCATATTGTATAGTTAAAGTAGTAAAGGAAAGACAAAGCCAATAAAAGCATGATCGTACCAAAACATTCAGTTTAAAGCGTTTGATATGACAAGATGACGATGCTCCTGGCACCTATATGTAACGAGTCTGGTGACATGTTGTAGCGCCTGCACTACAACACAGTTTAATGGGTATAAAAACATCAGTATAAATAATGTAAAATATGAAGTGATTATAAAATGAACGACTTTTCAAGTCACTATATCTCTATGAAATTTGAGTGATTGTGTAAAAACTACAAGTCTAAGTCAAAACAGTGTCATTGCCAAAACAAATATATAATATATACTATAATACTATATACTATAATCAAAAAAGTAAACCTATTTAGACATAAATATGAATGACATAAACAATGAACAGAGAAACCATTAAGTAAGTAAGTAAATGTCTTCTTTACTTCACTTTTCGGCCAGTACGGCCGGAGACATCATGAAACCACAAAAAATTCTCAAAAATTAAAGACTTACAGTGCCCCCACAGTTGGTAATAAGGTCTGTGATATTGGAGGACATCACAGAGCGATCACAAACCGTGAGGACACCGTAAGTCACCACAGGCTAATTGTACGGCAATAGCTTCTCTATGACATGCTGCATTATCCGCCAGGATGCCACAGAGAAACCTTTAAAACAATAAAGTGAAAAAATCATTATATGGCACTGGTTTCTTTCGGACATCCCGTCCATCGCCAGGATGCCAAAGAAAAACCACTGCAAACAAAAAAAACAAATCATAAAGGAACTATGAGTAGATCTACAATGCCCCCACAGCTGGGGATCGGGTCTGTCATCGAGAACTAGCACGACAGAGCGATCATAATCCACGAGAGCACTGTAAGGCACCACAAGTACAATGAAAAAATATATAAAATATATAAATATGAATATATAAAGAATATATAAAGAATTTAAACTGAAAACCATTCGAAAATAAACACAACAACCTCAGTGAAAAACCACCGGAAAGCAAACACAAAAAACTTCACGTCAAAAAAATAACAAAACCTGGTTCGATGAAGGTTTGGGTGTGCTTGGCCTTCTAAGAAGTTGCCCAGGGGGGACCACGCGGAGGTGACACCCTCCCCCCCCCCCCGTTTTTACAGTTTAAGTCAATTGTAAATAGTGTGTGGTCGAGGTAGGCGCCTAAATCTGAAAATTATTTCTATTAGTAAATCGCTCAATGTCAAAGTCAATGGATAAATTTTATAAAAGTACATTACATGTAACAATCTTAATTTTATTGCTTAACATTTGTATGTCCTCCTAGCTGGTAGAGCTATGACAGATAAATGAACATTTTTTACAAGAGAAAAACCCAACATGTCAATGATGGATCAATATAGTACATGTAATACAATTAGTTTGCTCAGCTAAGACCACGGACAAATAAACAATTGACTTCTGCCTACGTTTATAATCAGATGATCTATTACGCCTTTAAAGTTTTTGTGGCATTAGAAAAAATATTCTCACATCTCCGTAACTATTATATTATCAATGGCTATATAGTTTAAACACATATTTGTTGTGTAATGAAAACAATACAAATTTGTGATACATTAGGCTTCGTTCGGAATAAAACGAAATCGAGTGATGCTTGCGTAGTCATGGCGTAAATACTATGAGTAGGCATTAGGTGCAAATTTCGTGGCAAAATAAGAAAATGTCATAAAACAAATGCGTATTGATGTCGTATCATAATATTATTATAATGTCATAATAAAATGGTGTCACAGTGTATCAAACACAAAATTGCGCACCAGATCATCCCAGCAAACACAAGAAAACGGCCCAATACCAGCCTAATGCTGGGCCGATGTTGTAGACGGTGGATCAACTTTGAAGCAGTGGTGTGCCGATGTCTAGTCTTTGCCGGGATGTGTGATGTCATTGTGACAATCCTATTTCCTCACACCAGTGCTGCGCCGTGCTGCAGACCGGCGTGTAATGTTAGATACAATTAGGATATCATGACAACCATTGACAACATTGGGATTATCCACGTGGCGGTGCCGTAATCAGAACATCAGTGTTGCTCCAATAACGCATACCGATGTGCCGGACACCCAACTGCCACACAGACACAAAGCATGAATATGTGTCAATATATGCGTGAATATATGAATGGCTATATGCTATTTTATTATTTTCATTGTAATAACTCAAATATAAACTTAGGTGACTCCCAGCCTTATCAACATCACTAATGACTAAATTTAACAACTAATTCGCATTAAATTAAATTTATTAAAAAAAAAACAATGCTATGTGGCATGAGATGCCAATGATCATGATTATAGGTTGTCTTTGTTGGAAAGCGTCGTTCATACCCAACATTATGCTTGCATAACGGTTGCCTCGGTAGGCCTACAACGTTTCAAATTTGAAGTTAAACATGAAGTCAGATTTATGTAATGGCTAACATAGCCTCTTAGCATGGCGGTGTAGCCCAGGTACTCAACTGTAAACAATCACGGGCAGCAATGAAATGTACGGCTCCTGTTTTACAGAGCACTGTTGGATTTCGTGGTTTGTATTGTTTTTGCAGAATATTGTCAAACCAAACGTTACTATGAAGCGAGCAAGACGAATCAATCCAATCAAGGAAGCTGGACAATACGTATTGAGCCAAAAAGACAAGCAAGGATTCAAAGCTCGATTCATCAACGAGTACATAGGTAAGTACTCCAAATAGAAGCAACATTTGACATTTATATGAGCGTGTTTAAAATGTCTAAAAATGTCTAAAAATGTCGCGAAATGTGGCAATATGCCTGGTACTACTTTAGTAGGGCCACGTGGTCGATAGGTTAGGATCCCCACTTCGGACTTCCTGTCGCGATATTGCCACAGAGCATTTCCATGTACAGAGTGAAGCAGGTGACGTAAAGCCGAGCTCTGTCACAGCGCATATTGTTTTTTACGGCTATAATCTGATAATCGTATCGTCCCACATAATGATTATTTATGATTAATGATTAAGTTTAACTGGATGCTTTTTTCTTGCAATCGTTTCCATTTCGAATAATACGATGATTTCCTGAACACAGTGATGATGATTGTAGCAACTGATTATTTGTTGTTTTTTAGACAAGCCTTGCCAAGTACACCGGTTAAAAAAACATCCACACCTATGTAGGCCTACACGCAAAGGGGGCATTTCGTATTAAAATTTATTTTTATTAGTGGCACTTTATTATTATAATCAACGTTTGTGCTGCAATTGTAATTTAAAAAAAAACCTACTTTATAAAAGTAGTTTTATTGTACACGTTGAGACAGATTTTATTATGACATTGAATATTTGTTTTTTAAATCGTACTTCTGCAAACAAAAAAGTTGTAAACCCTAATAATATATGCTTTCTGGCCGACAGGGATGCTGTCCACCTAGATACTTTAGCAAATACAAATGATGTCTACAATCTTCAATACCGCGAAACTGATTATTATTATCCACAAACTGCAAAAAACCCTCATAGAGGTATTGTAACTGTCTGTTTAGTGAGACGTAATGTAGATAATTGATGGACTCAGCTACAATTACAGATTATACCATGCAATGTAAACAGTACACAATTCCATGATCTGTCACTATATAAAAAGCACATTGCTATAGATCTCGGAAGATAACAGTGCAAAACTATCGATTCCGTACGTTATATTGCATAACGGAATATGTGACACTGCGACTGTGGCTCGACATTAAACCAACATTGGGTCAATGTATGATGTTATGAAATAATGTGGCAATTTAAGTGTACCAAATTGTGGTGACAGTATATTTAAAAGGGGGTGATCACTCACTCTGTGATCACCCCGGCAGATGCAGTTTGCCAAGGAGGCAAGGTTTTGTGTACATAAATACACACCGATGCGGGTGTGGGACGTAGCTTTGGCATTTTAAATTATCTGTCTGATTGTATCGCCTTTAACACCTATGTCACATAATTTGATTCGCCGCATGAAATATTTTGATGACAATCCGTAGATTAAAAACAATTGTAAGATAAGTTACAATAAGGACGTAATGAACATAATTTCTGCTTATTTTTACTAACCTTGAGGTGGGAATTGCGGCTGTAATTCATATCTCAAGGTGAATGGTAAAATAAGCAGTAGCTTCTGTCAATTCAATTGAACAAATGTAAAAAGGGGCATACTTAGGCCCATGTTATTCTCAAATTTAAAAGATGCAGTTTCAAGGAGAAATATATTGAGGTTGTTTTATTTAATATATCGAGAGAGTTTTCCTCTGTATTGAAAATCTATTTATAGTTTGTTTCCATTTGTAGGACGGTGAGTTTTTGCGACAGCAAAATTCTCACAAGGCAATTTCTTGCTGCAATATGCAGGAGAAATAATATCAGCAGAAGAAGGGGAAATGCGTGAACAGCACGGGGTACCCAGTGTTTTCAGATATTATTTCCACCATGATGGCTCGTCGTATTGGTGAGTAGATATTATGAGCTAACAGTGACCTTGATTTTTTGCATTAAAATATCTGTTTGTTTGACTTACATCTTGGAGGTGTTTGATGTGTAGGTGTATGTGTAAGTTAGACAGTGATCCAAAGTATTATGATTATTTGATGGAGTGTGCAGTGCTGGCTGCCTATGATATTGTACACCATTAAAGTCATGAATAATGCCACAAAATGAAGATAAATACGTAAAGTCACATATCTTACTTCGGGCCTGCTTTCTACATTTGTCTGAAATGTCTAACACAAATTCTGAATTCACCGTGATACTTTCGAATCAAACTAGTAAATAATTTACATATGTACATTTTGTCCGGCATAGCCAGCATGTTAAATTATTTAGGTTTTCGTTGTGTGCTCTCTTGATTGTTGTTGGATTTTTTGCTCTCACATAATAGATTATTTTTAATATTATATCGGGAGTATTGGAGAATAATTTAATCCATAGCGTCTTTCAATCTATTAGGATGCATCATCACATAATCAAATTATATGAAGTAGCTCGACCATCGTCTAAATACTGTGCGACTATGCATGCATACTATTTCGATATTATGTCAGGAATAGTGTAAAGACAATTGAAATGTGAGAAACTGTAAGATAGATGATTGCTTTTAAAGTTATTTCAACAACGCTCTAATCAGTATCCTTGGCAAAAAAATAAAATAATAACTACCGATTCGCTGAAATAACATAGGCCTATGTAAAAACAGATGCATGTATATGCATTAATATTCTTGAATTAAAACTAGACCAAAATGTCTAGTCCTTCAACATATTCAAGAAGGCTTAATCTATATTGGTTTCACTATACTGATCCGTATCAATTACCATGTAAAAGTGGCGACCAGGTTTCAGTCGCACGACCACAATCAGCACAGATATAGGGAACGTAGAGTATGTCGTCTCATATATTCATCTTAAAACATGATGAAAACATATTTTCATTTAGATACATGTTCACATTTTATGAAAGAGCAAATATCACAATGCAAACTCTTTCATAATAGACTTTGCGACTTTAAAATTAGAATTTCAGAATGTGTGATCACCACCTCAGGGTCAATTAATTGTCGATGACGTTTCCATTGCCTGCAAATATGAACGGTTTTAATGGTTCTCGCAGCTCCCGCGAATGTATATTTACTTTACATATAACTTCCTTGGTTTACATATTTCTATTGGGAAAAAATGCGGCCGGTATATGGTCGCACCAAGATCACATCTGGATTGTGTATAATGATAGTACATTTTGGCACAATTTTGACAAATGTATCATTTACACCTGCTTCAAACATCACAGTGCACTAAGCTCATATCTGTATTTTGTATAAATAAAAAACATTGTTACACAAATGTGACAAATATGTATCATTCACACCTGTTTCTACGCAAACAACACAGTGAGACCGTAATATCGCCATGTCATATCTGAATTTTGTATAATTAAAGTACATTTTTAGACAATTTTGAGAGAAATTCATCATACACCTGTTTCTGTGCAAAAAACACAGTGCGATTGGAATATGGTCGCACCAAGGTAATATCTGAATATAAACGTAGTACATTTTTGCACAAAATATAGAATGCAATAAGCTACAACCATGCTAATGTAATAAAATATACCTAGGTCTTAGCAATTTGGCCCGCAGGTCACCTTCCTAGATCATTCGTAAGTTCGCCAGAAGTCACCAAACGCCATCAAGTATAAATTGTATCAATTTTAAATTTTTAGCTTTATAGTAGCCGCGTATTGATATCAGATTAATATATCTAAGTCAGGTACAAGGAAAACATGGATTTCATACACAAAAAAAGATGTATATTTTCGAAATTATAAAATGAAACTACTAATATAAAAATACTAAGTAGCATTTTTCTCTGATTGAAGCTAATGATAATAGAATGACATTGTAATCTTCTTTTTTTTCACCCTGAGGTATAACATTTTCATAATAGTCCTTGGGCCAGGGACCGAATTTTTACGATTTAGTACCAATTGGGGTGACTAAACTTTGTTGTGATTTTCAGTTAGATACATATATGAGGGGTCTAAAAAAGTATGATGGCCCTTTCAGAACGGTAGCTTAAGGGCAGTATTCTCAGTTTTAAAGAGAGGGGGGTATCTGAACCAAAAAGTAAATATTAACTACATCTTTTCATCTATGTGTCCTACAAAAATCCATAATATATCGTTTCTGGGATAATTTGGGTCAAGGAATCCGTTTTTGATGTTTTGGAAATGATCTGACCAATATTTTGCCGACAAATCCAAGATGGCCGCCAATTTTAGGCTATATTTCTTCGCTTTATGATATAACAAGTTTATTTACGCCTATGATGTTCGAATTTTTTTAAGCAAAGATTCTGTTATGGGCAATTAATCTAGCATTAAATTAAACTATTTTTTTGTATATCTTGCAAATTTATATAAATTCAGTTCAGTTCTCCAACAGACGTGTACTTTATAACACTTAAGGATGTGAGGACCGAAAACGTATTTCTATGAAATGTGTAACAATAAGGCATACATGTCCAATGTTGGTCTATATTATCTATTTTTTTTTTGGTGGAATAAAATAATACATATCTATATTTTTCCACAAATTAAAAAGAAACACAAATATAAATAAATTAATGATAACAGGGTTTATTAATTTAGACGTTTCAGATTAGATACGTTGTAATCATGGTAATAGTGGTATGTCATATGATTGGGCCAAAATTTAATACCTTCCGGGGTAACTAGAAAAAAACTACTCCAGATAGCTTTGTATGCCTTAGACACAAACTTAAGTGATTTTTCAATTTGAAATCATCATAGATGTCTTAGTTAGCTCTTTCCGATTCATTTGAATATACCTATGCTGTGGGTCTACGGCCATTATAAAACAAAGTATTTCTTTCAGTGCGGGGACCGTTTCTATACGTCATAATCTGTAGACGTCAGATTTTGACGTATAAAGACGATCCCCGTGCTGAAAGGGTTAAGGAAGGGTTGTATTTCAGAGAAGAAATAACAAACAATATATGTATATTCGAAATCTCGATATTTTTGCCGCGCGTTCAAAAAGTAACATCCAAATGTAACATCCAACGAAACTGTCACATATAAATAGCTTTACTAGGGGTGTATAGTGTAGACCAATAAAGGCTTAAAGTTAAAATGGCAGCACATATTTGGCCATTTTGTCTATTTAGACCGCGTTACGTCAGTCAAAACATCACTTCTTTAGGTCACATATCAACATTTCTTATGTAGGGTGTGGACCCTGGCTTAGTTGGTAAAACTGTTTGATGCAGGTTCTTCACCCACTCTGACATCCATGTTTAGAAGAAAAAAATGTTCCTCCCCCACTCGCTTGTAAGCAATCAGTATTGTGAGGATACTCCATCAAGGGACTTCATGAAAACACCATGAAAGAATGAGTAGAATTCCACTTAATCTTTCATGTAGACTAAATATATGAGGGTATACAATTCTCAAATGATAAGAAAAAAATTTACAAATATTTTACAGGTGGAGGCTTCAGCGTTCAAATTAGCAAAGAAACCCTCTTGGTCGAATACCTGTTGACGAAGCTATTGAAGAAACCACAAACAAGGATACCCCAACCTGGAGGTGGTACCAAAGGTGTCAGCACAAAACCATCTGCAGTGAGTAAATACTACAATGCTGAATATAGAAGTACAGCCACAAAGCAGCTGTGTTATCGAAATTGACTCTCCACATAATAATCATTTAGATCTTCAGCCATCACGTGTTAAAAAAGATGAAACTGACATCCAGTCCGTTGTAGAGCTACTGCAAACCAGTTGGACAAATGCTTTTAAAAAAATCCGATGTAATTAATCTTTCAGCTGGTACAACTGAAGAAGTAGATACGCGTATGCTGCTTCATGCAAAACATGCCGCTGAATATTAGACCTACAATGATGTTGTTCTTGTGGCAGATGCCACTGATATCTTCATTATTAGCCTTGTATTTAGCACTAGCATACAGTGTCATTTATATATGCAAAGTGGTACTAAAGTTCGACAGAGATTGATAGATATTACCTTATAGGACTACATTTATAGTGTTACATTTATAGGGTTACATTGTTACACAGGATGCGACACCATAAGTTCCTTTTTGGGTCAAGGTATTAAGCTTGGTGCATGGACACTAGTCATAAACAATCACAAATTTAGAGATGCATTGGCAAATCTTGGTTGAAACTGGGCACTGTCACCAGATCTCTATGACGCACTCCAAGAGTTCACATGCCGTTCATATTGTCCAAAATCATTAACGTGTGATATAAAAATTTCCAGGGATAAGAAGGGCATCATGCGGAGATAGCTATATACCAGCATGCCAAATATCAAGCAAGCATTTGTCACAGGAGTTTGGTTATCTGTCCTGATATCTCTCGTCTTGATGATGATCGCGGCTGGATTTTCGATGCTTAAGATAACAACTTGAATGTATATCTAGTTCCAGATGCTGTGCTAAATCTCCTCTTGTGTAGGCCTACTTGTAAGCGTATTTGTAAACTGCCAGTGTCAATGTCTTGAAAATAGATTGAAATGTACAAATGCAGAACTGTATAAACATGTAAGATGAAAAGGCACTCTTCGGATGATGACACAGATGATGATAAATTATAATACTAAACACCCAAATTTCTTGTGTGATAGATTGAAAAGCTCGTTCAGCGACGTGCTCACACTTTAAACAAAGACAAATGCAATTAAGGACATATTCACCATTGCATTTACAGCTTGTGTGTAAATATATATAGTGTATCATATGATTGGATCACATAGCTAAGTAGTAGGCCTACATGTCGATATATACTGTATATATGTATATATGTACTGTACACCATAATACTGTAGTTTTTTTTACAGAGCTGAATGGTGGTAATGATTTGGGTAGCATGTTTATTTGATTTATTTTATCGACATCTTAATTTGATTTTAACTAAAAAAACCCAGTTGATTTCTGTTCTGTTTTAAATCGTAAACAATGATCAAGCTGAAAAAAAACATTCTTTATGATCATCATTACTGCTGAATTCAGATATATACAGGTGAAACGGATTTAATACATTACGCTGAAATCAAAGAACTATACCTTGTTATCCTGTTCAAACTAATATATCGAGCTACCATGGCTACTCATGTATATACTATGGTAATAATTAATAAAGTTGATAAATAACCACCATGCTACAGATTCATGATAACAACCGAAGAAATATATACTAGTAATACCATGATAACGGTGTATTTAATCTAAAACGTCTAAAGAAATGAACCCTGCTATCATTACTTTATTTATAATTACATTTTCTTTTTAATTCGTGGAAAAATATAAATATTTATTATTTGATTCCACCTAGAAGAGAATGGATAATATCAACAAACGTTGAACATAAAATAAAAGGCCCTATCGTTACCGTTCTGAAAAGGCCATCATACATTTGTGTTCATGTGTAAGGCATACAAAACCATTTAGAGTAGTTTTTTTCTAGTCACCCCGAATGGTACTAAATATTGGTCTTGCTCAATCACATAATTATGATAACAACCACAAAATAGCATACCACTATTAATATGATTACAGTGTATCTAAATCGAAAACGTCTAAAGAAATGAACCATACGTGCTATCATTAAATAATTTATAATTAGTGTTTCTTTTTAATATTGTTTGAAAAATATAAATATTTATTATTTGATTCCACCAAGAACAAAATAAATAATATAGACAAATATTATACATGTATGCCTTATTGTGACACATTTCATAGAGATACGCTTTCGGTTCGCACAACAAGTGCTATGAAGCACGCGTCTGTTGGATAACTAAACTGCTTTTATATTTACAAGCTATACAAAAAAATAGTTTTATTTAATGCTAGTTTGATTGTCTGACCAGAATATTTACATACAAATTTTCGAACATTATATAGACAAAAATAAACCAGTTATGCCATAGAGTTGAGAAATACAGCTTGAAATTGGCGGCCATCTTGGATTTGTCGGCGAAATATTGGTTAAATCATTTCCAAAACATCAAAAACGTATTCCTTGGCCCGAATTATATCAGAAACGATCTATTATGGATGTTTGTAGGACTAATAGATGAAAAGATATAATTAATAACTACTTTTTGATTCCGAGACCCTCCCCCCTCTTAAAAACAGAAATTACTGCCCTTAAGCTACCGTTCTGAAAAGGCCATCATACATTTTTCGACCCCTCATATATTTATCTAAGTGAAAATCACAATAAAGTTTAGTCACCCCAATTGGTACTAAATTTTGGTATGGCCCAAGGACTATAAGGTCCTGAATCGATCCACGGCCTTTAATTTGGCATCGTCAATTAAAAACTTTGTACCATATCAAATAATATCTTCCCTTCTACAAATCCCATAAATATATTTTATATCGTCAGTCGTTAGTCATAGAGAATCACGTATACATAGGCATATATATGTACATAGGGCTCTACGGAAATACTGATATACTTATACAGATATACTTTTATATAGAAAATATACTATTTTCATACTAGTAAGGTCCTGAATCGACCCATGATCTCTATTGTGGCATGTACATGTAAAACTTAGATATATACATCTGTTTTACAAGTCAAATAAAAAATAGTCCACCAGCTTTTACATTTTCTCCCATGGTAAAATATATCAAGTTGGGCCCTACCTATTTTATAAATCTAGGTAAAATAGCTCACAAGTTTTGGTAATTATGCTATTTTATGGCTTTGGGGGTAAAATGGTGGTAAAAAATAATGCAAATGATAATATTAAACACCCCGGGTATGTATAGATACAAATTTTATGAATCTAGGTCAAATAACTCATTAAGTTAAGGTTATCACTCCCATTTTACCCTATTTACCACATTTGGGAGGAAAGAGTGGTTAAAAATTGATGTTGTTGCTGGCGATTAAAGGGATATCGCCGATTAAAGGGAGATCGCCGAACTTAAAAAAAGTCTTTTTATTTTTTTCTCCGATGCTAGATACATATTTTATGAATCTATGTCAAATAGCTCATTTAGTTATGGTTATTATTCCTATTTTATCCCGTTCACCACTTTTGAGGATGAAATGTTGGCGAACATTAATACAAATAATTTTAATGGATTCCGCAGGTGCTAAAATATATGTTTAGATACAAATTTTATGAATGTAGGTTAAATAGATTTAAATGTATCGTTAATACCCTTTATTTGCCCCTACTTACCCCTTATTACCGCACTTTCGGGCACTAATACCAGGCGAATTTTAGCGGACTTTTGATATGTTTTTCTATGTTTTTCTATGTTGTTTCAAGAATATGCTGCAATTTTCAGCTTGTTACGAATTTGTTCAGGGTTATTATATAATACCCTTAGACTATTAGTTATCACAAATATTATCAGCGTAGCTCACTTCACCCTTACGTAATACTAATTACGGAAATAACTATCCACTATCCAAGCCTCAGACGAGGTCCGAGTTTTTGAATAAACATGTCAAACTCAAACAAACTTGTAAACTTGACACGTGCCGACCTTTCCAACGGGCTTTTGCTCAAACGTTTGATTATTGTTGGGCCAGCGCCGGAGATACCAGGACAGCGTTGAGTCAGCGCTGGGGTGATAACAAGTGTTTATTTGGGCGGTGGCAATGGACTTTCAAGCTCGTAGGCCTACAAATAAGCATATTTTTAGATGTTTAGAGATAGGCCTACTTTACTTGTAAATGATAGAATATAAACTTCTCCCACTTTGCTTCAAAGGCCTATCACTCAGTTACCTTCAAGACTGTATCATCCCTTATTCTGCATGTCGCCCAATGCGCACCAAACATATGTTGGTGGTGCCTCCCACAAAGTTAAAAACATATGGTGATAGATCATTTAATAAAGCTGCCCCCTTACTTTGGAACAAATTACCATACCAATTACATACGAAGCTGTAACAAACTTGATCAATTTAAGTGACACTTAAAAAGTCATTTTTTTAATATCGCATACTTATGAGATACTATGATTTTTTTCTCCTTAGAGTACCAAGTTGATAATGTTTATTGACATTTTTGTTTGTAGCGCCATAGAGCAACTTACGGTTGGATATGGTGCCATATAAGTGTATATTATTATACTATTATTATTATTATCATTTGTATAAGGCAAAAACATGATATGAATGGGTTTTAGGCCAATTGTAGGCACATGTAGCACATGTAGGCTAAACCGGTCCATATAAGATATAAGGTTATGAATCGCTTAATGTCCTTTAATGTGACATATAGAAAAGAAGACTACCACCATTAATGTAGAGTGTACATGTATGTGTACTTTTGCATAATATTACCTCTTAAAACGCCGGTCAGGATTAAATGTGTTATTCTTACCACATTGAATTCCAGCTTTAAAACATGTTAAAACGTGACATCAATCAACAAGATTTCAAATTGTTGACTTTCATTTTGTCAAATCTTATTACTTTTCACTGACTGGTAGTTGTATATCGCGTCAGCCAGGCACAACTTCAAGAGGACGAAAATGCCAACGAAATAACTAACAGTTAAAGGGTTATATAAGTCTCACACATACATGTATATTTACAAATGCACACGACGTTATCCATGCTTTTAGAGTGTCATTGGCTCCGCTACTCGAGTAAAGATTCATTATGGTGGGGTACCTCTGTGACCGGGAGGTAGTGTGCTCACCTCAGACCGCAAGGGTGCGAATTTCGAATCCTGTGTCATCTCATTCATCTCACCATCCTCATGAGGTTCTCATTGTCCAGTTCAGCCTATATAATCACAAAGGTGGTCTAAAACCACATTCATTCATTCATTCATTCATTCATTCATTCATTCATTCATTCATTTATTCATTTATTCATTCATTTATTCATTTATTCATTCATTCATTCATTCATTCATTCATTCATTTATCCATGCTTTTAGAGTGTCATTGGCTCCGCTACTCGAGTAAAGATTCATTATGGTGGGGTACCTCTGTGACCGGGAGGTAAGTAAGCAAGTGACAAGTAAGCAAATACTGCATTTTACCTTTGCAGACCAGTATTGTTCTGCTGCTAATATTAACAGATAGTAAGTAAGTAAGTAAAATGCTTTACTTCACTTTTCGGCCAGTATGGCCATTTAAGTGAAAATTCCAGGTATTACAATATCCCATATTGTATAGTTAAAGTAGTAAAGAAAAGACAAAGCCAATAAAAGCATGATCGTACTAAAATATTCAGTTTAAAATGTTTGATATGATAAGATGACGATGCTCCTGGCACCTATATGTAACGAGTCTGATGACATGTTGTAGCGCCTGCACTATAACACAGTTTAATGAGTATAAAAATATCAGTATAAATAATGTAAAATATGAAGTGATTATAAAATGAACGACTTATCAAGTCACTATATCTCCATGAAATTGGAGTGATTGTGTAAAAAGTCTTATGTCTAATAATTAAAACATGTAATATAGGTTACATTCCCGAAGGAACTGAATAATAAAACCAGCAGGGGTGTCCCTGAATAGCTCAAATAATGAATTAAATGCATGGTAACAGGTTGTCCAGCTGTTAATATTAGCCTTATTCATATATTGCCATGGGTGGTAACAGGTTTTCCCGGGCAGGTTTTCCACCTGTCAACACTAAGTGGTGGGAACTCTGTATTGAGAATAAAATATTCACATTGCAAAAAATGTCTTTCAGTTGTGATGCAACAGAAGAAAAAGACCATGCTCCAATGCTAGGTAGATTGGTCAATCACGGGACGAGGGATGAGATAAACTGCATAATGAAAAGGGTCCGTGCAAACGATGCTATCATAGCACTTTGCCTTTTTGCGGTGAGGGACATTGACGTGGGAGAAGAGCTAAGATACGACTACGGTCCGAAACTACTGCCTTGGATGGTGAGAAATCCTATTTGTTGTTTTCGTGTTGAAAATTGTTGCTGTTAAAATCCTTCACTTACAAAATATGCTACATCAGATTCAGATAAATTAAGAGTGTTATTTTTTATGTTAAAGTAATTTATAAATAGCTGTTTTCCAACCTTACGAACACATGTACGAATTAAAATCCATTTGAAGTGAAATAGATGGCTGCTAACGAAATATCGGCCCGAAAAGAGACACATTTGCTGATTTTATTTCAACAAGAACAGACCTAACGCTTCATTTTTTTCTGAAAATACAATATCGTCCTATAAACAAATCATTATTAATACTTTCTCAAATATTGTTATCCAAATTTACGATATTTACCAAGGTACTTTGAAAAAGTTTCCTTCTTTCTAACAATTTCATTTGATGGATATCATTCTTTCTAAGAGCAAGATAGAAAGCAGGACAATTTTCCAATATACTTTGTTGGATATCGTCAACACCTATTCATAGAACATCTAAGTTTTTTAAGCAAGGTAAATATTTGAAAACTGTGAATCATTAATATTTACATGGCGGCGGTTCCCACTTCTGTGGACGATGACCTTGGTGTGCAAGTGGGTGGGCTCACAAAGTGTGCTTAACATTTCACCCTTTAATTTCTCAGTCAATTCTCAATCAATTATCCTGTATTTTTACAAGCACTTTTTTGTGATGCGCCGACTACCCCCAAAATATCATGGAAAAATATTGCATAATTTAAAAGTTAGTCCATTTGACATAGCATGTGACCAAATGTCGCCCTCTATAAACCCAATATCTTGGTCTCAAAATTTCATTACATTACATATGACAATCGTCACCACATCAAGCCCGACCACTTTAAGCGATGGTTTGTTGTGGTGATGAGTGCTGAAATCACAGTCCATCTCGCCGTACCCAGGTGACGAGAGAATGTAAAATACCTATCAAATCTTCGTGAAATTGTAAGGGTAGTAGCCGCCTAGTGTGTGTCAAATTTAATGAAAATTAGTTTAAAATTGACTTTGAAATCAGATAAATTAATTCACTTTGGGTATGAGAAATGAACTTCATCGTCAACGTGTGTGTCGTCTACCATCGTGGGGACTTAGGGGATTAGCGTTGCATTTGTTTTCCACTATAAAAAGTAGTCATTTTTTAGGGCCAACCAGGGATCTCACCCCCCCCCCCCCCACTATGTCCCTCTGGGCGGTACCGGACAATACCAAGGGGGTACGCGCTCATACCTCCTCTGCGTGTCCAGACTGTTCCCAGACTGTCCAGTAAAGTTCCCCATATTGTGAGTAACAAAGTCACAGAAGCAATTCTGGGTTAATAATCACAACATCCAATGTAACTAGCAGTAAAACGATGTACTATTTCAACGAAAATCGGAAAAAGAAGTAGTAGTAGTAGTAAATCTTTGCTTTACGTCACTTTTCGGCACAAAAGGTCTTTTAAGTGACATTGTAATACGATAAAAACGTTGTAGTCAATTGATGAGATGAATGATGTACAGATGATGATGTGAGGGTGGGGGTGATAGGGCATGGTGGGTTATTGAGAGCGTTTTCCTTCGCTCGCCCGATAAGGGGTTCTGGGCATGTCTAGGGGATATACCCCCAGACATGCCCAGACGGCCGGAGACTTGAGTTTCGCTGTACAATTTAATGATGAAACTCTTTGGCATTTTGCACAGCTCCGCTATCCTCGGGTCGGATAGTCCCCAGAGTAACAATAGGAAGGATCACTCCCTCTGGGTAACTCCATTCATCCCACGTGAGAGACCTAATGTCAAACACGCTATTGCCGGTTATTTAAGGCTACCACAGCCTACATCAGCGCCAGCACTGATGGGGTGCTGCATTGGCTCCGCTGTTGAGCGGAGGAACCAGGGTACGCCACTGGCAATCCGCCCGAAGATTATAGCCAGATACGAGGAGGCTGCAGCTGCCCTTGGATGATTGCTGTAGACTAGTGCTTCCGTACAATGCCGTAACAGCATCCAACAGACGAAACAGATCCCTAATGACCCTCCCCGAATGGGGGCAAAAAGTACTACTACTAGCAATCATCCCAGTACCCCCGGAAAAAGAAATTTAATTAATTAATCATATTTTATGGCGACGGGTACTTCCCTTTACCAGGCTACAAGGGGTTGGTTAGTGATATATTTAATGAATTTCTGCTTGTGAGCTACTACTTTAGCCTAACGTTGACAGCACAGACGCTTCCAAGTAGATATGACTGCTATCTTCTTACTTTTTGTTTATTTATGTTGCACAGAAACACGTGATTGACAAAGACGAATGTGAATCAGACCATTCAACACTTAAGACCACGGAACAAGCAACTGAGGAATTGCTAGAGCCAAACACGTGCACTGACGCGATTAACATCAGAATCACAGATATTAGCGTGGATCAATTACATATCAGACACGAAATGGTAAGAAATCAGAAAAGTAAATCATGATGTTAAGCACGAAGTTATAAAATACGTTATTTGACTTAATTACACATATAGTCGGGGCAAATTCTCCCAAAGCAACAAAATTTGGCACATATATAGAACAGATTATACTCTTCCGATTTGAGATGGATGTCAAGACGGGAATCGCTCAGGGCCGGTGTATTAGCAAAATCCAAGATAGCCGTCATTGAGATTTGAGGTAACCTTACTAAGGATACCCAAAGGGCTGTGACCACGTGATATATCGCTATGTGTTATAGTTATGGCTAATTTAGCTACTTCTGATTTTATTTTATTTAAATAATTGGATTTGTTCAAAATTATTGAGCAAAAAAACAATTTTGCAAAAACAAATCCTTGAAAATAATCAGGTTTCATACTAGACCAGACGTGGCTTGGGGTAAGGTGTCACTCAGAAATGGATTTTAAAGTAAGTAAGTAAGTAAAATATTTGCTTTACTTCACTTTTCGGCCAGTATGGCCATTTAAGTGAAAATTCCAGGTATTACAATATCCCATATTGTATAGTTAAAGTAGTGAAGGAAAGACAAAGCTAATAAAAGCATGTTCGTACTAAAATATTCAGTTTAAAGTGTTTGATATGATGAGATGACGATGCTCCTGGCACCTATATGTATCGAGTCTGATAACATGTTGAAGCGCCTGCACTACAACACAGTTTAATGGGTATAAAAATATCGGTATAAATAATGTAAAATATGAAGTGATTATAAAATGAACAACTTTTCAAGTCACTATATCTCCATGAAATTGGAGTGATTGTGTAAAAACTACAAGTCTAAGTCAAAACAGTGTCATTGTCAAAACAAATATATAATATATACTATAATACTATATACTATAATCAAAAAAAGTAAACCCATTTAGACATAAATATGAATGACATAAACAATGAACAGAGAAACCATTAAGTAAGTAAGTAAATGTCTTCTTTACTTCACGTTTCGGCCAGTATGGCCAGAGAAATCATTAAATCACAATTTTTTTTCAAAAATTAAAGACTTACAGTGCCCCCACAGTTGGTAATAAGGTCTGTGATATTGGAGGACATCACAGAGCGATCACGAACCGTGAGGACACCGTAAGTCACCACGGGCTAATTGTACGGCAATGGCTTCTCTATGACATGCTGCATTATCCGCCAGGATGCCACAGAGAAACCATTAAAACAATGAAATGAAAAACTAATTATATGACAATGGTTTCTTTCGGACATCCCGTCCAACACCAGGATGCCAAAGAGAAACCATTTACAAAAACGAATACATACAATAGAAATACTTAAGACAGTCCCGTATACTAATAGAACGTTAGACACACATCCACATACCGATTCAGATTATATTGAACATCACAAACCAATGACTATGCTCTGTATTTACCGCCAAACCGATTTAATATAGATTGAAAAGTAATGCAAAATACTCTAGACCCATATGTAATAACGTGAGAAAAACACAATATTAATAAAAACGTTTGGGTGTGCTTGGCCTTCTATGAAGTTGCCCAGGGGGGACCACGCGGAGGTGACACCCATCCCCCCCTGGATTTTAAACCACTATTATTTTCATATAGCTGGACTACTCAGGGGCCAGAATCAACCTGTAAAATACGTTACTTAAATTATTTAGCCTGAAAAAAAGGGAAGCACTTGAGGGTATTTGTATTGTACCAGTCTCTCCGAGTTTGAATAATTATTCAAGAGGGGTGGCGGTTGTTTTTGATGAACCGACCTGGCCGTACCTCACGTGGATGCTTCTAATGTTTTGGTGTTGAAAACAGCCAAATCTAGTTATTTTCTTATTGTGTGTTTTAGGAGAGCAGAAAAGAGCACATCACGCCCGACATGAACCAGTTAGTGACCACGAGAGTGACATGACATCTATTTCACCAATTCTCCAACATGCAAAAACAATTTCCCATATTGTAAGTAACAAAGCTACAAAAAAACAATCTGAAAAAGAAATTGAATTAATTAATCATATTTTATGGCGACGGATACTCCCCGTTACAAGGGGTTGGTTAGTGATTTGGTAAATGAATTTCTGCTTCTGATTTGAGGAAATTTAAAATGTATTTTTATCTTCGAATTTTCGAAAACTAAGGGGTCTTGTCAAGGTAAAAAAATCCAAAAATTCGAGAAAAACTCGGATAACCCGGGCCAGACCGACCCACCCCCACCCCTATCCAATTTTTAAATTTTTTTTAAAAACAGGTACAGCAAAAAAACACTACAAAAAACACAAAAAATTTCAAAAAAAAAAAGAATCCGAGTTGGGACTTGGCCCACCCACCTACTTCCGAGTTTTCTCAGATTTTTAGATTTTTTTTTAATTTGACAAAACCCCCAAGTGCATCTTCAAATATAAGTGCATGCATGTAACTGGTTAATGCGCACGGATACTGTACTTACTTTTTATTTATTTATGTTCCACAGAAACACGTGATTGACAAAGGCGAATGTGAATCAGACCATTCAACACTTAAGACCACGGAACAAGCAACTGAGGAATTGCTAGAGCCAAGCACGTGCACTGGCGCGATCAACATCAGTACCACATATATTAGCTTGGACCAATTACATATGAGACACGAAAAGGTAAGAAATCAGAAATGTATATCATGATGTTAAGCACAAAGTTATAAAATACATTATTTGACTTAATTAAAGGTAAAAGTAAAAGGTGCAGGTTGTTTTTTATAGTCTGATATCAAGTCTGAAGACCTATCATCGTTCATTATCCTATATTTATAGAGAGCAACAACTCTATTGTTGAAGAAAGAGTGCAGCATTGGAGGCTGCACAGAGCAGATTGGGAGGCCTTCCAACAGTCTTGTGGGGAGAGCCTCACAATCTCTCAATTTGAGAATGAAGAGGGGGTTGATGACCCTATAGCCCTTTTTACAGCCAAATTACACAATATAGCAGATAAAAGCATACCCAAAACCTCGACAGTTCCCAAAAAACTCGACAAACCCTGGTTTGACGAAGGTTGCCGAAAGGCAATAGACAAAAGGAAAAAATCCTTGCAAAAATTTAAAAAACATCCAACTAGACAAAACCTTGACGGATATAAGAAAGATTACGCTAAAGCTCGCCGCACAATCAGTGAAGCCAAGCGGCAATCTTGGAGAGCATATGTCTCCACACTAAATAATAATACATCGGCAAAACATACTTGGCAAATGCTGCGCAGAATCAGTGGCAAGAGGAAAGATAAAACCATCAAGTACCTTGTCACTGATTCTGACACAATAACCAATAAAACGGATATTGCAGAAACACTGGCGACATCCTTCGCTGCTAAATCATCGCCAGATCATTATCAGGAAAAATTTCGAAAGATTAGGGACAAGGAGAAGGAGAACACATTGGACTTTGAGTCAGATAATGACGAAAAGTACAATGTTGATTTCTCTAAACGAGAATTAATTAAATCTATCGCTCAGGCAACTGATTCGGCAACTGGCCCTGATGAAATTCACTACCAGTTTCTGAAACATTTGCCTGATGTATCACTTGATCTGTTGCTTCTACTCTTGAATGATCTGTGGCAATCTCAGGATTTCCCAGATGGATGGAGAGAAGCAACAGTGATCCCGATCCCTAAACCTGGAAAAGATCGAACAGATCCTAATAATTATAGGCCAATAGCATTGACAAGTTGTCTTTGCAAAATCATGGAGCGCATGATCAATCATCGTCTCACATGGTTTTTACAAGACAATCACATAATAACTAAATATCAATGTGGTTTTCAAAAAGGAAAGAGCACCACAGACCATTTGGTCAGACTTGAGACTTATATCCGTCAAGGTTTTGTTAAAAATCAACATACAGTTGGAGTATTTTTTGATTTAGAAAAGGCCTATGATACCACATGGAAGGGTGGTATCATGAAAGATCTTCATGAAATGGGCCTGAAGGGTAGATTACCCTTATTCATTGATAATTTTTTAAAGGGGAGAAAATTTAAAGTCCGCTTGGACAACACCCACTCTTCACTAAATCCACAGGAGGAGGGTGTCCCACAAGGTAGTATCCTTTCACCAACTCTATTTACCGTTAAAATAAACAGTATAATTGATTCTTTACCACAAGATATTGAAAAATCATTATATGTTGATGATCTGGCTGTTTACTGCCAGTCAAGCAATATGGCAATAATTGAGCGGCGCCTGCAAGGCTGCCTGGATAAGTTGGTGACTTGTGCGGATGAGAACGGCTTTAAATTTTCTCCCACAAAAACTTTATGTGTACATTTTTGCAAAAAAAATGGCTTACAGCCTGAGCCTAATCTCAAACTATATGGACAACAGCTTCCTGTTGAAGAGCAGGTCAAATTTCTTGGTCTGTTTTTCGACAAGAAGCTCAGTTTTATTCCACACATCAAATATATGAAAGATAAGTGTAGGAAAGCATTACAATTACTACGAGTTATATCCAGCAAGGATTGGGGTGGTGACCGGACAACCTTACTGAGGATTTACCGGTCTCACATCAGATCCAAACTGGATTATGGTTGTATTGTTTATGGTTCAGCGAGACGATCGTACTTAGCAGTACTTGATCCAATCGCGAACCAAGGTTTGAGATTATGCTCAGGGGCATTTCGAACATCACCAATCGAAAGTCTTCAGGTGGAGACCGGTGAGCCCTCTTTAGAGACTCGCCGGTTGAAGCTGAGCCTGCAATACTATATGAAGATGAAAGCAAATCCTGAGAACCCGGCATACTCGTGTGTTGTCAACCCAGAGTACAAGAGACTGTTTAACAACAAGCCAGGGACTATACCTACTTTGGGTATAAGGCTTCAACCCCATCTGGAGGACATGGAGGTGGAGCTCGACGCAATTAGCGTTGTGCGCCCACCAGAATGTCCACCCTGGCTTCTCCAACAGCCTAATATACTTTTTAACCTCTCAGATCTCAGGAAGGGAGACACCTGTCCCCTTGTCTTCCAGAGCATGTTGCTTGAGTTATTTTGTAGATTTCCGAGGCACCGGAAGGTGTATACTGACGGATCAAAGGAAGACAAGAGGACAGCTATGTCCTTTGTCTGTGATGATCATGAATTTAGCTGCCGCATTAACGATGAGGCTTCAATTTGCACAGCAGAGCTGTTAGCTATTGAAGCTGCCATCGAATACATCTGGGATAGTAGTGACGAAGAGTTCATGATCATCACAGACTCGCTATCTTCATTGCAGGCTCTTAAGAGTCAAAAACTCAACAACCCAATTGTTTCCAATATTTTGCATATGTGTCACTACTTGTCTGGGCACAAGGACATTATTTTTTGCTGGGTACCCAGCCATATTGGAATACAGGGTAATGAACGGGCTGATGTTTTGGCCAAGGCTGCCCTGGATAAGACAAAACAGTTTTATTATATACCATATACTGATTTCAAGTATAACATCTCGGTCTACCTTGATGACATTTTGCAAGGTGAATGGAACATAAATGTTACCAGCAAATTGTTCGAGGTACAACCAATCATTAAGCGATCTTTTACACCAATGGAACGCCGAAGAGATGACGTTGTCTTATGCAGAGCCAGAATTGGCCATGCCTATTTCACAAACGGCTATTTATTGAGAGGAGAATTGCGACCTATGTGCTGCAATACTCGTCTCACTGTAAGACATGTCCTTCTCAGTTGTGCGAAATATGCGCACATCAGAAGGAAGTATTTTGCATTTAATTCCTTGTTTGAGCTATTCAGGGACACCCCTGCTGGTTTTATTATTCAGTTCCTTCGGGAATGTAACTTATATTACATGTTTTAATTATTAGACATAGACTTTTTACACAATCATTCCAATTTCATGGAGATATAATGACTTGATAAGTCGTTCATTTTATAATCACTTCATATTTTACATTATTTATACTGATATTTTTATACTCATTAAACTGTGTTATAGTGCAGGCGCTACAACATGTCATCAGACTCGTTACATATAGGTGCCAGGAGCATCGTCATCTTATCATATCAAACATTTTAAACTGAATATTTTAGTACGATCATGCTTTTATTAGCTTTGTCTTTCCTTTACTACTTTAACTATACAATATGGGATATTGTAATACCTGGAATTTTCACTTAAATGGCCATACTGGCCGAAAAGTGAAGTAAAGCATTTTACTTACTTACTTACCTATCATCGTACTTTACATTTTACCCCCTGGTCACTGGACCTGTTCATTCGTGTGCCATTCCAACTCCCCGGGGAACATACAGTCCTGCAGCCGTTTCGGCACATTGAACTTATCGTACACATTGCCATCTCTGTCCTACCGGGTACTCATTTTCACCTGAGTCAAGTAATGTTTTGGTGTTGAAAACAGCCAAATCTAGTTATTTTCTTTTTGTGTGTTTTAGGAGAGCAGAAAAGAGCACATCACGCCCGACAGAGATGAACCAGTTAGTGACCACGAGAGTGACATGACATCTATTTCACCAATTCTCCAACATGCGAAAACAATTTCCCATATTGTAAGTAACAAAGCTACAAAAAAACAATCCGAAAAAGAAATTTATTTAATTAATCTTATTTTATGGCGACGGATACTTCCCGTTACAAGGGGCTGGTTAGTGATATGGTAAATGAATTGCTGCTTCTGCTTTGAGGAAATTTAAAATGTATTTTTATCCTCGAATTTTCGAAAACTAAGGGGTCTTGTCAAGGTAAAAAAGTTCTTGTGCCATTTCAACTCCCCGGGGAGCATACAGTCCTGCAGCCGTTTCGGCGCATTGTACTTATCGTACACATTGCCATCTCTGTCCTACCGGGTACTCATTTTCACCTGAGTCAAGTGAAGCATTTGTGGATGAAGTGTCTTGCCCAAAGACACACCATCTTAACAATGTCCCAAGATTGAGAGGGGAGAAACATGATATTTTTCTAATTACACATTTAGTCGGGTCTCTTAGGGATATTTTGGGGGCAAATTCTTTTAAGCTACAAAATTTGGCACATATATAGAACAGATTATACTCTTCCGATTTGCGATGGATGTCAAGACGGGAATCGCTCAGGGCCAATGTATTAGCAAAATCCAGGATGGCCATCATTCAGATTTGAGGTATACCTTACTAAGGATACCCAAAGGGCTGTGATCACGTGATATATCGCTATGTGTTATAGTTATATCCAATTTAACTACTTCTGATGTTATTTTATTTAAATAATTGGATTTGTTCACAATTATTGAACAAAATAGACAATTTTGCAAACAAATGCTTGAAAATAATGAGGTTTCATACTAGACCAGACGTGGCTAAGGGTAAGGTGTCACCAAGAAATGGAATTTAAACCACTATTATTTTCATATAGCTGGACTACGCAGGGGCCATAATCAACCTGTAAAATACGTAACTAAATTATTTAGCCTGAAAAAAAGGGAAGCACTTGAGGGTATTTGTATTGTGCCAGTCTCTCCGAGTTTGAATAATTGTTCAAGAGGGGTGGTGGATGTTTTTGATGAACCGACCTGGCCGTACCTCACGTGGATGCTTCTAATATTTTAGTGTTGAAAACAGCATAATCCAGTTATTTTCTTATTGTGTGTTTTAGGAGAGCAGAAAAGAGCACATCACGCCCGACAGAGATGAACCGGTTAGTGACCACGAGAGTGACATGACAGCTATTTCACCAATTCTCCAACATGCAAAAACAATTTCCCATATTGTAAGTAACAAAGCTACAAAAAAACAATTCGGTTAAAAAAATCACAACATCAAATTTAACCAGCAGTGAAAGGATGTACCATTTCATCGAAAATCCGAAAAAGAAATTGTATTAATTAAACATATTCTATGGCGACGGATACTTCTTTACAAGGGGTTGGTTAGTGATTTGGTAAATGAATTTCTGCTTCTGATTTGAGGAAATTTAAGATGTATTTTTATCTTCGAATTTGCGAAAACTAAGGGGTCTTGTCAAGTTGAAAAAAATCAAAAAATCCGAGAAAAATCCACCCACTCACTCCCCCGGTGGGCATTGAGATAGGATTAGGACTGCCAGCGCTCATACAATGCTGTATCAGTGTTGTGTATGTACCAAAACACTACCACGACATCGTGATGTCATGTCCCGAACATTAGCCTGATAATACACTATAGGGTGGGATAAATACGTAACAAGCTAATTTTTGCCGGATCCACTAAGAAAATAGTCTCGAAAAACATATAAAAAGTCCCCAAGAATCCCAGTTCGGGAAAGTACTGAAATTTAAGATGGCCGCCAATATGCAGTTTTGAATAAGCGGAACTTAATAAACACATGCATATTTTTATGTCCATGGTCTTATTGGTGGCATAAGGTATGCTAATTAACGTATATTTGCAGTGTGAATGAAGTAGAGAGTCGGAATATATTTGTTTTTGTTTTGATAGAATAAAATTCAGGATGGCCACCAAAATGTTGTTTCGAACAAGCAGAACTTGTTTAATACATACCGTAGATCTGCTAATATTCGCGAGATTTTAATTTTCGCGAATTTCGCGAGGAGGACGAATTCAGGAATCTAGTGAAAATTATTATTATAATAGCGCTACCTATCATCGAAAATGACCAATACTACAGTGAGCTTTAATTACAGCCTCTATGAAGACTCAACAGCAATGCATATCTGAACGAGTAGGCCTAGTGTGTGAGCGTGAATAAAAATAACGCTGGAATAGAGTATAATCATCAATGTATATATTTATTGATCATTGGTGATCGATTTGAGTGAGTGCTATACAAGTCCGTACCCACCTGCTATTGATGATGATGATTAGAACCGTTTTGCTGATTACCAGTAATGTGTTTGTATAACAATACCGCTGTCAATTGTCACCAGCCTAACTAACTCTGTAACTTACACCAGCGCTGATTAAACGTTGGCCTGGTATTTCCAGCTTTGATCCGACATTAAACCAACATTTGCGCAAGGACCCGTGTGAGTTGAGAAGGTGGGCACATGTCATGACCTGAGGTCGACCTACTGTGCATGCTGTGTGCATAGTGATTGCAGTAATTGGTATTACATAAGAGGGAGTGGTGACAGTGGATTACGCATACTTGTGATAACGATGGACCAGAGTAGTAATTGATTTCACGGCTGAGTAAGTGCCATTGAAAAGTGACATTTTCACAGCTCTAATTACAGCCGAATTTTAATTTTTTTTCAAAATTGAACTTTCGCGAAAACGGTGATAGTACAAGGTTGAGACAATGACTCACTTTGTTTCTCCTGTGCACGTTACAAAAACTTTAATAACAATCGGGCCATTTTGTTTTTTGTTTGCCGTCTTGAATTTATGCACATTTGTACCGAATGTTGTTATTTAAATCAAGGGGTGGAATATCAGGCTTGGGCTCACAGGGCCTACATATATTGAACATGGTTGGGGTAATTCTCTTTGTATCAGTCTCTCCTAGTTCGAATGATTGTTCAAGCAGGGTGGTGGATGTTTTTGATGAACCGATATGGCCGTAGTAATAGTAATAGTAAATCATTGCTTTACGTCACTTTTCGGCACAAAAGGTCTTTTAAGTGACATTATAATACGATAAAAACGTTGTAGTCAATTGATGAGATGAATGATGTACAGATGATGATGTGAGGGTGGGGGTGATAGGGCATGGTGGGTTATTGAGAGCGTTTTCCTTCGCTCGCCCGATAAGGGGTTCTGGGCATGTCTAGGGGATATACCCCCAGACATGCCCAGACGGCCGGAGACTTCGAGTTTCGCAGTACAATTTAATGATGAAACTCTTTGGCATTTCGCGCAGCTCCGCTATCCTCGGGTCGGATAGTCCCCAGAGTAACAATAGGAAGGATCACTCCCTCTGGGTAACTCCATTCATCCCACGTGAGAGACCTAATGTCAAACACGCTATTGCCGGTTATTTAAGGCTACCACAGCCTACATCAGCGCCAACACTAATGCGGGTGCTGCATTGGCTCCGCTGTTGAGCGGAGGAACCAGGGTACGCCACTGGCAATCCGCCCGAAGATTATAGCCAGATACGAGGAGGCTGCAGCTGCCCTTGGATGATTGCTGTAGACTAGTGCTTCCGTACAATGCCGTACACAGCATCCAACAGACGAAACAGATCCCTAATGACCTTCCCCAGACGATATGGCCGTATCTCACGGGGATGCTTCTAATGTTTTTGTGTCGAAAATAGCCAGATCTAGTTATTTTCTTATTGTGTGTTTTAGGAGAGCATAAAAGAGCACATCACGCCCGACAGAGATGAACGAGTCAGTGACCACGGGAGTGACATGGCATCTATCTCACCAATTCTCAAACATGCAAATAAAGCTCCCCATACTGTGGGTAACAAAGTTAAAAAATAATTTTGCGTTAATAATCACAACATCCAATTGATCTAGCAGTGAACCAATGTACTATTTCATCGAAAATGCGAGAAAGCAAATTTATATGATTTTTATACTTTAATGGTTACAGATAAAGTCCGTTATATCGGTTGTTTAGTGATAATGTGAGTTATGGTGTGCGTGAGCAATCACTCACGCCAAATCTGAAGGCCTGAATTAGCAATACTCATATTTTTGTATGCTAATTATTATAAAAAAACTAAGAATGAAAACGTTTACAATTTCAAGGCTATTCTAGAATTGTATTATTTTTAAGATTTGGAAAAATCGCTTCCAGTGGATTTTTAAAAGTCAAATGACTCAGCATGGATTTGTCAACCAACAATTGGAACAAAGGCTATTGAAAATCACACACATAAAATATTATTTCGGTTCAAAAAGAAGTTTAAATGATTATTCTGATTTCCAAAAGTGCACAACCATCAGAAACCCTAGACACAATTATGACGTACATTCCGTGCACAATTCACTTGATTTTCTGAAGTAAACATGAACACCTCATCTTTGGTCACACTGCTCACATTATTGTGGACAGCAACCTGACTGTTTTGAATATCTATTCCAGACTGAATATCATTGGTCGAGGGTTAATTTCGTTGGTGTGATACATACATTGACGAACACAACCGATGGTGCCTCATTCGTGTAAGAATCCATGATATGTTTTGATTTCACTCAAAACTAAAACGATGTTTGTCATCAGAGTGGTTTATATACAGTGCTCCAAACTATTTAAATGCCGGGATAGTGGCTTGCCGTCTATAACGTTGTACAGAAAGCGACGTGAAGCAGTATTCATTTCAAATAAAAGACAATTAAAAAAAACAATGACAGGGCTATTCTGATAGATAATTAAATTACAAAATGATACACAATAAAGTATTCATATGAAGGAATGCTCATTGGTAGCATGGTTGACTTTGAACATGGGGGTACGAGGTTCAAATCCCACTGCAGCCTATGTCATTCCTAGGTGCACACACACACAGTGGCTGTTTAGATTTATGGGATAACGACAACCGCATATACCAACGATTAGCGCTGCATTAAAAAAAGAAACAAAAAAATAAGGAAAGAAAATGACCAATATATCAAAGCTGACATTTAAACGGGCAATAAAACCTTTATAGTATTTATATTTAATCTTTAAGTAAGTAAGTAAAATATTTGCTTTACTTCACTTTTCGGCCAGCATGGCCATTTAAGTGAAAATTCCAGGTATTACAATATCCCATATTGTATAGTTAAAGTAGTAAAGGAAAGACAAAGCTAATAAAAGCATGTTCGTACTAAAATATTCAATTTAAAGTGTTTGATATGATAAGATGACGATGCTCCTGGCACCTATATGTAACGAGTCTGATGACATGTTGAAGCGCCTGCACTACAACACAGTTTAATGGGTATAAAAATATCAGTATAAATAATGTAAAATATGAAGTGAATTTAAAATGAACGACTTTTCAAGTCACTATATCTCCATGAAATTGGAGTGATTGTGTAAAAACTACAAGTCTAAGTCAAAACAGTGTCATTGTCAAAGCAAATATATAATATATACTATAATACTATATACTATGATCAAAAAATAAACCCATTTAGACATAAATATGAATGACATAAACAATGAACAGAGAAACCATTAAGTAAGTAAGTAAATGTCTTCCCTACTTCACTTTTCGGCCAGTATGGCCAGAGAAATCATGAAACCACAAAAAATTCTCAAAAATTAAAGACTTACAGTGCCCCCACAGTTGGTAATAAGGTCTGTGATATTGGAGGACATCACAGAGCGATCACAAACCGTGAGGACACCGTAAGTCACCACAGGCTAATTGTACGGCAATGGCTTCTCTATGACATGCTGCATTATCCGCCAGGATGCCACAGAGAAACCTTTAAAACAATAAAGTTAAAAAATAATTATATGGCAATGGTTTCTTTTGGCCATCCCGTCCATCGCCAGGATGCCAAAGAGAAACCACTGCAAACACAAAAACCAAATCATAGAGGAATTATGAGTAGACCTACAATGCCCCCACAGCTGGGGATCGGGTCTGTCATCGAGAACTAGCACGACAGGGCGATCACAATCCGTGAGAGCACTGTAAGGCACCACAAGTACAATGAAAAAATATATAAAATATATAAATATGAATATATAAAGAATATATAAAGAATTTAAACTGGAAACTATTCGAAAATAAACATAACAACCTCAGTGAAAAACCACCGGAAAAGCAAACACAAAAAAATTCACGTGAAAAAAAATAACAAAACCTGGTTCGATGAAGGTTTGGGTGTGCTTGGCCTTCTAAGAAGTTGCCCAGGGGGGACCACGCGGAGGTGACACCCTTCCCCCCCATTTAATCTTTAAAACAATTTTTAAAATGAAATTACCCAACGCTGGAGACTTCTTGAAGGGGAGGGGGTAATTACAGCATATTATTGCCGTGACTGTTCAACATCATTATATTTACAAATATAATATAGGGCCTACATTTATACTCGCTGAGAAATGACAGCTAAATAGATTTATTATAATGATTATTGACAATTTTTTATTTGTATTAACATCATGTGTTGAAGGCGTACAAGATACGAGAAGACATAAATATAACATCAGATGATGAACGAGTTAGCAACAGCGACAGTGACAACGATTCATCAGCAACATTTCGACAAGATAAATGTGACTCCAATTCAGATACAGATTTAGATGCATCTATCACGCCTATTGTCCATCGTTCAAATAAAAAATCTAACATTACAAGTAAGTAAGTGAGTAAAATATTCGCTTTACTTCACTTTTCGGCCAGTATGGCCATTTTGGTGAAAATTCCAGGTATTACAATATCACATATTGTATAGTTAAAGTAGTAAAGGAAAGACAAAGCCAATAAAAGAATGATCGTACTAAAATATTCAGTTTAAAGTGTTTGATATGATAAGATGACGATGCTCCTGGCACCTATATGTAACGAGTCTGATGACATGTTGTAGCACCTGCACTACAACACAGTTTAATGAGTATAAAAATATCAGTATAAATAATGTAAAATATGAAGTTATTATAAAATGAACGACTTATCAAGTCACTATATCTCCATGAAATTGGTATGATTGTGTAAAAACTACAAGTAAGTAAGTAAAATATTTGCTTTACTTCACTTTTCGGCCAGTATGGCCATCTAAGTGAAAATTCCAAGTATTACAATATCCCATATTGTATAGTTAAAGTAGTAAAGGAAAGACAAAGCTAATAAAAGCATGTTCGTACTAAAATATTCAGTTTAAAGTGTTTGATATGATAAGATGACGATGCTCCTGGCACCTATATGTAACGAGTCTGATGACATGTTGAAGCGCCTGCACTACAACACAGTTTAATGGGTATAAAAATATCAGTATAAATAATGTAAAATATGAAGTGATTATAAAATGAACGACTTTTCAAGTCACTATATCTCCATGAAATTGGAGTGATTGTGTAAAAACTACAAGTCTAAGTCAAAACAGTGTCATTCTCAAAACAAATATATAATATATACTATGATACTATATACTATAATAAAAAAAAGTAAACCCATTTAGACATAAATATGAATGACATAAACAATGAACAGAGAAACCATTAAGTAAGTAAGTAAATGTCTTCTTTACTTCACTTTTCGGCCAGTATGGCCAGAGAAATCATGAAACCACAAAAAATTCTCAACAATCAAAGACTTACACTGCCCCCACAGTTGGTAATAAGGTCTGTGATATTGGAGGACATCACAGAGCGATCACAAACCGTGAGGACACCGTAAGTCACCACAGGCTAATTGTACGGCAATGGCTTCTCTATGACATGCTGCATTATCAGCCAGGATGTACCAGAGAAACCTTTAAAACAATAAAGTGAAAAAATAACTATATGGCAATGGTTTCTTTCGGACATCCCGTCCATCGCCAGGATGCCAAATAGAAACCACTGCAAACACAAAAAAAACAAATCGTAGAGGAATTATGAGTAGACCTACAATGCCCCCACAGCTGGGGATCGGGTCTGTCATCGAGAGTTAGCACAACACAGCTATCATAATCCGTGAGAGCACTGTAAGGCACCACAAGTACAATTAAAAAATATGTAAAATATATAAATATGAATATATAGAGAATATATAAAGAATTTGAACTGAAAACTATTCGAAAATAAACATAACAACCTCAGTGTAAAACCCTAAACCACCGGAAAGCAAACACAAACAACTTCACGTCACAAAAATAGAAAAACCTGGTTCGATGAAAGGCAAAAACGTTTGGGTGTGCTTGGCCTTCTAAGAAGTTGCCCAGGGGGGACCACGCGGAGGTGACACCCATCCCCCCCCCCCCATATTCAGTTTAAAATGTTTGATATGATAATATGACGATGCTCCTGGCACCTATATGTAATGAGTCTGATGACATGTTGTAGCGCCTGCACTACAACACAGTCAGTATAAATAATATAAAATATGAAGTAATTTTAAAATGAACGACTTATCAAGTCACTATATGAAATTAGAGTGATTGTGTAAAAACTACAAGTCTAAGTCTAATAATTAAAACATATAATATAGGTTACATTCCCGAAGGAACTGAATAATAAAACCAGCAGGGGTGTCCCTGAATAGCTCAAATAAGGAATTAAAGGCAAAATACTTCCTTCTGATGTGCGCATATTTCGCACAACTGAGAAGGACATGGCACCTATATGTAATGAGTCTGATGACATGCTGTAGCGCCTGCACTACAACACAGTTTAATGGGTATAACAATATCAGTATAAATAATGTAAAATATGAAGTGATTATAAAATGAACGACTTTTCAAGTCACTATATCTCCATGAAATTGGTGTGATTGTGTAAAAACTACAAGTCTAAGTCAAAACAGTGTCATTGTCAAAACAAATATATAATATATACTATAATACTATATACTATAATCAAAAAAGTAAACCCATTTAGACATAAATATGAATGACATAAACAATGAGCAGAGAAACCATTAAGTAAGTAAGTAAATGTCTTTTTACTTCACTTACTTCACGTATGGCCAGAGAAATCATTAAACCACAAAAAATTCTCAAAAATTAAAGACTCACAGTGCCCCCACAGTTGGTAATAAGGTCTGTGATATTGGAGGACATCACAGAGCGATCACAAACCGTGAAGACACCGTAAGTCACCACAGGCTAATTGTACGGCAATGGCTTCTCTATGACATGCTGCATTATCCGCCAGGATGCCACAGAGAAACCTTTAAAACAATAAAGTGAAAAAATAATTATATGGCACTGGTTTCTTTCGGATATCCCGTCCATCGCCAGGATGCCAAAGAGAAACCACTGCAAACACAAAAAAACAAATCATAGAGGAACTATGAGTAGACCTACAATGCCCCCACAGCTGAGGATCGGGTCTGTCATCGAGAACTAGCGCGACAGAGCGATCACAATCCGTGAGAGCACTGTAAGGCACCACAAGTACAATGAAAAAATATATAAAATATATAAATATGAATATATAAAGAATTTAAACTGAAAACTATTCGAAAACAAACATAACAACCTCAGTGAAAAACCACCGGAAAGAAACACAAAAAACTTCACGTCAAAAAAATAACAAAACCTGGTTTGATGAAGGTTTGGGTGTGCTTGGCCTTCTAAGAGGGGGGACGACGCGGAGGTGACACCCTCCCCCCCCCCCGACAGCTATCTAGATCAGATATTTTAGAATCTTGAAGAGCAATTAAATCAGCTAATGTAGAAGTGTCAGAAGGACGCTGCCATTTAAAAAAAAGGCCATCCACGGAACGCGTGAATATAAAAGTTCTGGCTCCTCACACAATATCAGATATATCTAAGGACAAGAAAACGATATTAAAGACAAATACTCATTGCAACCGATTGATGCATACTCGTGCTAGGAATTTTTTAAAATGGCCATCTTTAACTGTCACACAACAGGCTGTTGGACAAAAATGACCAATTTGTAAACGCAGGAGGGCAGTCGCTGTGGATACGGACATATACAATTTGATGAACAATTCGTCCGGTTTATGATTCTGCCCGTTTTCTTCTCACTTGGGACTGGGGCGCAACTAGATTCTCAAAGTATCATCAATTCGCTCGGCAGAGAGTTAGGTGTTTATGGAAATAGACAAAAAAAAAATAGTAGTAGTAGTAGTAAATCATTGCTTTACGTCATTTTATCTAACAAAAAATGTGAAAAAATAAAAGTGTGGCCTTTGATACTAGATAATATGGAGAGTGACGTCGAAAAAGAAACTTTTACTTCCGGTAAAAGTCTCCCATTTGTCTACTTCGGTGTTTTAGAAGGACTAAATTAGTTCACACCTATTTGTAAATGTATTATGTTTTATTTATTTGATTACAGTCCCACCTAAATGAGATGATAACATTGTATGCTTATTATCTTTTATTATTATTATGATTTTTGAACGTGGGTTTTTTCGTTGTTTATTTTTATGTGTGTATGTGGTTTAGTGGGAGGATGGTGAGAGGGTAGTTAGTGATGATTTTTATGGCCTTTAATTTGCTTTCTTCACTCCCCTCTTACTGGTCCTGGTTCCGTAATCCTTTATTTAAGTTCGGGTGATAAGTATGTTTCCTTTTTTTGACTTTCTGCTTTAAATATGAATATATATATGCGTTTCCGATCAACTCAGACAACGCTGGAAGTAAGACATTTTTGAAATTATCTAAATTAGGGAAACGTTTATACCACCCTGTTACTTAGTAAGATACCACTCCCCATCTTGCTTAGTACTACCTATGTGGGGGTTGTCTCACAGAAACGCACATGCCCCCCGGATCTCCGTTAAGTGGGGACATATAAATCAGAGACGGTCTCTACTATCAGGGCTAATTGTATAAATTTCACGTTTACCAATATCTGACGTGAGAGTATCAGGCCAGCTGAAATTGAACTAGCTGACCTTATCCTCTCCGACTTACAGAATTTGTACACGTTTAGTTTTTTCGGACACCTTCCATAGCAACCAACCTCCCTTTTAGGAACATGTAGGCTACTCCAAATTGAGCGACACCCGTCGCAAGCGGGATTCTCAATCGCATGACCACCAACGCAATGACGGGAACCTCCCACACCGTATTGTCGCACAGCACGACATTCAAAATTTGAGAAACTCGGACCCACACCTAAGTGGGCACCGGGAAACAGAGTAAGGGGACATGCCCGATGACAGGGGGGGGGAACCATGGCATGGAGAAACAGAGCACGCAGTACATCGATTCTTCATGGAATCGGGCCGTAGGCTCTTCCAATGTATGCACCACTTGAACAAGATCGCTAACACTAGCAGATGAGCGACAGGTGATTTCGTACGTAACCTGGGAGAAAGGATACTTACCCACATAAGCGCGGCCCGCCCCAGTACACGACACCTCGATGGACCTAAACCGGACGATGCGGGCCTGGGAGGGACAAGTCAGGAAAATCCTGCTAGTACACTACCGACACCAGATTAGCTGGCATCTACTACAGATTGACACAACGACTGATTACTTAGAAGACTACAAATTATTCCATTTAAGACACAAAATAATCCATCGATTCGCACAACTGAGAAGGACATGTCTTACAGTGAGACGAGTATTGCAGCACATAGGTCGCAATTCTTCTCTTAATGAATATCCATATGTGTAGACATTATGTTTGTTAGTACTTTATATAAAAACAATTACAACCATGGTGTAGTCATTATGTTTGTTAGTACTTTATATAAAAACAATTACAACCATGGGACAGCTATCTAGATCAGATATTTTAGAATCTTGAAGAGCAATTAAATCAGCTAGTGTAGAAGTGTCAGAAGGACGCTGCCATTTAAAAAAAAGACTAAAGGCCATCCACGAAACGCGTAAATATACAAGTTCTGGCTCCTCACACAATATCAGATATATCTAAGGACAAGAAACGATATTAAAGACAAATACTCATTGCGACCGATTGATCCATACTCGTGCTAGGAATTTTTTTAAATGGCAATCTTTAACTGTCACACAACTGGCTGTTGGACAAAAATGACTCTAGACCAATTTGTAAACGCAGGGGGCAGTCGCTGTGGATACGGACTTATACAATTTGATGATAAATTCGTCCGGTTTTCTGATTCTGCCCGTTTTCTTCTCACTTGGGACTGGGGCGCAACTGGATTCTCAAAGTATCATCAATTTGCTCGGCAGAGAGTTAGGTGTTTATGGAAATAGACAAAAAAAAAAATTAGTAGTAGTAGTAGTAAATCATTGCTTTACGTCATTTTATCTAACAAAAAATGTGAAAAATAAAAGTGTGGCCTTTGATACTAGATAATATGGAGATTTACGTCGAAAAAAAAACTTTTACTTCCGGTAAAAGTCTCCCATCTGTTTACTTCGGTGTTTTAAAAGGACTAAATTAGCTCACACCTATTTGTAAATATATTATGTTTTATTTATTTATTTGATTACAGTCCCACCTAAATAACTGAGAAGGACATGTCTTACAGTGAGACGAGTATTGCAGCACATAGGTCGCAATTCTCCTCTTAATGAATATCCGTTTGTGGCCAATTCTTCCACACCCGGAACAACAGAGTAAGTAAATAAGTAAAATATCTTTTTTACGTCATTTTTCGGCCAGTATGGCCATTTAAATGACAATTCAAACTAAAATAATAATATGATATCTGGAACAGTATAAGTGATAAAGTAAGAAGACCAAACTGATAATAGTATGTCCGCACTAAGGCATTAAGACAAAAACGATTAATGATAACATGATAGTGCCTATATGGCACCTATATGTAGTGAGTTTTGTATTGAGTATATATACATTCTAAAAACCTGACACAGCGCCAGCGCCAATACACAATATAAATTAACAGAAGTAGTAGTGGTAAATCTTTGCTTTACGCCACTTTTCGGCACAAAAGGTTTTTTAAGTGACATTCTAATACGATAAAAAACGTTTTAGTCAATTGATGGGATGAATGATGTACAAATGATGATGTGAGGGTGGGGGTGATAGGGCATGGTGGGTTATTGAGAGCGTTTTCTTTCCCTTGTCCCATAAGGGGTTCTGGGCATGTCTAGGGGATATATCCCCAGACAGCCGGAGATTTACCTGTTTTACCTGTGCAATTTAATGCTGAAACACCGTGGTGAGACAGAGGGTGAATTCAGAACTCGAATACACCGCCACAGGAGCGATATCAGAACGAAGAACGAAGCTATATGACTCCAGGCAGAAAGGAAATGGCAAAATGACCTACTTACGTACCAACCCTTTGGTCTCAACACGATGCCAGCCCCGCAGGACAGAACAGTACTCCCACTGGTAGTACCATACTCAAGTGCAGCAATAAAGCTCACAAAACTATGTCGCTAAACGTACAACCAGCTCAGATGCGACAAGAAGGACACATTCTATAAACCCATGGTGGGGGCCTACAAAAGGAATAAAAACCTCAAGAATCTTCTCACCAGGGCAAAAATCAGTTGAACAAAACTCCTCGAAAAAATCCCGGAAAAGGTAGGAAGGACCCCCTCCTGGACAGCCAAAATAAAATAAAAATAAAAAATAAATTTTAAAAATAAAAAAATTAAATTCAAATTTTTTTTATTTTTTTTTAATAAAATGGCAAACTCCAACCAAACAAGAAAAACCTCAACTCAAAAACAAAAACAACCACACCTACTCAAACACACAAACCACACCAAAAAACCCCCACTTTTTTCTTGAACTTCAATGGAGAGGGGGAGACAAAGCGGCCATCCCATTTCTACAAGAGGACAAATCCTAAATAAGTAAGTAAGTGAATCATCGCTTTACAGCACTTTTCGGCACAAAAGGTCTTTTAAGTGACATTGTAATACGATAATAACGTTGTAGTGAATTGATGAGATGAAATGATATACAGATGATTTGAGTGTGGGGGTGATAGGGTATGGTAAGTTATTGAGAGCGTTTTCCTTCGCTCAAATGGCTGGAGACATGGGTTTCGCCGTGCAACTTAATGCTGGATATCTGTGGCCTCCCCAGAGTAACAATAGTAGCGGTAATTCCATTCATCCTAGGTGAGAGACCTTTTTTGTATGGTCACAGGGAGTAAATGTTGGGATTAGGGAATAAAACCAAGCTATATACACTGAAGTTGGTAATTGTTTGAGGACTGGAAAAAATTGATACAGGTTGCATAGGCGAAATATTCCTGTTTGAAAGCACACACGAGGCACAAATCGGGGCTAATTGTATAAATTTCACGTTTACCAATATCTGACGTGAGAGTATCAGGCCAGCTGAAATTGAACTAGCTGACCTTATCCTCTCCGACTTATAGAATTTGTACACGTTTAGTTTTTCGGACACCTTCCATAGCAACCAACCTCCCTTTTCGGAACATGTAGGCTACTCCAAATTGAGCGACATAAACACCCGTCGCAACCGGGATTCTCAATCGCGTCACCACCAAAGCAATGACGGCAACCTCCCACACCGTATTGTCGCACAGCACGACATTCAAAATTTTAGAAACTCGGACCCACACCCAAGTGGGCACCGGTAAACAGAGTTAGGGGACATGCCCGATGACAGGGAGCGGGAACCATGGCATGGAGAAACGGAGCACACAGTGCACGATTCATGGAATGGGGGCGCAGGCTCTTCCAATGTATGCACCACTTGAACAAGATCGCTAACACTAGTAGACGAGCCGACAGGTGATTTTATATGTAACCTGGGAGAAAGGGTACTTAACCACATAAGATCGGCCCGCCCCTCACACGCCACCTCCATGGATCTAAACCGGACAACGGGTCTGGGAGGGACAAGTCAGGAAAATCCTGATAGTACACTACAGACACCAGATTAGCTGGCACCGACTACAGATTGACAGAACGCTATTGCCGGTTATTTAGGGCTACCACGGCCTACATCAGCGCCAGCACTGATGCGGGTGTTGCATTGGCTCCGCTGTTGAACGGAGGAACCAGGGTACGCCCTAATATTATGGCCAGATACGAGAAGGCTGCAGCTGCCCTTGGATGATTGCTGTAGACTAGTGCTTCCGTACAATGCCATACACAGCATCCAACAAACGGAACAGATCCCTAAAGTACTACTACTAGCAATCATCCCAGTACCCCGATGATGGTAGGAGTTGACATATATTAGTGGTACGACTTGACATGGGTACGAGTTGACATGGGTACGAGCTGACATATGTTGTGTGATAACAGATGTCAGCTCGTACCATCATCTGATACCTGCCTCTTTGGATACGAGTTGACATCACTTGTGGTACGAGTTGACATCACTTGTGGTACGAGTTGACACTTGTGGTACGAGTTGACATCTATTGGTGGTACGAGTTGACATGGGTACGAGTGCATCACCCGGTGCATCAAGTGTGTAGTATAAGCCTTTTTTGTATGGTGACAGGGAGAAAACGTTGGAGTAGGGAAGAAAACCAAGCTACATACGCTGAATTTGGTAATTGTATGGGGACTGGAAAAAAGGTGGTTGATACGAAGTGCGCAGGCGAAATAAGATGCAAGGGAAATAAGTAAGCAAAACATAGAACTATGTATACTACTGTACAATTTTAATTTAAAAAGGCTCTTTTGTCAAATAATCGACTTAAAGCCGATGTTTTTGGCAAACCACATGACAAGCATAGGGTCTTCCCAATACTACACTAGAAAGCAATGGAAACAAACTCTATTATCACTGCTGGTAAACGGCGGTCCTGAGATACCTGTTGGTAGCGCCAATAGATTTATTGCCGAAATTAGGCCAACAATGGTTAAAGCGTCAGCTGGGTACAGTGACCATGCAACGTAACTCTTCTTTACGATGTCATAAGGATATATGTGTGCTACTCCTATACCCGACTTGAATGCATGTTGCGATATGGTGACATTTGCAGCATTAGCTAAAAAAAGCTTTTCTTATATACAACAACATAACAATTGTGTAGTAACATCTACTCGGATAACATAACTGGTGTCAAATTAAACCTATCCAAATTGAATTACTTAATTGATTACGTTTTGTTCTATTATTCATGTTCGATCAAGTTTATTATTTTTGACATTTTATTTCAGGTTTATGGGGATCGCAGTGTGACAAACGCGCTGGATGAGATATATGGATATATACTTTGGCCAGCTGATTATAAATTATGTTTAATTACATTAATACGATATATTTTAAATAATATGTATTATATATGGATTTAGTATTTCGGCCAGTTGATGATATTTGCTAATCATAACATTAAATACTGATGTATTTATAAATTATGTCTAATTACATTAATACAATATAATTATTTTAAATAATATGTATTAGCCTATATATGGAGTTAGTACTTCGGCCAGTTGATGCAAGTTGCTAATCACCACCCGTAATAATAGTTATCTATCAATAATATATACATGGGTCTGATAGCTTGGCGCCGGTAAAGGGTGTTTGTTGGTGACAAAGTGTTTAGCGCCAAGAAGCGAGAAAATATAATAAAACACAGCGGCTGTCTGGTTGAACGTCTGATCATATGCATGCTGTCACTGCTGGTTGAGCTGTCAATCATTTGAAGGCTGACTGTGATTGGTCGAGAACACCCGCCCACAGGTCATCGTCACGTCTCGTTGTTCACCGCACATGTAACGATATGTTGCGAGATTTTACGTGTGGCATTCCCGTCAATCACGGGACATCGTTGAATTGTTGTATTAATGTCGCTGAGCCGACATTTATTTATCATTGGGATAATATCACGTGTTTGCCCATGCATGCATGCGTAATATTTAACATCTAATTAATCACCTTACTCACACTATCATATCAGCGCTCTGACGTTAGGCATAAATATAGGCAAAATGAAATATGTGATTTTTTCCACATGGAACATAGCAGTGGATTTAGATGCCGCAGCGTTCATAGGGTCAGTCCAGACCTGTTGCTAACGTCTTAACACCTACATTGCGAGCATAAGTGACATTATTATTATAATTGTTTTACATTTACAACAGCAGAGTGACTATCCATACAAACGGCCAATAGAAGTCCACAATGGCCGGTAATTAAAGTTCAATAGTTTGAAAAAAACGTAAAAATGTTTTGCCGTGATTTCCGCGATGCACGCTGAACATTATATTATATTGGTCGACATAGAGTCGGTATTATTTCGTTCAGAAATATGAAAAATTGATTATAATTACGCCAGCACTTAAACTGTTTTGCTGTGATGTTTGGCATTCACGCTGACGATTTTATTATATTAGATATAGTAAGCGCTTAGTACTGATATGTACTATAAGTACGGTATATTATCATTATTATAGTGGCGGCCGATATAGTGGCTGGTAATTGAAAGTCAAAAGCTGATTTGTTGACCGATATATAGTGGCCGGTAATATGATGTTCAGAAGTTTATTATTATTATTGGCCGTGGCCGTTTAACAATCTGTATAAATTAACGCCAGTGGCCGCCGCTGATGATATAATAATCAACTTACATATATAGCCTATGCCTAGTTACCGGTAATTGGAGGACAAATATTGACTTGGTCCTGGAAATTCACTGGCCGTGTCCGAATATTACAACAACCAATGCGAAAATTACGCCAGCACATCATTTTTTCGCGGCAATGTCTGTTATTTATGATGACGATTTTATTAAATTGGCCGACAAAAAGTGGCCGCCGATATATAGTGGCCATTATAGTGGTCATTAGAGGTCATTTATACAGAAAATGCATTTGGAACTCCAAAAGGTGACCGTTGAGTGGAGGTGGCCGTTCAAACTGGTGACCGGTCAATACAAGTTATACTGTAATATTAGTAGTAAATCATTGCTTTACGTCACTTTTTGGCACAAATGGTCTTTTAAGTGACATTGTAATACAATAAAAAACGTTGTAGTTAATAGATGAGATGAATGATGTAGCCTACAGATGATATGAGGGTGGGGGTGATAGAGCATGGTGAGTTATTGATAGCGTTTTTCCTTCACTCGCCCGATTAGGGGGAACTGGGCATGTCTAGGGGATATACCCCCAGACTAACTAAGTAAGTAAAATGTCTTCTTTACTTTTTGACCAGTATGGCCATTTAAGTTGAAATTCCAAGTATTACAATATCCTATATTGTACAATAAAAGTGGTAAAGAAAAGATCAAACTAATATTAACTGCATGTTCGTACTAAAATATTCATATTAAAAAAGCTTGATATGATAATATGATGATGCTTCTGGCTCCTATATGTAACGTGTTTGATGACATGTTGTAGCGCCTGCACTACAACACACTTTAATGAGTATAAAAATGTCAGCATAAGTAATGTAAAATATAAGGGGATTATAAAATGAACGACTAATCAAGGCACTATATGTATGTATGTATGTCCTGTATGTATATACTGTATGTATATAAATTGACATAAATATGAATATATATATGAAACAATGAACGGAGAAACCATTAAACAAATTATTACAACCCTGGTAAATCAGTCAATGACGATACACTAATATATACTTCAAACAATTATTAAAAAATATAAATATGAATATATAAAAAATATATAAAGAATTTGAACTGAAAACTATTGGATCCACAACCTGAGCCTTACACAATTTTTGAAGGTACTACACTTCACTGAAAGGCTACCTACTAATACAAGAGGCGCATCACCTGGGTTGACAACCATGCTGACGGAGTACAGTCAACTGCTTATTTTGAACATTTAGTAGCATCTCCTAGCATCCAGCCCGTGTATAGCTCAGTAATTCGAATATGAAAAAAAACCATTATAAAAGAGACCAGAAAGACCTTCATAAAACGTAAAGCTGATCCTCTTAATTGTGCTGAGATACTCTCATGAGGTACATCAGGTTAGAATAATAAAGCCACACATGGGTGTAATACTGTACACTGGAGACCAGCTTGTTGAGCTGGCCACTTTGGCTGGGCCACAGAAGTCGATAAGACTTTCAACCTACGTCCAATGCACTTGACAGTGACAGCGTTATAACAATTAGCTGCGACAAATAACAAACTGAAACCCAATTCTTCTTGTCCCTATTTTTTTGCATGCACATTCCAATGTCCAGGCGCTCCTGCCATGACGACCGTGCTCAGGCGAATGCAATCGATGTGGCATTCCACTGGTGATATTCACCTGTAATGTACACTAGAGAAATTTTGCGACGTGTGAATTGCACAAATATTTATCAACCACCATTATTACTGTTACTAAGTTGCTAAGTTTACACCACTAGTTAATATCAGGGAATCTACGAGCTCATAGCCACTGTGCTTGCATGGTCACATGGCTCGTAGCTACCTGTTTCGCGGTTTGCCGCATTTTTTGTACTTGCATGATAATATATTTCATTTTTTTAAGTACCATATAAGTTTTACCATTGTCTTATTGCATACTCTGGTACTGTAGCATAATTATGCACTTGTAAATATTTTTAGTTGTCTACGCTTTGCCGAGAGTATTTTTTGCTACTATATAAAATTAATATGTTATAAATGTTAGCTGTTTTATCCCTGGCTTCAGTGCGGGAAAACAAAATCATAGATCCCTATGTTATCTTGGCGATGACTTTTAATTTTATTTTAAGAAGTAGCCATTCATATTATCGAAATACCCAGTTTTTACTATAGCAATGCCACTTTAAATGATTTTAGTTATGTATGTCATACCATGTATTTTTTCATATGATTTCAACAAATTAACAATCTTGTATATACAATTATACATGTAAATATATATCTTTCATTTGTGGGACAAATGGGTCTGTAATGATTTTTTTATGTTTATAAAATATCTATATGTCTGTCCGTCTGTCTGTCTCTGTGGTAATGTAATGTACGATTATTATTGTGATGTTTAATTAAGCTAAGTTTGTAACATAGCCTTATGAATTATTATGTTATGCAATATGTAGCTAATCAGTTTTTCTGTTATTACGTTATTATGTAAGGAACATTAATAAACTCCATTCCATGATTTCTAATCACATAGAAATCCTCTCAGTCACATATTGATAATAAGACTTAAAAATAGCACATAAAAAGTGATATTGGTCGCATATAAATTACCTTGGTCACAAAAAAGTCAACCTGGCCAAATAAACCACAAACAAAGTGATGTTGCCCGCAAAAAAAGGAATTGTAGCGACATCACAAGTGATCTTGGTCGTATAATACAGCATCTTAACCGCATTAAATTTGATCTTGAATAATAAGACTATTTACCAGAAATAGATTATTCTGTCAAAAGCAAAGCAAAAAAAATACTGAGCTTGTTTATTAAAATGATATATTTTGCTCTACATTTTTAACATTGTGGACTAATACCAGAAATAGATCATTCACTAAAAAAATAATTAAAGAGATGTAATCTGGTACACTTTCATTTAATTTTATCTTTTAAAAATTATATTGCTGAATAGATTTGACCTGGAAATTGACATTTGACCTTCATTACGTCCTTGACTTATCATAACATTATCAGAAATGGCTGCTATTAATGTCTAACCACAGCAAAATGAGGTATTACACTGTTTATTTATTTGTTGAAAGGCCATGATCGTATACAAACTGTGGTCCCCCCCCCCAGAAAAAAATGGCGGCCATTTTTGGACGTATGCAAATAAGGTGTCCTTTCAACAATTAGAATTATAGTGGATTTTAAATGTGATCTTATACTGATGATTGTGAACCGATTGATGCAAAAATTAAAAATTCTGTAATTATTTGTGGTGGATCTTTTCATATTTTTTTTCATAAATTTGACCTAGAAAATGACCAGACCTTGATTATGACCTTGAATTATCATAACATTATCAGAAATTAATTCTCCATGCAAAAACACACCAAAAGAGGTATTACACTTGTTCCTAGTATTATTTGTTGAAAGGCCATGTAGACAAACTGGGGTCCACAAGTAGAATGGCGGTCCTTTTGAATTTATGCAAATTATGTGTTATTCCACTAACTGGATCTGAAGGGTTTTTTTTATTGTTTTTATAGTGATGATTCTGAACCGGTTAGTAAAAAAAATTGCAATTGATGGTGGGTCTTTTCCTTTTTATGACTGGATTATAATGTGAATCTGACTACATCATTAAAGCGACTGCTTCAGATGAGAATTTTTAATTTTGTCAATTTTGACATTTTAATTTATATCAAGCTATAATAGCCTACTGATCTTAAATCCAACACAAAAAAAAACACTGTTAAAGCACTGAAAAAGATCAGCTATACTTCCAATAGGTCATGTATGATCATCATACAACATACTAGACCACAAAAACTGACCATCTGAGACTGCATGATCAGAGTAACCACGTGGTTACATCAATAGTTGCCGCCCTAAGTTGGTCTGGGAACGCGATGGTCGGGGGAGGTCCCCCCGCAGCACGGATTGTCTGCTCAACGCTGGACCGACGGCATCAACATGTGGCCCAATGCTGTAGGAACATTCAACCGTTCTTTAGCAGGTGTTCAGTACACAAATAGTTTGTTTGGATTCATAGAAATGTTTTTAAAAATTCTGAAATAATCATGATCTGTAGGATACACTGCTTCAAAACAAAATTATAAAGGCAAATTGATGTCATCCCAAGGAGCCGCTTTAATTCATTATTTTTTTTCAATTTTCGAGTTGAATCTATATCAGCTAGTATTGCATCTAGAAAGGCCTAAAAAATAGATTGCATCTCATGTGGCGGTGACGATGACATGTGAGCGCCCCTGGTGAAGACACATCTTGCTTTCCATAGAGGTTACCTAGTGAATGATTGAAGCACTATCTAGTGACGAGTTTAACACTACAGCTACATTAGGTTTATGCTACAGATAGGTGGTCCATACAAGAAAAAATATTTTCCTGTAAATGTCGCAAATTATACATCATTGGAACCCGAAATCGCTATTGCTATTTGCTATGGATAGTTCAGTTTCCCATTAGTTTGTTTTTATATCTTGTTTATTCAGGTCAACCACCCGTGACCCCTGACCCCTGTTGTACATGTTGTACATCTTGTATCCTGGCAAAGAAACATTAATCCAATGTTGGGCTAATGTTGGGCCACCGACTACGACTTCAGCCCAACATTAGCCCAGCAGTGACTTAATAAATCCTATTTGTTGGTTACATACATATTTTTTATGACTTTTCATTTTTTAAGAAAGTAAGTATCTAGCTGTCTATTGATACAGTCGACATCTGACGTGTTGATGTAGTTAACAAAAGCCACATCCACAGCGTGTCAGTGGGGGCGAGATCCTTCTATTAAATTGAGGTCAGAGTCACATTAAATTCATTAACCAGAGTGAATATATTTTCGCGGATTTCTCAAGTCAATTCTGAACCAATGTTCATGACGTTTGCACAGCAATCGCCTCTGTTTTGCGACTCATGCAAAAATTTCAGAAGTAATCTTCACTATAAATTTGACATTATTTAGCCCGTAATGACAAGAGATATTGCGCCCTTGATATATAATATTGTTTAATGAAATTTTCAGGGAATACGCCACAAAAATGAAAAAAGAAAAGGGAGCTTGTAAAATTGCACGATAATATGGACTGAGAAATCCGAAAATTTTCCACCACGGTAAATGTGAATCTGACTATAGTTTGCTGGTGAAAAGGTAGACGGAATGCCTGTCACTCGGTTTCCACACTTCCTGCTGTGACCGGCGACCTCGCCAGCTAGTAAAAAACACCGGCCCGAAGGTCCAAGGGGTGTGACGGGTGCATTCATGTATTGATAGTGTGAGAAAATTTGGGTGCTATATAAGCTCACTTTTGCATGGTTACAAAATAATGCGGGCATCCATGTTTTGAAAGTTTATGTTATTGGGGGCATGGAGTCTATGTGACCACTTGTTTGTGAAATTATTTTAATCCCACCCTGATTTGAATCAGGATTCGGGACTTCTCACACTAATACTATCAATCCATGCATGCACCTGTCACACCCCTTGGACATCAGACCTGTGGTGAAAAGAGGGACAGAATGGATATAATTTATATATCATAAAGTAGAGCTTACCTCATCATCACAAAAGCTTGCCGAGTTGTGATCATCACCAGTAAAATCTCCTTCTTGAAACACTTCATATTGTGCTCTATTGTAGGGATGTTTCTACATGTTTCTTTGTCCATTTAACACACTCTTTCACAACAAGGTTGTCCATTTTACCTGCAGTCTTTCATCTCCCACACGTGTTGTCCAGTGCTCTGCTGCGTACTGTCTGGTGACAAGCAGTGACTGTGTGATACTGCTGGCCTACCCCAGTGACCTTTATCCCCCCTCAGCATCTTACCACCGCCAAACACTACAAGTTACCCCAGTGCTGGCATGATATTGGTCCACCATCTATGAAGCTGACCCAACATCCGGCCAGCATTGGGTCAACGTATCGCGTGTTCTGTATTAAAAGTATATACCCCCCCCCCCCCGGTCTCCTCAAGAACATTAAACATCCACCCGATGCTGGTTTAATGTTGGCCCACTGTTTTCAACGTATGTCCAACACTTAACCAGCATTGGCTCAATCTCTTAATGACAGCGTCTAACCACTACCCGTTTGATGCTGGTCATAAAGGGGCCACCATTCAATCTCCAGGGGGTGGGATGGCTGGAGTTTATTCTGAGTAAATCATTTATTCCAACCCGCCTCAGCGGCGCATTAAAAATGGCAAAGTTTCTTACATCTTCACATGGGACAGTTATTTAACTATTTTTTTATTTCATGAAAGTTTGCCCAAAATGTATTTACATAAAAAATACTCTACATTCCCCCCCCCCCCCTGGAGTTTGAATGGTGGCCGTCATATCAACATTTGACAAAAAGCTGGTGAACGTTTCATGTTGGCAAGGGGGGAGGGGGCTAGATTTATTAGGAGTGGGAGTAGATGTTGGTATTTATTACACTACTATCTCCATGATCGCACCATGCATAGAACGCCTTATCAGTGCTGGTTTATAGCTGGGCCAACGTTGCAGACAGTGGACCAACATTAAAATAACACTAGGTAGAAGTATCGTTTTTTCTGGGGTCGACCAACTTGTACATTTAAAAATAGATGATATATATCAGTATATTCTGTGAAACTCAATGACCTCGACCTCCTTTGTTTTCACCGAGCTGGCCAATACAATGAAGTATGGGGGAGGGTTCTTATATAACCTTGTTTTCACCGAGTGACGTCACTGCGTTTCACAGAGTGAAGTATGGGGGGAGGAGGTGTTATATAACCTTGTTTTCACCGAGTGACGTCACTGCGTTTCATAAAATTGGGTTAATTTATTTCAATTGTTTGATCTGATGCGTTGCTAATATCATTGTATCATAGTATTTTATATACAAATACTTAGTATAAATACATAGTATTTTTTATATTATTTGAAAAAATACCATTCAGATGAACTTTATATATTATCTGAATGTACCATTCGGCTGACAATAAATAATAGCCACTCAGTAAATAATAACCCTGTAAACAGGAGAGTATGGTGTGTTTTCTGGACCTACTTGTTCATTTAAAAAAAGCTGCATCATGTATAATATTATAGAGTTTATTTATCTCAATTGTTTGATTTGTAGCGTTGCTTGATCATAGTATTTTATATTTAGATACATATTATAAATACATATTATAAACACATATTATTGTATATATTATATGAAAGCATTCCATCAGTCACAAGCCGATGAGCCAATGCCGGTTCAATGTTGGTCCACCGTCTACGACGCTGGCCCAACATTGAGCCGGCATTAGCTCATTGTATTGTGTCTGCTGAGACACCATACTACTTAAATTATTATCAGAGATATTTATAATTTATATAATATATGAATGCACCATTCAGATGACAATGAGTAATAATTTACGACGCTGGCGCAACAAAAATAAAAAAACATTGGAGCAACGTCTCTCGCTTGCTGGGAAGGCACCTAAACGGATCAAATTTACCACAATTTTACCATTAAAGCTGTATATAATTTGTTGAAGTCCTTGGGTACAAGGAGTGGTGTAAATATTAGGTAATAGTGTAAGCTTGTACCCTCCCCCACCAGACGGTCTACAAATCCATCAGGCGTGACTGCTGATTGATTACACCTGCTGTTGGTGGAACACATCCTTCAACACCTTTTCGCGCCAACTGTTATCTTGAGATCTGCCATTTCAAAGAAACTGACTTCCTAACCCAGACGATACACCGACCCGATGCTGGTTCAATGCTGTACCATCGCCTGCGACGCTGGCCCAGCATTGGTTCGAGGCGTCGTGATTACTGGGAATTGACCATCAAATAAACAATATGTACGTTTTTTTATTGGGTCCCTGTAATCAAAACAAAAGTTCTAAAATACAAAAATATTTCCCGTTTTTTGGTCTGGAAACCTGTCATTGATAAATTTGAATTTAAGAACGCTGACATCTTTGATTTGAAACAGAGCAATGCACAAATTGTAATTCAAGGTTCTTCCAACTTTTATTTCGGAATATTATAGAATTATAGGCACAAGTTTCCAAACTTAAATTTTCTACCCCTTTAAAATAGTCAATTTTTATTCATTGTGAGATTGTAATTGTGGAGTCTATTTAAAGCAGAGATTGAATGAATGTTTGAAAATGACCTCTGGTAACTAATGGATTAATATTGTCAGGCGATTAATCATCAAATACTTTTACGCGAAACATCGGAACCAGAAGGTGTTTTCAATTGAAAGTCATCATAAATATCTTAGTCAGCTATTTCCGCTTCACTCGAATACCTACGTTATGGGTATATGGCCATTATATCTATATAAATTACTTTTTCAGTGCGGGGATCGTCTTTAGACGTCAGAACGTCAGGTTCTGACGTCTGAAGTCGATCCCCGCGCTGTAAGGGTTATTGCTTTAATTTTGTCAACAACTTTTTCTTTCACTTGGAATTGCTAACAATAATTGCTGGCAATAATATCCAGCTTTAAATGGCGACAGAGAACGCATTTATATATGATTTTTTCAAGCACGATCATAGTATTTGCAACATGTTTAATCTGTTTAATAAAAGTTTAACTAATACCGCATAATAATTGAACTTATTGTGAATGAAATAAGTGTTTGAACATCAGGATTTGTAAATGCCTCGTCTCAAATTTAACACATTTTAGTCATTTTCACCCACTTGAAGTTGTGTGTCGCGGTAGCGAGACACAACTTCAAGTGGGTGAAAATTTGATAAAATTAACTAAGCGAGGCGTGATATCTAACAGATTCAGTGACATTTATTTGTTTTAAAACTTGGCTGAGAATGTATATATGGGTCTAGGAAGAAATTGGTTTGTAGAAAAAGGTCTCGTAACTTTATCAGTGTTTATCTATGCTGCCATTGATCTTCCCTGCAGGTGACATCCTGGTGGGAGCGGGAGCGGGGGAGGGGGAAGGGGTGTACGCAAAAAGCAATCCCGCGAATGCGAGCCGTTGGCCCAATGCTGGGTAATTGTTGGGCCAGCGCCGCAGATGGTCGGCTAGTAATAACACCACTTTGGTCCAGCACCCCGTGTTTTCAGGAAGTGTTCCTGCTGTGACGGCAGAAGACGGCCCAGTGTAAACGACTAATCCAATGCTGGCCCAACGTCTGTGACGTCGACCCAACTTCAAACCAACAGCGGGTGGACGTTACAAACCCCTCGAATTTATTTATTTATTGCACCTCATATAGATGGAGAAATAATATATACGGATACAACATAATTTAGCAGCATAAAAATACAATTATACTACAATATAATATGTAATTAGCATTAAAAAATATATAAAATCAAGTAAGAAGTGTGACTATAGTGTGTGACCTGGCATGCATAGTTGGCATGCCTAGTGTCATGGCTATGCAATAAAACTAAATAATCTATAACTCGTTTATTTATTTATTAGGCTTTATATACACAAATATATACAATATTTGTAGAGATGTGCAATTGTAAGTAAAATTGTGTACATCAGGATGTCGAATACAAGTGACCAGCACCCTAACTAAGTTCGGCATCCAGGATAAAATTTATATACATGGTAATTACACTTAAAAGTAAAATTAAATAAAAATATACTATACATAATGTTTGTTTGTTGATAATACCCTGATGGTGCCCAGTTTATTGTTGAATCGAAGACACAGCCCTTGGTTCAATGTTCTACTAGCACTGGGCTTGCTGGAATGTAATCAATATTGCACCCTTCAAGCTGTCTAATAACCTTAACCCTTTGAGCGCGGGGATCGACCTTGACATCTAAAATTAATCCTTATACGATACACCCCGACGTCTTAACCCTTTAAGCCCTAACGATGCATTAGAGCATCATCTTAAATCCCTGAAAATAGACTTAATTTTCCTACAACCAAGGGTTTTAGAATGAATATTTCCATGAAACTGGTTTACCAATACATGGCAATATTCATTCTTCACTTTTTCACCCACTTTAAGTCATCTTCATCCACTGCAAGTCGACAATTGCGACAGCAATTCACGTCTTGTAGTGGATGAAGATGACAATGGTAAACTTAGGCTTGAAAGGGTTAAGGCGATCCCCCCCCCCCCTCACTGAAATATTTTTAACCTTTTCACTACCATACATGACGGAAATTTCCGTCGTCATTCGTCAATGAACGTAACCATAAAATGACACCAATTTTCGTCAAATATATACTACGATTATGTATTTTTCGTCATTTGAAGCTGGAAATTGCGTTAGCAATTCCAGCTTCAAATGACGAAAAATGGAACTCCTACACCAGTATATCTGGATCCTGGCATGCACCCCGGCCTGGAAGTCAAAGGGTTAATGACCGTAACAAATAAAGCGGAACGAGCTTACTAAGTCATCTATGATGATTTCAAATTGAAAAACCCTTTGCGTTTTAAGAGTTAAAGAGCTAATCTGTTTTATTAGTCTATTAAATTACTGCTGTTGGAAATGAAATGTGTGTTTAAATATCAATATTTGCGCATGTTTGGTCTTAAAGTAAACAAATATGAGCATTCCCCCCTTTTAAATTATAGATTGAGGTAGCGAGACACAAATTAAAGTGGCTGAAGAAATTATAACTGATGTTGGGACATAGAGGGTGTAGACGTATTGAATATTTTCATTTAATTCAATTTCCTATTAAAACGATGGTATAAAAGCAAAACTGCCAACTTTTTTCACCCATTCACCAGGTGTCTCTCAATAGAAATATTTTACCGTGCTTGATGCTACTAACGGGATTATGTCATACTCCTAAGAGTATGGCATATTCTCGGCTTCAGGCTTCCTCCTTGCACGATATTACCAAGATTGTGCAGTAAACGACGTAACACAATATTCACTGCTAACACAAGTGACAGCTAGTAAACAGTTAAAGTCATGAACTTATAAAAAAAAACACTTGGCGACTGCTGAGGAGTCTGTATTTTGTTCTGTTCCCTTAATTGAGCGAGAATGGGCAGGGGCCCTGATGTAGTGGTTGAAACTGCCTGCTTGGAGATCGCGGGTTCGAAACCTACTCTGGCCTTCAAATTTCAAAGAAACAAAATGTTCCGTCCCTGCTCACTAGTAAAGATTCGATATTGTGGAGAGCCTCCGCGAACGAGAGGTAGCGTTCTCGACCTCAGACCACCAGGGCTCGAATTTCGAATCCTGTCCTGTGTGCAGAGGGCAGTGTCATAGCAATACTTCAGAAATATAGAAATATATTACAGATTAAGCTAGAGTGTCAAATCGTGGGTCCAACAATAAATCGACATTAAGACACTATTGGATTGATAACTACATATATGTATCACGTATTGACCCTGCTGCTTGACTATGCTTGACTCCTTAATCAGCCGAATAAGAAAATGATTACTGGACTAATCGCACGGAACGTGATCTTGGCTAAAATTAAATACCCCAACCAACACGCTGCACCAATGATGAGTTAATGATAGCATGCTCTGTGGAACATCGGCCCATAATTAACCCCCCAAAAATGTGTTATTGACCCGAGGGTGAGTTATTCCATTCATTTCAAGGCCTGAGTATTCAATTCTGGCAGCTCATCTAGCATACAAATTGTAAAAAAAATTATATCATACAAATTATAAAAGCTCATTCGATATTATGTGTTTTTATGAAATTTTAATTCCTAAAAAACACTGTAATTGAAGTGTAGTTGAAGTGTAATTAACTCAATTACGAACATGAAGTTTTCAATTACAAATACGATTACAATTACACTGCCACATATTTTTTCAATTACAAATACAATTACAATTACACTGTAATTGTAATTAATTACTCAAGTACTCAATTACAATTATAATTGACCCCAACCCTGGCGTGGATTATTACATAACATTCACACCACTCCTAAATTATATACACGTTGGCAGGCGTTGTACACATTATAATTGTTTGATCTGCTCAAGGAACTTACTTCTTGCTTTCAGATATATGGGTGAATGTGACATATGCAGACGGCACAGACAGACAGACAGACAGACACATTATGACGCTTATATTCGATCCCCGAAAGAGTAAACTATTTAATGGCTGTAGCCACACAACACAGGTTTTCAAATGAATGCGACAATATTTCAACCCCTTCTCACCTAGCTTTGTTGACGTATTTCTCATCCCATTTTACTAATTTTTTTAAATGGTAAAATTTAAATTCAGCGCAAAATCCACGACTAATATTTCTTCATTTCAAAATGATGTCATTTGAAAGAGTTATTTGTGGTAAGTAACCAACAGACCCGTGGTACAGCTTGTGTACAATTAATAACAAGTTAAATATGAGATCACATTATTACATGACTATATATAAATTTAATTGAATTATCTAAATGAATCATACACCTTAGCTATAACTGACATTCATAAAGCGTTCTCATCATGACCTTGTTGGCGAGATTATAACCATAGTTCAACATAACATCCCGGATGTCAGCGGGTCTTACTAATGAATGGAAGCATCAGATAACAGAAAGGTCATCATCGCTTGTTACCGTTGCAAATGATTGCTTTGATACATTTATCAGCCAAACCAATTTCCAGGTTTCTGATTGTGTAAGCCTATGTAAGCCTATACTAGAAAGTCATTGGATCTTAACGATTTAACTGCCGGTCCCGATTATATTATTCGATTTTTTTTCATTTCATTTTTAGCACAATAAATACCAGGTTTTGAACATGTTACACCATAAAACGTGAGATCAATCGTTGACTTTCATTTTTTATCAAATCTGAATAATTTTCACTCACCTGCACCCATGAAGCACGAGACGTTGGCCCAATGCTGATTTAATGTTGGGCTACATATCAGGTAAAATTTTGTTCTAATAGAGAATATTACAACAACATTTGACAACAACAATAAATTATGTGTAACAAAATATATATCAATTACCATATTCATCTTAATTTTTGCTCATAAAAGATGATTTGTATCTCTGACTCAATCGTGTCTGATTTAACTGGTTAACAGATGTTTAAGGGTTGGTTATTGTTTTTACATTAGTTTAAACATTGGTATTGGGAGCAATATCAATTGCACGTCTCATAAATTTGTGGGAGGTTCATCTTAATTCATCTCCATTCACAAATACTATCATGTGATAACGTAATTGTATGACTTCTGAAATAATCTAAGCCATCACAACAGACGGCAAATATAATTATCCAGTCTGCGACGTTGGTTCAACAGTAAACCTATATAATATGGTGTCACGTTGTAAAAAGTTGAACTGATTTTAAGATTTCACAAATCTAACAGCATTTAAAGCTTATACGAAGAAAGTCACGATGTTACATTATAAATCTGTAGCTATTTATCAATTAGACATTGGACATTTAATGTGACAGACAAAGCAGGATTAGTAGAGATTTAGTTGTGATGTTAATTAATCAAACATTTGACAGCCACTAACTCCCCAGGATATAACTCAACCCTGTCTTGATCCCCATTCTTCTTATCTCTTACAACGCTAAAATATTGCTGCATAAACCATGGAGGGCAAAGGGTTTTTTCAATTTGAAATTATCATAAATGTCTTTGTTAGCTCTTTCCGCTTCATTTCATACCTACGTTATGGGTCTACGGCCATTACAAATTCTTTCAGTGCGGGGATCGTCTTTAGACTTCAGATTCTGACGTCTAAAGACGGTCCCAGCGCTGAAGGGGTTAAGTTGTCTAAGCTCAGCCCAAGTCACGTAATTTAATTTGTCATCCACATGAAGTTATGTCTCGCTACCGCGACATACAACTACACTGCACATGGATGAAAAATTAACACATTTATTTCTAGAATTAACATTGGGAAATCCTGCTGTTTAAATACAGATTTTTATTTCGAATAACAGTTAATAAGTCGGCTAATTTTAAAATTTTAAGGCTAGGTTTAAAATGATTTTATTCGTGACTAGCAGTGAAAGGGTTGCCCTGTGACCCATCCTTACATCTTGTGACAACAGAAAGCCTCTCTGAGGAGTAAACACGCAGCCAATTTGTCCTGATTGACAGAAACAGAACGGAGATAGACAAAGTAGTCTAATGAAAGTAGCCTACTATGGGCTAGTCTTTAACCCTCTGAAGCCTGAATTTACCATTGTCATCTTCATTTACTACAAGTCGCGAATGGCTGTCGCGATTCTCGACTTGTAGTGGATGAAGATGACTTGATGTGGGTGAAAAATTAAAGAAAATTGTCATGTATTGGTAAACCAGTTTAATGGGAATTTTCATTCTAAAACCCTTGGTTGTAGGGAAATTAGGTCTGTTTTCAGGGATGTAAAATGATGCTTTAATGTATTGTGAGGGCTTAAAGGGTTAGTTGAACGGAGATAGACACAGTAGCCTAATGCAAGTAACCTACTGTGGGCTAGTCCTAAATTGTTATAAATCACAAATGATGTTTGGTTGAAATGAAATGAATCGGGCTTTAGGACACCTTTGTGCACATATAGGCTAAACTGGGCCAGGAGAACCTCCTGAGGATGGTGAGATGATTGAGATGACACTGTCCTCCAGACACAGATGTTTGGTTGAAGCCTACATTACTCCCTGCCAAATAATACTGAAACGCAATGCACACCCAGCGATCACAAGACGTTGGTTTAATGTTGGTTTAATGTTGGTTCAGCGTCGCCGACTGTGGGACAACATTACACCAGAATTGGTTCAACGTCTTGTGTTTGCTGGGAAGATTCTAACCCAGCTAACACGAGGCATTGACCCAATGTTGTTTTGATGCTGGTCCGACGTCGATTCACCCGGAATCAAGGGATTCCACCAATAATGCTGTCTTTTTTCTATGTGTTTTCCAGCCGACCATCCAACACTGCCTTGCACAAATCCCCATCTTTCACCACAGAGCTTGTCTTTTGCTGGCAGTCCCATCTTATTCTTGTGCTCTCTGACACTACAAATCCCTACCTTTCACTGCCAAGCCTGCCGTCTTCTATATCTGTCTTAGGCCACCGATCTCAGCAAACGCGATACCCTGAACCAATCTTGTTTTAATGTTGGCCCACCGTCTGCGATGCTGGACAAATTTGAAATCAACATTGGGTGAACATCCCGTGTTTGTTGAAATATTTGTCTTCTTTGCCATCATCCGCCAAGCTTGCCTTCTGCCTTACGCTAGACATACTTTCACTACAAAACCAGCATTCCTCTATGTCTTTCTTACGCCACCAATCACGCTATTTCACTGCCAAGCCTTTTTTGTTCCATGACTTTCACACGTAATCCCTGATTTTGACTCGCTATCCAGCCTTCTTCTTACATCTCAGCAAACACGATACGTTGAGCTAAAATTAGGTCAATGTTGGCCCACCGTCTGCGACGCTGACCCAGCATTAACCCGATATTAGCTCAACCTGCTTGTTTGGATGTGTAGCTTACCCACAAATACCCGTCTTCTGCCTTCCGCTGATACGGACTCCTAGCGTCTTCTGACGTCAGAATATTTGCCTTACACTGTCAAACCCGTCTTCTGTTATCTATCCTATGTCTTCACCCTTTCAGCATGGGGCCGTCTTTAGACGTCCGAATCTACAGACGCCTCTACAGACCATTATCTACGATAATATCGCGCAGAGACCAATTTTAGATATGAGAATCTGACGTCTACAGTCGTCAGATTTTGGCGTCTAAAGTTGGTCCCCGCACTGGAAGAATTAAAAACTGTATAATGGCCGGAGACACATAACAAAGGTATCCAAATGAGGCGAAAATAGCTATCTAGGACATTTATAGTGATTTCAAATTAAAAAACCCTTTAGTTTCCATCATTTATACAAAAATTGTTCAGCGTTGTAGGGTAAACCTTCCGCTGATACGGATTTCTAGCGTCTTCTGACGTCAGAAAACCCTGCCTTTCACTGTCAAACCCGTCTTCTTCTATGACTGTCCCAACCCTCTCAGCACGGGGCCGTCCATAGACGTCCGAATGTCCGCAGACGCCTCTACAGACCAGTGTATCGATGCTAATTTCGTGCAGGGACCGCCTTTAGACAACATAATCTGACATCTACAGCCTAAAATCATCATAAATGTCTTAGTTAACTACATCTGCTTCATTTGAATACCCATGTTATGCGTCCACGACCATTATAAATAGTTTACTCTTTCAGTGCGGGGATCGACTTTAGACGTCAGATTCTGACGCTCATAGACGTCAGATTCTGATGTCTAATGACGATCCCCGCACTGAAAGAATTAAAAACTGTATAATTACCATAGACCCATGATTTAATATTGAAAAAACCCTTTGCTCTTCATGGTCTGTGCAAAAATATTTCATCGTGGTAAGGGTTGATTAACATTTTAAAAATTATAATGGCCGTAGACCCATAACATAGGTATTCAAGTGAAACGGAAATACCTAACTAAGACATTTATGATGATTTCAAATTGAAAAAAACCCCGTTAGTTTCCATGATTTATACAAAAATTGTTCAGCGTTGTAAGGGTAAACCTTCCGCTGATACGGATTCCTAGCGTCTTCTGACGTCAGAAATCTTTGATTTTCACGGTCAAGCCCGTCTTCGTCCATGTCCGTCTTAACTCTTTCAGCACGTTAGACGTTAGAATCTGTCAATGTCTTCAGACGCCTCTACAGACCAGTGTATCCACGTTAATTTCGTGCAGGGACCGCCTTTAGATATGAGAATCTAACGCCTACAGACGTCAGATTCTGACGTCTGTAGACGTCAGATTGTGACGTCGATCTAGCACTGAAAGAATTAAAAAATGTATAATGGCCGTTGCTAAGGATTTCTAGCGTCTTCTAACATCAGAATCCTTGCCTCTCACTGTCAAGCCCGTCTCCTTCTATGTCTGTCTTATGCCACAAATCCCCGCTATCCACGCACAATCCAGCCGAATTCGCTCCTTGTCCTTCAGACAAATCCCTGCCTTTGACCACGTAACCACTCTGAGCTGCCTTCCCCTCTCACAATACAGATAAGGCTGAATTATGACCCAATCCTCCGTCCTCCTCCATAACAAGCTGATGACCTCCAGGCCAAGGTCATCTGTAGGTCACTGCAAGAGCACATTAGTATGTGCTGCGACCCAATGAAAACACATTTTTATCAGCAGATGGCCTCATGTTAAGAAAGAGCATGGCACAGGCCGGTCTCTGATATCTATTCTGCTACACAGATTCCAGTATGTGCGTCCATCCATCTGCTGGACCATATAGCTGAGATGAGTATTTCAGCATCTAGATTTGCAAATGTTTGGTCTCAAATGAAAAAAATTGGTGCAATTTTCACTCATCTGAAATTGTGTGTCGCGGTAACGAGACACAACTTCAAGTGAGCAAAATAAAAAAATAAAAAATAATACTTTGAGCGCAATCAACTTTAAGGGGTTTTGTCAAGTTAAAAAAATGCCAAAAATCCGAGAAAAACTCGGAAGCGGGTGGGTGGGTCAAGCCCCAACTCGGATTATAATTTTTTTGGAAATGTTGTGTTTTTTGTGTTTTGTTGTTGTTTTCATGTTTCTAAATGTTTCAAAAAAATTCGAGTTTTTCTCGGATTTTTGGATTTTTTTTAACATGACAAGAGCCCTAAGCGCAATCAAACTAAAAGTAAGTAGTGTTTAAACTTTTTACCACCGGACAGATATATATTTGTTTTTTCAACCATAATTATTTTATCATCTGAATGCCACGGTACATGTTTTGATTCACATTATACAAATGTACAATTGAAGTTGTAGTCGCAGTAGCAATACACAATTTTAAGTGGCGAAACTTTACCCTTTAGGCCCTCACGATGCCTCAAAGTATCATCTTGCCTCTCTTAAAAATTACTTAATTACCAGCAGCTAGTGGTTTTAGAGCGACAATTTTCGTTGAACTGTCTTAAAAATATCACTTTTTTTATTTGTCACCCACTGTAAGTCATCTTCATTCACTACAAGTTGAGAATTGCGACAGCAATTCGCGGCTTGTAGTGGATGAAGATGACCATGGTAAATTCGGTCTTGAAAGGGCCAAATAAGGTAGGTTTACCTTTGCGGTTAAATGGTTAGCGCATATAGTATAGTAGGAAGATAGGGTCATCATCGTGTTTACATGCTATGCATGTATGCAAATTAGTGTTGCCATTATAAAACCATGCCCCCATTCAACATTCAAAATTAATAGCTGATAAAATGTTGTGTTTCGATTAATGTTATGAGAGTTAAGGATCACAATAAATCCATTACTGGAGTGTTCTAGTGATTATAGTGTCGCCATTATCGATGTATGTTTTACTTAATCTTAGTCATTATTAATGCACTAGCATGTACACATCGACCCTGAATACACCAATTTAATATTTGCTTGATAAATTAAAAAAATATCTCATTGAAATTAAGGTGAAAATCACGGATGAAAATAATCATCATCTCAGAACAAGAAAACGCCAGGTGTTAATTACTTAAGATGGCTAATACAGTTATAAACAGCTAACTGTTAGTGTTTAACCGTGCTAATTTATAGAATTGAAATTTTTATCCACTTGAAGTCGTGCCTCGCTACCGCGATCCACAACTTTAAGTGGGTTCAAACTACTCAAATTTGAGACCAGCCATTTGGAAGCTTTGATGTTTAAACATACATTTCGCTCACAATAACATAGATTTTATCAGCTAGAAAAAAATGATTAAAAACGACTAAAGGCGTGCTTAGCGATTAAAATGTTAACTAATTAGAGCATAAATATATCAACAACTGTTAATATCGGGTGTTATTAATTTATTTAATTACCTCGCTTAATTAATTTTACTCTGGTGTTATTTGTAACCTAATATGTAAAATACATATTGTTTTGGCAGCTTCAAGTCTAGAGTTCTAGTTCTCGCACCCTGGCAGTGATTGGCTTACTTGTGAACAAGTCCGGATAATCCCGCACTCGCACTCTATGCCACGCGCTGGACCTATCACATCTGTATTAACTTATATAACATATTTCCAAAATAATGTAGACCCTCTAGTAGCCCTACGTTACTACCACTATGATGATTTTTCCACAAGCTTAATTTAATTTGCCGACAAAAGATGTAAAATAAACATTCTAATTAAAATATTTTAGTGGAGTTTCAAAATGTATTGTTTATTTAAAGCTGCATAACTGTTATGTTTATTTTAATCAGAATATTAATCCATGGAGAATGGTGTTTTATTTTTTTATTTCACTGTTCCGGTTACTGAGTTATTAAGGATTGAAGTTTTTTTTTTTTTAATACCAAAACAAAGATCTGATCACAGCGGAGTAAGACATACTGTCTATATAATCAGGACATTAAAAGTACCAAGTGGCAGATAACGGTCATCATTGAAAAAAGAATGGAAGACTTTTAAAATTATTCTTATTTTTTAAGTGATCATAGATACATTGCACAGTACAAAGTGTATTGTCTCATGTCAGTTAGACATATCTAGAAGTTATTACTTTTTGTGATATGAGTCATATCTGCATATAATGTCATGTTTAATTTCGGTACCGGTATTGAGAATGTCACTCACTTGAAAAATAGGACCTATGTTTTAGTATGGTGCTTTTAAGTGTGGGCCAGCATCTAAGCCTTTGGCCCGCCAACCGTGGGAAATTGCAGTCCGAATTACACCAATTTCAGTGATGTAATTCATGTAAATCATCTTTTTTTCGCGCAGTCTTTTATTTGATACCTCACGGGCATTTCAAAATATAGTGACAATGCTATGAGTGAATTCAAAGTGAATTTTGGATGACAAGAGAAACACGATCTATAGTGACAATGCTATTCGAAAATATCAGACTATTTTATTTCATCGTTAGTCATCACATACAGTTATATAAATAGCGAAATGCGGTAAAATAAATAATTGTAAAAAATGCAGCCTTTACGGTACTGGTAGAAGAGTTCCCAGCAAACAAGAGGCATTCAAACATTGATGGATCAATGTTGTACCAGCGTCGTAGAAGCTGGACCAACATGAGTCATCATTGGGTCAGTGACTCGGGTCTGCTGAGTTATCATAGGGGCTGACCTACATGAAGTCTTAGGACACCAGCCTGTGGTGGGCGGGGGCCCTAGGGTAGTGGTTAGCACCGCTGCCTTTCACGCCAGAGTCCGGGGTTCTGTTCCCGGTCTCGGCGGTTTGAAAGAATCGAAATTGTTTCTTCCCCATCCACGTGTGAAAGTTAGTATTGTGGGGAGCCTCCGTGACCGAGAGGTAGCGTGCTCGGCCTCAGACCGCCAGGGCTCGAATTTCGAATCCTGTGTCTGGAGGACAGTGTCATCTCAAGCATCTCACCATCCTCAGGAGGTTCTCCTGGCCCAGTTTAGCCTATATGTGCACAAAGGTGGCCTAAAGCCCGATTCATTTCATTTCATTTCATTTACCAGCCTGTGGTTTGTGTGAGCTTGGCATCGCAGCCAACACGAGGCATTGGTTCGATGTCAAACTAATTCGGGGCCATTGTCTACGGCTCTGGCCCAGCGTTAGACCAATGCGGCTCAACGTCTCGTGTTTGTTATTAAGGGGTTTGATGTTGGTCTAATGTAACATTATATTGGCCCACAATTAACTACTATTAGTATTACGTACATATTGTACACAGACGGACCGAATTACCACACCATATAACTTGATGGTGTATCGCGTCGTGATCTAATCCAGCTACATTTACATCGATTTTGTCCATTTATAAAGCCTTTAAAAATATTTGAATGATTGTGTTGAACATTTTAGGTTATTTCGGTCGAAATAAACAAAACAGTTATGCAGCTTTAAGCGTCACAGCACCTGTGTCTCAGCGTAGGAATATGTCAGATGATTTCTGTCAACATTTGTCAGTTATACGGCGGCGCTGGTGGAACTTTTAATTTCTAAATGAATCCTGATGTTTATAAATAGTTTTAGGTGTATATAATTATTTTTTTGTATTTATCGTGCGAGAAAATGCATAAAGGTCACTCGTATCGTGCTAGTGTGGAGATTCTGGCACTGGTTCAGTTCACCAGGGCTCGTCCTGCGGACTCTGCCTGGTGAACTGAACCAGTGCCATAATCTCTACACTCGCACTCTCTCGGGACCTTTATCCATATATTATTGCGTCCGTGACCTAATATAATTAAATGTAATAAGTGCATTATCTATATTTGGCATTATTGTTATGCGAAAATAGATTGCTAAATTGGCATATGTTTTCGTTAAAATAATTACTGTACATATGTGAATATCTCTCACCCACTTGAATCTGTGGTCGCGAGATACATCTTCATGTGGATGAATATAAATATGGACCTATGACATAAAATATAAGCTAGCTGCTTATATCATAATTTTTATAACAATTAACGCTGACATGCCCTAATGACAATCGAATAATCTACATAGACTAGTTTATTTTGCAACCGAGGTTATTAGACACACGGTAAAGACATCCTATTGTTGTGAATTTTAATTTGTGAAATTTTATTTTATACTTATATTGCAGTAATCTTTGTCCATATTAACCAAATCTTAATCGTGTAAATAAAAAAAATGGTTCACTATACATCCGGGAATTTATGTGCTACAGCCCTCTGGTGAATACTTTCAGAAATGACAGGTCTCACGGGCAAATAAAAAAAACAAAGAGAAAGTATATAAAAATTTGTATCTTCATGAATATCATCTGAAGGTTTTACACATGTATTATTTCATAAATAAGAAAAAACATTTGAGAAATAAGGCCAGTTTATGACAAGTGGGTGACGCTCTCTTGATTTTAATACGACTCACCACATTTGTCATGTTAGACAAACAACTATCAATAGTGAGGATTATGTCACATTTAATAGACCTATATGTTCAATTATATTTGACCTTGATCACCTTTGAACTCTTCAAATAGATTTGACCTCGATAAGTCATGTGTTGATGCTGTTAGTGGAATGGCTAATGCCTTACATGAAGAGGGCTTTTTCTTTCCTTTCCCCAGAGAGAGCAACACTAATGCATCCTTACATCAACAATGTATGTTAATAACCACGTCCGAATGGACACCATATAAGTCTCAGGTCTGACAATTTTAAATAATAACACACGCTACAAGCAGGCTGCAACATGTCTTTGGTTTAATATTTAGCCAGCGTTGTCGAATGTGCTAGAACATTGAATTGAAAATGGTTAATCTGCTCGTGTAAAAATGGAGTGCAATTGTTAGATTTAACCCTAAACAGTTGACTGTTTTTGTTTTGTTTACCACCAAACCTTTTAAAATTTTGGTTTTGGTTTAACACACATTTCACCAAGAACTGTTACTTGGTGTGACAATAATAGCATTACATATATTCGGGACACGATATTGTTTAAACGTTGAAACAACGTCAATATATTTTTGTATTCGACTTTTTAAAATTAAACCATGTTTTTTCCTTTGAAGTTGGTAATTACTTTCCTATTTCAAATGAATGAAAACTTAATATAAACAAACTTACAATTTAGCAGAACAACCATTAAGCCTTATATCGCCAACTTGTTTAATTTGAATTTTCACCCATTTGAATTTGTGTCTCGCTGAAGCAAACCACAACTTCAAGTGAGAGAAAATACGATTTTAAATTTGTGTTGAATGATGTCAGGTTGTATTTTTAACCTTTTCAAAAGCTGGCATTTAATGTGCCATTAAAACTGAAAAACATCGAATACAATCGGTACCGGCAGATGTAAGGTTCATACCAATATTTATTATTACTTCTAATCAAACAGACATCAAGGTGCCAGGTCTCTGTAGCAATCAGAAAACTGGAAATTACATTTGGTGACAAATGTACAAAAGGAATCATCAGCTCTACGTGTAATGTGAACTACCTGAGAAGACATCTGAGACTTCCATTCATTAGTAAGACCCTGTGACATCCGGGATGTACAGGGGTATTATGGGAACAATCACGTCGACATGGCATTATGCGGACGATCACCAAGGTCAAAATGGCGGCCATTTATGCCGTTAAAATGACGTATGTAAATAATGTTGACAATCCAATTAACGTTTTATCTGTTTGACAATTATATTCTGCTGGTTTTATACATTTGTCACATACGTGTGAAATGTGGATAATAAAATTACAGAAAACCTGGAATATTTTACATGCTTCGGCCTTAGAATGAACTATCTAAAATAAGTTACTTAGTTTATTTTATTACAAAACTTTGTAAGCATATTTTGTGTCATTGCCTGAAATAAAAACTGGCTCTGTTTCCAAACGACAGCAACAACAGCTGTAGCAACAATGGTGTGACAGAAGCAGAAACAGCAGCATTTGCATCAGCAGCAGCAACAACAACAACGATGGCAGCAGTACCAGCAACATCAGCAGTATCAGCAGCTATAGCAGAAGCAGTAGGCCTAGCAGTAGCAAGAGCAGCAGTGTTAGACATCACTTTGCCATAAAGAACAACAGCATGTGCCATACTCAGTGGGATAGTTTGATCTTGGGCCAGCATCGCAGACAATGACCAGTATTATGCCATCATTGGTTTAATGTTTTTTTTCTGATAATTAATCCCGATGAAACACTACATGTTCTGACGACTGTCTCCGCGCTATACTCCTATACGTCTATAGTCGATCCCCGCACTGAAAGAGTCAAACCAGCATTGATAATGGCCGTAGACCCATAACATATATGGCCTATTCTATTCAAACAGAGCGAAAAGAGCTGACAAAGATATTTATGATGATTTCAAATTGAAAAAAACCTTTGGTCTCCATGGTTTATATAAAGCTATTTGAGCGTTTTAAAGATTAAAAAAGACGAAAATTTAACTCTAACCCTTTAAGCCCACACGATGCATTAAAGCATCATTTTACATCCCTGAAAACATACTTAATTTTCCTACAACCAAGGGTTTTAGAACGAAAATTTCCCTGAAACGGCTTGACCAATACATGGTAATTTTCTTTAATTTTTAAACCACATCAAATTATCTTCATCCACTACAAGTCGAGAATTGCGCCAGATTTCCGAGGCACCGGAAGGTGTATACTGACGGATCAAAAGAAGACAAGAGGACAGCTTTGTCCTTTGTCTGTGATGATCATGAATTTAGTTGCCGCATTAACGATGAGGCTTCAATTTGCACAGCAGAGCTGTTAGCTATTGAAGCTGCTATCGAATACATCTGGGATAGTAATGACGAGGAGTTCATGATCATCACAGACTCGCTATCTTCATTGCAGGCTCTTAAGAGTCAAAAACTCAACAACCCAATTGTTTCCAATATTTTGCATATGTGTCACTACTTGTCTGGGCACAAGGACATTATTTTTTGCTGGGTACCCAGCCATATTGGAATACAGGGCAATGAACGGGCTGATGTTTTGGCCAAGGCTGCCCTGGATAAGACGAAACAATTTTATTATATACCATATACTGATTTCAAGTACAACATCTCTGTCTACCTTGATGACATTTTGCAAGGTGAATGGAACATCAATGTCACCAGCAAATTGTTCGAGGTACAACCAATCATTAAGCGATCTTTTACACCAATGGAACGCCGAAGAGATGACGTTGTCTGATGCAGGGCCAGAATTGGCCATGCCTATTTCACAAACGGCTATTTATTGAGAGGAGAATTGCGACCTATGTGCTGCAATACTCGTCTCACTGTAAGGCATGTCCTTCTCAGTTGTGCGAAATATGCGCACATCAGAAGGAAGTATTTTGCATTTAATTCCTTATTTGAGCTATTCAGGGACACCCCTGCTGGTTTTATTATTCAGTTCCTTCTGGAATGTAACCTATATTCTATGTTTTAATTATTGGACTTAGACTTGTAGTTTTTACACAATCACTCCAATTTCATGGAGATATAGTGACTTGATAAGTCGTTCATTTTATAATAACTTCATATTTTACATTATTTATACTGATATTTTTATACTCATTAAACTGTGCTACAACATGTCATCAGACTCGTTACATATAGGTGCCAGGAGCATCGTCATCTTATCATATCAAACACTTTAAACTGAATATTTTAGTACGATCATGCTTTTATTGGCTTTGTCTTTCTTTTACTACTTTAACTATACAATATGGGATATTGTAATACCTGGAATTTTCACTTAAATGGCCATACTGGCCGAAAAGTGAAGTAAAGCAAATATTTTACTTACTTTACTTACTATAAAGATGACAATGGTAAATTCAAAGAGTTAAGAAAGAGTTAAGACAGTTAAGACACATATCGGAAATAAATGTACAGTGGCAAATTACCATAGAACAACACACATAAGAAAGTTGTTTTTGAAGCAGAATAGCGCGTGCTTAACCCAGCAAAAATGAGTCGTTGTCCCAATGTTGGGTTAATGTAGGGGGACCGTATACGATGCTGATCAAAGTTTAACCTCAGGTTGGATCAGAGTCTCATGACAGCTGGGAGCCTCTCTCTGAGCAGCATATGCGTAGCCTCGTTCCCAAAGCGTCCACTTATCAGACATGCGCGGTCGCGGTCAGGGATCATTGATGACACACACAGAAGTTCACACACAGACTCTCTGTGGACGACATGATTAGGATGTGACTGAACATATCGGTCCCCAGTTATAACGTCAGCTTATTCATCTCGTCCCTGGATTATGTCGAATCAAATGGACAGTGCAGTCTGCTGATCGACTTCTGTAACATAGGGGGGTGGGGGTAATTAGTGAACAAATATTATTCGAGATTTCAGAGACCAGAATGCAGAAACAAGGTCTAATTAATCCAGGTATTACATATGTCTACGATGTGTCAGTTTGCAAGCATCCCAATTATCACTATATATTGTATATATATGGGGACAATATATTGCTTGAACATCACTCTAAATTGCCAAAATATCGGTATTTGATACTAGCTATTCAATCAGAGATAGAGCTTCAAACCAGCGTGTCCTAGAAGAGAAGATGTGTCATTGTTGGCAGTAGGTCAATCAAATTCTTCTTATTATTCTTTCAAGTTTATGGATGCGCTTCTGGAATTCACGGACAAATATTTCATTTTGTAGAAAACCTGTTCTAGATGTAGTAATGTTGGTCTGCGACGCTAGCCCAACATAGGCTCACAACCAGCAATCACGATACATCAAAAGAATGTTGTTCCAAAGTTGGGCCAGCGTCGTAGACGGTGGACCAACATTGGACCAGCATTGGTTTGATGTACGTGTCTGCTGGGTACTTTAAACCAATGTTGTTTTATTGTTGGCCCATGCATGCGATGCTGACCTAACAATAACAACGGTTCACCACATCTTATTTATTTGGTAAAGTTATGGGTTGATCACTCAGATTGAGCCATGATGGTTGACCTTTATTGGTGTCATTGCATCCTGCAGACTTCCTGTAGAGAACAAGAGCAGATATCATTAGAAAAGATTAATGGCGAGAAACTTATTATCGGCATAATCCCCATCTCATATCAGGTCGTTTGCAGACAAAAAAAGGAAACTAAGACAGCCAGTTATTTCCTGTGATTCTGTACTTATAATTATTATTGTATTTTGTTTTTCTTATCAATAAAAAGTTGTCATTATCTGCTAATTCTATTAAATGTACGTGATATGTATAACAGCTTCAGGAGATGAATGCCTATCTTGGCGAGGCCAAGTCACTTTTAACATGGAGCCAAGATGAAAATACAAGCTTTCATCGCAATGTAATTATATGAGAGATCTAGCCCGAAAGGTCCGAAAATTGCACAAAACTTATCAATGACGTTGCAGCAAATGAGCTGAGCGTGCGAAGTAGTAAGTGGAATGCTACTGATTCTATGAAACCTGTTAACGATCTGATTAAGGCCAAGTCTTAGATATGACCATTCAAAGGGAAGTCCCACGTCTCAGGTGCATGAAGCCATAAGTTTCAAGTTCTGTTTCAGTTAGGTTGTGCGGGGCTTTTGACAACTCGGACAAAAATGATCTTATGCGGTACACAATATTTTCCCGGGTTGTTAAAATTAGAATCCCACGCCCTTATCCATCTTAGCCAGCAGCTATTGGCCCTTGGTCACATGATCTAGTCACATGACGTCAGTGATAAGCCCTGATGGATTGCTCACCTTTTGGAAGTTCGGATCATCTGAAGTGACAATGGATGGTGTGGGTTCAGGATTAACCCTTAACCCTTAAAGCGCTAAATTAATTTGTAAAAAAAACCTTGCAGCCAAAGGTTTTTTTTCAATTTGAAATCATCATAAATGTCTTAGTTAGCTCTTTCTGATTCATTTTAATAGCTATGTTATGGGTTTCAGGCCATTAGAAATATGTTGATTCTTACAGTGCAGGGATCGACTTTAGTCGACAGAATCTGACGTCTACAGACGTCAGATTCTGTCGACCAAAGTCGTTCCCTGTTCTGTAAGGGTTAAGGCTAAAGCCCTTCTAGTAATATTCTAAAACCGATGTTTCTGTTTTGGGCATAAATAATCTGAGAGTAACGAAAGTGGAGACATTAAGTATTTCATACTCTATGGATTGTAAAACCAGCAAAACATACTGTAATTATAATAATAATAATTTTAAATAAAAAACCGGGAACTACCATTCCTGTTCACCAGGGATATAACACACTGACACGTTTCCTAATGCGGTCTACTTATTTCCACAGTAGTCTCTATAACAGATAACAGTGAAGCATGAGAGAGCATCAGAGGAAACTCTGATGTAGAAGCCTGGTCTACGTCTATAAATACATAAAATACATAACAGTAAGTATAACTTGACGTCATAATCGCCTCATTCTCGCCGTGGAGGGGCAACCCAACTGGTGTCATATTTGACGTGAAATCCCCCACGTCCCAGTCATAATGAAATAAGTCAGGCTGGTTCAACATGGCGTATTGTACACGTCTATTTAACGGTACTCTTGGGGATGCATTGTGAAGAGCTAGGCTAATATTGAGATGTAAAGCCCCCGTGGACAAAGGCTGATTTGATAATCATTGTATGCTGTATTTCACGATGCTTTGGTAAAGCAAAAACAACCAGCTCCACTACTTCAGATCTGGTAATTTTTCCATGTTTAAATTTGAGAGCATGTCTGATTTTGGGACTTTTTGCAAGGTTTAGAATTCGCAATTTTTTTTCTGTCATAATTAGGCCTAACAAACTAGTCAGTGAGCTGTGGAATGTCACCTTTTAATGGCGTGAAAGCCGTGAAAGCTACAATTCCCCCCTCATCGTTATCACAAGTAGGCGTATATAGGCCATTGTTTCCAGCACTGCTGAATTGTTTGTTTCTATATTTCATCTTGTTAATGCTGGAATTGCTCACACAATTTTCAGTTTCAAATAACGAAAAATGTTATATTTATGGAGAATAAACACCAACCAAATTAAATTATTCGATTAATTGAGCAGCTTACATAAATCATTTTATTAATTTAATTGTCATTTTATTAGATCTTCAAATTAATGGAATAAATAACAATTTACATTTTATTATGTAATTATAAAGAAAAATATATCTTAATTTTAAAAATCAAAACTGCTTCATGAGGAAAGTGGGGTAATTTATCTGGTAAATATTAGGATGTGACAACGTCGCTTCAAAGCCTAGGTTTCCACGGTGTCCTTGATGTGAATTAATCATGCATAAATTGCCTTTGACAGATATTACGCCTACAGGATTTGAAACATCCCCCGAGGACGAGTAGGAAAGCTCTGCTCCAAATCCCCAGGACCTGTATACAGCATGCAAAGATATATTACCGCTGAAATATGTATGTATATAAACCATGGTATCCACAGGGTTATTTTCAATTTGAAATCAGTATAATTGTCTTAGTTAGCTCTTTCCGTTTCATTTAAATACCTATGTTATGGGTCTACGGCCATTATATATTTGTATTTTTTTCAGCGCGTGCACCGTCGTTAGACGTCAGATTTGGACGTCTACAGAGGGTCCCCGCACTGAAAGGGTTAAGAACTGTGGATAAAGTAGTGTTTAGGGACACAGAAAAACACAAGACGATGTTAGGCACAGTTTATTGCTTTCATTCAGTCATTCATACAAGGCCACACAAATTGTGCACAACTTGGCTCCACAAAAACTGTGACAAGAGTGATTTTATAACTCACAACATTTCCAAAGAAAAGAGCCAATATCAGAGGAGCACTGCAGATTAATCCTGCAGACATTGCCTCTGACAGACAGTGAACCTACAGGATTACTCCATTCACTTTAAGTCCTGATCCTCTAAACCCCCGAACTCTCAACTGTGACCATTGTCTGACAGTGACATACATTATCCAGTCTAAATCCTACATTGGTTTAGATGATGAATGAGTGAATGAATGAATGAATGGATGAGTGGATGGGTGGATGAATGGATGAATGGATGAATGGAAGAATGGATGAATGAATGAATGAATGAATGAATGAATGAATGAATAAATGAATGAATGAATGAATGAATGAATGAATGAATGAATGAATGAATGAATGAATGAATGAATGAATGAATGAATAAATGAATGAATGAATGAATGAATGAATGAATGAATGAATGAATGAATGAATGAATGAATGAATGAATGAATGAATAAATGTGAATTATTAATAAAGTAAAGAATGAATGAATGCATACATGCGCGAGTGAATGAATGAATGAATGAATGAATGAATGAATAAATGAATGAATGAATGAATGAATGAATGAATGAATGAATGAATGAATGAATACATTACTGAAAGAATGATTAATATAATGAATGGAGGATAAATAAATAAATGAATTAATGAATGAACAATTGCGTAAAAGAACTAAATGAATGAATGAATGAATGAGGTTTCATGCCAAATTTGGGCACATACAGATATTGTTGCGTATTGAGTCGTTAATACGTATACTATGGGACTTCAAATGTCGCACAGGTGTATTGCCGTGTGCTCATGTTTCTGGGTTGAAGTACACATTGAATAAGGGTACCTTCTGTGTTCAACATTGTTCATTGAGGGGTGACTGAACGAAGCATGGTCACGGGGGAAGGTTGGCCCAAGATTGTACAAGATAGATCAACTTCTGGAATAGTCTTTTCGGGTTATGTGCACTTGTGTACAAGCTGTGTGCAATTGATAAAAGTGTGGTGTTCTTTTGTTTGGACAGAGTGTGCTACAAGGATTGTGCTGAACGTTACTCAGACAGAGAGATGACTACATGTACCTTCACGGACAGGCAGCGGCATCCAGATGAAGTCAGCACGTTATGAGTCTTCTCCCACAGCATTCTCGGTGGAAGATTTAAGCTAAACTTCATGCTGGTGATGCATAGCCAAGTCACATTCCGTCTTCAACTTATTCATAATTAGTGTGGTGAGCGCACGTCATCCAGTGATATGGCCATCCTGTGTGGGCCTACGGACCGGTACAATCAACCTGATCAATCTCTACATGGACACCCTCTAGCGACTTTCGGACAGTGAACTCTGGCAACAGTGCGCATGGACTCCACCTCAGCGACGTCTCATCATATACTTCAGGTGAACCCGACCCATTATATTGTCTGTTGATGAAGTTGATCGTTCTTATGAACGGCCTATATTATATATATTTGATTGGGGGTCTGGGTCAGGCGGAAGGGCTGAGTCGTACCGTTTTTGTCGTTCAGCGTTTCCGGTTGGTCCAGACCCCTGTTATTGTCTGTTATATTTGTTGTATATTAAATGTTTTAATGTTGAAGTTGTCTTGGTTTGTTTTCTACTGAACCGACTCTCAATCCACTCCATGTTTCGAGTGCACCTGGCTTATGCCATTACAGACTCGTAACAGTATACATATATATTATAAAAAAAATTTCAATGTCTGTCATGTCTGTCTGTCAGTCACCACAGACAGTCTCTGTGGACAGTGATAACATTACATAAGTCACATTCCAATCTCCTCCTTTACAGCCCAAGTTAGACATTAGACCGTCTTATAATAATCATGGTTGTCACAAAGTCCAGACCCATTTCACTTATTCAACTAAATAAAAATTATTTAGAAAATAATGGGCTATGTTTTTTAGATATTTTAGCTGTGAGACATACTTCACATTCTCAAAATGTTTATCAGGTGATAATGAAAAAGGTTGAACTCTATTATAATCAGGCTAAAAGAGTTAACGTGGTGCGGATGAGGATAGTTTAATGTCCAGCGCGTGGCACAATCTGATTATGTGGAAATCAATAGCAATGTTTTCATCTAGCAATCTAATACAATGAAGTATGGGGGAGGGGGTCATGTATACCACTGTTTTTACTGAATGGTCACTCGAAAGGGTTTCCGTCACGTCACTGCGTTTCACAGAATGCATTTTCTGAGTGTTTAGTGTTTGAAATGTTATGCAAACGTTCAAACAAACACAATACATTGTACAAATGTTGTTTTAATGTTTGGCTACCGTCTATGACGCTGCCCTACATTAAAACCACATTAGTTATCGTCTCGTATCTGTGGTTACATTAGTCACGTGACGTCTGTCTGTTACGTGATGCCGGTCCGCCGCTGTGATTGGCCTCCGACCCTATCACGTACAGTAAAGTATAGTTGCCAATTGAGCAATATACTGATAGTAATATACGAAACATATAGGAAAGCATCAAGGAAATCATGGTGTAATAAAAGTGTTTAGTTGGCCGTCCTGTCCAGCTTCTACAAGATGAAATTTTTAGAAAAATAAGGAAAAATAATTGCACTAATATTCACGTAACCAAGTCCGATTGCTGTACTTTTCGTGTGTAAGCCGATGCAGTATATATTTCCATATGTGGTATCACTGTTGTGTCGCTATCTCGGTCAGAATTTATTAACACCCATTCAGTGCGGAGACTGACTATAGACGTTAGAATTTGACGTTTATATAGGTCAGATTCTGACGTCTAAAGTCGATCCCAGCACTGAAAGAAATCAAAAATATATAATGGACGTAGACTCAAAACATAGGTCGGAAAAAAGTTTTGACCAGCGAGTAATACTCATGGTGAACCATGGTTTGTGAACATAGAATCATGTAACTTCTTTTTTTCGCCGTCAGAGATAATTCTCACATGCAGGGGCCGACAATAGACATCAGAATCTGACGTCCGAAGACGCCATATGCTTACGTCGAAAGACAATCCACGCACTAAAAGAATTTAAGAATATATAATGGCCGTAGACATAAAACATATGTATTCAAATGAAATGGAAAGAGCTAACTAGGACATTTATAATTATTTTAAATTTAAAAACTCTTTGGTCTCCATGGTTTATACAAAAAATATTTCAACATTGTAGGTAGGTAAAGTATTAGGCCGGGAGCCAGATCTAGCCCTCGTACTCACAAAAGCTAAGAAATTTCCACTGCGATTTTTATTTAGCTTGACCATTGGGACATAGCGAGTTTTGGTTCTTTTTTCCCAACAGGAAGCTTTAAGTCCTAGGGCCAATTTTACCATTTATTTGAAGGACACCAAAATAAAATTGACAGCAATTCGAAAAATTGTTCAAAAAAGTAGTAGTTTTACTTATTTTCACTATTGTTTTATTCATAGCCCTCGGCCATATACACATGTAGGTCACTGAGAAATATTTTTGCTCAGATTTCATTTTGAATATTTTTTTTCAACCTTTTTATCAATACTGGCGCTTAAAAAATACAAACATTATAAAATATGTATCAAATTTGTAAATCTGTTATTTTTGCTGCGTGCTACTTAGAAGCAAGCTAATTCACAAAAAGTGTCCCCATTATGTCTCCAGGAAACCGGAAGTTAAAAAGTTGAAAAATCTAGGGCCATTTTTTTTATAACTACATATTTAAGATACGCGCGTCATTATCGCTAACTCTAATTTGCCGTAAAATTCAAATGTGCTGATATATCTCAAAACATAATAATTATCGACGTTGGACCAACATTAATCCAGCTTGTACCACAAACCAACCTCTGTTTTTCACGGAACCACTCTGAGCTGCCTTCCTCTCTCACAATACAGATAAGGCTGAATTATGACCCAATCCACCGTCCTCCTCCATAACAAGCTGATGACGTCCAGAGCAAGGGTCATCTGGAGGTCAGGGTTGATGGTGAACATAAGGCTGGTCTGTAATTATTGAATGCATAAGGTGCACAAGGTTGAACAAATACCAAGAACAAACTCAGCGATCCATAACCAAAAATTAAAATATGATTATATTAGATATGTTTAATTTAGATATGTTTTTTATTAGAAATGCTTCAACTGAGTGCCAGTTTGGTTTTCATTTTCATTCCACTATATTTGGGGCATTTGTCTGAAAATTAACCCTTTCAAGCCTACATTTACAATTGTCATCTTCATCCACTACAAGTCGAGAATTGCGACAGCAATTCGCGGCTTCTAGTGGATGAAGATGACAATTGTAAATGTAGGCTTGAAAAAGAAAAAGTTTTATCATTTGATGCCAGCTTTATCTCCAAACCTTTCAGCTTTTCCTAAACCAGTACATTTTGTAATAATAAAAGATAGAAAATTTTTCAATCCATCACACTAACGTAGGCCCTAATTATTCATTTGAAGGTGGATGAATTGCGTTAAATAATAATTAATTGAGAAATTTACAGTAAAATACAGACAGTTACCTACAGAGCAATACACTGGTAGTTATATACGAAGCATATGGGAGGTTATAAAGGAAAAATGAAGTAATGAGAGTGTTCAATTTTGTGAGATTCGCAGAAAAATAAAGAAAAAGAATGCACTCCTTCCTAATAATCTGGAAGCCAAATCCGACTTTTCGTGTGCATGCAGTATATATTTGCATATATCGTTGATTTTTAAAATGTGTCTTTCTCACTGAGTTTACCCCCTGAAGTTAACCATAATGCACCTGCGCGTTATGTAATGATCAAAATCTAAGAAACAGAATAAAACATGCTTACAGCTAAGAAAAGATAGAAGAAAGTGAAAGTTGGCGTGCCACCAGTAGCCGGAACTGACGCATGCTGGGGATCTGGTCACTTCCGTCATTGTCCCTACCTTGGTTGGCATTCATTAACCTTTTCAGCAGTGGATCGGCTTTAGACGCCAGAATCTGACGTCTATAGACGTCAGATTCTGACGTCTAAAGTCGATCCCTGCACTGATAGAACCCAAATAATATATAATAGCCGTGGACCCAAAACATAGGTCGGAAAGAGCTAACTGAGACATTTATGATTATTTTAAATTAAAAAAAAAACTCTTCGGTCTCCATAGTTTATACAAATATATTTCAGCGTTGTAAGGGTAATTATTATGTTTTGAACAGTGAGTATGAGTTATAGTGGACCATGGTTTGTGGACATGAATCATGTAACTTCCTTTTTTTCCGCCGTCCGAGAAAATCCTCGCATATATAGTCGTGCTCTTCTCTATACCTTCAATCCCTGCTTTTCACTGCCAATCAGGCCTAAAACCCAGCCCTGCCCAGTCAACCAACCCAAACAAGCACCAGACGCTGGGCCAATGCTGGGTAAATGTTGGCCCATCGTCTACGACGTTGGACCAACATTAAACCAGCTTTGTCCCACAAACCAAACCTCTGTTTTTCATTGAGCCACTCTGAGCTGCCTTCCTCTCTCACAATACAGATAAGGCTGAATTATGACCAAATCCACCGTCTTCCACCATAGCAAGCTGGTGACCTCCATGCCAAGGTCATCTGGAGGTCAGGCTTGATGGTGAACGTAAGGCTGGTCTGTAATTATTGACTGCATAAGGTGCACAAGGTTGAAAAAATACCAAGAACAAACTCAGCGAGCCATATCCAAAAAATAAAATAAAATTATGAAGAGATGTTTTTAATAAGAAATGCTTCAATTGAGTGACAGTGTAGTTTTCAATTTCATTCCACTATCATGGGGGCATTTGTATGTTAATCCTTTTAAGCCTGAATTTACCATTGTCATCTTCATTCACCACAAGCCGCGAATTGCTGTCGCAATTCTCGACTTGGAGTAGATGAAGATGTCTTGAATTGGGTGGCAAATGATCAAAATATATTGTTATTATTTAAAAAATTGCATGAAAATTTATGTTAAAAAACTAGAAGTTAGTAAGTTATTCTTCAGAGATGCAAAATGATGCTTTAATGCATCATGAGGGCTTAAAGGTGTAATCATTGAAGCGCCGAGAACGACTTTGTAAGCTCTTTTCTTTAGCAGGTTATATCACACTTAGTCGGAATGAAATGAGAGTTCAAACATAAAGATTTGTGAATGTTTGGTCTCAAGTTAAACAAGAAGTAGTACATCTTACCGACCCTGAAGCTGTGGGTCGCGCAGCGAAAGACAACTTTAAGTGGGTGACAATTTAAAGTTCCCGCCAGTCAGTGACTAAAAACACTGTTTTGCTTACTCAATACCCCACTCGGCTTTTGGTTTGCAGATAATATTAGTTGCTTATGTAACTTCTGGCCACATAATTGAACGCCAATTCATTGTAAATATTTGAATATGTAAAGAAATTATAGCATAACCTCACAAATGAGTGTCGTCATTACATATTTGTCTGGATGTAAACATGGTGCCATATAGGCAGACAGACAGACCACCTACCTGCCTTTCTGCCAGCATGCTTGCTTGTCTGTCTGCCTGCCTACGCTACGCGCATGTCTGCGACGCTGGCCCTACATCAAACACCCTATGGTCAACATCTCGTGTTTGCTGGGCGTTGAGGCTGGTCTGTGACGCTGGCCCAACATTGAGCCAACATTGGGTCAGTGTTTACCGGTGTTAAGTTATGTTAAGGGCCAGGTGGTCACTGAAGGCCAAATTAACCAGAGACGAGACATACCGTCATCACTGGAGGCCGAATTGACCAGAGACGAGACATGATCACGCTGATCCACAAATAATAAGGTAATCACGTCACGGGCTAAGATCGTCCCAGCATGCAGGGGCGGTTCCAGAAGGTAAGCCAGGGGGGTTCAGAACCCCCTTTTTAAAAAGGAAATTACATTAACATTGCCCAATATTGCCAAAAATACTGGTATGTGACACTCAAAATGTATCCCTTACAAATTAAATATTTTTGTATAAGCCATGGAAACTAAAGTTTTTTTCAATTTGAAATCATCATAATTATCTTAGTTAGCTCTTTCCGCTTCATTTGAATAACTATGTTATGGGTATACGGCGATTATACATTTGTTGTTTCTTTCAGTGCGGGGATCGAGTTTAGACGTAAGAATCTGACGTCCAAAGACGTCAGATTTTGACGTCTAAATAGTGTTACCGCATTGAAATGGTTTCCAGGGTAGTGCCTCAAACCGTTATTTATTCGATCTGAGAACAAAAAATACCGTTTGGCACAGAAAATAAAATTTTGTTTAGCTGGAGACCATACTAATTCTTATCAGAACCCCTTTTCCAAAATTCTGGATCCGCCCCTGACATTGGAATCTACAATCATACACTGCCCTCAAATAAGAGCCGGGATAACTCACTGATTGCGTAGTTGACTCGGAGCACGGGGGTAACGGGTTTGAATTCCGCTGCTGCCGATATCTTTCCTTCGTGCACGCATATGCAGTGACACAAACTGTTTTAATTCACAGTATAATGATAACCAAAAACAGCGTAAAAACGATTAGCGCCGCATAAAAAAACATATGAAAAAAAAGACTTATAAGCCAAAGGTGACATGTAAGCGATGAGTAAAATATGTGTTGTGATTATCATACCAACGATTTCAATGACATTAAAATGAATTAAATCTTGAAGTTGTGTCTCGCTACCGCGTCCCACAACTTCGAGTTGGTTAAAATTACTCATATTTGTTTAATTTGAGACCAAAAAATTCCAAAATTTGCTATTTAAACACACATGGTTTTCCCATTAACAGTGACTTTCTTTAAAATAATAAAACAGAACAAAACAGAAATAAAAACAATCAATTCAGCAGTCCAGTGGTTAATAACTGTCAAAAACCTGGTCATTAGCTTCACATTGTAATCTGTACGAGTGATGATGACATCTCTCGTTATCTGAGACTTCCATTCATTAGTGAGACCCCTGACATCTGTGATGTACAGGAGCATTATGGGGACAGTCACACTGACAAGGTCAAATATACATTCAGCTTAATGGATGTCATTTATATCAAGACGTGTGCTTCTTTTGACAATTCAATTAAAGATTGTGAGGTAAATGTGTATTATTCAGATGTTATACTATTTTACCTTTAAAAGTATTTAAAGTTATTTCACATAGTAGCGTTTGTTTGTTCTGCTTGCAACATAATACTACGCCAGATTCAGTGAAATTAAAATAGCTAGTTGGATTCCTCAACATATTCGTTATGATAGCCGAACTCCTTTGTTTTCTTGAACAATATCACAGTAAAAACAGTTCAATCAAAATAAATAAGTTATCTGGGTTTGGTCATCCCTTCTTTTTATAGATGGTATGTTTTAAATGTTATGTGAGGCACTTGTATTGAGATCCGTGATACGTCTCGCTTTAAATATAAAAGTAGCTTGCCAGTACACCTCCCCTAATATTTTAGTAGTCGTGTCAAGGGGTGACGGATTATTTATAGTTCTGATATTTCTGGATCGGTTCAGCAGACGACAAGCAGACATTCAAGTAAGCCTATCCTTTTCCTGCTTGTTCAAAACGTAATAGTAATGTTTTCACCTATCAACCTAATACAATGAAGTAGGCCTATGGGGGAGGGGGTTTATATAGCATTTTTTTTAATGAGTAACAATTCAAAGAGGTTTCCTGTGACATCACCGCGTTTCACAGAATTAGAGCACATGGTATGAATTTCGAAAGTGTTCAGTGTTTGAAATGATAATGCAAACTTTCAAACAAACACAATACATTGTACCAATGTTGTTTTAATGTTGGGCCACCGTCTATGACGCTGGCCTTACATTGAATCTACATTGGTCAACGTCTCGTATCTGTGGGTTGGATAAGTCACGTGACGTCTGTCTGTCACGTGATGCCCGTTCTTCGCTGTGATTGGCCTCCGACCCTATCACGTGATACATGAACCAGCCCTTCGCGACTATTGGCCTCTGACCCTGTCACGTGACCCAGCAGACTCACAAGCTGAGAGAAGCTCAATCACCTGTCATGTGGATGGACACTGCTTTTATTGGCTCGTCATATTGTGCCTTTCCAGACTTTGGTCACATTTAGGCGCGGGATGGCAAGGCTTATATTTAAAAAAAATTGTATAATTTGATGACAGCTTGTGTCTCCAAACCTTTCAGCTTTTTTTAAACCAGTACATTTTGTAATAATAAAATATACAAAATTGTTTAATCCATCACACTAACGTAGGCCCTAATTATTCATTTGAAGGTGGATGAATTGCGTTGAATAATAATTAATTAAGGAATTTATAGTAAAGTACAGTAACCCACAGAGCCATATAGTGGTAGTTATATACGAAGCATAGCGGAAGCTATAAAGGAAAAATGAAGTAATGAGAGTGTTCAATTTTGTGAGATTTGCAGAAAAATAAAGAAAAAGAATTGCACACTTTCCTAATAATCTGGAAGCCAAATCCGACTTTTCGTGTGCATGCAGTATATATTTGCATATATCGTTGATTTTTAAAATGTGTCTTTCTCACTGAGTTTACTCCCTGAAGTTACCCATAATGCACCTGCGCGTTATGTAATGATCAAACTCAACGAAACAGAATAAAACATGTTTAAAGTTAAGAAAGGATACAGAATGTGAAAGCTGGCGTGCCACCAGTAGGTGGAACTGAGGCATGCTGGGGATCTGGTCACTTCCGTCATTGTCGCTACCTCGGTTAGCATTCATTAACCGTTTCAGCAGGGGATCGGCTTTAGACGTCAGAATCTGACGTCTATCGTCAGAATCTGACGTCTATAGACGTCAGATTCTTACGTCTAAAGACGATCCCTGCACTGATGGAACCCAGAAAATATATAATAGCCGTGGCCCCAAAACATAGGTCGGAAAGAGCTAACTGAGACATGTATGATTATTTTAAATAGGAAAAAAACTATTTGGTCTCCATAGTTTATACAAATATACCTGGTTTGTGGACATGAATCATGTAACTTTTTTTTTACGCCGTCCGAGAAAATCCTCGCATATATAGTCGCATATTTAGTCGTGCTCTTCTCTATACCTCCAATCCCAGCTTTTCACTGCCAATCAGGCCTAAACCCCAGCCCTGCCCAGTCAACCAACCCCAAACAAGCACCAGACGCTGGGCCAATGCTGGTTTAATGTATGCCCACTGTCTACGACGTTGGACCAACATTAAACCAGCATTGTCCCACAAACCAAACCTCTGTTTTTCATTGAGCCACTCTGAGCTGCCTTCCTCTCTCATAATACAGATAAGGCTGAATTATGACCCAATCCACCGTCCTCCACCATAACAAGCTGGTGACCTCCATGCCAAGGTCATCTGGAGGTCAGGCTTGATGGTGAACGTAAGGCTGGTCTAATTATTGACTGCATAAGGTGCACAAGGTTGAAAAAATACCAAGAACAAACTCAGCGAGCCATATCCAAAAATTAAAATAGAATTATGAAGAGATGTTTTTAATTAGAAATGCTTCAATTGAGTGACAGTGTAGTTTTCAATTTCATTCCACTATCATGGGGGCATTTGTATGTTAATCCTTTCAAGCCTGAATTTACCATTGTCATCTTCATTCACCACAAGCCGCGAATTGCTGTCGCAATTCTCGACTTGTAGTGGATAAAGATGTCTTGAATTGGGTGGCAAATGATCAAAATATTTTGTTATTATTTAAAAAATTGCATTAAAATTTCTGCTAAAAAACTGGAAGTTAGTAAGTCATTCTTCAGAGATGCAAAATGATTCTTTAATGCATCATGAGGGCTTAAAGGGTTAATCATTGAAGCGCTGAGAACGACTTTGTAAGCTGTTTCTTTTGCAGGTTATATCACCCTTAGTCAGAATGAAATGATAGTTTAAACATAACGATTTGCGAATGTTTGGTCTCAAGTTAAACAAGAAGTAGTACATCTTACCGACCCTGAAGCTGTGGGTCGCGCAGCGAAAGACAACTTTAAGTGGGTGACAATTTAAAGTTCCCGCCAGTCAGTGACTAAAAACACTGTTTTGCTTACTCAATACCCCACTCAGCTTTTGGTTTGTAGATAATATTAGTCTTTTATGATTCTTCTGGCCACATAATTGGCCAATTCATTGTAAATATTTGAATATGTAAAGAAATTATAACATGACCTCATAAATGAGTGTCGTCATTACATATTTGTCTGGATGTATACATGGTGCCATTCAGGCAGACAGGCAGACGACCTCTGCCAGCATGCTTGCTTGTCTGTCTGCCTGCCTACGCGCATGTCTGGGACGCTGGCCCTACATCAAACACCCTATGGTCAACATCTCGTGTTTGCTGGGCGTTGAGGCTGGTCTGTAACGCTGGCCCACCATTGAGCCAACATTGGGTCAGTGTTTACCGGTGTTGAGTTATGTTAAGAGCCAGGTGGTCACTGGAGGCCAAATTACCCAGAGACGAGAAATACCGTCATCACTGGAAGCCGAATTGACCAGAGACGAGACATAATCACGCTGATCCACAAGTAATAAGGTAATCACATCACGGGCTGAGATCGTCCCAACAAGGGCGGTTCCAGAGGGTAAGCCAGGGGGGTTCTGAACCCCCTGTTCAACAACTAATTTGCCTGAATTTTGCCAAAAATTGCCAAAATATTGGTATTAAATGTTGGTATTTGACATTCAAATTTCAACCCTTACAAATGAAATATTTTTGTACAAACCACGGGTTTTTTTTTCAGTTTGAAATCATCATAAATGTCTTAGTTTACTTTTTTGGCTTTATTTGAATACCTATGTTATGGGTCTACAGCCAAATTAAATATTTAATGTCAATTAACCCTTGCCACGCTGAATTATTTTTGCATGGACCATGGAGACCAAATAGGTTTTTTCAACTTTAAATAATCCTAAATGTCTTACCAAGCTCTTTCCACTTCATTTGAATACCTATGTTATGGGTATACGGCGATTATACATTTTGTAATTCTTTTAGTGCGGGGATCGGGATTAGACGTCAGAATCTGACGTCCAAAGACGTCAGATTCTGACGTCTAAATACGGTTACCGCATTGAAAGGGTTTCTAGGGTAGTGCCTCAAACCGCTATTTATTAGATCTGAAATTAATATTTTGTTTAGCTGGAGACCATACTAATTCTTATCAGAACCCCTTATCCAAAATTCTGGATCCGCCCCTGACATTAGAATCTACAATCATACACTGCCCTCAAATAAGAGCCAGGATAACTCACTGATTGGGTGGTTGACTCGGAGCACGGGGGTAACGGGTTTGAATCCCGCTGCTGCCGATATCTTTCCTTCGTGCACGCATATGCAGTGACAAAACTGTTTTAATTCATGGTATAAGGATAACCGAAAACAGCGTAAAATCGATTAGCGCCGCATAAAAAAACATATATATAAAAATGACCTATAAGCCAAAGGTGACATGTAAGCAATGAGCAAAATATGTGTTGTGATTATCATATCAACGGTTTTAATGACATTAAAATGAATTAAATCTTGAAGTTGTGTCTCGCTACCGCAACACACAACTTCGAGTTGGTTAAAATTACTCATATTTGTTTAATTTGAGACCAAAAAGCACCAAAAAATGTCATTTAAACACACATGGTTTTCCCAATAACAGTGATTTTCTGTAAAATAATAAAACAGAACAAAACAGAAATAAAAACAAGCAGTTCAGCAGCCCGATGGTTAATAATTGTCAGAACCCTGGAAATTACATTTGGTGATAAATGTACGTCATCAGCTTCACATTGTAATCTGAACGAGTGATGATGACATCTCTCGTTATCTGAGACGTCCATTCATTAGTGAGACCCCTGACATCCGGGATGTACAGGAGCATTATGGGAGCACTCACACTGACAAGGTCAAATATACATTCAGCTTAATAGATGTCATTTATATAAAGACGTGTGCTTCTTTTGACAATTCAATTGAATATTGTGAGGTGAAGGTGTATTATTCAGATGTTATACTATTTCACCTTTAACATTATTTAAAATTATTTCACATAGTAGCGTTTGTTTTTTCTGCTTGCAAATTAGAACAACATAATACTACGCCAGATTCAATGAAATTAAAATAGCTAGTTGGATTCCTCAACATATTCTTTACGGTAGCCGAACACTTTTGTTTTTTTGAACAATATCACATAGAAAAACAGTTCAATCAAAATAAATACGTTATCTGGGTCTGGTCATCCCTTGTTTTTATAGATGGTATGTTTTTAATGTTATGTGAGGGCACTTGTATTGAGGTCCGTGATACGTCTCGCTTTAAATATAAAGGTAGCTTGCCAGTACACCTCCCCTAATATTTTAGTAGTCGTGTCAAGGTCCTGTCTTAGAGGTTTGAAAGAAACAAAAAAGTTTCTTCCCCATCCACATGTGAAACTCAGTATTGTGGGGACCTCCGTGACCGAAGGTATCGTGCTCGGCCTCAGACCGTCAGGGCTCGAATTTCGAATCATGTGTCTAGAGGACAGTGTCATCTCAATCATCTCACCACCCTCAGGAGGTTCTCCTGGCCCAGTTTAGCCTCTGTGTGCACAAAGGTGGCCTAAAGCCCGATTCATTTCATTTTCATTTTTGTTCAAAACGAATAGAGCTTTTAGTAACCGATTCATGGTACCTTTATATGTAGATAAGAATAGTTAGAATTCATATTTTTCACAATTACGTGTTATATTGCTTTAACCCTCTCATCGCGGAAAACAAAAAAATTCCAGAATTTTTTTAAATCCGAGCTTAATCCACTTCCGAGTTTTTCTCTGATTTTTGGATTTTTTTTACTTGACAAAACCCCTAAGCTTTTGTCACTATAGAAAACCCTTGAAGTGATTCGAGGAGCGTATATAGACCTTGGGCCCACCTGTACCCCCCCCCTCCCCCCTGGGTACTTCTGTAGACCATATTTTTCTTTATATAAATAGTCGCGACTTCGGGCTTGCTTCTGTCGCAATATTCACATATCCCCATCCACATATAAATCAAATGTTTATTCTTTCTGTTATTGGTCGAGTTGATTCCATTACTCGAGTCAGTGGTGTGCAATAATACTCCCTCCTTTCAGAATTATCAGCTTCACGGCTCAATGAATTCACAGTCTCTCACAGAAATCATATGAATGACTGACAGCAATTATGATAGGGCATCTGAGATTCAATGACAAAACCTCATAACTGACAGCAACGATAGAGCTTCTTAGATACTAAGAAAAACCTCTTAATTACGCCCATTGAGTTGTGTGTCTGATGAAGACCCAAATCAATGTTTAAAGAATGTCACTATTATTTTGGTTTGAAAAAAAACCTGTATTAACTCTCTACCTGCCAAGTTATCTTACTTAATTTTTCACTCACCTGAAGTTGTGTCTCGCTATCGCGAGCCACACCTACAGGTGAGTGAAAATCACTCATATTTGTTTAATTTGAGACCAACATTTGCAAATCTTCATGTTTAAACACACTTTTTCATTTAATCTATTTTCGTCAATAAGAATGCTTGATCAGCTAATATAACGGATTAAAACGATTGTAATCCTTAAATGGTTGTTTTGTGTGTTTGTTTTGCATATACTGAGCACAACTTCCTAGTTTGGAACACTAACGGCTCAGGGTTCTATCGCACCACATTGTGGATTTTCTGGGGTCCCGCTGGATGGAAATTGCGCCTACGCCCATTGAGATTCTTTGACGTCCAACTCCAGTTCAGTCAGACGAGCCATCTGATTAACGTGGCTCTCTGAGCCCCACGACACGACATCGCTGCACGCAACATGTCCCAGTGTATACGGCACCTGGCAGTCCCAGGCGGTCACCCATCCAGTTATGAACCGGGCGTATTCCGGTTAAAATACGACAAACAGTAGCAACTGTCTCCTTTTCAAACAAGCAGTTACAGATGTCTGCATTTGCATGGTTGGCAAAGGCAGACAACTGATTATTTTTTAAGCAAACTGTAGACGTCAGAATTTGACGTCTAAAGTCGATCCCCGCACTGTAAGGGTTAAATGACTTAGCTGTTTCCGCTTCATTTGAATAATGAATACCTATGTAAAGGGTCTACAAACATTATACATTTTTAACTTTTCATCTCGACTTTTGCTGTCAGTTTCTGACGTAAAAGGCGTTCCCAACACTGAAAGGGTAAATGGTGATGGTATGGTACAAATCTTTATTATATTATATTTTTTTTTATTTAGCTTTTGACCAATACATATATATATTTGAAAAAAACGGATACAAAAAAATATATACACATTATATCAATAAAATATTATATACAACATCGGTCGTGCTGCGCTAGAACAGGCTTATAGAAGCCTCTGCAAGCTAGGCAGCAACTATAATTATATTCATCTATGTACAAAAAGTATAAGCATAAAAGTACAAAAAAATAATAGACATACTAATATGAGTTTCCCGCGCCAAAACCAGAGATAAAATAACTACATATTACTATAAATAGTAGCAAAAAACACACTATGGAAAGGTAGAAACCTATAAAATAAATACAAGTAGAATATTTTTATAATCAAAATAAGCAAGTTATAATAATTGTCATGCTTTTAACATATACATACCTATTATATCTAATGATAATTGAATCATGATGATAGTATGTTTGAAAAAAATTTGTTTTATGTAGGCCTATAAACTATTTGCACGAGTTTGCACGTAAGCGGAAGTCCCAACTAAATAGTTTAGTTTTGGTCACTGTGTGGCGTGTTGTCATTGACAAGGGTGTATTTCATCAGGATTGAGCCATGCTGTGTTCATGCTCAGATGCCGGGCCAATGCTGTATCAGGATTGGGCCAACGTCTCAGATGCCGGGCCAATGCTGTATCAGGATTGGGCCAACGTCTCAGATGGCGGCCAATGCTGTATCAGGATTGGGCCAACGTCTCAGATGCCGGGCCAATGCTGTATCAGGATTGGGCCAACGTCTCAGATGGCGGCCAATGCTGTATCAGGATGGGGCCAACGTCTCAGATGCCGGGCCAATATTGTATCAGCATTGGGCCAACGTCTCAGATGCCGGGCTACTGTTGTATCAGCATTGGGCCAACGTCTCAGATGCCGGGCTACTGTTGTATCAGCATTGGGCCAACGTCTCAGATGCCGGGCTAATGTTGTATCAGCATTGGCCCAAAGTCTCACATGCCCGGCTAATGTTGTATCAAGATTGGCCAACGTCTCAGATGCAGGGCCAATGTTGTATCAGCACTGGGTCAACGTCTCAGATACCGGGCTAATGTTGTATGAGGATTGGGCCAACGTCTCAGATGCCTTGCCAATGTTGTATCAGCATTGGGCCAACGTCTCAGATGCCGGGCTAATGTTGTATCAGTATTGGGCCAACTTCTCAGATGCCGGGCCAATGTTGAGTGGACAATGACCAAAACCCATAAATATTGACATTTCATTACGAAACATCATTTGCATCCTAACAAAAACGTACGTATTGTTTTGTAAATAATCATAGACAATTAAAAAGCAAGACGTCATTCTCCAGTGGCTGGTGGAGATATAAATATTCATTTCATAAAACATACAGTTGTCCCTTTCAAGCTTGAATTTACAATAAAATCCTCATCCACCATCCAATCCACTAGTAATGGATAAACATGACTTGAATTTTGTGACAAATTATATAAAATTGTTATACATTGTAGTTTCATGATCATTTCAACCCTCATCCTGCTGATCACAACTATTGTCGCTTTTAATCTGTTTATTAGTCGATCAAATCAACCTCTTTAGTTTGTGGATCGCGGTAGCGAGACACAACTTCAAGTGGGTGAAAATTAAAATAAATTAACTTAGTAGGAAAGGGTTAATATACCTGGGGAGATGGGCAATGATGCTTTGAGGGTTTAAAGTGTTAAATAATGTACATGAGATAATCTACACTGCAGTTAATTATAAATCTGATAACACTAATTTTCTTTGTTCCATGCAAACCTGCGATAGTCAATGTTGACAGAATATGATAAATGCCTTTTTGTTTGGAGATAATTATGATCATCTAATTACACGTTCTACTTTTTTAGATCTGCAGTCGCACTGCTATTTGATAGCGTGAAATAGTAATTACTTTAAATATCTTTTTAGCCGCGTGGGATAATGAATACACACATGGTGTTGTCACTACCGTTTTTGACTCACGAATCCTTTTTCTCTGGTGTAAGCAATGAGTAAGATGTTTTGTCATAATTCACAGTTGACGTTTACTGTAAAGCAAGGGATCTAAACAGCGTGATGCGTGATGCGTGATACGTAATACGTAATGCGTGATACGTAATGCGTGATGCGTAATGCATGATGCGTGATACCTCATGCGTGATGTACTGATGTCCCTTCTCTGAGGTGTAAGGAATGAGAAAGGTGTTTTATCATAATTCACAGTTGACGTTTACTGTAAAGCTAAGGATCTAAACAGGCGTGATCCATGATGCGTGATACGTAATGCGTGATGCATGATACGTAATGCGTGATACGTGATACGTAATGCGTGATACGTGATGCGTAATGCGTGATGTGTACTTATGGCTATGTACGTTAATTCTTTCAGGGCGGGGACCGACTTTAGAAAACAGAACAATTCAGGTTACCTTTATATTATTATAAAGCTAAAACACTTCGAATCCATATTTTTTAACTAATACATGTTATATAGTTTCAACCCTTTCAGCGCGGGGATCGACTGCAGACGTCATAATCTGACGTTTAAAGTCGATCCCCGCACTGAAAGTGTAAAATATTCATAATGGCGGTAGACCCATAACATAGGTATTCACATAAACCAGAAAGAGCTAACTAATGCTCTCCATATGGTAGATATAAAATGAATGGCATAGAGGTAAAGTCATCCAAGTCCGCATTTTATCATTTTTTTATAGAAGGTTTCAAATTTAAAATTAATTTAAAAATATATATATATATCGTTTTTAATTAAACTTTGTTACGTCAATAATTAGAAGCATGTGGGACGTTTTGCATTGTTTTTTAATATTCATTCCAACTGGCAGCTATATAGTTATCAATGTCGTAAAACCCGATTCTGGCAATTTTACTTTCATTTTAGTTTATAAATATTTTTTTGAAATTTAGAAATATCAATTTATTTTCAAATATCACAAACTAGTATAAAAACTAGTCTAGTGTCTCATCATCTTGCTCCAGTAAAAATTTGGTAATGATTGGCATAGCACAAAGTGATCCACATAAGGGGTGTTTTATCACATTTCAACAGCCATTTTCCGTCTATCTCTGAGATAAACTGATCCAAGTCAAAATGTCCCTATATAAACTGATGAACTTGGATCACTTTACCATTTACGTGAACTATCAATTTTTAAAGTGAGAAAAAATATGTTGATTAATAAGTCTTGAAGTTTTTAACGACTGGCTCAGATTTTTTAGTATATTATTTTCTATATACTGAGCTTTCCCAAAATGGCATAAACAGAAAAACGCGAATTTTGTATTTGGATCATATCACCTGTGAGCCATTCAAATATTTCCGCGCTTTAGGGTTAAAATATGGCAGGTGAAGCATGACAGTAAATGATAGTATTCCACCGGTTAGTGATTGAATATACCTACATATATTTATTCAGGCAGTTTCTGATCATATGATGAGACTTAATTAATTGTTTTACTCAATCAAATCTTACAATTTCGCCACAAGTAACCCATTGAACCGATCATCTGAGATCAGATAAATCAATCCGATTTCAAACACCAGATTTGTCTGGCCCGACGGATACCAGGCTGATACAGAATATACATTCATTTCAAATTAAACCCTTCATCTTCTATTAACTTTTAAAGTACTAAGTTCAATAATTTTAATTTTCACCCACTCTCGCGACCCACAACTTCAATTGCGTGAAAATTACTCATATATGTTTAATCTTAGCGCAAACATTTGCGAATCTTGATGTTTAAGTCTACATTTCATTCCCAATAATATGAATGTAATTGATTGATAAAACAGATTAACCCTTACAGTGCGGGGATCGACTTTAGTCGACAGAATCTGACGTCTGTAGACGTCAGATTCTGACGTCTAAAGTCGATCCCCGCACTGTAAGAGAAGAAATATTTCTAATGGGCGTAGACCCATAACATAGGTATTCAAATGAATCGGAAACAGCTGACTAAGACATTTATGATGATTTAAAAATAAGAAAACCCTTTGTTTGCGATGTTTTTTACAAATTTATTCAGCGTTTTAAGGGTTGATTTTGGCCCCAGCATTTGCATATCTTGATGTTTAACAATACATTTCATTTCCATTAATATAGATTTAATTAGGTGATAAAACGGATTCAAAACGACTGTATTCATGCTTAGCTGGGAACCTTTTACATGCTACTGACGGATATGTGCGCACAGAATATTTAAAAAAATAGAATTAAATCATCTGAGTTGATATTTAGATAACATTTGAGAAACACTAGTCAGAAATCATAGAGATAGAGAGAGTATTGTTTATAGTTTAAAACATGCCTGTTGTTTTATATGTGATAAATGTAGATACATATACATAGGTAACTTGAACATTGGGAGGTGGTCGACATCAGGGAGTTCAAGCTACTTAATGTTAGATTGGAGAAAGTTGTATTATTTATCTTATTTTAACATTTCTAGTCGATGCGCCGTACTATCCAAGCAAACACAAAATGTTGACCAGATACTGGTTTAATGCTGGGCCAGCGTCGAAGACGATGTCCCAACATTAAACCAACATTATATCAACGTATCAATACGATTATTAGCTATATAATGAGAATGAGACAATGCAGACAAATTGAATCCATACAAAGTAGACTTCCACGCAGCTCATTCGTAAATATTCAATATTGTGTGGAGCCTCCGTCACACAGAAGTAGCAAACTCGGCCGCAGACCACCAATGTTCCAATTTCGAATCATGTATCTGAAAGGCAGTGTCATCTTATTCGTCTCACCATCCTCAGGAGGTTCTCCTGACCCAATTTGGCCTATATGTGCACAAAGGTGGCCTGAAACCCTATTCATTTCATTCTACTGATCTTGGATATTTGATTTGCAGCAAACATGGATGAAAATAAACCTAATAATTATGGTAAAGGTTTTTGATAAATGTTCACATTTAAAAAATGTAGTTCTTTTAATTTCACGGTTATACAAAAAATATCACGAATTATCACAGTTATTATACCTTTTCAAGCCTGAATTTACCATTGTCATCTTAATCCACTACAAGCCACGAATTGCTGTCGCAATTCTCGACTTGTAGTGGATGAAGGTGACTTGAAATGGTTGGTAAATGAAAAAAAATACTGTTATTATTTAAATAGTTGCACAAAAATTTCGTTCGAAAACCCTTATTTGTAGGAAATCAAGTCATTCTTCAGGGATACAAATAATGCTTGGATGCATCGTGAGGGTTTAAAGGGTTAATATAATACGAACATTGGCCACATAAGGACAATGACACGCTACTGAAAACAATACACCCAAATAAACTACACCTGGCCATTAGTTGTTCTCATGTTACCCTTCTGCTTGGTCACGTGATACATGGGTCAAATGTCAGCAGCTGACCAGAATTGACATCACGTGCCATGAGGACGTCACACGAATATTATGTACCTGTCCAGAACACAGGATACACTTACCCAATGTTGACTAAATGCTGGGACAGCGTCGTAGATGGCACCCTAACATTGAACCGTTTTTACAGTCCGTCTGACGGTGGAGGCTTGCGCAAAAAGAAAGTAAGCTTATCGGGTATTGCTGAGTCAATCCTGAAGCGATTGTTACGAAATTTTGCAATCATTCGTATCTAGTCATTTGGCAGCAGCCCAGAAATTCCATAAAATAAACCAGATGAAGTTAATGTATACTACATGTCAAGCGGTCTAATTTTTGAGCTACACAATTGTTTTTAATTACATTTTCATGTTTGAAACACACATGAAAATCCCTTGAGAATTCACTGAATAATCAACGAAAACCTAAAGTTCTGTGTTTTACCATTCCATTCTATTCGCGTTTTTGTCGTATTGTTACTAAAAAATTCCTAGAGTACTTTTTCAACTTCCTTTTTTGTCTTTGTATAAGGCTAGGTAGAATGATTATAGCTATGAGGCATGGTCAATATATTGCCAAATTTTACAAATGTGTAAATTTAAAATGACTTGGGGTTGTGGATCGCGGTGGCGAGGCACAACCTCAAGTGGTTGAAAATTGAAATAAATCAACTCACCAGGATACGGGCTTATTTACAAGTAAGCTGATACTACATGTTGGCTTTGCCTACGTGCATAGCTTTAAATAGAAAAGTAGAAACTTCTTTCTCTATCCACGATGTATCTTTTCCGCTTGATCTGATGTCAGCAATTCAAGATGAAAGGTTTTTGACGACAGGATAAATCAATACAAATCTCTCAAAAGGAAAGGTGACGTGATGTGACGTAAAGCAAGGCAGCTAATTCAGACACGTCTGTGTAGAGAAGTATGCTATATATAGTTCATTCAACGTGCGTTCTGAATATGTCATTTAGGGTGACAAATGGGATTTGCGTGCAATTCCAGTAATAAATGTGTTTTAGCTGTTAATTAGCACGCGTGTTGTTGAATTGTTTGTTTCTATTTTTCATTCATTTAAAGCTCGAATTGCTAACACAATTTCCAGCTACAAATGACGAGAATATGTTTTTTTTTAAATCACAAACCATTTTAGAATTAAAATAATGTGTAGGCCTAGAAAATGTTGGTGTGGCTGCTATGTCATACTTCTGTTTCTGCTGTCATCTAGTAATAGAGCATCATCTTCCACCATGGAATTTCGGCAGCTGGCTTTATGTAATATTGTGTTGATGCTTTGTGTAATGGTGTGTTGACTGTGTAATGGTAAATGTGTTTCTGTTGCATCTTCACGTTGAACAATATATGACTAGCTTATTATAAAATCAACAAAGAATCAACGTGTTTTTCTTGTAGCCAAGTAAGCAAGATACACAGATCCAACGTTGATTTGTTGCTGGTCCACCGTCTACGACGTTGACCCAGCATTAAACCGACAATTAATCAACGTCTCGTGTTTGCTGGGTGGCTTAGTGGCTGATTCTGCTTCCGTAGAGGTTGCAGTTGCTGCTGTGATATTGCTGCGGTTGTTGTTGATGTTGCTGCTGCTGTTTCTGTTGTTGTTGCTGTTGCTGCTGCTTCAGCTGTTGTTGTTGTTGGTGGTGATGCTATTGCTGCAGTTGTTTCTGTTTCTGTTGTCTACCGCTCCTGTAGTTGGTGCTGCTACTGTTGTTGTGTATATCTGTTGTTGCTGCTGATACTGTTGTTGTTGTTGTTGCTTCTTTTGTTGTTGTTGGTGTTGTTGCTGCTGCTGCTGCTGCTGTTGTTGTTTCTGTTGTTGTCTACCGCTGCTGTAGTTGGTGCTGCTACTGTTGATGTTATTATCTGTTGTTGCTGCTGATACTGCTGTTGTTGTGCTGCTTCTTCTGTTGTTGTTGCTGTTGTTATTGTTGCTGCTGCTGCTGCTGCTGCTGCTGCTGCTGCTGCTGCTGATGCTGCTGCTGCTGCTGCTGATGATGATGATGATGATGATGATGATGATGATGATGATGATGATGATGATGATGATGATGATGATGATGATGATGATGATGATGATGATGATGATGATGATGATGATGATGATGATGATGATGATGATGATGATGATGATGCTTCTGTTTCTGTTGCTATTTACCGCTGCGGTAGTTGGTGATGCTACTGTTGATGTTATTATCTGTTGTTGCTGCTGCTGCTTATGTTGTTGTTGTTGTTGTTGCTGCTGCTACTGCTGCTGCTGCTTATGTTGTTGTTGTTGTTGCTGCTGCTCCTGCTGTTGTTGTTTCTGTTGCTGCTTACCGCGCCTGTAGTTGGTGCTGCTACTGTTTTTGTTGCTGATGCTGCTGCTGCTGCCGCTGCTGTTGTTGTTTCTGTTGCTATTTATCGCTGCTGTAGTTGGTGCTGCTACTGCTGATGTTATTAACTGTTGCTGTTGCTGTTCATGCTGTTACTGCCATTGATGCGGTTGTTGTTGTTGCTGTTGCTGCTGTTTCTGTTGTTGTTGCTGTTGCTGCTGCTGCTGCCGCTGCTGCTGCTGCTGCGGTTGCTGTTGTTGTGCCTGTTGCTGTTGTTGCTGTTGCTGCCGCTGCTGCTGCTACTGATGCTGCTATTATTATGAGAAGCTGCCCCTTCATCAGCCGATATTGGATCAGCCTCTGCTGCTTTCCTAATTATAAACCCTTACCACGCTGAAATATTTTTGAATTAACCCTTTAACGCATATATTCGCATATATTCAGTTTTTATTAGCACATTAAGTACCACATTTTAAACATGTAAAAGATAAAATATGACATCAATCAGCAAGATTTGAAAAGAGTTTACCCCCATTTTGTCAAATCTGAATAACTTTCACCCAAGTGGGTGAAAATTCAGATTGAATAATTTTTCGGTCAAAGGGTTACCCATGGAAACCAGAGGGTTATTTTCAATTTTAAATCATCATAAATGACTTATTCAGCTCTTTCCGGTTCATTTGAATACTTATGTTATGGGTCTACGGCCATTATAAATATTGTAATTCTTTCAGTGCGGGGATCGTCTTTATACCTCAGAATCTGACGTCTAAAGACGTCAGATTTGGCGTATTAAGACGGTCCCCGCTGTGAAAGGATTAATATCAAGGTCAAGTGGAGAGATCGGACCTGGTCATCTCGGCCTGGCCTTGTAATGGTACTGGTCATCTCGGCCTGGCCTTGTAATGGTCCGGTCAAATCGTCTGGCTGAGTGCTCATTAGTGAATAATGTACACGTGATCAACGATCTCCTCCCTATAATCCTTACAGGATACAACTGTTAAATATTTTCTTGATTTTAGCAGACATTATCATTACCCGAATTACTGAAGGCTCTCTGTTTTTTTCCCATAATGCTGAAATATTTTGGATGGATATCAATGTTTTTTCTTCATTTTAAATCATCATACATGTCTTAGTTAGCTCTGTCCGCTTTATTTGAATACCATCCTATGAGTCTGCAGCCATTAACATACTTTTATGAGTCTACGACCATTATAAATAATTTTACTCTTTCTGTGCGGGGGATTAACTTTAGACGTCAGGATTTGATGTCTGTAGACGTCAGAACTACACACGTCAGATTCTGTCGTCTAAAGGCAATCCCCCGCACGGAAAGGGTGAAATCCAGTTTCAAGTCAATTTCTCTGAGCTTGCCGAGGAGAACATTTGTAGTTGATTCTCCTGTTTGGAGCCTGTGACCTTTTTATTTCAAAATACTTGTCAAGTGGTAAGTATAGCAAAGGTATGTATACATGAGTCAACCACGAGTCAAGCACGAGTGAATCACGAGTCAATTGTGATTGACTCATAATACGACGGTACCGGGTTCAAATCCCGCTGTGGTCGCTATCTTTCGTCGATACAGACATATGCAATGACCCAAAATGTTCAAGTTTATGGGATCATCAATGTATAAATAAATATAATATCAGAAAGAGATGACATTTATTTTATTATATTTAACCCTTGCAGCGCGGGGACAGATTCTGAAGTCGATCACCGCACTGAAAGAATTAAACATTTATAATGGTCGTAGACCCATAACATAGGTATTCAAATGAAGCGGAAAGAGCTAACTAAGACATTTACGATTATGTCAAAAAATACCTTTATACAAACATATTTCAGCGTTGGGGTTAGATAGATAGCTACTGTACTGTAATCGTATATCTCACTGATCCATATTATCCTGTTAGATCTAAGAGAGCTCCAAGTCCTGATAAAGGGATTGGTCTGATCCCGAAATGTACACGCGGCATCAGCCGGAGGATTAACATGTTGAGCACTAAGCACCAATATAATCGTTTTAATCCATTAGAACACTGATGTCGACTACAATAGACATACTTTTTTAAAAAACACATGTATAACCAGCGGTTAAAATTAAAAAAGCCTTTGATCTTGAAACACTGATATATGTAGGAAATAAATTTCACAAATCACACAAAGTTTCAGTCACTTGAGACACACCTTCAAGAGACTGAAAATTTATTTTGAATAGTTCAGTGCACCAGTGAACAATATGTTCTATTAGCCGATTAAATATATGTTATTGGGAACGAAATGAGTTTTTAAACATTAAGATTTGCAAGTATCTGGTCTCAAATTTGACAACTGTCATAATTTTTCTCCCAGTTGCGGTAGCGAGACACGACTTCAAGTGGTTGACAATTTAATCCTATAACTTAGTGGTTTAAGTGCTGTTAATATTTCACCCACTTCAAGTTGTGGATCGCGGTAGCGAGACACAACTTCAAGTGGGTGGAGATTAAAATTCTATAACTCAGCGGTTTAAGATTTAATATGAACCAGACGCTTCACAGCAAACACGACACGTTGAATCAATGCTGGTTTAACGTTGGTCTAACGTCGCAGACGGTGCACCAACGTTAAACCAGCATTTGATTCAACGTCTGCTCAGTTCCTGGTGTCAGTTTAATGTTGGATCAACGTTTGCGATGCTGGCCCAGCATTAAATCATCATTGAATCATATCGAGGTCAATCATGTACTTCTGACAAAACACAAACGGATTATTTTTACTACAATTATGATAAATCACTCATGAAATTATACGAACCCAATGTATTTTTTCCTCCACTTTCTGACATCAGGGTTATTAGGTCCTACTGGTGTAAGTTAAACCCGCTTTAAAACGATAAAACTGCACATTCTTCTACCTTTTAATATTGTTCTCAATGAGTTGCACACTTATTTATATGAGAGATTTCTCTGTTACTTTGTGTTTTTATCATCATAATCTGTGTTGTATAATATAATTATCGTCCACAAGTAAAGAGTGCGCATGCCCTATCAAGGTTATTATGAATGGCGGCCGTGACTGCCAACAGGTAGGCACACCTTTTATCTGGGTGTTATACAAGCATCTTGTGCAATAACCCATTAGCCATTGACAAATGTTTCGTCAGAAACTGATACGCATGTTTTTCAATGCCACAATAAAACGACAAAGCCATACGGACTACATGTAGGCCTATATATCGGTGCATTCCGTTTTTTGCACATTTAATCATTTTCAAAATCCTTTACTTACATACGTTTTTGACTACCGCAATAATTCCCATAATACGTCCAAAATCCCTAGTTTTATGAAATATACTAATCTAATAAGTTGTATCAATTTGTTGTTCCTGATTGTAACGATTAAAGCACTAATCAAGAGTGTGTTTGTTTTTATTTTGTTTAATTAGCAGGTCAAATCAGACTTATCGAGCAAGAAATGAGGGTTTAAACATCAAAATTTGCTGTTTTTTGGTGCAAAATTAAACAAATAATTTCGACTCATTTGGTGAAAATGTAAATAAGATAAATAACGGGTAAGTGGTTAAAAAAAGTATGTTCAGTCACATAGAGTTCAGAATTACGACAATATTTAATTTTTATTCCGGTGGGATTTTAACTTTTTTTGAAGCATGAGTTCCAGATCTAACTGTTTGAATGTTATAGATGGTAATGGGATAAATTTTGAAACTAATAGCTTCATTGAAAAGTGTTCGTTTTGTGTTCGCTTATTAACCATTAACACGCTGAAATATATTTGTGGGGATAGACCATGGAGACTAAAGGGTCATTTTTGAATCATCATAAACGTCTTGGCTAGCTCTTTCCATTTCATTTGAATACCTATGTTCTGGGTCTACGGCCATTATAAATAGTTTAATTCTTTCAGTGCGGGGACCATCTTTATACGTGTCCACAGACGTCAGATTCTGACGTATAAATATGGTCCCCGCGCGGAAAGGGTTAACGGACTCACATATATAGGAGTCTGTATGACTTTGTCGCTATCTAAAGGAGAATACGTTTCAGTTTCTGTTGGATGCAATGAATATGGTGTCAGGGGCTAATGGATTTAATGTGTAGGATGTCTGTATCCAATGTGACAACAGGAGCCAATGGCACACCCAGAGCCGGAAGTGAGGTATGGCGGGGATCTGAAAACTTCCACAATTGCCGGTAAGGACACAACAAAAGCTTTTCGATGGAGCTAGACACTTTTTTAGATTATTATTAGAAGGTCGTTAAAAACTCCCCTGTTTCGGCAAGAGTTTGGTGACCTCATACAATAATTTACTTTTTTTTCTCTCCCTCTCTCTCTTTCGAACTTTCAGCACTCTGAACAGCCTCCAGCTAGATATATGCGCTAATTAGGATTTCATTGCTTCATTGCTTCATTGCTTCATTGCTTCATTTATTCATTCATTCATTCATTCATTCATTCATTCATTCATTCATTCATTCATTCATTCATTCATTCATTCATTATATTTCATCCCACCAGGAAACAAAAAACACATTGCCCAAATGCTGTTCACATCAGATCAGACAGTGGGCTGGCATCAACACAATATTGGTCATTTTACTTGACTGCTTTTCCATTCATGATTTATTATGTTTCAAGTCCTTCAATAGACTTCAATGGACAGAAAAAAATTATACTTCATTGACAGCGCACGGAATCAGAATTTGGGACGTCATAAGGAATTACACGATTCAAACCAGTAACTTTATATTAAAGTTATTTTAATGGTAGGGACCTGGTATGGTAGGTCATGCAAACTTTATGGCACTAATAGAGTGATTATCAAATGCAGTCAGCACACAGTGACCTGTGCAGCTGAGTATTAGCCCCCAGGAAACACGAGCCGTTGAGCCAATATTGGTTTAATGTTGAGCCAACGTCGTGGACGGTGGACCAACATTGAACCAATATTTGACCAATATCCCGTGTTTGATTAGTGACAAGGAGTGTGCACCTAAATATTAGCCCAGCTCCTTCCCAGGAGTAACATTAATGTGATGCCTACTAGACAGGGATATATCTTAACCAATCTAATAAACATGTCTGTCAAGCTTTTCTCAACGGTTCCTATTGTGTTTTTCTCCCGTAGATTCAAAATCTGCCAGATACCATTCGAGATTTTGCATATTTAATTAGCTAATTTGCATATTTTCAAAATGGCCGCCAAAAAAAAGTAATCGGCTATGAATACAAACACCGCAATCATAGAAATGTGTTTTTTTTGGCCCTAAGTTCGGGTTTTGAGATCCCATAATGCCATTTTGGCGACAATGGTATTTCTGGGGTCATTGGAAGGTCATAGGTCACGTGACCACTGAAATACAATATCCCACCTTTACGTTTTAGCAAAAAGTGCACAAATGGACTTTTTGGGGATAAAATGATGATCAGAATGCCTGATATTATATATTTAATTTCAGAGGGTTACATCTCATACACAAGACTATATTTATTAATACAAGATGGCCGCCATAATTTAAAATGGCCGCCAGCCGAACTTAAAATCAAGATATCATATTTAAGCTATCTTAGTGTCTAGATTGGGGTGTTGTGGATCAAGGCATACAATGTCAGACATCATTATACTTTCAAATGATTTTTGATGTCTTTTTGATCTTTATAGTTTGATATTTTGGCAAAATTGTGTTATATCATAGTTATATTTGAATAACTTCCTCCCGGAATGAGGTTATCATCCGCACACTGTTCCGAATTCACATGCTAACATGATTTAAAGAAAAACCATAAACATCACATGTATATGACAGCGATAAAAGAGATAAATAGACATATCATTTACATTATAATACGGCACTGTTATTTTGTAGCGTATGTAGAACTACTACCCAGAACTACTGACACGGCGTGTTGTAAAAGTTTGGGCACCTGAAATGATATTTACATATATTTAGGATCACAACCTCGGTGCACAACCTTGCAAATCGACTAAATAAATTGGAAATTGGCAGGAAGCCAATAATGGCGGCCATTACCGAAAAACTTGAATTTGCATATCTCGGTCAATATTTAAGATAATTTGCTTTTAAAGTTGTCTAGACCAGTATTCTCAGGGTCAAGGATCAATATAAAACCAGTCTTGAAGTGATGTTATGTCTTGTAAATATGTATACCAGTAGGCCTATATACACACAACTCTGCTTTTATGTTTTGGAAATAATGTTTCACACTGTATTTTAATAATCACTTTTGATAAGAAAACATTGTGAGCGTACGATGTCATAACAATGATAATGTTTATTGATCAAAAACTTGATAATAGAATAAGTATTAGCCCTTGCTGTGAAATAGCATTTGGTATTATAATCACTTCATAACATAGTCAGTCTAAGGGGTACTGGGATGATTGCTAGTAGTAGTACTTTTCGCACCCACCTGGGGAGGGCCATTTGGGATCTGTCCCGTCTGTTGCATGTTGGGGAAGCTGCAGCCTACACGTGGCTGGCTATAATATTGTGGTGGATTGCCAGCGGGGTAGCCTGTTTCCTCCACTCAATAGTGGTATCGATGCAGCTCCCGCTTCAGTACAGGCATTGATGTTGGCCATGCTACAGCAAGACAGGCAATAGTGTTTGACATTAGGTCTCTCATGTGGGATGAATGGAGTTACCCTCAACTATTGTGACTCTTGAGGACTATCCGACCAGAGGATAGTGGAGCTGTTCTAAAGGCCTCCGTGTTTCAGCATTGAATTGCATATCAAAACCTAAGTCTTTGATCGTCTGGGCATGTCTGGGCATGTAAATCCCCTAGACATGCCCAGAACATCGGGCAGTAACCCACCATGTCCTATCACCCCACGCTCACGTCATCAAAGTATCAAGGTGTTGTACGCAGCTACCTTTGCTTAGATATCTCTGACAGTCTTCTACATAGCAGGTGATTTTTCTTCTCTTACTCCAGCAGTTTTTGTTGCAACCCTTCTTTTAGCCACTTGTGATTGTGCGTGTCATATATGGTGGCCTTGGTGGGTTTGTAGATTTACCTAGGATCAGTTTATCATTTTATACAACCCGTCCATAGTCCTCAGGCTTGCAGGTAAGCTTGGCTATGTAAGCTGACTTGTCAAGTGCTGTTGCCAATGCTGCCCGCTTTAGATGATGTTCAAAAGCAAGGGGGGTGGCAGTAATTTTAGCAGTGATTTGTTAATATAAAACTTGATGAATCGGTGTTTATATAGCTATATCACAGCCTTCGGAGTTGGATTATGTGTTCACAAGAAGCTACTTTGCCTGGCCATACACATCTACCGTTATTCCAATGTGAGCACCATGGCATCATCTGCTATCATGCTAGTTCCGTTTTCTGCGAACAATGATGGAGACATATTGCTACATTCATGATCACCAATAAAGTTATTAATTTTAATGTCTCCATCACTTACTTTTTGTATGTTATTTGCCGAAGAGTAGAAATGTCATTACACTTGTCAGACGAATCAATTTCGCTTATAATACTATTTTGGTTCCTAGTTCTGAGTCTAGTCATTCACGGGTGACAAGAGCTTCCTATAATTATGATCTTGAAAGTAATGGCAGCTTTGGACACCATTTATTTCACATCAAGACCAGAAGCTCTGCTTAACATAGCAAAATAGCTAACAGGGAGCGATCCAAGTGGTTTTCAAGAGTTTTTCCAACAAGACACGCTTTCTTGCTTTTCTATGTTAGACATGGTACCAAGAGTAACAAAGTGATCCTTGCTTTTGTTCAACTAAATTTCACTTAGGTGGTGGATAAAACAGAGTGTACTAATTACAGTCACATACATTGCATTGTATATTTGGTGATTGGTCGTTCATCTCAAGACAGCTATCCATTCACGTTTTGCCGCTGCAATGGGTCATGCAAACTTTAGGGCACTGTCATTTATTCACATTAGCGGACGAGATACCATCGGCTATTCATTCTCTACTGGCATGTTAAAGTTGGCTGAATGATATAACTACACTGGTAGACTTTGCTGATGATGGTGCTCCCATTGAAATCACGCTATATGTGTGTGACCAGTCACAGCAGCTTTCTGTGAACTCATATTTCAACAAGAGAAGGCTGTGATATAGATACGCTCAGAGACAAAACGTTCCTAAATAATATTATTAAGTCAACACTGCTGAAGTTGTTGCCACCCAATGAAAATGTTTTCCAACAGCATATAAAGCATGCAGCCAAGCCATCCTCAAGCCTTAGAACTATGGATGGGTTGTAGAAAATGGCAAGCTGATTCCTGTTCAGTCTACATGTACAAACCCACCGTCGCCACCACATATGATTCACAAAATTTCATCCCTGCATGAAGGATTGCAACAAGAACTGCTAGTGTGAGAAAAGGAAAATCCATGCTAATTATGATGTGACTGTCGGTGATCCCCAAGCAAATGCAGCTTTGCACAACACAACACATAATCCTTATAATTAAATAGCATAACTGCATCATATACTTTTTAAGCACACTCACTTTCAATAATCTTATAATCGATATACAATGTAGTTGTGTGCATGTTGCTTCCTGCAAACACTAGTTCCTTCGACAGTATTATCTTCAGCGCTGTTTCATGTAACATTCGGCTAATTATGTTTTGAAGTGATTATTGTAACAAGTGATGTAACACAACAAGGATTAATACTTATGTTAGATTATAATCAATAAACTTACTATTGCTATCACATCAAATGTTTTCTTATCAAACGAGATTAATAATATCCAGAGCAAAACACTATCAAATGCATGGCTTTGTTAAGAAGACATAAAATCACTTCAGGGTTGTCTCCATATTGATCATTGACCCTAAAAAGATAGGTTTAGACAACTTTAAAAGCAAATTATCCTAAATATTGACCGAGATATTGACAACTTAAGGTTTTATCGGTAATGGCCGCCATTATTGGCCTCCTGTCAATTTCCAGTAGTCGATTTGCAAGGTTGTGCACCTAGGTTATGCACCTAAATATGTGTAGATATCATTTCGGGTGCCCAACCGTTTACAACACGCCGTGTCAGACTGTCAGTTTTCCAGAAAATATGATGTTAACCCCCTGGGTAGTAGTCTTACATACAACATAACAGTTCCGTATTATAATGTAAATTATGTTTATTTACCTATTTTGTCGCTGTCATACACATGTAATTTATATGGTTTAACTTTATATCATGTTGTTATGTGACTTCAGAACAGTGTGCGGATGATAAACTCATTCTGGGAGGAAGTCATTCAAATATAACTATGGTGGCGTAGATGGATCACACAATTTTGCCAAAATATCAAACTATAGAGATCAAAATCACTTCAAAAACCTCTAAAAAATAACTTAGCAGTACAATGATGTTCGGCATTGTATTTCTTGGCCCAAAAAACCCTAATCAAGCCACTAAGATCGCTTAGATATGATATCCAGAAACTAAGCTATCTTGATTTTGGATTCGGCTGGCGGCCATTTTGAATTATGGCGGCCATCTTGTATTAATAAATATAGTATTGTGTATAAGATGTAACTCTCTGAAATTAAATATATATTATCAGGCATTCAAACCATCATTTTATCCAAAAAACGTTGTGCATTTTTTGCTAAAACGTGAATGTTGGATATTGTATTTCAATGGTCACGTGACCTATGACCTTCCAATGACCCCAAAATTAATATTGTCGTCAAAATTGCATTATGGGATCTCAAAACCCGAACTAAGGGACAAAAAACACATTTCTAGGATTGCCGGAAATGTATTGATAGCCGATTACTTTTTTTTTCGGCGGCCATTTTGGAAGTATGCAAATTAGCTAATTAAATATGCAAAATCTCGAATGGTATCTGGCAGATTTGAAATCTACGGGAAAAAATACAGTAGAAACCGTTGAGAAAAGTTTGACAGAATTGGTTATTAGATTGGTTAGGATATATCCCTGTCTATACCATACGCTGTGTTGAACCAACCTCCATTATTAGATTATCGCTCAGACACGGGGAATTCCCCGCCCAATACGAGGCTAGGGATTCTCTCCGCGACCAGAACGAGGCCAACAATGCACAGCCTTACAATGTTTTGTATGTGTAATTTATCTATGTGATTTTGGGTCGAGAAATTCATTTTTTTGGGTTTTCGAGAAAATTTGACATATATTTGATTGATCGGTTAGTTGATTGATTGATTGATTGATTGATTGATTGATTGATTGATTGATTGATTAATTGATTGATTGATTGATTAATTGATTGATTGATTGATTGATTGATTGATTGATTGATTGATTGATTGATTGATTGATTGATTGATTGATTGATTGATTGATTGATTGATTGATTGATTTATTAATTGATTGATTGATTGATTGATTGATTGATTGATTGATTGATTGATTGATTGATTGATTGATTGATTGATTGATTGATTGATTGATTGTTTAATCGATAAATTGATTGATTGATTGATTGATTGATTGATTGATTGATTGATTGATTGATTGATTGATTGATTGATTGATTGATTGACTGATTGACTGATTCATTGATTCATTGATTCATTGATTCATTGATTCATTGATTCATTCATTCATTCATTCATTCATTCATTCATTCATTCATTCATTCATTCATTCATTCATTTATTATTCATTCATTCATTCATTTATTCATTCATTCATTCATTCATTCATTCATTCATTCATTCATTCATTCATTCATTCATTCATTCATTCATTTATTCATTCATTCATTCATTTATTCATTCATTCATTCACTGATTAATTGTAGAACTGAATTATTCATCATCTCGGTTCAGGAATAACAGTGATGACGTTTATCTTGCCGGGGATTTTACGTGCCTCTGATTTTATTTAATCTTAGTAGAATTGTTTTCCAAAACACTGTTTTTCAGACAAAACCATTTTTGATCGAAGTAATGAGATATTGTTATCCCTTGTCCTGCTAACTTAATTTATTTAAATTTTGAACCACTTGAGATTGTGTCTCGCTACCACGATCAACAACCTCATCAAGTGATTGAAAATTAATTATATTTGTTTAATTTGAGACCAATCATTTACAAATCTTAATGTCTACACACCCATTCCATTCCCAATAACAGTGATTTGGGCGATGAATCAAACAGATTTAAAACGACGATAGTCGTGATCAGCAGGATGATGGTGAATACATACTAGTAATCCCACTGATAATTCCCTCTCAGATCCCTCTTGTCACTGTAGATTAGTCACCCGCTTAACATGTGGGCAACCCATCAATGCGTATTTACCACGCCCTCTTTTTTTTACTATTTTTAATTAATTTAAAGCTTGAATTTGATTAAAAATACAAACTTTAAATCAGATTGTCACTCGAACTGAATTATGTGATTAAATAAAAGGGGCATCTGCCACATACACCTTATAAATATTAGATGCATTCTGTTTGTTACTTGCATGGAACATGTAAACGATCCCAGCCACACAAGTCTCCATCATGACGTCAGGTGACCACATGATCTGATCACGTGACAGGAAACACGAGACGTTCAACTAAAGTTGTTTTAATGTTGAGCCGACGTCGCACACGTTGGCGTTACATTAAAACAACATTGATTGAACGTCTCGTGTTTGCTGGGTAATTGCCTGTACTTGTTGAGTAATATAAGATGAGAGTAATATAAGATGAAAGTGGATCGGTAAATCCTCAATACACAAATCAATCTATCACGTCTGAACTAAAAAAGAACAGGCAAAATAGATATATCATAAATACCTTATTAATATAAAAGTAAATTATGGGCATCTTTATCCCATTTATATAATATATAACAAATACAGTCGGATATAACAAAATTCTAGATACAGAGAAATATTTTTATGAAGCGCATAGACTCCCATAAGATTACACGAATTTACAGAGAAATTCGTTTATAACTAACTTATTTTTTACCCCCAAAATTACATTTTACACTCAAATATCGAAATACGAAAATATAACTGATGAATAGTTAGAACATATGAATGCCTCTTGAGAGTAGAGTACATCTCTTCAAGAATATTGATACAACAATTTGTCAGAAGTTTTCGCATCAATAATTGTCATACCTAGAAAACATAATGTGTATAAATAGTCTAAATGTTGAAGAAAACATACAATATTGATGTTCATTTCTGAGAACTGGCATATAAACGTTCAGCGCTCTTCGTGCATATTTGCAGTTCGGCATACTTTTCTCCTGCGTATTGCGTTTTAGGTATATCTGTGATTATTCAGTTGAATCCTTCACAGACATGCTTTAACCCATCCAGCTGATCCAGATATTCCCATAGATCAGGTAGCCGCCGTGAATTGAGTATCAATGTGGCACTGACACCAACTTTAATTTGTTCTGCACTCAATCTGATGAGCTAGGGCCAATCTAACATCATCTTACTTATAAATAAATATATTTAATAACATCCCTGTGATTCTTGAGTTGATATGTGACATATCGGACCTGAATTTAGGTAAAATACATCTACAATTCACGCGATATATTTTGCATCAATCTTTGCCAGTGTGAGGATAATTCGTCCACAAATGCGAATGCTCAGAACCGCTTGAAGTTGTCGATAAACACAAAAACATGTGCGTCGGACCGCAAATGACATGCGTGATGAGGTCATCGTTCGACTTTCTTACCTGGGGCGCGTTTTTGATACATTTATTTCCAAACTTCTTGTCTTTTAATTCCCATCGCTTACGAAAATAAAAAGAAGCTTGTTGATTTTCTCATTGTTCTCCCTTTTTAACATTTATATGTAGCATACGAGCACTCTGATCCACTCCTTTAATCGTAACTATCCTCATATGCAAATGAGATATTTGTGAGCGAGAATGATAGTATAACGCGCCCATGGGCCCCGTTTTTGGTACATTATTTTCCAAACTTCTCGTGACCTAATTCCTGCCGCTTACGAAAATGAAAAAAGCTTGTTGAATTTTCCCGTTTATCTCCCTCTTTAACATGCATAGGGAGGATACGATCTCTCTGACCCACTCGCCAAATTTTCGGCAATTCTCGCAAATATAAAGAGGTTGTTTCATTTTCATCTGAGAATGCGTACGCATAACGCGCCCCTGACTATATGTTACCTATCTCACAAAGTCTCGCTTTGCCATCCCACTCCAACGGAGATGACTTGGGGACCTCTAGTGTAGAGTCGGATAAACAACTTAAATATAGACAAATTTTTCTCATTTTAACCATAAAAAATCCTCACATAAGCGACAAGTATGGTACCGAAGACGCGTACATTGTAGTTGAGTCGGTCAAGTGCGATTTTAAAGTCGAATTGAGCATCGTTATCAGGTTTTGGTCAGTGGCAGGATAGCTGCTGCACTCAATTGTAGAGCCGTAGCGAGGTAGGCCGGTGAGCGCCATAGATCAGGCTGACCCACCTCTGTTTCGCGACGTTGCATATTTAAATAACTCTCCCAATTCAGAGATTGACTAAGACGTCAAAATCGTCACTTGAATAATTAAATATTTATAATTGTTGTAAACGTGTAACATAGGTATTCCAATGAAACATAAATAGCTAACTTAACGTTTTCAAAGTCAATAACACTTTGGAATATTCAGTTTTATTTCTCTATATAGTAATGATAAATCCAATGTCTGTACCACGAGCATGCATGAACTAATTTGTAGTGCATGTTCTGATTACACAGGAAATTATCATCCGATTTCCATGAATTTTGCCAGCACTATTTTTTACGTCAGCTACCTTGAACATTTTATGAAAACAATATTATATAGTTAAAATTCAGAGCATGTGACATGTATCAAGCTGCTAATTATGACGCTCCCCTGTAAACCCATTGAGTTTATGCAGTTTTCATCGCGAAGTTTCATCAAAGGGTCTAACTTTCGATCTTTTTGAAAAACTCATTCAAATTTCCGGGTTGATGCCGTACTTAATACTTGCTCAGAGTGCTTACCAAAATTGATGGGAATCGATTGAGAATCCACTGAGAAATTTGCGGAAACATGCAACGCAAGAATAATGTGCGTCTACTATGTGATAATAGCAAAACCCCAAATCACATGGTTTGCCCTGATTACATCTCGTCTTTGGTCAAACGAGACAATTTGGCCTCCAGGGACCACCTGATTCTGACCGTAAGTCAGACGGCCTAAAAAAAACTCCACGAAAAAAGCACGATGAGCCAGTGCAGATTTAATGTTGCAGACGGCTTGCTGGCAAAGAGTAAGTAAACATACATTGTATTGATGTTGGTTTATTGTTGGGCCATCGTCTCAGACGGTGGATAAACATTAAAACAACATAGGCTACAAATATCGTGGCTGCTAAGTTACTCTGCCACAAATTATACCACCTGAAAAAAACGGTCTAGTCATTGTTGATTTCATGTTGGGCCAGCGTCGTAGTTGGTAGACCAATATTAAATCAGCACTGGCTTGAGATGGCATGTATACCAGGCATTATCGTAATTCATCCAGCCACAGAAGACAGCCACCTCTCTACCATCTGCCTCGAGGCTTATATTTCTTCCTCAGTCGCTAGGCGGCATTGTGTTGTGATGAACAGATGTGCGTGATCTGAATGTAACATCCACAATTATCACCAACACATGCAATAAGTCAAGAACTGGACCTGTGTTGTCAGATTACCTGTTTCCGTCAAGAACCACTCCACCTTTACAAGCCTAAATTGCATTAACCCTTAAAGCGCTGGGATATTTTTTTATAAACTATGAAACCAAAAGGTGTTTTTTTTCAATTGGAAATCATCATAAATGTCTTAGTTAACTCTTTCCGGCTCATGAATACATATGTTATGGGTCTACGGCCATTATACATATTTATTCTTTCATTGCGGAGCTGAACTTTAGACGTCAGAGTGACGTAAGTTTTTTCACGGCTAAGGTAGCGCGGGACCGACTTTAGACGTGAGAAACAATTCATAATGACCTTAGACTCTGGTGACTACGTGCCATAGATAGGTCTATTCAATTGAAGCGCAAAAAGCTAAAAATAATCGGACATTTCTGATGACTTCAAATTGAAAAAAAACTTTTGGTCTCCATGGCTTAAATGTTAATGCCTTTACTCTGACATATTTGAATTGATCGGTTTGTAAATGATACTGATAAAAACCGATCAAGTCGCTGTTGTTAAGAAAGAAATGAGTATTTAAATATCAAGATTTGCAAATGTTTTGTCTCAAATCAAACAAGTGAGAGTCAACAAATCCAACAGGGTGAACATTAAAATTTTATTTTTTTGTAGTGCTTTAAGGGTTCACTTTCTGACAGACTAATATTATAATGACATCAGGGAAAGTCGTTACAGACTTATTTTTTTATTTTTCATAAAAATGATAGACTATTATGTACATGTATATATAAAAGATGGTTAATTTGCTAAAATCACACGAGAATTTACATGGTATCACATACAGAATTAATATCATGTTAAATTACATTGCCATAGTATTAACAGTTTAATCGCAACAATTTGTCTGCTATATGGTATTAACAAACTATATAACAAACTACATATATAACAATACAATACATCGGGGAGATAGGATGCGATAATATCACGGTGTCACAGATGGTCAGCCAACATTAAGCTAACATTGGATCAACCTATCGGACCTCCTAGGATATAAGTCAATAATCGCCACGAACAATTTAACCAGCATAGGTTATTACATATTGCACAATAGAATGTCAAAGACTATAAAAAGTATGAAGCACAAGGAAACACTAAATCACTAAGCAGAAAACAAAAACATATTAAATGTAAATTGTAACCAGTATACAAAACAAAGGGATTCCATACATGTTTAACCCTGACAGCGTGGGGATCGACTTTATGCGTCAGAATCTGACGTCTACAGACGTCAGATTCTGACATCTAAAGTCGATCTCGCACTGTAAAAAAACAACTATTTATAATGGCCGTAGACCCATAACATAGGTATTCAAATGAAGCGGAGAGAGCTAATTGAGACATTTATGATGACTTCAAATAAAAAAACTTTTGGTATCCATCGTTTATAAGAATGTATTTCAGCGCTTTAAGGGTTTTGACATTGGATTTCTCTGTGAATTTGATCCGGAATTAGGCAGGAACGAGACGACCTGATAAGGGAGTCCGAGATGCCCAGTCACAGCCTAATGAAGTCGTCCACTCAGCCATCACAGACCGTCTGTGTGTGAACTTCTGTGTGTGTCATCAATGATCCCTGACCACCACTGCGCATGTCTGATAAGTGGATGCTTTGGGAACGAGGCTACGCATGCGCATGACATGTTCTGCCTTAAAAAAACATCCCCGCATCTTCCCTATTAGCTGCCCTGTATTCCAATATGGACTCACGCCATCGATTAGACACCAGCATAACTAAAACTGCTCCAGCTGACTGTTATTCTTTACATTGTAGCCATATACTGTACATAATATGTTCAGTCTAATAAATTGTTCTTCTTCTGCTGGAAATGATATCTCTGATTTAACTGGCTTTCAATGTTATAAATGCATTCAACTGACAGAGCACATCCTTATTCAATATACTGCAATATAAAGGCAAACAGCAGTAGCTGCTTACTTTTCAAGTTAGCTGTTACTGCTGTTTGTCTTCGAGCTGCAGGATTCTCTTCTACCATCGAGTACTGGTATACTGACCGCCGTGCAAAGACAGACAGAAGTAATTGCGTAATTGTAAAGTGAGCAGTTACTGCTGTTTTTCTTTGAGCTGCAGGATTCTCTTCATCGAGTCCTGGCATACTAACCGGCGTGCAAGAGCAAACAGCAGTAAATGCTTACTTTTCATGTAAGCCGTTACTGCTCTCTATCTTCACACTGGTACATTAACACTGGCTGGTAGTTTGTCTTGGACGAATCCGGAAACAACACAGTATTATGTTGGATTACGGACACAGTATTGTCTGTGTGATTCTCTTCAAACAAACAACATTACTGATTGCGTTTTGAATGCTGTGTTTTTGATTTTGCAATCGCATAATTATTATTTGTTACAGATAAACAACAGTAACTGCTTACTTTTAATGCAATCGATTTTTACTGTTTGTTGTTCGGTTGATATATTGCACTGGATTAATCACAGAAACACAGTAATATTATGTTGGATATGGGGCACAGCATATGTCTGTGTGGTGTTTTTTAGAATAAGCTGTTTCTGTGGCTTGCCTTTGCAATGGCATAATTAAATACCATTATTAGTGTAAAATGCAAACAGCAGTAACTGCTATCTTTTCAAGTAAGCAGTTACTGCTGTTTGCCTTTGCAGGGCAGTATGTATGATAGCGTGTCTTGTCTGTCAGATTTCCTCTCAGTCAAACAACATCAACTGATTGCTTTTAGAAAAAGTTGTTGCTATGGTTTGTCTTTGCAATTACATAATTAAATACCATTATTATTGTTAAAGACAAACTTAGGGGCCTTGTCAAGTTAAAAAAATACGAGAAAACTCGGAAGTCGGTGGGTCGGTCAAGCCCCAATTCGAATGTTTTTGTGTGTTTTTAAATGTTTTTTGTGCATGTTTCCAAAAATGGGTAGGCGGTGGATGGGGTCTGACCAATCGATTTTTTCTCAAATTAAAAAAAAAATAACTTGACAAGAGCCCCAACTGCAGTTTGAGTTTGTTCGGCAGTGTGGGTTGATAGATTATCTTGGATGGATCCTAGAATAACCCAGTATTACTTACACGGCTAAGTCTATATTTTCTGTCGGATTCTTTCAGACAAACAACAGCAAACCACAGCAAACTACATCAAACTACATCAAACTACAACAATCTACAGCAGCTACTCTAACTGGTTGTTTTTAGAATAAGCTGTTGCTGTGTTGTCTTTGCAATGACATATATTATCATTATCGCTGAATCATCTCAGCAAACACTATAGATATAGACCCAATGTTGGGTCAATGTTGGGCCAGTGTTGCAAGCGGTGGACCAGCATTGACCCAGCACTGGGTTGTGTTTGCGGGCAGATTTGATCGACAGTCGCCGAAAAATCCTTGAGAACGTGCGATATATAAATGTAAAAACTATATAGTCTAAACTGGGCCAGGAGAACCTCATGAGGATGGTGAGAAGAATGAGATGGCACTTCCCTCCAGACACAGGATTCGAAATTCGGACTCTGGCGGTCTGAGGCAGAGCACCATACCTGTCGGTCACGGAGGCTCCCCAAAATATTGAATCTTCACGAGAGAGCGGGAAGAAACACTTTGTTTCTTTGAAACCCGAACGGGGGTCGATCACGCGATCTCCGTCTTTCCAAGCAGGTAGCTTTAGGTCCGCTCATTTGTATAACTTTTGCTTAATCACGGCCTAACGTCTTCGACGCTGGCCAACACTGTACACTTATTATACACATGTTTTGTGTTTGTTGGGTAACTATTTACTATTCAAGTAATATGTCAGTCACAATGACTCGTACTGACGATCTTGGAACCATTTCGTACGGCGTTATTATGACCGAGATAGGAGCAGTTACAATGTAGTTTGTTTTGCACGAGTCCGAATTTAATACAAAGTCGAACAGCAGTAACTGCTTACTTTTCAAGTGAGCAGTTACTGCTGTTTCTCTTTGCAGGACAGGGTTCTCTTCTGCCATCGAGTACTGCCATAATGACCACCGTGCAAAGTCAAACAGCAGTGACTGCTTACTTTTTCAAATAAGCAGGTACTGCTGTTTGTCTTTGAGATGCATGATTCTTTTCTGCCATCGAGTACTGGCATTCTGAGCGCCGTGCAAAGACAAACAACAGTAACTGCTTACTTTTCAGGTAAGTAGCCTAGTTACATGCTGTTTTACAAGCGTTGACTGATAATTTGTCTTGCAGGAATCTGGGAACACGACAGGATTATGTAGTATTAGGGATACAGTCCACATCCCTTGTGATCCTGGGATGTCCGGATGTGTTAGGGACCGACTCCCTCGCAGAGTGTACCCAGAAAACTCGCGACATTCACCCGATGTTGATTTAATATTCGGCCAACACTTTTGACTTCAGGATCTCCGATGATTCCTTAGGGACGTCACGTGATTTCCCACCTCGCACAGGACGTCACGTCCCAGAAAACACGACACATTGAAACAATGTTGGTTTAATGACGGGCCAGCGTCGCAGATGGTGGGTCAAAATTAAATCACTACTGTTTCAATGTATCGGGTTTGCTAGGATACGTCCTTCACCTTGATCGTGATGTAATGTCTGTCTCCATGATAGTATTTATCATGTCTACAGTAGTCCGCATAGACAAAGATAAAAAAGTAGAGTAGATGATATGCGATAGGACCTCACCTTATCAAGATTTACCATTGACATATTTATCTACCATATACCGTGACTTGTAGTGGATAAATATGACTTTAAGTGGGTGACACAATACATACAATTGCCATAATTATATTGCTAAATCAGTGTCATGAAAATTATTGTTTTAAACCCCTTATGTGTTGGAAATGCAGTCAGTGATCAGTAATGTAAAATGACGCTTTGAAGCGTATATAACCCTTACAACGCTGAAATATTGTTGTATAAACCATAGAGAACATTTGAATACCTATGTTATGGGACTACTGCCATGATAATTTTGTTATTTCTTTCAGTGTGGAGATCGACTGATGACGTCAAATTCAGACGTCGAAAGATTATGACGTCAGATACAAAATTCGATCCCCGTACTGAAAGTGTTCATGAGTTAAACGTATGTATGATGAAAGTGTGCGAGTATTCTGTAAAACGCAGTGAAATCACTCAGTGAAAATAAGGTTATATAACACCCCCTCCCCCATACTTCATTCTGTGAAACGCAGTAAAGTCACTCGGTGAAAACAAGGTTATATAAGACCCCTCCCCCATACTTCATTGTATTAGCCAGCTCGGTGAAAACAAAGGAGGTCAAGGTCATTGAGTTTCACAGAATTAGACAATTTACGACGTTAAACAATCTTTCTTATAGATAAGCTTCACTTAACAGAAGGCTTAACATTTGTTACCTTTATAAATATTGCATATTTCACGTCGAATCTGGTCACATGGATTTTCTGGTGGACTAGGTTTGGTGATTTATGCTCTGTCCCCAGTGCTACTTCAATGCTGGAGAGGGCAGCGACCGACGGGAGAAGGACAATGCTTAGTGTCTGAGACAATGTCCAGCGGAAAATGAAATGAAATGAATCGGGCTTTAGGCCACCTTTGTGCACATATAGGCTAAACTGGGCCAGGAGAACCTCCTGAGGATGGTGAGATGATTGAGATGACACTGTCCTCCAGACACAGGATTCGAAATTCGAGCCCTGGCAGTCTGAGGCCGAGCACGCTACCTCTCGGTCACGGAGGCTCCCCACAATACTGACTTTCACACGTGGATGGGGAAGAAACATTTTGCTTCTTTCAAACCGCCGAGACCGGGAACCGAACCCTGGACTCTGGCGTGAAAGGCAGCGGTGCTAACCACTACCCTAGGGCCCCCGCCCCAATGTCCAGCGGAAACCAGGCATAAAGTACGGGTATTGAGTGATCCGTATTCCGTAGTGCATATAGCGTCATCCTATTTTCCGGAATGGATAATCCGTAATGCCTTTTGAATTTGGTCGCCGTTAGCAAAAAGTGATCTACATGTACGACGCTGGCCAGCATTGATCCAGCAATGGGTAAACGTATATATTTGCTGTGAACGAAATAACTCATTTAAGGCTCACAGTACAATCATTGGATAACTGTGAAGTGACCTGTTATGTTCCGCCTGACCCAGTTATTGCAAGGAGATTAGTTACTGTGGCGACCCATAGAGACTCTGGGTAGCGTTTCACTAGGCGATCTTTAAGGCAAAAACGATCTTTAAAACGCAAAATCCTCCTTAAATAAAGATTTATCCTTAATTAAAGAGTTGACTGTTTCACGAACGATCTTTAAGGAGTGATCTTTAAGTGACCCGTTTCACTAAAGATTTTTAAGGCGAAATCTTTAGTTATAAAGACGAGATTTAAAGAGTGGTCGGGGGCACTCTTTAAACGGTTGAAGACGATGATTAACATATGTTTATTCATGATTTTGACTCTGTATTTTATCATTTGCTTAGAAAACGACAGCGCATCAATGATAAAATATGTAGGCCTAATCAGATGTTATGTTTTTTCTTGAATTAATTATTCGTTTTACTCAGTTTCGCTGAATATCTTCAACATTGATGTAGGCTACTCTAGGCCTACTGCTTATACCTATCAACTCTAGAATAAATGTCTATAGCGATCTAGAATATTTGATTCTAACCTGACCTAAACAAAGCCTCAGTTATGTGGCGGTAGCTGGTAGATATATAGGCCTAGTATTCCTACCCAGACATTGTACAAGTTTCGTGTGTGTACAATAATGTGTAGTCTAAGCGTAGCCTATATGGTGCAGTATGTGCTAGTAGGTGAAATATACCATAGGTCCTATATCTTACACAGGCAGGCGACATGCTTGGTTGCCTTTCTCCCAGAGGCTATACAATATAGGCCTAGGCAAATTACATTATAGATGTGGCGCATTGTAAAGTTAGGCTAACATAACGTATGCCTATAATTGAATTTATAATTTCACCAGGTAGGCGTCGATAGGCCTACCTTTATATTTACCAATAGGCCTACCCTGTGCTCTTGTCCTGTCACGGTCTGACGCACGGTCCAACGAGATTGATATAAATTTACTGTTATTCAACTTGATCTGAATATAATTTGGCCTAGAGTGTAGACATTACGTTATTTATTATTCTATTTTATATATCCTTAATATTATTATCTCGAAACTTGACTGACTTAATTACATTTATAAACAAAGAACCTAGGCCTATTGGTAGTGGTTCATTATTCTATGGTAGACTACACGTGCCCCGGTGAATGTTTACAAAACAATGATGTCATGCAGCTGTCGGCAGATTGGTCAAAAACAACGGATGTTGTGGTGTATTCTGTGATATGATGATCGTGCATAAATTATTTGGCACATGGCGATAAAGATTAAGATATAAAGTAAAGATCGCGTTAGTGAAACGGTCAGACAGAAAGATCTTTAGAACACTGGATGATCTTTAGTCTAAGGATATTATTGCCTAAAGATCAGTGAATGTTAGTGAAATGGTCCCCAGGGGACAATTCCACATAAAATCTGAAAAGCTAAGATTATTTTAACTTTCCCTGACTTCCCTTAGAAAAGTTAACAACATCTTAACTTCTCTAATAGAAATAGGAGATAGTTAAACGACCAGCCCACCGCATAATTTTAGTCAAATTCAAACCTATTTAACAATGAAAAAATAACTACCCAACTGTTATTGCACCAGGCACGGGTCGACTTTAATACACGTCACAATATATAGACGTCAGATTCAGACGTCTACACAAGACTAATGTGAGTCCCTGCACAGAAAGGGTTAATCCTGGATCTACCAGGGACGAGCTTACCAGCTCACGTGATAACTGGAGTCCGAGATGACCTGTCACAGCCTAATCATGTCATCCACAGAGAATCTGTGTGTGAACTTCTGTGTGTGTCATCAATGATCTCTGACGGTCAATGCGCATGTCTGATAAGTGGGTGATATCAGAATGAGGATTCGCATAATATAACTCCGGCTAAAAAAAAAACTCCTTATCTCCCCCTTTAGCTATTTCGAATCTAAATTTACCATTGTTATCTTCATGCACTAAAAGGAGAGAATTGCGACTGTCGCAATTCTCCACTTCTAGTGAATGAAGATAAATTTAAGCGGCTGAAGTGAAAAAATATATAGTGTTGTTATTAAACAGTTCCATGAAAAGTTTCGTTCCAAATTTCCTAGGTGTTTGGAAATTAAGTAAATCTTCAGAGATGCAAAATGATGCTTTAATGCATCGTGAGGGTTTAACCCTTATGCCGAATTGTTTCAGACTGTTTCATTCATTTGAAGCTGGAATTGCTGATGGAATTTCCAGCTGCAAATGACGAAAATAAATTACATTTATGAAGAAATCTACATCTTCAAAATGTAATAATTAGATTAGCTAAGCATCTACCACCAAACATTTGAGCAAATCGAGTTGAATTTATTTGGTCTGAAATTTGCTTAGAAACGCGTATATACTGTCCCGGCAGCATAAGGGTTAAAGGGTTCACAGTTTTGATTTGATACCGCGATCAACAACTTCAAATGACTAAAAATAAAAAGGCATTTACCGTCTAACCCTTTAAGCCTGGGGGGAGGGGGTGGACATCCAATAAACAAAAATCGCTCTCCACAATGAAAAAAATAGAATGTATACTGGTCATAAACCCATACAATGGGTATTCATTTTCATTTAATCTATGTGAATGAAAACGCATCATGGTAAAAAGCTGGCGTTAGTTTAACCCTTTCAGAGCGGGGATCGTCTTCAGACGGCAAAAATTCTGATGTCTAGCATCGATCCTCGCATTAACCGTTTCCCTACCATACATGACGGAAATTTCCGTCGTCATTCGTCAATGAACGTAACCATAAAATGACACAAATTTTCGTCAAATATATACTACATTTATGTATTTTTCGTCATTTAAAGCTGGAAATTGCGTTAGCAATTCCAGCTTCAAATGACGAAAAATAGAACTCCTACACCAGTATATCTGGATCCTGGCAGGCACCCCGGCCTGGGAGTCAAAGGGTTAAAAAGTATAATTGCCGTAGACCGGATTACCCATAAAATATGTATTCAATTAAAGCGGAAAAAACTAACTAATGCATTTATGATGATTATAAATTAAAAAAAACTTCTGTTGCGATGGTTTATACACATATATTTCAGCGATGTGAAATTTAATATAGTTTATTATTAAACAGCTAACTTTCCATTTGATAGTCTAGAATTGAAAGTATTTGGTATCAAATTCAATAAACATCAGTAATTTTGTTGGTATGACGTCTCACAACAAGCACATTATTTAACGTTGGGCCACCGTAGGCGACGCTGGCCCAACGCTAGTTACCACATCAAGCCCTCGCCTAAAGGCTCGGGCTTGATGTGGTAACTAGTGTTGAGATCATCCCATCTCGCCTTACCAAAGATGCAGTATGTACTTTCTTTTACGAATATCTATTACAAAGTAGAACTGAGCAGTGAAGCGTTTGGTTTTATTTTTTTATTTATTAGGCTTTATATACACGATTATATACAATAATCGTACAAATATGCAATTGCGAATAAAATTGTGTACATCAGGATGTCGAATACAGGTAACTAAGTTCGACATCCAGGATAAAATTTATATACATGGTAATTACATTTAAAATTACACTTAAAAGTAAAATTAAACATAAATATATAATACATATTTTTTGTTTCCCGCGCTAAAACCACAGATAAAATAACTACATATTAGTATAAAAGTAGCAAAAAAACCCTCTGGAAAGCGTAGAAACTTATAAAACAACTACAAGTGGATCAATTTTTAAAAGCATGCAACATTCTAAAAATATCATTATTTTAGTTTTATAAGGTCTTCACAATTTCAACGTTGTAGATATTTGCTTGACTGCGGAGCAAGTGGAAGGTGACCAGGGTGCCCTGAGCCACCACACAAGTTTACTTCATTATGCACTCGAGCCAAATACCATATAATATCATGATAATACAATAAAACTATACTGTATTAAGAGTATTTTTAAAGACGATAACACAACTATGTGGTATTAAATAGAGCCCTCGACACGAACATAACGTTAGTCCCTTTAGAATAAAAGTACTTTGATTAGTCCAAATTGCATCTGCTGGCGTCAGCTCGCATAGCCGTCGCTCAGCCGAAGAAATCCATCTATGCTATACTATTCTGAGCTGGACTGGTGGCTCTCGCCTGCCAACACATGAGTATCGACACATGAGAAGCCATGCATATTGAATTATTGTCTTACGGGCACAGTGGGACGCATTCTAACAGAATGTGATATTGAAACATGTTGATTATGATGATTCAAATATCACACGCACGCCTGACATCCACAGTTGCTTGTTCAAGTACATACGTTATCACAGTTGAAACTGTCCTCGAACTTTAAATAATATAAACTATTCAATTGCAAACGAAGAGAGTGCGAGTTGACTGATCTCACCATACGTCTCGTGGTGAAAGCCAACAGCATGAGCGCGAGAATATATGCATACGGCATTGTTGGGAAGGCGAGATGGGTTCATCTCATTACAGGTCACCACATCGAGCCGGAGCCTTTAGGCGAGTGCTGAGATCGAGTGCTGAGATCAGCCCATCTCGCCGTACCTGATGGGGTATGCATTTTCTCCTGCGAATATATATCTAAAATCAAACTGACCAGTGGAGCGTATAGGAGAGAGTGTGACATGGGCTGATCTCACCATACCGTCTTGTGGTGAAAGCCAACAGTATGAGGGCGAGAATGTTGTATCCTACCCCCAAGCAAACACAAAACATTTGTAATATAAAGTTTATACAATGTTGGGCCAACGTCGAAGACGTTGGACCGACGTTGTGTAAATGTTATACAAATGTTTTAAGTTTGGTGGGCCTGACTCATATAAATCGTGTAATATCGTGTTACGCCTTTGATGCTGAGGGCAGGAGTCCAGATGGTGGTGGCCGCCAGAAAGCGTCTGCTGATTGAATATAATCAGTCTACATTATCTGATCACTCTAAAATTGATCCCTGTCTGACGCTCCATACTCACACAGATAATAGTGAGAGCCACATGATTAATGGCAAGTCATCAAGATCATAAGTCACTCGGGGAAAAGAAGTTTATTTACATTATGACACAAGAAATCATCTGTTTATGGTCATAATCAGCATGCAAATAATTGTCAGGGAATATTTTGTTTGAAAATTATTGATTAGCGATTTACCATTACTAAAATTGAATCCAAAAAGTCCCTATGTGTGGCATGTTTTATGGCTCTATGGCAAGTAAGAAGTAGTATAGTTATTTCTGATGGTCTTCTTCAGTAGAAGAAAAGACAGAGTTGCCAGGAAGGCGCTGGCACATTATACAATATATACAAAGCTCATTTTAAAAAATTACAAATTATTATTTTGGAAAAAATAGCCAACTGTTTAAGATTTTCGCTTTCTGTTTGAAAAGTTCTTGAAGGTGAACACTTGAAGGTCTTATATAGTATTTTGCATATATATGTTTTTTACGTTCTTCTTTGAAATTAACACAGCGAAGTAAATAGTGAAATTCATCTCCTATATCTCTTTTACAAAATTGGCATAAACGCATATCACAAGGACTTAGGACCGTACACCAGCCTTATTGGAACGAAACCCGACGTGACAGCCGGTAGCGTTAACCTCTCTACCAGAATCTCTGTCAAATGACACAATTGACGTATAGGATATAATGCATTGTTATCCGAAGATTGCAAAAGGTGACACTACCAACGCCAGCCACCAAGGTGAAGGACATGTGCTGTCAGGTGACAGATGCGAGGTCACGGAAGGTCAGTGGTCGGAGCCTCGGTTTGATGGACAGGCTGCCACAACGACTTATCGGGTGAAAGCAGGAAAACAATGTGAATAACCTTACATGCCCAATAATCCCACAGTAACCCTGCATGCCCAGCAATCCCACCCTCACCTACATCTTTATTTTATCCTTTATAAATTGCACCAATTTTAACGTAATACAAACTGACTTAAATGTCCCGATCTAAGGATGACTTTAACCCTTTAAGCCCTCACGATGCATTAAAGCATCATTTCACATCCCTGAAAACAGTCTTAATTTCCCTACAAGTAAGGGTTTTGGAACGAAAATTTCCATGAAACTGGTTTACCAATACTTGACAATATTTTTTAATTTTTAAACCACATCAAATCATCTTCATCCACTACAAGTCGAGAATTGCGACAGCAATTCACGGCTTGTAGTGGATGAAGATTACAATAGTAAATTCAGGATTGAAAGGCTTAAACTTATTTTACTTATCTGTTCTGACTTCAGATCACATAACGAGTCTTCTCACACAAAACAATAAAAAAAACTCTCCTTGATGGGAAATCGACCATGTCTGGGCGATAATAAAACACAAAGCCGCCTTATCTTAAATACACGTGAATGACGTCACACTGTTAGCTGGCAGCAAATAATGACGTAGTGCACACAGATTTATACCGACATTTTTCAGCCATAATTTGTTTTGTGGAACCAGTAAACATGATACGTTGTCTCAATTTTGTGCTGATGCTGGCCAACCGTCGTAGACGCTGGACCGTCATTAGCACAACATTGGTTCAATGCGATGCCTTATATTTGGAAATGTGACTAATGATTGTTACTCTGCCTGATGTGAACCAGCATCGTGCAGCGGGACACATCTGTACCCAGAAATCACCACGCTGATAACAGTGGTAAAGGCAACTGGGGTAAAACTAAAACCGGAAACGTACATATAGTGGTCTATAGCTTTAACTTACTTACGTCCAAGTAAAAGGAATCTGTTCATCTTTTTGTGCCGTCGCAATCTTTGGTTGAAATTTGGGCCGTACAAACCATCCCAGCAAACACGAGAATTTGGCCCCAATATTGGCTGAATGCTGGGTCATCGTCGTGCAGCATTAAACCAACATTGGTTAAATGTCTCGTGTTTTGGGCAGCACGTGACAAGTGGTGAGTATTTTTTTCTGAAAAAATCCAAAAGCACATGCGCACATAAGCAGCATAACCATCAGGGCTAAGGGGTTTTGTCAACATGTTAAACTTCCAAAAATCCGAGAGAAACTTGGAAGTGGGTGGGTGGGTTTGTCAAACCACAACTCAGATTTTAATTTTTTTTGGATATGTTGTGTTTTTTTGTGTTTTTTGTGTTGTTTTCATGTTTACAAATGTTTCCAAAAAATAATTAAAATTGGATAGTAGGGTGGGTGGATGGGGTCTGATTAATTCGAGTTTTTCGGATTTTTGGATTGTTTTTAACTTGACAAGACACCTAACACAGTATGGCCCGCCTTGTCCAGCCTTGTCCAGTAGAGCGGTCAGCCATGTGTGATGGACATGTGATTAACAGTGATTAACGCTAAGCCTGTTTGACCAGATCTAATAAGGAGTTGAGTGGTGGAGAGGAGTGGGTGGTCAGTGTGCGGATCAATGCTGGGTTAATGCTGGGCCAGCGTCGCAGACGGTGGACCAACAATAAACCTGCATTGAATCAACATTACGGCTTTGCTGGGAATACTGGCAAACACCCAACGTTGAATCAATGGTCTTTTCAAGTTCAACAACTGTCGTAGACACTCCTCACTGACTCAATTTCGTAGACAATTGCCCAGCATTAAAACAACATTGGGTAAATGTTGTGTATTATATCATCCGGGAGATGGTAGGTGGGAGGATGGGCACGTGGTAATGGCGGAGAAAAAGGCTATTATCTTCTGATCGTTTATCCATTTCTGGATTCTCAGCAAAACACACGTCGTGTTATTTTATGAATGCCCAAGTCTCTGTTACTGTCTTTTATTTCTTTATCTGCTTTATTTTATTATTGTCATACAACTGGACAACATGCAGTGAATATACAAATTAGAATATGGATTGCGCATGATATTATCCCAACATAGGGCAGATTCCGCATTTTCTGAAATTAAAATAAGCTTGATAAAAATCCGTCTGAAAATCAAAACTTCAGTCACAATAACCTGCTCGGTAATTAACATAAAATATTATTTAGTTCATTTGTTCATTCATTCATTCGGTCATTCATTTAGCGTCTCGATTTTTTCAGGCCCAACCCAAAATTATTATTTTTCTTTCCAACATGTCATATTGTGTTTATTCGCTAGAACACTCGTTGTAAATTCAGATTATATAAGCCTCTAGCATGCCAGTAATCCATCAAGTCTGACCCGTTACGTCACCACCACGTCACTGTACCACGTGACGTGAATATGATGGATCTAGGTTGACCTAGTTTGTCTGTACCCATCAGCAATCTATTCATCCTAATTTAGAAGAAAAAATACTGGGTCTGGATTTTAGAAGGGATTGCGTGGGTCTGGTATAGTGGTTAAGGCACTTATGTAGTTTCTGGAATTGTGTCCCACCTTGATAATATTAACCATTACGCGACTATGGTCGGGCGGGGACCCTGGTGAAGTGGTTAGAGCCTGCTTGGAAAGTCGGAGATCATGGTTTCAAACCCCGCTATGGCATTCAAGTTTCAAAGAAACAAAATGTTTCTTCCCCGCTCACTCATAAAGATTCAATATTTTGTGGAGCCCACGTGACAGAGCGGTAGCATGCTCGGTCTCAGACCGCCAGGGCCCGAATTTCGAATTTTTTGTCTGGAGGGCAGTGTCATCTCATTCATCTCACCATCACCAGGAGTTTCTCCTTGCCGAGTGTAGCCTACATGTGCACAAAGGTGGCCTAAAACCCCATTCATTGCATTAACATGTTAAATCACAGTAATTGGGAAAGAAATGACGGGTGAAACATCAAGATTTGCACCCTGATGACATCGCAAGGCTCTGACACAGTGACCTCCAATTTTAGATCTAATAGTTCTAATACGATCAAAAGCTTACGCCTGCTGAAAATGGCCTAGTTTTCGGAGGCACTTGAAATATTCGTCTCAATTTCATGGCATCTGAGTTTTTTGGTAGGCAGTACGAGTGTCGTTTTTACACAACTGGCTGTGGAAATAAAATGGCGGTCAGTGTGACTGGGCCTCGCGCATTAAATGAGTTGGGCGGCCCAGTTATAACGGGTACAAGATTTAGTCTCCAATTAAAGAAATATATCGAAATGAGTGAAAATTTGAATCAAATGACTTAGCGGGAAAAGATTAGGACTCTTAATGTAGCCATCCTTTAGGTTCACTGACTGTCACTGTCAGACGCAGACACCGATCATAGGTGACAGGTTGGATGCTTAGAGGGATCGGGACTGAAAGTCAGTAGGATAAGTCCTGTGTACTGACTGTCTGTCAGAGGGAATGTCTGCATGATTAATTACAGTCTGTCTTAACCCTTTAGGGGCGGATCCAGGATTAGAAAAAGGAGGGGGCGTGGGGGTTTGGGGCAAGATTTTTTTGCATATTTTGGCCAATTTAGGGGACTTTTTAAAGAAATTGCCGCAAAAAGGGGAATGAGTGCGCCCCCCCCCTCTAGATCTGCGCCTGCCCTTCCAGTGCGTGAACCGTCTTTATACGTCAGGGATTCTGAAATAATTAAAATATGTATAATGGTCGTAGACACATGACATGGGTATTCAAATGAGTGAGAGAGCCAACTAAGGCATTTATGATAATTTCAAATTTAAAATAACCCTTTGGTGTCCATGGTTTACATAAAATAACTCAGTGTTGCGAAAGTTAACATACAAAGACAAACAGCAGTAACTGCTTACTTTCAAGTAATCAGTTACTGCTGTTTGTCTTTGTAGTGTGTTCAGTATGCCAGTACTCGATGGCAGAAAATAATCCTGCAGCTCAAAGACAAACAGCAGTAACTGCTTAATTTTAAGTAATCAGTTACTGCTGTTTGTCTTTGCATGGTGGTCAGTATGCCAGTACTCGATGGCAGAAGTGAATCCTGCACCTCAAAGACAAGCAGCAGTAACTGCTTACTTTTAAGTTATCACTTACTGCTGTGTGCAACGTGGACAGTCTGCATGCCAATATACTAATCTTACTATGAGTAATTAAGATTACACACAACGTGGATAGTCTGCATGACAATATACTAATCTTACAATCAGTAATTAAGATTACACACAACGTGGATAGTCTGCATGCCAATATACTAATCTTACAATCAGTAATTCAGATTACACACAACGTGGATAGTCTGCATGACAATATACTAATCTTACAATCAGTAATTAAGATTACACACAACGTGGATAGTCTGCATGACAACATACTAATCTTACAATCAGTAATTAAGATTACACACAACGTGGATAGTCTGCATGACAATATATTAATCTTACAATCAGTAATTAAGATTACACACAACATGGATAGTCTGCATGACAATATACTAATCTTACAATCAGTAATTAAGATTACACACAACGTGGATAGTCTGCATGACAATATACTAATCTTACAATCAGTAATTAAGATTACACACAACGTGGATAGTCTGCATGACAATATGCTAATCTTACAATGAGTAATTAAAATTACACACAGCGTCGACAGTCTACATGACACTATACTAATCTTACAATGAGTAATTATATTACATTACACACAACGTGGATAGTATGTAAGCCTACTAATATTAAACTCTCTGTCACATTAAATAACTGAAAAAAATACTTCACTTTCTACAATCGACCTGCTGTTTTTTGACTCTGTGTCTTATACTAGACGCACACACTGGTCACAGGTGAACCCTGGAGGCTTACAGACACCTGGACTGCAAGTAGATCTACACACAGCGGCTAAAATATTAAAAATAAAAAAAGAATATCAGATTTTTTCGCTGAATATATATTTAATTTTTTTTTGTTTGCATTTTTAAAGATTGTGGTTAACTTCTAAAGCAAAGTTATTTGAGTTAGTGATTGATCGCAGATCTGAAAAAAAACTGCTTTTTAAAGATTGTGGTTAACTTCTAAATAAAAGTTATTGTACTTAGTGATTGATAGCAGATCTGAAAAAACTGCTTTAACCCTTTCAGTGCGGGGACCGTGTTTATACGTCAGAATCTGACGTCTTCAGATTCAGGTATATAAAGATGGTCCCCGCACTGTAAGGGTTGAAATATTTCTTATGGCCATAGATCCATAACATAGGTATTCAGATGACATTTATGATGATTTCAAACTGAAAAAACTCTTTGGTCTCCATGGTTTATACAAAAATAATTAAGCATTGAAAGGGTTAAGATCGTTCTGCATTCGACTTGTTGTGGATGAAGATGACTTCAAGTTGGTGACAAATGGAAAAAGCGATTGCTATTATTAACCAGTTCATAAAAATATTATTTCAAAAAAACCCTAGTTTTTTGGAAATTAAGTCATCCTTCATCACAGATGCAAAATGATGCTTTAAAGCATCGTGAGGGCTGAAATCGGTGTGCATGTAGCAGTCATTCATTGCAGCACGGCGGAATACAAAAGGGAATCGCCTGTTGACAGGGCTAGACAAAGTGAATGGGATAATCCTGTAGGCTTATTGCCTGTCACGGGCGATGTCCACATGATTAATTGGGCGGGGGCCCTGGTGCAGTGGTTAAAGCTGTCTGCTTGGAAAATCGGAGATCAAGGGCTCGAACCTCGATCCGGCCTTCAAGTTTCAAATAAACAAAAGATTTCTCCCCGCTCACTCGTGAAGATTCATTATTGTGGGGAACCTCCGTGACCGAGAGATAGCGTGCTTGGCCTCAGACCGCCAGGGCCTAATTTCGAATCCTGTGTCTGGAGAGCAATGTCATGTCAGTCATCTCACCATCCTCAGGAGGTTCTCCTGGCCCAGTAGCCTAAATGTGCACACAAGTGGCCTAAAACCCCATTCATTTCATTTGCATGATTAATTAACGTCTAAGACAAAGTGTGACGGCCAAACTACTAATATTAAAATGTCTGTTACATTCAATATTTATCAACAACACTTTACTTTCTGCTATCGACCTGCTGTTTTTTACTCAGTGTTTTATACTATATATTATGATGATATTTTATTAGACAATATGTCTTTGTAATTCTGGATCCTATTTATTTATCCATTTACATTCTTGTTAACCCTTTCAGTTTAGAACTCCGCACTAAAAAAATTAAAAAAAATAATAATGGCCGTAGAACCATAACATAGGTATTCAAATGAAGGGAAAAGAGCTAAGAAAGACATTGATAATTTCAAATTGAAAAAAACCTTTGGTCTCCAAGGTTTACACAAACATATTTCAGCGTTGTAAGGGTTAATTAATGTGTAAGTCAAGTTTTGGATTGATAAACACACCACCCGACAGATGTATCAGAGATCATGGGAAACAATAGAGGGATCTTTCAATGCTAAACGTGGTTGAACCCGGTGGCACATTTATTCGGTTGTAGCTGGCTGGTATCGGGCTCAGAATACTTTACATAGGATCTATGCAAAACATGATATAGGCCCATGCAAAACATGACATGGGACCTATGTAAAACATGATATTATTTCATATCATGACATGGGTGAAGGTGTTTACAGGGACTGACGGGCACTTTGGTGGGCGGGGGCCCTAGGGTAATGGTTATCTCCGCTGTCTTTCACGCTAGAGTTCGGGATTCGGTTCCCGGTCTCGGCGGTTTGAAAGAAACAAAAATGTTCTTCCCCATCCACGTGTAAAACTCAGTATTGTGGGGAGCTTCCATGACCGAGAGGTAGCGTGCTCCGCCTCTGCCCGCCAGGGCTCGAATTTCGAATCCTGTGTCTGGAGGACAGTGTCATCTCATTCATCTCAGCATCCTCATGAGGTTTTCCTGGCCCAGTTTAGCCTATATGTGCACAAAGGTGGCCTAAAGCCCGATTCATTTCATTTTTTTTATCAGGCAGCAAATCTTCTGATTGACGAAATGATCATCATATACATATACCCATATGCCGTCAAGTACATATCGTTGACCCAATGTTAGCTCGATGTTGGTCTAAAACGCAGGCCCAACATCGAATTGCCAGTGTTTTGTGTTTACAGGGAGAGTTAGACTATATATAAATGGCAGAGTGGTAACTAAATATATATCGCAGTAAATCTTCGCGATTATGAGTTAAAAATCATAGTGGGCCTACTGGTGATTTTTTTTAACGAAGCCATGGTATGACGTAATTAAGCTTCGAAGAGCATTCAATGCTGATCTGAATGAAGCTCTTGTGGACAATCTCCTGCCCAGAATGAGGCCGGGAATTCCCCGTCATGAACAGAACGAGGCCAATAATGCACTAGGCTGGCTGCCCAGTATTAGGCCGGGAATTCCCCGTCATGACCAGAGCGAGGCCAGTAAGGCACTAGGCTGGCTGCCGGACATGTCCAATTATTAAGTGAGAGTGGCGGCCCATAAATCCTCTAATGCTGTGTCCATAGTCAGATGGCTGAGCCATGATTCTGTATGCTTACAGGCTGCCTGTGACCTGGGCATCAATCAATCAATCAATCAATCAATCAATCAATCAATCAATCAATCAATCAATCAATCCATTCATCCGCCCGTTTGTTTGTTCTCATATTCATTCGCACTCATTCATTTGTTTTTTCATTTCTTCATCCATCAACCCACTTATTGATTCATTGATTGATTCATTCATTCATTCATTCATTCATTGATTCATTAATTCATTCACATATACTCTCATTCATCCATCCATCCATTCGATCCTTCATTCATTTATTCATTCATTCATTCATTCATTCATTCATTCATTCATTCATTCATTGATTCATTGATTCATTCATTCATTCATTCATTCATTCATTCATTCATTTATTCATTCATTCATTCATTCATTTATTCATTCATTCATTCATTCATTCATTCATTCATTCATTCATTCATTCATTCATTCATTCATTCATTCATTCATTCATCAAATCATTCATTTCTTCGTTTATTCATTCATTCATTCATTCATTCATTCATTCATTCATTTATTTATTCATTCATTCATTCATTCATTCATTCATTCATTCATTCATTCATTCATTCATTCATTCATTCATCTATTCATTTATTCATTCATTTATTCATTCATTCATTCATTCATTCATTCATTCATTCATTCAATAAATCATTCATTCATTCATTCATTCATTCATTCATTCATGCATTCATTCATTCATATATTCAATTATTCATTCATTCATTCATTCATTCATTCATTCATTCATTCATTCATTCATTTATTCGGTCGTTTTTTTATTGATTCATTTATTCTCATTATTCAGGCCTAGTACAAAAGCAGCCGTTGAGGTTTAAACTTAATTTATTTTCCAAGGATTACAAGCAGCACTTAGTGCCACGAGCTGTCGTCTCAATCGTCAACATGTCTGAAATCCATCAAGGACCATTTCTTACGTCATGTGACCACATGGGAGTAACACGTGATTAGATCACGTGATCGCATCACCTGAGTAAGATGGGAATGGATGAAACTCGGAAATATATATTTTTGGCATTAAGAAGCAGATACCACAGAGAAGCACCCATAATAGGGGCCGCGGCACTATAATTTTTTTCTGGATGGATTTATTGTTTTAAACTGAAAAATAATTCACGATAGACACTTCTGGCAATTTACTGATACTTTTGAATGTTGGTATAGCCCTATAGTAAGATCCGCTTTCACTGGAGCTGTCTTAACACTTACAACACTGACATGTGTTAATATAAACCATGGATACCAAAGATTGTTTATCAATTTTAATTTGTAATCATCATAAACGTCTCAGTTAGCTCTTTCCGCTTCATTTCAATACCTATTTTACGGGCCTAAGGCTATTATAAATGTTGTAACTCTTTCAGTGCGAGCCCGTCTTTATACGTCGGAATCTGACGTCCACAGACGTCAGGTTCTGACGTATAAAGATGGTCCCGTCGCTGAAAGGGTTAAGAAATAAAATTGATTTAATGTAGGCCTGGTGAGGGGAATCAAAAGTGTATATTATAGAAAACATCTATTTTCTTGGTTACATTGTACAGCATTTGATCATTGTATTGATTACCAGCCATGCGCCTCTGTTAATAAAGTATGTTCTTGTTCTGTAGAGGAAGTCTGCACGAGACAATCTCACCAATAAATGTCAACCATCATGGCTTCATCTAACAAACAACAAATTAACGCTCGTTTACTACAAAAAAATGCGTTGACCGAACCTTGCAGGGCAAGAAAAGGTCACTGCTGGCCAATATATGTTTAGATATAATTGCACTAGACAATCTCACCAATAAAGCTCAACCATCATAGGTTTTGTCATAAAGAACGGATTTACGCTCGGTTGCTATAAAACATAATAACGACAATTGCTAGGTCGGTGTTGGCCAGTTTATTTGTAGATATAGTTTATATATATATTAATTGTTCCCGACAAAGCAATTGCAGGTCACAATCCCACTAATAAAGGTAGACTATCATGGCTCGGTCCGATAATGAAAAGTGAAGACATAAATAGCTTTGTTTTTAAATTGCCTGTTAGAATAGAGTGGCATATCAACTGAAATGCATCAGCCATCACAAATATGTATATGTAATGTACCGTATAGGGTAGCACAGTGTTTTTATAGACTGAATCAGCTGGCCTGATAAGCTCATGTAACCACAGCAAACAATGAAGGTTGAACCAATGTTGGGCCGGCATTGAACCAGGTAGAATAGGATTAACCATTACAGGGATCACCTTTAGACGTCCGAATCTGATATTTATAGACGTCAGATTGAAACGTCTAAAGTCCATCCCCTCACAAATATTTCTAATGGTCGTAGACCCATAACATATAGTTATTCAAATGAAGCAGAAAGAGCTAACTAAGACATTTATGGTGATTTCAAATTGAAAATACCTTTGGTTTCTTGGTTTATATAAAAGTATTCCAGCTCTGAAGGGTTAAGCGAACTTTGGTTTTGCTGCCTGATGCATCGACAACCGCGGAGACGTGACATATTGGTTACCAGCTAGCGCGGGACGTTAGACAAACATTAATCCAACATCGTTTCATCATCTCATGCTTACTGGTCACGTGTCAGTTCACGCCCGGTGGTACGTGCGATATGTGAAGTGCCCTCACGTCATCAGTGTCTGGGGGAATCCCATAAAACTAGAAACGAGGGATGACCTGCTGGTAATGACCCTGAATAGAAAAGAAAATATGAGACGTTTATAAAATACTGGTTTATGTCGGTTCACCGTCTGCGACGTTGGGCCAATAGCAAAACCAACGCTGAAATATTTTTATGTAAAGAGAACAAAGGTTTTGCTTCAATCTGAAATCATCATAAATGTCTCAGTTAGCTGTTTCTGCTTCATTATAATACCTATGTTGTGAGCCTATGACCAACATTTTTTACTCTTTGAGTGTGGGGATCGACATTAGACGTCTGCATCTGATGTCTATAAACGTCAGATTATGACGTTTAATGTCGGTACCTGCGCTTAAAGGGTTAATGTAGGTCCACCCTCTGCGACGTTGGCCCAATAATTAAACCAAGGTTGGTTCTTTGAATTGGGGACCTCTGCTTCATCCAGGTCTGTGTTGGGCAACCTATATTATCACTTTGTTAATCCACTTTCTAAGTGGAGATGTTGTTGTTTACCACAAAAAATCAGTATTGTGGGGAGCCTCCGTGACCGAGAGGTAGCGTGTCCGGCCTCAGACCGCCAGGGCTCGAATTTCAAATCCTGTGTCTGGAGGACAGTGTCATCTCAATCATCTCACCATCCTCAGGAGGTTCTCCTGGCCCAGTTCAGCCTATATGTGCACAAAGGTGGCCTAAAGCCCGATTCATTTCATTTACAACAAAAATGTGCACGAGCTAATGGAATAAAAAAGGTAAACTATCATGGCTCGGCCTCATAAAGAAAAGAGCAGACAGAAACATGTTTTCTTTTAAATTGACTTCTAGAAAAAGTGTAGCATATCAGTTGAATGTCATCATACATGGCAATGTTTTCCTGTTATATATTTGGAAGCACAATTGTTTTCATGTACAACATATATACGTCTTTTTATAATCTGCAAAAGGTCAACCACCATGGCTCCATCTGTATAAAGATCACAGTCATTTATTGAGTAAGCGTTGATAATAAGAGTTTCAGAAATATAGTAAAAAATCATTCAGAGCCTGAATTGCTCAATTATAAAATTCAATGATTTTTGATTTGACACTACACTAGTATAGTTTGATTGTCAACCCCCATATATTAGCTGATCATTGATTGATGCCTAATTTTTCATGCGGACCCCTCTTATTAAAAGGTAGAGTGGTATATAAACCATTTCATTTCCAAGGTGACGAAATCTATACCAAAAACATATACAGTGAAAGAGAAGTAACTTTAGAGAGTTGACATGTTTTTATACTGCATTGTTATTAAAGCCACATTTAATTTTTATTATTCGATGTTGATGTGTTTTTTGTCTAAAAATATTTTGTTGTTTTTAAATGCTTTAATGGTGGGAGGGGACAGTTTGTTGAGATGTGCACAGACAGGTTATAGATTGTAGAGTCAAAAGTGGTGTGAAAACACTGACAAAACATGGCGAACCACTTATGGCAATATGTTTTCCAATCCCCAGTTTGCCGTATAGGTCTGATACTGAGAGTGACATATAAGTTACCAAGCTACACTCTTTAACAATCAGCTATATGAAGTTGTTTGTGGTATTCAGCTACCAAATTAATTGGCTTAATAACGTATCATTCTTGTACGGTATAATGTCGTTTTTGCAAATATTACTTAATGTGGTACGATAAAGTTAATGATTTCGTTCAGCTATTAGCATTTCGTTTCAATTCTAAGATGCATACAGAAATAAGTCATACACACATGTAATCTCTCCCATCAACAGTTCTGTTTTATATCTCATCTCAGCTATGGTTACGCAGTAAAATATACCGTATATTTGTCACTATTATATAATATCATCACTATTATAAGTGTCCAGAAAAAAAATGCATATAATTATCTCTTGTTTTGCAGGGTTTGTTTCTCATTCGTTCAAAACCGGAATTGTGACGATAATTCCAGCTTCGAATGACGAAAAATATTGATATTTATTAGATGTTCCGAATTGAAATATTATGATTCTACCACACACAACTTGTATTACATATATATACAGGCTACGCAGCATAATTTATTAATATATATATATATATATATATACTTGCCTAGCAACACTATTTTGTAATTAGTGTCAATGTTGTCTCAGTCGTTAAAATATTATATATAAAATATAACTTATGTTTGCATGTTTCTATGTGACTATGATATAATACCATCGCCACATTAGGAGTCATAAACATATATAGCGTTAATTGTATTGTCAAAAGGAATCCCACACCTTGGTATAAATGACATCCATAAAAGCATAATGTCATTTTGCCCTTGTCAATGTGTGAGCCCCCATAATGCTTCTGTATAACCCGAATGTCAGAGGGTATTACTAATGTATGCAAGCTTCAGTTGGTGAGATGTGTCATCACCACCTAAATGTAGGCTATACACAGCTGTGCAGGAAACAAGATATATGGATTATTGTTGATTTAATGGTGGGGCAATGTCGCAGATGGTGGTCCAATATTAAATCAGCATTTTTTCTCGTAGTGAAAGCCAACCGCATGAGTGCAAGAAACACGCTTATAGTCGTTTCAATTTATTTTATTAGCCGCTTAAATCGCAGTTATTGGGAAAGAAAGTAGTGCTGATAATCAGGATGTGCAAATGTTTGATTTCAAATTGAACAAATATGCGTTATTTTTCTTTACTTGATGTTGTGTGTCGCGGCAGCGAGACACAACTTCAAGTGAGAGGACAATTTCAAATTGTTCAATTTTGAGCTTTAAGGGTTAACAGGGTTTAAATGTGAGTGAGAGAGCGGGAGGTCAAAGTGAATGGTTAAGACTGGGATAATCCTGTAGGCTTACTGTCTGTCGGAGTGATTAATTACCATCACAATGACTGGGGTGAGAATGCAGCGACGGTCGGTCACATTCAATGAGCGCTGACGCTATATCCAAACTCAGATTAACCTAGATCGATTAACCCGAATCTGCACTGATTTTGGGTGTAAGTACACTTACTGTCCCATTCTAATTTTCAGGTGTCAAAATAACAAAATGTTTCTTCCCCGATCACTCGTAAAGATTCATTTATTCATCCAGTCACATTCAATGTCTACTCAACATTTTTCCCCGATCACTCGTAAAGATTCATTTATTCATCCAGTCACATTCAATGTCTACTCAACATTTTTCTATGATTCCGTGATGAGCCCATGCATTTTTGCTTCAACCGATGCTTGCATATTGGAATTCAAGTTTATGCCCTGATACCATACACACAGAAGCACGTCCCTCTCAAATGACCCCTCTACCTACTCATTTCTGTTCCATGATCTGTGAATTGTTATCCCACCTCATAAAATTACCAATTTTTATAAATTATTAAAATTTAAGGGATTTTTATTTTGCCTCCCCCCCCATACGCTGAGCGATAAAATGTGAATAATATGTGTGTGTGTGAGGGGGGGGGGGGTATTTACAATAGAATCCCTTCTAAAGTGTAATATTTTCTATTTAACCATTTGAAGTCTGAAATTGATATCTTCATCCACTACACGCCGTGAATTGCTGTCGCAATTCTCGACTTGTAGTGGATGAAGATGACATGAAGTTGGTGGCAAATGAAAAAAAATATATGGTTATTATTGATATCAATATACTAAACCCCTAGGTGTAGGAAATTAAGTCATTCTTAAGAGACGCAAAAGGATGCGCTTAAAGGGTAATGTTTTAAAGGGTTCATCATTTTATTCAAAATATATATTATATTCAAAATATATGTGCGTCATTAGCAGCTAAGGGATAGAACAATCATGACAATGCACTGGCGATTCATTTGTTTGAGAGCATGATGAGTTCTGATAGTGGTTGTTTAACTTTATGCTAGCTAGGCGTTCAAAGGTTGAACCAATGCTGATATAATGCTGGGCCAGCGTCGCCGACCGTCACTAGCATTAGGGTAGCATTGGGCTTACATATCGTGCTTGATTTAATGATTACCAAATAAATCTGTACACACAGTGGCAGAGCGAGCTCAATATTAGCTGAGCTCTTCACCAGATTTCCCCAAGAGTTACATTAATGGGACGCCTACAATATGGCATTGTGAACTATGAATTATTTCATTATACTATGTTGAACAATCACACGTCACCTGGTTCTATGCGATAGTTTGTACTTTCTGAATGTATATATATATATATTTATTTATTTACTTTCTGTTATCACTAGACTTTAGATTCATGTTAGATTAATTGACGAAGCTGGTTTAGAGGACTCTGTTATCGGGGAGGCTGCGACAGTAACCCAGGTTCAGTTTTCTGCTCTAGCCGGCAACATCTTCAAATCTACCGTTGGCCTACATGCCTCGGCTGTGCGACGGACAGACAATACTTTTTCATTCTAATTTCAAACATGGTAAATAAAATAATGGCTCATGTTTTTTTCTTTTTACACATACTCTCGTACATTATATAACTCCTAGGTTTCTACACTTTGTAGAGGGTTTTTTTGCTATATGCAGTAGATATTTTATCTCTGGTTTTGGTGCGGGAAACAGACATATCATGACAGTGCTGTTCAATTGTATATTAATTTGTTATGATGCCTATTTTAACTACCCTGTACTTGTTTTAGTATGTAATATCATTTGGTTTCAAGCTTACACATCATGCATATATTAATTTTCATGTGATTTTATGGAACAAATCATGTTGTATATAGACATGTACATATATATTTTATATAGTTTATTTTTAATGACGCATAAGTCTGCATAGACTTCCTGCCGTCAAATAAAATATCAATCTATTATCGCTCAAACGTAGAACGAGGTCTGTAATGCACTGGATCAACTACAGGCCACGCAGTACTGGACACGGGTGATGGAACATGTTCAATTAACTCTCTCAATGCGGGAACCGTCAACAGACGTCAGATTCTGACGTCTACAGACGCCCGAATCTGGCGTCTGCACTAATTTCCCGCACTGAAATAATACAAATATAATGGTCGTAGATCCATAATTGCAGCTACTGCGAATAATCCCACAATCTGGTGGCGAATTCACTATACTACTGTGTTATGTAGTGGTTAACACTACCGTTTGTCACGCCAGATCCTCTGTGAACTAAATAGTATTTAATACTCTGGGAAATTATCATTTTCTAAGGCTGATTTTTAAATGAGACTGGCTATTTTTTTATTATCAATTCATTTTTGAAAGACAATTATCAATAACCAGTTACCGTTACCGACCAGTTACCGATAAAAAAAGAGTTCGCATAAAGGCTTACACCTTATTCATTGGACGAGTGCTGTATTTTCCCATATCGCACTCAAATAAACACCGTTTGCAAATCGTTCCCCCATTTTTAACCTCGTAGTTGTTTTAGATTATTATTAAAACGTAAGCATTTACAAATATTTGTTTCTACCCAGAAAAATAATACTGTGAAGTTGATTTTCTAATTAAATTAAGCTAAGAATAATGTATGTAGCCACAAAAGTTTATTATTCCAAATAAAAAGTAATGTCTGATCTTTAGCCCTTACAGTGCGGGGATGGATTTCAGACCTCAGGATCTGGCGTCTGCTTAGTCTGTAAGAGTTACAAAGAAAATTATACTGACCGTAGATCCATAACATATATATCCAAAAGAAGCCGAAAGGGCCAACTAGGACATTTATGATGATTTCAAATTAAAAAAACTCTTTTGCTTTCATGGTTTATATAAAATCTTTCAGCGAATAATCTTACCATTATTAAGCTCGTGGTCGCTTCAGATTATACAGGCATCTAACATTTTCTGCAATCAATCAATGCTTATCCCTGAGACCACCATACCACATGATGTGACCACGTGACAATATATATAGATCTGGTAATTTTTGCGTGTTTAGATTTTCGCGCATTTGTGATTTGGCGCTTTTTAACGAAATCTAAAATTCGCAAATTATCATTTTCGCGAGATTCCTAAATTTACGACCACGTGACAATATCAGTACATAATTATCTGGTAATTTTCGCGTGTTTAGATTATCGAATTATTTAGATTCGCGAATTATCGATTTCGATGATAGGTAGCTCTCATAATAATCATTTTCGCGAGTTGCTAAAATTCGCGAATTTGTCCTCTTCGCGAAAATTAAAACCACGCGAAAATTACCAGATCTACAGTATGTCAAGTGAGATGGATGAGGCTGAACCTTATGGAGAACACCTTTAAATCCTTTATATCCTCTTAACGTATTTTGTGTTATTTTTTACACCAACCTAACAATATGTAGGAACTAATGTTAATGCCAATAATTAAACAAACCTTACAATCACATAAAACATTTAATAAATAAATAAAGAAAATAAATATTTATTTTGGTTCATATTAAAATAAACGGTCCACAGGAGTAAAAAAAATGTTTTTCATTTCTATTTTCTTATTTTTTTTTATTTTATGGTCGACTGATCCAACATTGTACAACTGTTATACAAACGTTATACACATTTTTGTGTTGCTGACGTAGGAGCCAATATATCTGTCAGGATGTCCCACTGATCCCTTATGACTTTTCATCCGGGACATCCCGGCACGTCAGAGCTGTCCTCAGATCACCTGCTGATGGGATGCATTGGGGATACTAGACGTACTGTTACCATGGGAACAATGATCCAGACAGACGTACGACCTTCACCTTGTCAATCTGTAAGATAACATTGTGTGTTAAAATTGAAGTCACTGTTGAGGGCCCTTTTTTGCCAATCAGTAACAGTGCGATTTTGAAATCCTGATTCTTAATCTCACACTCTGTGCAGTGGTTTTCATTTTGAGACGGATATCGGTATCAGCCTATATGTGGTTCAGATGACGATCAAGCAATTATGTCCTTTCTCACAAGATGAACTGGATCCAAGCAAACACGACACGTTAACCCAATGCTGGGCTAATGATGGCCCACCGTCTACGACGCTGGACCGACATTAGCCCAGCATTGGGTCAACGTGTCGTGTTTGCTGGGATCCAGTTCATCTTGTGATAAAGTACAAACGCTGTTCATTTTTCGTGCGATATGGAAATAACAATGGCTCACACATTATTCATTGTACGATTATTTGCCCATGTCGCACTCAAATAAACACCGTTTTCATATTTTTAAATCGAACTTAATGTTTTACCCCCTTGAAACTGTGTCTCTCTGCCGTGACCCGCAACTTCTAGTGGTGAAAATAGCTGATAAGTATCTTTTCTAAAACTAAACATTTGCAAGTCTTGATGTCTAAAGCCACCATTTTATTCCCAATACCGACAATGTATTCAAACGCATTACTCTTTTTCTCGGGTAAGTGGTTGTTTGAACGGCAGAAATAAGTTAGAACACACAAATGAGCTGCTTCCAGCAGAACGAACAGCAGAACACATAGCACAAAGGGAGCAGAGGGTTTCAAGACATATCAGAACATAAATACCAGTGCATAAACATAATACAATATACAAAGTCTAATAGTGCAGCAGAAAACTATAACAAAAACACATATATGAAAAATAGCGTGGCAGAAAAAAATGTAGCAAAAAAGAGAGAGTTGAGTATAGCACAACAGATAAGTCACACTGGGGTTTAATATATGATTCAGATCATTTACTGTGGCTGATTGACACATTTCAAGTGCCTGTGGTATGTACAGATCTCTGCAGCTGAATATTAGCCCAGCTCGTCATAATAATGACGTTATTGGGACGCCTACAATGCGCCATAATGAACCAAAGTGACTTATCAGATCATCGCTTTACTCTGGTTTCCTGAGCCACTTGTAAAGATTCAATATTGTGGGGAGACTCCGTGACCGAGTGGTAGCGTGCTCCGCTTCAGACCGCCAGAGCTCGAATTTCGAATCCTGTGTCCAGAGGGCAGTGTCATCTCACCGTCCTCAGGAGGTTCTCCTGGCTCGGTTTAGCTTACACGTGCACAAAGGTGGAGTTAAACCCCATTCATTTCATTTCATTTCCATGAGCAACACTACGCGTTGCGGCCGAGTTTCATGTAGGCTCAGGTATATGAATGTGGTAATTGCAAGTGGTTCGTTGGTTTGAAGTGGTATATTTAGATGTACTGATAGATAATCCCAGAATGCAGACATACATGAATGAAATTGGTCGGGCTTGCCAAGCAAATTATCGAAGAGACATGGGGAAGCCCTCGCTCAATACGAAGCCAGGGATTCCCCTCTCAGGCCAAATCGAGGTCAGTATTGCACCAGGCCGTTTACTGTCCACAATCAGAATGAGGTCAATCACGACCTTTATCCACTGTTGGCTTAAGGTTGGGCCACCGTCGTCGAAAATTGCCAAGGATTAACACTATAAGAGCAAAAATATGTATAATAGCCGTAGACCCATAACATTAGTATTCAAATGAAGCGGAGAGAGATGACTAAGACATTTATGATGATTACAAATTGAAAAATCCTTTTGGTCTCCATGCTTTATACAATAATAAGTCAGCGCATTTAGAGTTAATCCAATATTGGGTCATTCGGTAAGTGCTGGACATGTTCAATCAATCATCAGGACTGACGTCCAATAATCCCCCTAATCCTGTAGCCACCGTCTGTTTGACAGATACAGGATTATGTGTCTTTATCAAGTTTATGCTACCATGTTTAATTTTTCCGCTTAAGATCAGGAAAAATCGAAAATCTAATGAGTGAGTTTAGAAAAAATATTTAAGAAAAAAAACATTGAGCCTATTTTTGGAAAAGTTAAAGGGACATGCCCAGGTCTAAAATCATCAAAGGATCGGTGTTTTTATTTCAGCTTTATACTATGACCATATGATGCAAACATGTCCATAGACTAGAATTGTTAATTTTTGTGCTGCGCATTCACCAGTTAGGCTAGATATAGAGATTTATAATTATTGAAAACCATGTCAAAAATAAGAAATACGCGAATTTCGTCTCTATATCTAGCCTAACTGGTCAGTGCGCAGCACAAAAATTTAAAAACTTTTGCAGTTCTAGTCTAAGGACATGTTTACATCATATGGTCATATTATTAAGCTAAAATGAAATCACCGATCTTTTGATGATTTTAGACCTGGGAATGTCCCTTTAATGAGGGCGACGAAATAACATTGGTTTTCACATTGGTTTTCACTATGAGCAGATTGGTATCAGCCCAAATCGCACTCTAGCGGTAGATTGCTCACAATGTATGGTTGGATAGGTCATGTGTAACTTGATCTTGTGAGAATATACAAACCTTGTTCATTTTTCGTGCGATATGTGAAAATACAGTACATGTTTAATGAACAAGGTGTTCGCCTAAAGACTCACACCATCTTCATTGAACGAGTGCTGTATTTTCCCATATCGCACTCGGATGAACACCGTTTGCTATCGTGTCTACAGTATCCTTCTATTGCGGCGTGAATAAATGAATGAATGAATAATTGAATGCATGGGTTTTATAGGCCACCTTTGTGCACATATAGGCTAAACTGGGCCAGGAGAATCTTGTGAGGATGGTGAGATGAATACGGGCGTGAAGTCTCATTTCCGCACAGTTAAAACAATATAACAATAACAGGATTTTTGAGGGCGATAGGATGTTTGCAAATTAATTCCATCAGCTCGACCTTCACAAAGCAGACCTCGGCTTGTCGGGGCAATGTAGGGCTGCTGGCATTTGTGAAGGGACTCTAAAACAGCCTTTCGCACAGAAAAAATAGTACTATTATTATCACTTTTTAAACATGACAACAACACAAATCTTCAAACCATCTGTATTCTTCTTTCGTTGCACATCATTCAGTTCTTGATGAGATATGTTGTGGAAGTCCACCATTTTGTTTATCTTTTCCAGCCACGCATTGGGCGGGGGGCCCTAGGGTAGTGGTTAGCAGCGCTGCCTTTCACGCTATAGTTAAGGGTTCGGTTCCCGGTCTCGGCGGTTTGAAAGAAACAAGACATGTTTTTTCTCCATCCACGTGTAAAACTCAGTATTGTGGGGAGCCTCCGTGACCGAGAGGTAGCGTGCTCGGCCTAAGACCGCCAGGGCTCGAATTTCGAATCCTGCGTCTGGAGGACAGTGTCATCTCAATCATCTCACCATCCTCAGGAGGTTTTCCTGGCCCAGTTTGGCCTATATGTGCACGAAGGTGGCCTAAAGCCCGATTCATTTCATTTCCAGCCACGCATTTAACGTTATCATGCCTGTTGTATCCCTTTAACCCTCACAACGCTGAACTATGTTTGTATAAACCATGGAGACCAAACGGTTTTATTTGATTTTTAAAACACACCACTACATTCTTTGTCCGATCACTACATTCTAAGCCGGGAATGGAGAGTTGTATGTTGATGAAGTACAGACCATTTATCATGGTAGCCTATGATGCTATAATCAGTCAGGCGTGACCGAGGTGTTGATTATGAGGGATCCTCATTAGTTCGGATGTGTTTTAAGTCAGTTAAAACCCTCGGAGCTCTACATTCTTAGCTGTGGAAAAGGCCTTGGCCTTCGACCTCAGCCTTTTCCACAGCTAAGAATAAGAGCTCCTAGGGCTTTATCCTATACGAAATCATCATATGTCTCACTTAGCTCTGCCTGCTTCATTTGAATATATATATGTAATGGGTATACGGCCATTATAAATTTGTTATTCTTTCAATGCGAGGATCGACTTCAGACGTCGGAATCCAACGTCTATAACCGTCAGATTTGTCAGAATCTGACGTCAAATGTCGGTCCCCGCATCAAAAGGGTGATTACAAAAATATCCAGCATTTTTTACTTTTTTACTTACATGTCAAACTATCGCAATAGCTAATTATTCCAATATCAGATTTTTTTAACTTCGGATTATTCAAGCCTCCAACATAAGATCAATCCATCAACGCTTATTATTGACGTCATAATGGTGAGCTTTAGAAGTCAGTGATCCTGTGTCCACTCTCTGATGACAGATAATATGCATACGGCATCGTTGGGAAGGCGAGCTGGGCTCATCTCAGCATAAGTCACCACATCATGGCCGAACCTTCAGGTGAGGGCCTCATGTGGTGACGAGTGCTGAGATCAACCAATATCGTCGTACCAACGATGCAGTAGGCCTATGTATTTTCTCCTACGATTATCTATATGAAACGGCAAAGTTTATCTGAGCAGTGAAGCGTATACTAGAAGAGAATGTGAGATGGGTTGATCTCACCATTCGTCTCGCAGTGAAAGCCAACAGCATTAGTGTGAGAAGCATGATTCTAGCCTCTCATTTACGCGTAATTAGGGCTCGAACCTGGACTCCTGAGTGTGGAAGGCATTGGCATAATATCATCATCCCTAAAGAGTACGCATATGTGATTTTTATTGCATGCAAAAACGTTTTATTTATTTTAAATAATATACATCTATATCGCGTGAAACTTACAATACATGTCAGACTGATACACATGAAGCAGATAAAAAAACAGAGAAGATGATAGCGAAAGAAAGCGTCAGAACATAGAAGAGTAATATAGACACAACAAAATAAGAAAGAGCAGAAAAAACTGGCATTTAATAATAACAGAAAATAATAGTGATTATGGCATCATATTCTCTTTAATATTTGTATAATGATAACACGATCACGACATCATTTACATGTGTAAAACATTGCAACATATGACCTGACTTTTTGTATTGTATGTTATATAATATGTCTAATCGGGATGAATAACAAGTAGAGTAAGAAGACACATCAGAAGGGCAAATCAGTCATGAGCAGACAATACAGAGTGAAAAATAGAAGAGAATTGTGAGAATTGTCAAAACAGACAAATGCGCTCAGCGGGGAGTGTGCATTATTCATTTATGTCCCGCAAAGGCAAACAGCAGTAACTGCTTACACAGTAATGGTTCAGTTATAAAGTAAGCAGTTACTGCTGTTTGTCTTTGAGCTGCATGATTATCTTCTGCCATTGAGGGATGTCATGCTAACCTTCGTGCAAAGGCAAACAGCAGTAACTCCTTATTTGTAAAGTAAGTGCTGTTTGTCTTTGAGCTGCATGATTCTCTTCCGCCATCAAGTATTGGCATACTAACCGCCGTGCAAAGACAAAAACAGCAGTAACTGCTTACTTTTCGAGTAAGCAGTTACTGTGTTTATCGTTGAGCTATAGGATTATCTTCCGCCATCAAGTATTGGCATACTGACCGCCGTGCAAAGACAAACAGCAGTAACTGCTTACTTTTCGAGTAAGCAGTTACTGTGTTTATCGTTGAGCTATAGGATTATCTTCCGCCATCAAGTATTGGCATACTGACCGCCGTGCAAAGACAAACAGCAGTAACTGCTTACTTTTCAAGTAAGCAGTTACTGTGTTTATCGTTGAGCTATAGGATTATCTTCCGCCATCAAGTATTGGCATACTGACCGCCGTGAAAAGACAAACAGCAGTAACTGATTACTCCAGTTCGGACAATGTCTAATGTCTAACAGACAGAAGCTCCTTCTTGATAAATGTCGAATAATACAAAATGGTAATATGTCACACGCACGCCAGTGTGGGATATATAGTCCTAGTAAGAATCACAATTAAGTTTTGAAGTTATTATTACCAAAACAGTCTTTTTTCTCGTTGATATATATTTAAAATTTTCTAGAAGTGATGACCAGTAATTGATAGTTAGTAATTGTCCGGCACTGAGTTCTTGTCCTGATCTACTCAATCAAGATTACCACTAGAATAACGGTGGATGTATGGCAATGACTACTGATAGTTTAGGCCTCCATGCCCTGAAATGATGATATCTGGTGGCCAATGTGCATTTTAATTATAATAATCCTAATTGATTCCCCCTTATTAGCCCTACTGATTCCCCCTAATTAGGGTCAATACATCTAAAAGCACGATACAGGCCTAAGTGATAATACACGAAGGCGACAGACCAAAAGTGCACTAGAACAACATATGATGAGCGACAGGTTATCTAGCATTCACTAAGTCACACTGAGACATATTGGATTTTAGCTCAACTAATGTAACCTTTTTGTGCTAATTTAAACATATGCATTCTGTGATCACAAAAATGCGTGTTTACACACAGTATGTATTTTACACACAGAATGTATTTTACACACAGAATGTCTTTCTAGCATGATTGAAAGTAAAGAAAAATGCTAATTTAGCCCTTTACTGCAAATAAATTGTTGGTAACCCCCCCCCCCCTGTGAAATCCCTTTCCTAATAATTTCAAATTTGCAAAAAAACCTCTTGGAATAATTTTGTTGAACCATAGACCTTTAATGACATGACTAAAACCACGATATACTAGACGCTGTGAATCTCTTCATTACCATAGTAGCAGCTGTAACTTTTCAGATTTTTATTAGATCATCATATTATTCAGGGGAAATTATTCAAGTATCAGGCCTAACTTTTTCAGCGCAGGAACCGACTTTAGATCCACACAGTGAAACAGTAACATAGGCCTATTTATAATGGTAGAATGACAAGATATACATCTCATGTGAATAATGCCTTAACGTGGGGATTCAAACAACAGCATTTATAGATGAATTTATCATTTGGGTAGGTCCACCCTCACATAATTGTATTTAATTGTTAGTCTTAGCTTACACTGACCACCAACATACAAAACCACAGGTTCTATTATGCTGTCCAACTCTGACGCCGACCTATGCGGACTAAAGAGAGGCCACAGTCTAGCAAGTAACAAGTAATTTATTCTGATGGTCCTCTTTAGTGGAAGACAAGACAGAGTTGCCAGTAAGGCATATGTCATAGTATATACAATGTTCACATTTTGCAATATTAAAATTTACATATATATTATATTGATTATTATCGTCACAAACATAGCCAGTTTTTTAAGGTTTTCTCCCTTAGAATGTTTAAACAGTTTATGTAGGTCAAGAATGCAGCCGACTCCACATTTGTCACCGGATATGTTAATACGTGTGCCATTTCAACTCCACGGGGAAATAAAACTCTGCAACCATTTCGGCGCTAAGAATTTATCGTACACATTGTCATCTCTGTCCTACCAGATCTCGTTGTCGACTTAAGACCCAATATATTAAAATTCAAGGCATATTTGACTTTTACCAACTGGTTACCTGGAATTACATAGGTTCTAATGAAACACTAACCATTGAGTAACGTCATGTGTCACGCCATGTCATGTGGCTTATAATCACCAAGACATGTGCTACTACATATCATTTGTGTATTATACATAGTAGTTATTTTATCTCTGGTTTCGGCTAAAACATCTTATTTTAAGTAGACGTCATTTACATTTTAAAAATATCCAGTGTTTAATTCTGGCAATGTCACTTGAGATTTTAATTTTATATGTGATAACATGTATATTATCGTGTGATTTTACCAAACGAACATTTTGTATATACATATATTATTATATATGTATAGACGAATAAGACAAAAAATAGACCAAGTCTGTAAAGACTTTGTATTTATGTCAATAAAATATCTATCTATCTATCATACACAACCCCATGCTTAAACTAAAAGCCTCGTTAGGCTTTCATAACAACCCACTTATCTCCATGTTTCTCGTGAATTGTTTCCCAATAACAGCCAATTATCGCATGTTCTGTACAAGTTTTGTTGATGGTGAGTCTTGTTAGCTTCATTAATTGCAAATGATGCAGATAACGGACTCTAGATTATATATATATCCTTCTACATCCATGTTCCGGATTCTACATACCATCCACAATTTGTAGATTGCAAAGAAAATACCGATTATTTTAGAAATACGTTATTGTAGTGCAAATATCTATATATGGTTACTGCCAGCAAGGTCATTGCGACGCCGAGCCTACCAGTGGAGTGGATGCCTGAACTACAGTTATCATATATCTGGCCTAGTTTAGAAAAGTATATTCTTACAATCTACTGCAACACCCCTGCAAACACAAGACGTTAAACCAATGGTGGATTAATGTTGGGCCAGCGTCGTAGACAAGCAGATATAGAACAGATAAACAATAAGGTATCTAAAAAATAAGGTCCAAGCTGAACCACAAAACATACATGTACTGGTGGACATACTAATATCAGCCTAACCGTGGAGATAAACATGATAATATCATGCATGTTCAACCTGTTAGTCAGATATGAAAACGTTAATAAGAAACCATTGGGGATATAAATGAAATGAATGGGGTTTTAGACCACCCTTGTTCCCATATATATAGGCTAAACCGGGCCAGGATAACCTCTTGATGATGATGAGTTAAATAAAATAATTTAATTTTTCACCCACTTGAAGTTGTGTCTCGCTACCGCGACACACAACTTCAAGTGGGTGAAAATTACTCATATTTGTTTAGCGTGAGACCAAATATTTGTAAATCTTGGTGCTTAAATAATCATTGAGTCAACGCCAACTGGGATTTTACACGGCTAAGGGGGGCACTTTTCAATCTCCGGGGGGGGGGGGGGTTGTTTAGATATTATAGTACTGAAATAAATTATTTATTAAAAAAAATGCACCAGATTCGATGCCACTGTGATTATTTTATTACTTATTCCATATTCAAATCGTTTACCGTTAATGATGTCATGTTGCAATTGAGCTCGAAGTGTTAATCCACACACTGGAGTGGGCATGCATTCACTGGGCCTTCAGTATCGCATTGGTGTGTGTACACCTGCAGTGTACATGTACACGTGTACTATCAACGGGGGTGATCTCTCTGCAGTAGATATAGTATATGGGTGGGAGGTGAAGGGGGAAACTATCCATTTACACCTCCTTATAAATCCAAAAAGTACATGTTCTTGCTCGGCGATCAGTTTTTCTCCAAATCAAGACGGTGTAGTTTGCTACTTTTTTTTAAACAAATATAGTTTTATTCCGTAAAAAAATGAATGTCGAGAGATATCATGATTGTTTTGGATTTGGTAAATGGATAGTTTCCCCCAAAGCTGTGGATGGATATAGCGTGAGTTTTGTGGTCTTTAAGTATGTAAATACAAATATATCTAAGTATTTTGTTTTCGTTGATCAATAGTGTTTTTTGCTTTACATAACCAGCGGGTTTTTTTTACCGATTGAAGTGGTTCAAAAACTTAAAATAGGGTTAATTGTGTTAGACCCCAGGAAAAACATTGCATCCACCTTCCACCCATATACTATATTTACTGCAGAGAGATCACCCCCGTTGATAGTACACGTGTACATGTACACTGCAGGTGTACAAACACCAATGCGATACTGAAGGCTCAGTGAATGCATTGCCTCGTAAGACTTGGCTATGAATCTGTTATCACATCTTCAGCATTTGTAAATGTTCATGGCACATGAAAATACTTGTTATTTATCTTTCCATGATGTATTCACCTGCTGTATTTGAGTCATCATAGCTCCGGCAGGATTGAAAATGGTATTTTAGCTCGTTACAGATAAATACGCTGAAAATGATGTACTTAAATTCATAACTTAAAAGAGTAAACAGAACACATCTACAAAATTGTCACCACATCTGGACATTTATTTACATATCTACAAAACTTGAGGTCTGTTTAAGGAATACTCACGATACTTGTTCAGTTTACTACATAAATCACATTAAACCAAACAAGGCACTGGCCAACTGGGCTAGTGGTGTAAATAAGTTACTAGCTCTGATTGGCTGTTTGGTAGCCCTGAAATTTTGTCTACTAAAAGATCACTTCGATCAGCTGGGCTACAGAGCGAGAACAATTTAGTAGCCCTTACAGATTCTAGCTAGCCTCGGGCTAGTGTTAATGTGCAACCCTGTAAAATACAAACAAATGACCAACTTGATTTTCAGTGAGCTGACGTGGGCATATTTACACTATGAAAAATATATTTTTATCTGATTGTGGAACCAAGTGACCATTGCTAATGAAAATAGACGTTAGTTATTATTGTGTGGTGTATTTATCAGCGTACCTGCACATATTAGCTCCCAAACATGCGTCAGAATAAAGAAAACCTGTATGTCGGTGTATCATAGCTCTGTCATTTTCAATAATACAGGTTCGTATAGGTGTAAAATTCCTGAACTCAAGGACAAGTAAAACAAATTTCCCAAGGGATTGGAATTGCTATTTTTAGGGAGTAGAAACTCCTGATTCACAAATATCAATAATAGATTTTCAGGATATATATATATCAATTCTTAACTATATTCTTGAAAAAAAATTAATGCAAAATATAATTTGGTCCGGTGACAATTTTTCACAAAATGTGTTGTTCTGACTATGTCATCAGGTGATACATCAGTGAGAATCCTTACGGTGCCTCCTGAGACTCGATGTCATCAGACATCAGTGAGAATCTTTACAGTGCCTCCTGAGACTCGATGTCATCAGACGAGACATCAGTGAGAATCCTTACAGTGCCTCCTGAGACTCGATGTCATCAGGTGAGACATCAGTGAGAATCCTTACAGTGCCTCCTGAGACTCGATGTCATCAGACATTAGTGAGAATCCTTACAGTGCCTCCTGAGACTCGATGTCATCAGGTGATACATCAGTGAGAATCTTTACAGTGCCTCCTGAGACTCGATGTCATCAGACATCAGTGAGAATCCTTACAGTGCCTCCTGAGACTCGATGCCACTGTGAACGTCTTCTCACATCTTTCACATTCATAAGGTTTAGCACCGGTATGAGTCTTTTCATGTCTCCTTAGATTCCCAGAATCAGAGAACAGTTTATGACATAGTCCACATTTATAAGGTTTAACACCAGAGTGGATCCTTTCATGTTTCTTCAGTTCTTGTTTCCGCGTGAACTGTTTATGACAAGATCCACATTCAAAAGATTTAACACGGTCAGTATGAATCATGCTATGATTCTTCAGAGTCCGAGCCTCCTTGAACTGCTTATGACATGTTCCACATTTATAAGGTTTAACACCGGTATCATTATGTGTTCTTTCATGTTGCTTTAGATCTTGTGCTCGTCTGAACCGTTTATGACATGTTCGACATTCAAAAGGTTTAACACCAGAATGAATCATTTCATGTTGATGTAGATCCCCTGCTTGTGTGAATTCTTTATGACAAGTTCTACATTTAAAAGGTTTAACACCAGTATGAATCATTTCATGTCTATGTAGCGACCCTTTCTGTGTGAAGTGTTTATGACATGTTCCACATTTATAAGATTTGTCACTAGTATGAGTCGTCTCTTCATGTGATTTGAGTTGCAATAACAGTGTAAATTTGTCATGGCATGTTCCACATTCATGAGGCTTTACACCAGTATCTATGAATATATGTTGGTTTAGGTTATATCTACGAGGAAAGCTCTTAGGACATAAATTATCCCACTGATAAGGTTTATCAGCAGTGAAACATGTATCTTCATGTGTATTATAAGCATGATGTGAGGTTGAGCGCACTTTGGATTCAAACTTGTCATTTCTGGTAAAATCTAAACTTGACGCAGTGACATAAACTAGACTCCCATTTCTAATATTATGTGCCATGAAGTCATATTTGGCCGCCATTAAGAATGACTGGCACGGTTCTATTTCACCTGTTATTGTGAAATTGGCCATGCTGTAAAGCTGGTAATACACAATATATATTTGAACTATATTTTCTCCTTTAAGAGTCTCTTGCAAGATGACCAGTATTTAATAAACATGTTTTTAAACATCCAGGATAAATGTCAAATCACATGTTCTTGTATGGTGGTTTTCCTATGCAGAATGTAATCCGTGTTTCTCAAATCTGAAAAAACAATATTCACCTTTAAGAAATAAGTAGTGTTATTTGACAATCTGAAAAAAAAATTAACACAATGTGTTGACAAAAGTGTGATGACTTAGGTATGATGACACAGGTGTGACGACACAGGTGTGACGCACAGATGTGACGACGCAGGTGTGATGATACAGGTGTGACGACACAGGTGTGACGATACAGGTGTGATGACACAGATGTACGACACAGGTGCGATGAGACAGGTGTGATGACACAGGTGTGATGACACAGGTGTTGCGCCACATGTGTGACGAAGTTTGAGTGTCAGAGCTGAAATTTGGCCTGACTATCCCTTAATAGCCATATTATATTGCTCTCCTAAATGTCCCATACGTGTGAAGTTTTGCCGCAAACGTCAACAATCCAAGATGACCGCTATACGGCGATGTTATAAAAAATAACTAAGAATACGATGATCAAATGTAGGGCCTAATACTGTAGATCTGGTAGTAACTTCTTGAAAAATCTCACGAAAATTTAAACACTGGAAAATTACCAGATCTAACAGTATGTCATTTCTGACCAATTTTGTGGCGTGCTAACCCTTTGCTGCGCTTAAATTACAATTATAGGCCATTGTGACCTTCAAAAAGGTCTGATGGTTAACAATGATCACCAACGGCCATAGGGGAGAATGAAGGAAGTTGGGTCACTATTTGTCAAATGTTTCTTGTGCTCATACAATTCATATAGGCCAAATGATTGAATGTTTTTATGAAAGTTTTTGTTGTTTGTTTTTGCTACGTATCATGCAAAAGTGGTAATCTATATTGATTTTGACATAAATGCAAATAAACAAAATAAACTGGCATGATCCATCTTGTCCCATCCCTGGGGCGAGATGGGCCATGGCTGAAGGGTTGGGGTTAGGGTCAATTGTAAAATTTTGAACATTAATATAATATTTATTTTATCTCCTATCACCAAATATACCAAACTAAATTATTTTATATCACCCTCTCAATTTGACTTAAGTTTATGACCGTGATATAATCGGCGTTTGGTTGCACTTACTGGTCTCACAAAAATGGCGGCCATTTTGAATTATCAGAGTCCTCGTGAGCACGTTATCTCAAGTACCACTAGTTCAAATCAAATCGCTTGTGATTTTGTATGTATGCACTTACTTTCCTGGTCGCAAAATTAGAATGTTTTCGTTGCAGTTTACTTTTTTTTAATAGCGGTCATTTCAATTTATAATTTAAAAAATGGCGGCCATTTTATTTTTTGTAAACTAGTTATCACGATAACCTTTAGTCTGGATCAGCTATGATTTTGTATATATAGGCATTTACCAGCTGGCTTGCCACCAAAGCAAAATGTTTTGGTCGCCTCGCGGCCTGTCAATAATTCTGTAAGAAAAATGGCAGCCATTTAAGTGTTTTTTTTCAATTTTTTTGTATTTTTTTTACTTGGGGCAAGATGGATCATTGGCTCATTGCAAGTCTAAGCCATGTTCAACTTGCCTCATAAAAGTGGTCCAACTTGCAATTGGGCCTTCTGCAAAAATAAATCTGTCCTGCATTTTAAAATTGTGGGAACATTATAAACTATTAGTAAAAACATAGACTACCTGTATACAGGTATACGTGTCAAAATTGGTCTCAAGTTGAATTATATCTTGAAGCAAATGAAATGAAACGAATCAGGCTTTATGCCACTTTTGTGCTCGTACAGGCTAAATTGGGACATGAGTACCTTCTGAGGATGGTGAAATGACACTGCCCTCCAGACACAGGATTCGAAATTCAAACACTGGCGGTCTGAGACCGGGCACGCTACAGAGCACGCTACCTTCGGTATCTTGAAGTTTTGAAAAATAAGCATGAAATGCACATCAAAAATATGTTAAAAGCTACGTTAAAAATTATTTTTTCTGTAGTTCATTACATATCTTTGACAAAGTACATGGCATAATGGTAATTAAATAATAATTTATATTCTATAGATGGCACTATCTACATCCCGATGGCTAATCAGGATTGGCAACAGAAAGGGTAGCCCAACTTGCCTCGCTGCCACCTTCCCTCACTCTCCCCTACTATTTGTTTATTAGTTTTTAGTGGCCACACAGTTCCTATAGGCCTACATGTGATCCTTTCTGACAAACTTTGTGGCGGGTGTTAATAATGTAATTCTACCTATCGTCACGTTATTCCACGTTCAGCTATCAAGTTGTCTGCTACAGACAGACTCCTTGAGCTCACCTATAGGCCTATGCGCTATGCATCCACGACCCCCCCCCCCCTCTTCTCCCTGGCCAACTCAGACAACCCAGTCGAAATGACGTTGACCTGAGTCTGACCTTCCAAGACCGATCACACAATATCTGATAAATAAAATGAATCGGGTTTTAAGCCACTTTTGTGCACATACAGGCTAAATTGGTCTAGGAGAACCTCTTGGGAATGGTGAGATGATATTACCCTCCAGACACAGGATTCGAAATTTAAATCCTGGAGGTCTGATGCCGAGCACGCTTCCCACAATACTGATGCTCCCCACCATACTGATGGGATGGGGAAAAAACAATTTTGTTTCTTTCAAATCACTGAGACCGGGAAACAAACCCCGAACTCTAGCGTGAAAGGCAGCGGTGCTAACCACTACCCCCGCCCACAAAATATCTGATCAGGGACGCCTGCAGGAATTTGGTCTGTGGTACACATATATGATGCCGAAGAGTGGGGAGGGGGGTGTGATTATAATTTGACGGTAATAATTTAAAGCAAACAATGAGACTGATAACCGAGTAAACAACGGCTTTGGGCGCAAAATATCTGACTGTATATACAACCTACAAAGGTAGACTACGTGTACGCGTTAATATTGTGTATAACTAGGCCTACCTATCATGTCTATACACCACATGCCCAGTGACCATGGTAGAATAATGGCTCAAGTGCCAAAATATCTGACTGTATAGACAACCTACTAAGGTAGACTACGTGTACGCGTTAATATTGTGTATAACTAGGCCTACCTATCATGTCTATACACCACATGCCCAGTGACCATGATAGAATAATGGCTCAAGTGCCAGATTTGTGGGGTGAGCTTCTCAATACCTAATCGAGTACACAGTAGGCCTATAACGCTGACCAGCCTACTGCGCTCCGTTGTTAACTCGGTCAATCCTTGCTGGAAGTTAGAGAGCGATCGCCAATGTCAGAAGGCCCGGGTAGCCTCACTCAGCATGCACAGGGCTAGCTATCCCAAACAAACAAACAAACAAGCAAACACTCTGTGTCCGCAAAACTGTAACTATTAAGGCAGATAATTATCTTCTATCGTCATCACTAACTACTATATGTAATATATTAAGATAATATTTCTACCTGTCACGGCTATTTGTTATCAGGCGTATAGAACGGAATGATATAGAGCTCCTGCCGCTATGTGTGTCTGACGTGCACGTTTAGGGTTAACTGGGTCAAATCAATATCACAATCGTACACCTTCGGGGAGACCGGGGCCAGTTGAAACAAATTGGCATTTAGCGCGCAACCAGTCATGGTTTTAAAGTCATGATAAGGAAACTAAGTCCTATTAAAGTTCACCTTAAACCATGATATGAATTTGTTATGAGCATGGTGCTCATTATACCCCTAACACAAGATATATAGGCTATGGGGAAAAAATAGTTTGCTCATATAACAATAAACAAATGGCTGGGAGCAACAACGTCCAATGCCACATTTTGAGTATTTTGGAGTTTTTGTATCAACGGAAATCTAAGAAACAGGAGCTTCAGCTCAGAATGTTATCTGAGCTGCCTAACAACCCTTTAAAGCCTGGGAGACGTTTTTTGTGTCTTTTAGCAAGACTGTTCAATCCCACATGATTACTGTTGCATTCATCTATTTGACCCTGACTTTCACTATGGGAAAGTATCCAATACCGATACATGTAGCTTTTGTCGGTGCAACAATATCCAACACCACTATAAGTCCATATCATACATACGGGGTAATAATATCCAATGCTAGATAATATGTGGATTATATTGCCCAGTAGGCCTAGAGCAATTGTTCTTTGCAACAAAGGTAACATATCCAATTCCACTCAGCTAGTATAATAGAAGCCCGAATTTTAATTAGCAAAATATATTCAATTGGGATTTAATAGTTAAACATCCAATTAAACTTAATATTGATACCGAATATAAAAATAAACATTAGGCTAAGCGGCAGGGCATAACTTATGATTCTGCCCCAATGTCATAGAAATACAAAACAATGTCTTACGTCCATAGATCATTTATCAGCCATCAGCTAAATAGCAAAGTAGTATAATAAAACATCAGAGGAGAAGCAACGAGTTCACAGAAGTAGGCTAGTTAAATTAAAGGCAGATGGCGACAAAAAATAGGGAAAAGTATAATAATGACAAGACAAAAGGCAGGGTGTATAAAAGCCCAATAGAATTATATTTAATTTTAAAATGGCTGGGAATTCATCAACGAATAAAGTAACCGTGAATAAAGAAGATTTTAACCAGAAGACGTTTCTTAGCAGACACCCTCTATTCTAATGAAAAGAATACTTTATATTACAAGATAAACATGTATTATGTAAAGAAATTTTTCCAGATTATAGTCATACTGCTTGTACGTATATTATATATTATTTCCTGTTTTTAGTTTGTCAAGTCAACACAAAAATTAAAAAACGTTTGCAGTTCTATTCTATGGACATGTTTCCATCATATGGTCATATTATTAAGCCAAAATAAAATCACCGATTTTTTTATGATTTTAGCCTGAGCCAGTCCCTTTACAGAAGTAGCCGTGCTGAAGGGATCAGGAAATCTGTTTGACCAGTTGCAGCAGTATTAGAAGGAGCAGCGTAGTTATTAACAAAAGGAGCAGCAGTGACAAAGGGGCGAGGGCGATTGCTAACAAAAAGGGCAGATGTGCTACAGGGACCAAGGAAGCTGTTTGTGGACAGCATCATTAACTCTCTCAGCGCGGGACCGTCTTTAGACGGCGAAAGCTGACGTCTAAAGTCGATCCCCGCACTGAAAGAATTAAAAATGTATAATGGCCGTAGACGCAAAACATGGGAATTCAAATAAAGCGGAAAGAGCTAACTAAGACATTTATGATGATTGCAAATTAAAAAAAACATTTCATTTCCATGGTTATACAAAAATAGGTCTGCGTTGTGAAGGTTGACTTGCAAATATTAGAAAATAGTCAAAAGCCACAATGCAGGCCATTTAGGCAGGCCACTAGCAGAATATGACAAGGGCAGGCTCAGGTCATAGCTAATTTGATCTGTGGGCGATAATTTGAGATGTTACAGTCACATCACGTACCTCTTTTCGACGTAGCACAATGCCGCCTAGCGACCGGGGAAGAAATATAAGCCACAAGGCAGATGGCAGAGAGGTGGCTGTCTGCTGTGACTGGGTGACTTACTGTTATACCCGTTACAAGGCAGATGGCAGAGAGGTGGCTGTCTGTTGTGACTGGGTTACTTACTGTTATACCCGGCACGAGGCAGATGGCAGAGAGGTGGCTGTCTGCTGTGACTGGGTGACTTACTGATATACCCGTTACAAGGCAGATGGCAGAGAGGTGGCTGTCTGCTGTGACTGGGTGACTTACTGTTATACCCGCCACGAGGCAGATGGCAGAGAGGTGGCTGTCTGTTGTGACTGGGTGACTTACTGTTATACCCGTTACAAGGCAGATGGCAGAGAGGTGGCTGTCTGCTGTGACTGGGTGACTTACTGATATACCCGTTACAAGGCAGATGGCAGAGAGGTGGCTGTCTGCTGTGACTGGGTGACTTACTGTTATACCCGTTACAAGGCAGATGGCAGAGAGGTGGCTGTCTGCTGTGACTGGGTGACTTACTGATATACCCGTTACAAGGCAGATGGCAGAGAGGTGGATGTCTGCTGTGACTGGGTGACTTACTGTTATACCCGGCACGAGGCAGATGGCAGAGAGGTGGCTGTCTGCTGTGACTGGGTGAATTACTTTTATACCCGTTACAAGGCAGATGGCAGAGAGGTGGCTGTCTGCTATGACTGGGTGACTTACTGTTATACCCGCCACGAGGCAGATGGCAGAGAGGTGGCTGTCTGCTGTGACTGGGTGACTTACTGATATACCCGTTACAAGGCAGATGGCAGAGAGGTGGCTGTCTGCTGTGACTGGGTGACTTACTGATATACCCGTTACAAGGCAGATGGCAGAGAGGTGGCTGTCTGCTGTGACTGGGTGACTTACTGTTATACCCGTTACAAGGCAGATGGCAGAGAGGTGGCTGTCTGCTGTGACTGGGTGACTTACTGATATACCCGTTACAAGGCAGATGGCAGAGAGGTGGCTGTCTGCTGTGGCTGGGTGACTTACTGATATACCTGTTACGAGGCAGATGGCAGAGAGGTGGCTGTCTGCTGTGACTGGGTGACTTACTGATATACCCGTTACAAGGCAGATGGCAGACGTGGCTGTCTGCTGTGACTGGGTGACTTACTGTTATACCCGCCACGGGGCAGATGGCAGAGAGGTGGCTGTCTGCTGTGACTGGGTGACTTACTGATATACCCGCCACGAGGCAGATGGCAGACGTGGCTGTCTGCTGTGACTGGGTGACTTACTGATATAACCGTTACAAGCCAGATGGCAGAGAGGTGGCTGTCTACTGTGACTGGGAGACTTACTGTTATACCCGTTACAAGGCAGATGGCAGAGAGGTGGCTGTCTGCTGTGACTGGGTGACTTACTGATATACCCGTTACAAGGCAGATGGCAGAGAGGTGGCTGTCTGCTATGACTGGGTGACTTACTGTTATACCCGCCACGAGGCAGTTGGCAGAGAGGTGGCTGTCTGCTGTGACTGGGTGACTTACTGTTATACCCGTTACAAGGCAGATGGCAGAGAGGTGGCTGTCTGCTGTGACTGGGTGACTTACTGTTATACCCGTTATAAGGCAGATGGCAGAGAGGTGGCTGTCTGCTATGACCGGCTTGACTTACTGTTATACCCGTTACGAGGCAGATGGCAGAGTGGTGGCTGTCTGCTGTGACTGAGTGACTTACTGTTATACCCGTTACGAGGCAGATGGCAGAGTGGTGGCTGTCTGCTATGACCGAGTGACTTACTGTTATACCCGTTACAAGGCAGATGGCAGAGAGGTGGCTGTCTGCTATGACCGGGTGACTTACTGTTATACCCGTTACAAGGCAGATGGCAGAGAGGTGGCTGTCTGCTATGACCGGGTGACTTACTGTTATACCCGTTACAAGGCAGATGGCAGAGAGGTGGCTGTCTGTTGTGACTGGGTGACTTACTGTTATACCCGTTACGAGGCAGATGGCAGAGAGGTGGCTGTCTGCTGTGACTGGGTGGCTTACTGTTATACCCGTTACGAGGCAGATGGCAGAGAGGTGGCTGTCTGCTGTGACTGGGTGACTTACTGTTATACCCGGCAAGCACGGAATGTCCTGGTGGTGATTTAATGGTGGTAATCTGTCTACTACTTTGGTCCAACATTGTCCCTTTCAGCGTGGGATCGACTTTAGACGTCAGAATTTGACATCTAAAGGCGGTCCCTGCACTGAAATAATTAGAAAAATTATAATGGCTATAGACCCGTAACATAGGTATTGAAATGAAGCGGGAAGAACTAAGTAAGACATTTATGAAGATGTCAAATTGAATAAAACCCTTTGGTCTCCATGGTTTATACAATGATAATTCAGCGTTGCTAGGATTAAGCCAATATTGCCCGAACTTCTGCTGTTTAAAATAAATAGTAGTAGTAGTAAATCATTGCTTTACGTCACTTTTCGGCACAAAAGGTCTTTTAAGTGACATTATAATACGATAAAAACGTTGTAGTCAATTGATGAGATGAATGATGTACAGATGATGATGCGAGGGTGGGGGTGATAGGGCATGGTGGGTTATTGAGAGCGTTTTATTTCGCTCGCTCGATAAATAAATAAGAGACCTAGAACCAACGCTGTTGTAAAGTATTGTTGGTCCACCCAATGAAAATAGAATGGTCCACCGTCTACGGCGTTGGCCGAGTATTAAACCAGATTTGGCTCAACGTATTGTGTTTGTTTGATCTTGTAAGGCTCAGTTGAGTGTTCCGATTTGCTTCGGTTTGTTAGCGGCGATTTATGCTGGAACTATATCTTCGTTAATACCAAACCTGTCTATCCACTAGTTCCTATCGAATAACGTAAATAATCGATGTTGCAATTATATACCCTTAAGCCTGACTAAAAAGTGAGTATTGACATACAAACATATACTATATACACCTCGAACATAACTTTCATACTAAGAGTCCCGCCCGAGGCCGGAAATATGTCCGAGCGGGTTGGACAACAGCAACTTGTTGCGGTTGCCCCACTCCTCCGGACATTATTCCGGGGGCAAAATACCTACTACACACTACGTGTAGGTTTTATTACACATTCTATGCGGCGACTCTAGGAGTCTTGTTTTATAGTTTTAAAAGTTTTACTTTTTTAAAAAGTGTGACCCACGGATGGGCCGTCGGGACGAATAAATCCGTCCGGACGGCCCATCCGGGAACACACACCCAAAATTGTTCACACACGCTATGTGATGTGTTTTAACCCCCCACGCTCACAGCACTACATACTAGTGTCTGGACCGACAGGTCACCCCACTCAACAGGCCACCAGTTGGGAGGTGTGGACGCTGGCGACACCCACCGACGAGGGTGCCGCCATCACCACACCCTCCACCTGGCTCACATACTACATTGCTACACGGACATTTTTTAGTTATTACTAATGGATAAACCGATCATACCCCGACTTGTTATTTGGGAAGCTAATGAGATCAGTCAAGCATCATAGGCTAGCTTTTATTCAAAACATCTGTCCGGGAGGGAGAGACGTCCGAGCATATGCGCTAACATGTGCGCGTTGGTCACTCCGTCCGGGATAGAATCACGCACGATCATTGAAAGTGCTTTACATGTCTAGGCTTGTGCGGGGCCCATCGGTGGCTCGTCCCGGACGCGCAACCAGTCCTGCTGGTTGCCCGGACGGGGTGGGCCACTGATGTGGGTCATGCACGTGCCTGGTCATGGAGAAAGAGGCCAACTATTAATAGACGCCCTTTAATTTTTGTATACTTGATTAGAATAATTTAACTAGTTGCACTGGTTCTGTGACGTCACAGTTCAACATATTGATGTATTGAACACTACCAGTAATGGGGTGGTTTAATACATCAAGAACTACCATAATTTGTATTGGAATAGAAATACGTCACAATATACCGTTTGTTCCTAACTCAACAAAACTGGGAAGTTACACCAACCTTGTATCATACCTGAAGAAGGCTTCCGCCGAAACGCGTTGTAATAAACACAAACCAAAAGATGTGATCTTGTTACTTATACTTTTTACCATCTTTTCCGGGGCTCACCCAATGGGATCTTAACATGAAATGTGTATATATACAATGGTGAGTGCAACATCCCAACGAACAGCATGAAAGCAACAAATTAAAAAATGACGTATATCCAAGGCAAATAATGAGCTATAATAGCTCATCCAGTGATGAGGAAACTTTACCAATCTCCCAAAATAATCCTCCTATTAGAAGTAAACCGGCTAGAAAAAGAGAACCGAGCACTGACGACGACCTAATCAATTCGGAGACCATCGGCAGCAAACTTATCAGAGATTTAAAGAAGATCAGACTACAACCGACCATAACGCCGACAACAAGCGAAAGTATAACTGAGATTGTATCACCTAACACTGCAACAATGGCAAATCTTAACCTAACGATGTCTGTTACAGATTCCAATGGAGAAGGCATTACAGAACCCATGACCAATAACACACCAATCGTGGAGGAGGAAATAACAAAGGTATCGGATATCATAATCTCCGCCGAATTTCAAGACGTCAGTACCTCACTAGAACAGGTATGCTCAACGAATGCAAACCTGCCAACCTCTAGATTAGAGAGATTGAAAATATATGACTTTGCAAACAAATTTGGAGCAGACATTGAAAATCAAAAATTCAACGCGATACTGACTAGACTGGCTGATACAGCCATCCCAGCAACATCTCCATCATTTACGATATATAGAGCGGTAAGGGAAGCCAACAACAAACTTATTAGAATAGACCACCACAGCAGACTATTGGAAAAGAGCTTAGTCACCGAATCTATACCTCGGGGCCTATCACTACAACGACGAGTGAATGTAATCGGCGGGTCACATAATTTGCTGATCGAAATAAGAAAAAAACAATTTAAGGCTGAACAGGAACTACTGACCTTAATGATACACCACTACAAAACTTATAAAGAAACCATCAGGACCGAATTAAATCAGTACGTAACACAATCAAAGAACGTCAGTCGAGACAAGCAAGGCCTACTCGCGGCACGTCGGATTCTAGACAGTGAAGAGCTCCTATGGCAACTCACTAAGAGAAGAGAGCAAAAATTAACTCCGGTAACAAACAGGAGAAAAGGGAAACCTAAAGTCCATAAAGAGCCAGAATCAGGCCCCACAACTCAAAACTAGATTGAACCGGACGAATCAACCTTCCGGGTAAACATATCAAGACAATAATTATCGGATATAAAAACATTATCATACCATGCCAACCGGACGTTAACGTCCGGGCTATCGCATCATCGGTATACACACTCACTGACACTACGCCAGTCAGAGAGCACATTCAATTGCTAGAAAAAGGGCTAAAATTCATACCAACCAATGAAAGATGGGATCAAGATCAATGGAATGAAGATATCGAACAATTTATCAGGAAATTGAAAACTAGATGGCACTTCAGAAACCGCCCATCAAGTAGATCCAAGAGATCTCTATCAGAAGATATAGGAAGATCAAAAATAACGAAATGGTCTCAACCAAATAGCAGTCTAAACGATGAAGAAAGGGGAGCCATACAGTCCATCCAGAAACAACTAAGAAACAGTAAACCTAGACGAACACGCAGCAACATGACGTCTAAAGAACGCAAATCACTCCGTGAACTAAAGAAGGACAAGAACATAATAATCAAACCAGCTGACAAAGGTTCAGGCACCGTAATCTGGCGGAAAGACAAATACATTAAGGAAGCTGAGAGACAACTGGCACAAAAATGCTACCAAAAACTAGAACAAAATCCACTAACAGAGACAAGTGAACTCCTAGAGAGAGCACTTAACAACCTCAAAGCCATGAACAGCATTTCAGATCAGGATTACAAAGCAATGTTACAAACAGATGCCAGATTAGCGACATTCTACATGCTTCCAAAGATACACAAGAACCTTACAAACCCTCCAGGCAGACCTATAATGTCCGGCCATCCCACAGAGTGGATCTCAGCCTGGTTAGACAGAAAACTACAACCAATAGTCCAGAATTTGCCTACATACCTTAAAGACACGACCCACCTTCTCCAATTGTTGAAAACCTTCAAAATTACGCCTCACACACGGATAATCTCACTGGACGTCACAAGCCTTTACACAAACATACCACAAGAAGCGGGAATCAAAAGCCTAGGCACGGTGGGCAGACAAATACACCCATCGGAGAACTACACCACAATAGAATTCCTAGCCAGAAAAGTGCTAGAAAACAATGTTTTCCAATTCAATGGTTCATATTACAGACAAACAGAAGGGACTGCTATGGGAACCAGAATGGCACCTGCATACGCCAATATCTTCATGTACACTATAGAGAAAACCATCCTGTCCAAATCTCCTGAAATCAAATTCTGGAGACGCTTCATAGATGATGTGATCTGTGGATTTGAAGAAACATCACCAAACACACAAAAACTGCTCATAGACAAAGCAAACAGCATCACCCCTGAAATACAGTTCACCACTGAAGGTAATATCCTTGAAGGAACGAACTTTTTAGATACTAACATTAGAATTATCAATGGATCCATAAAGGTTGCTCCATTCATAAAACCAACCGATAAAAGACTATATGTGAGACACGACAGTAACCACCCCCCTCACCAAAAGAACAATATCGCTTACAGCCAATCCTTAAGACTAAGACGCATATGCAGCGAAGAAGAAGATTATGACACACACACCAAACTACTGAAAGAAGCCCTAATCGTAAGAGGCTATGATGAGCACAAAATTCAACCAGAAATCGATCTCTGCAAAAACATGAATAGAGACACACTATTGACAATTGTTGACTCAAATCAACCTATAGATGAACAGACAAACACCATCTTCTTCTCAACCACATACCATCCAGGCTTACCAGATATAAAACAAATAGTCAGTAACCATACAGCAAAGGTTGACCCAGCCTTAAGAATAATAGTATCACAGCGGAGGAACAAAAACCTAGGGGACTGGCTAGTCAGAGCAAGCATCCATGAACCAGTAGGGAAGGAACCGCCAACAGAAGTGAGAATTAAAGAAAACCAAGAAAATGTAAACTCAAAAAGCACAATTTGTATACTATGCCACCCATTCAACAGCAGAGATTACGTCAGCATGGGAGACGAGAATAAATTTAAGGGACGTCCCAGGAAAATTAGATCTTGCAAACAAATGCATAACAAATACCTTATCGTTTGTGACGTCTGTAAGGACTCGGAAACAATAAATCTGCTGACAACACCGCACAATTTGATTGCATCATTCAGAAACAATGATCTGAAACCTCGCACACATCCACATGAGAGAGACTGCCTCAACACTACAATATATCTAGTTTGGACAACATACAAACTGACGGTGAGGTGCTCGGACTGTAGAATAATAAATACAGCTACAATTCAAAGAATGCCAGAGACCGTGAAATATGAAATTGAGACAGCAGTATACAGCCTAAAAAAATGCAGTCAAATCAACACAAATGACAACTACACAGACAATTGTGACCTATGTTCCAATAACAAATACACGTCGATTACTACAAAGTGAGGCAAAAGAATACACACTAACACCTTTACATGCAAAGAACGTAACGTCATTTATGGTATACAATGCATGAGATGCGGTGACCTATACGTGGGCCAAACATCACAGCAGTTAAGGACCCGTATCAGACAACACCAAAGAGACATTAGACTAAAATCAGCAACTAGTTCTGTTGCAAAACACTTTAACAGGCATGAACAAGACCCAGCTATGCTGATATATATATTAGACACGGAACCAGATAAATTTAAAAGACTGGTAAAAGAGATGTGCTGGATAGAAATAATGGAAACATCAGATCCAACTAAGGGCATGAATATAGACTGTATGTATCACTACGACCTATTACCAATAACCAAGAACACATATACACACTACCAACATAGCAGCACGTGCAGCCCCCTAATCACGTGGGCCCAACAGTAGAACATTCAGCATACAAACCCCGCCAAACGACTGCCAATCACAGCCGGTATATATACTATACACACCACCAACCACGGAATACCCATCCCTACTGACTGCACGGCGGTGTACACGCTGGGCGGCTATATAAGTGACGAACCTGGCACACACTCGTCACTTGGCAGCTGGCGGGGATGGCACACGGACATTTAAAATTATGCCACCAAAAGAAACTACTTGTAACTGCGAGGTGTGTGGAAAGCAAATATCGGCTTCCAACTACAGCAGACATATCAAAGAAAGACATGGAGGAACTTCATCCCTCAAATGCAAGATATGTTCTTACTCGACCAACCGGACGAGTGACTTATACAAACACCTTGCCATCGTCCATCACCCACATCGTCCCGTCCACCCCGGACGAGGACCACCACTTCTTAGTGCCACCCCCGCCAGCAGCCAGTCATAGATCGGCCAAAACATCCGGCCCGGACGAGGACTATAAAATTAAATCCAAAATCCCCACACCCAGAGGTGCGGACACTGCTTCAACATCAAAAGATTACGAATCCTCATCAACATCGTCCAGAAAAATTCACAAACTCTCCAAAAAGGGAAACAAGTCCTCAACGTCCGATGCATCAGCTTCATCATCGAAAACTAAATCAACTAAACGAAAGTCGAAAAGAGCAGATTCAGAGAGTCCCAAGGACAAATTAAGCACAAGCACTCCATCATCCGAAAGGAGTAGTCTAAAGATAGTAATCGCAAAGAAGAAAAAAGACGATGGGATTTCCCCACCCTACAAGAAACACGCTGTAACCCCAAGACCATCTAGTACTCCAGACGTCCGTCCAAAGACCCCTCGGGGGACATCCCCTCAGAAGAAAGCCGAAAAACAGAAAAAGAGTATAGAACATTCAGATGTAAAACAAAAAACGCCTCCGCCAAGAAGACCAGTAATTACGCCCCGGACGCAGCTATCGTCCGGAGCTATTCCCAAATTACCTCTGGGATTTAAGAAAATCACAATCGATGACACCCACACTCAATCTCCAACGGCTATAGACTATTCGGGCGTATCATCAGAAGAGTATGAAACGATGTCTGATGATATCACACACACAAGTGCAGACCACAGCGCAGTAGAAATCCAACAAGAAATGATTAAAGAAGACTACCCGGAACCACCCCCTGCTACTAGACTCGACATCCCAACAACCCTAACATCAGATGCAGCTTTAACTAATTCGGACAAAGAAGACACCCATATAGACAACATCGCAAGAATTACAACCTTAGAGAATAAATTAGCCAAAGATGGGGACAAGAAGGATGCACCAAAGACTAAAATTACACTATCTGATTACCAGGTCAACCGCCTTAATAACCCCCACACGATCCGCGTAAAGTTCAACAGGGAGGGTATTGAATTGGCAGTAGAGAACATTACAGGCAGTTGGCGCTCAAACCTACAAGAGTGCATTAAAGAAAGTGTATGTGTATACAAGTTTATCCATAAACACTATGAGAAATACTACAACGTAAACCTACATGCCGAGGATTTAGATACAGAAGACAACCCTCCCCCAGCCCCATATGAACCTAAACCCAGTACCAGTACCTACACACACCCTGGCTACGGGGTAATAGACCCGGGTAACATGTCAGCCCAGGTCGAATCTCATGGCGCCACAAGCTACCTCCCAAGCCGGATCATCGAAGAATGCAGAAGAAACATCCTAGAACATCAAAGACAAGACAGCACACCTCTAAGAGACGAAAATTTATGAACTGTAATTCCAACTAGGATCCCCACCCCGGACGGGAGGGATGTACTGTGACTGCGAGCGGATTGGCGAGTGATGCATTATTTACTGTCTAAGGCCCTATCCATTCACCTAAAAAATATATCAGCATCAATACAATCCGCGTGCAAGGTCATGGTGCCTCCGCCCCGCCCTCCAGGGACCTATCACTTAATACAATGCCTATTTCTACAGACAATATAATTAGCGGCGATTTATGCTGGAACTATATCTTCGTTAGTACCAAACCTGTCTATCCACTAGTTCCTATCGAATAACGTAAATAATCAATGTTGCAATTATATACCCTTAAGCCTGACTAAAAAGTGAGTATTGACTAAAAAAAATTACGCAATTCTAGTCTATGAACATGTTGACATATTACGGACATATTAAGAAGCCAAAATAAAAATACAGATTTTAATGATTTTAGCCTGATGATAGTGTCGCTTTAATGCAACAACAACTCGACCCGTCTTTTTACCTCATAGTATATTTTGTTGCTGGGTGATTTGTCAAGGACAAGAGTTGTATGCGATGCTGGTTTAATGTTGATCCACCGTCTGCAACGATGGTCCAACAATAAATTAACATCAATACAACGTCTTGTTTATTTTTTACCAGCAAGCGCTGTATTTCTAGCCAGTGCTGATTTAAGCTGGGACACCGTCTGCGACGCTGGCCCAGCATTAAATCAACAATGACTGATCGTGTCTTGTTTTTTGGGACTTGTTTCATCCTGGCTGACTTACGGTCAGAATCAGGTGGTCACTGGAGGCCAAATTGTCTGGTTTGACCAAAGACCAGACATTATCAGAGTAAACCATGTGATTTGGGGTTTTAACATTATTATATAGTAGACGTCACGTTATTCCCGGTGTAACTTTTCTCGTTGATTTCTCTGTCCATTCTCAATCAATTTTCATTACACCACTTCACAAGAGAAACTCAACCGACGACCCAGAAAACTACAGACCTATATCTATTTTGCCCCTTTTGTCTAAAGTTCTTGAAAAACATGTACACAACTCATTGTACGAATTTTTTCTGGTGAATAATCTTTTATCCCCTCGACAATCAGGTTTTCGGACCAAACATTCTTGTGAAACAGCACTTACTGAAATGACTGATGATTGGCTTAGTGCCATGTACAACAATGAGTATTGCGGAGTTCTTTTCCTAGATTTATGCAAAGCTTTCGATCTGTTAGATCACAATATTCTACTTAGAAAACTAAAATTATATCAACTTGGTGAACAATCCCTTTTTTGGTTTCAATCCTACCTTTCTGATAGAAAACAATCTGTTAAAATTAATGCGACATATTCAAGCGAAATATGCAACACACATGGCGTTCCACAAGGCTCTATATTGGGTCCCTTACTTGTCTTAGTTTATATTAACGATCTTCCATTAGAAAATGCATCTGGTAAAACATCATTATTTGCAGATGATTCAACAATTACTGTCCGTGGCAAAGAGATACACTTTGTCAAGGAACATTTATCTAATGAAGCAGTACGTACGAACAACTGGTGCTATGAAAATGGCATGGCTTTAAGTTTTGAAAAAACCAAAGCAATGTTAATCCTATCAAAAGCAAAAGAATCACGTTTAACTGAAACTGAAATAGACATCAACATAAATATTAACGGCACGCAAATAAAAAATACCAAACAAGAAAAACTCCTAGGTGTGCTTATCGATAATAACTTAACGTGGCATAGTCAAGTAAAGAAAGTTAAACAAACAATTGCTTTCATGCTGTCTATTCTCAGAAAAATAAGACATTATTTACCCGCAAAGACCCGTATTTTGTATTATAACTACTATATTAAACCACACCTACAATATTGCTGTACTATATGGGGACAATGTAACAAAACTGACATATATTCAATAATAAAATTGCAAAAACAAGCCGCACGCCTTATTCTGGATGCAGATAAGTATTCCCCATCTAGTAACATAAAATTGTTCAGGAAAAACAGGCCACTATGGTATTCAAAGCTCTAAACAACCTTACCCCTGATTATATATCTAATTTATTTAAACCAACATGCACAAACACAAATCATTCATTAAGATCGAAGACAAGCAATAAACTCCATGTACCAGCAGCTCATCACGAAAGCCTTAGGTTTAATGGTTCAAAAATCTGGAATTTTCTATTCGATGAAGCACGCAAAGCAACAACATTAAAAGAATTCGTACGCGAATACAAAAACGGAAATAAAAAGTAGTTACTATATACATATATCAGATTTGTAATTATTGTGTTTCAAATAATATATATGTTGTCTGCAATTGTGCTTTAATTGTACTCTCAAATGTAATCTATGTATGTGTGTTTGTAGTTGTCATGTTTACAATGTATATACTGTATATATATATATATATATGTGTATATATATGTATGTATGTATATGTATATATATATTATATCAATACCATACATTATTTTATAAGTTATGTAATATGAGGTTAGGTACTGAGTTATATAAATATACCTCAATATAAAAAATGTCCAAGTATATTTTATTTTATCAATTATTTCCATGTATACAAATCAATCATGTAGGTGTTTGTAAAATTATATGCTGCTGCAAAATAGATTGTTAGATTTACCATGTACACGAATATAAATATATGCTATTATTACTATTTTCTATTATATAAGTAAATGAATCATACTAGTTATGTATATATTATTATATTATTTAAATAGATGTATATATCGATGTATGTTTTTAATGTTTATGTATGAGGGCCCCACGGCGGATGAGCTATGCTCAGTGGGTTGGTACATACATGTATGTATGTTTTTAATTTTTATTGCTTTTGTACGTTCTTGTATATACCTGTACCCTCGCTAAATAAAGACTTTATTATTATTATTATTATTATTATTATCTTATGGCAACAACCCGCACTATTTTGTGAAATTTGAATTTTGAGTATGCAATTTGCGTTTTTAAAGAGTTGGCCAATTTAAATTTTGTGAAATTTCAAAATAAAACTGAATGGAATCAATCAGCTTACAGAGGAGCGTCAAACACTAAACGTTACATGGTTTAACTTGCCTGAGAAATCAGCAAAAAAACATGCACTACAGACGTGACGGATTTATATTGACTTCCAATCTACGCAGTACTGGAACTGCTTCTTACCTAACACGCGACATTTGAGTTGTGGAGGATCAATGTCATGGATAATCCTTGCTGGAGTGCTGAAATGTAAACCCTTGTGTGGCTAAGATCATATAAAGTTTCTAGCCTGAATGTAATGCATCTAAGATTGATAAGATTGATAAAGTGCCTGTGACAGATGTCCCGTTGATAAAAAAAATCAATTTCAGAGATGTCATTTGCTTATAAATATAAATATTTTTCTGATTTGAAATTGTAATTTCAAGCAAATTCCAGCTTTAAATTAAGGAAAAATAGTAAAAAAAAAGTTGGATCACATGACGTGATAAATACGCCTTGATGGATTGCTCACATGTTAAGCGGCTGACTAATCTACAGTGACAAGATGGATCTGAGGGGAAAATACTAATGGGATTGTTAATAATTATCCTGCTGATCACGACTATTGTCGTTTTTAATTCAGGCCTTTGAACAGTTTGGAACACTGTATGTGCACAACCTCGATGGCAAACATCTGACCCGACCGGGAGTCGAACCCAGTACCTCTGTGTTTCGAGCCACAACTGGACCGAATGAGCCGTGGCCGCCCCATCGTCTACGACGCCGGCAAAACATTACAAGGCAGTGCATAGCTGGCCTCGTTCTGGTTGTGGAGGGAATTCCTGGCCTCGTATTGGTCGGGTAATTCCCCGTGTCTGAGCGATAATCTAATAATGAAGGCTGGTTCAAGACAGCGTATTGTAGGCGTCCCATTAATGTTACTCCTGGGAAAGAGCTGGGCTAATATTTAGCTGCACAGGTCACTTATCAAACACGAGGTATTGGTCAAATATTGAATAGATGTTGGTCCAACGTCTACGATGTTGGACCAACATTAAACCACTATTGGCTGCAGGTCTCCAGTTTCAAGGGGGGGGGGGGGGTAATATTTAGTTGCTCAGGTCACTGTGTTCGGACTTCATTTGATAATCACTGAATGCTCCCCTCGATGGTTACTGTCATGCCTGGGGACGAGGTGAACATATTCACCACCACAAACCATAAAGCGGATATTCGCCATATTATAAAATTAACGCTAGAGTCTATTTATTTTCATTTTTAATTATTACTTCTGCCAGGAAGACTATGTTTTTAGTCTTCTTGATGTGTCTTTTTTTGTCCCCCCTGATTACTTAAAAAAATAGTGCACGGCTTTGCATTGGACTTTCATAAGAGGTGTGCTTCTGGCCATGGAACAACCAATTAAAATTTGGGAATGATACGGGTTACGATCCGTATACAGAATTTTGATTACGCTCCAGATCTTTGGTTCGTGGCATAGCAGGCCACTTTGAGCTTTGAGCATGGAATACTACGTTATGACGTCATAGTCTCACAGCTGTTGTACTGTTATACCATAGATTAACTACATGGTTAATCTATGGTTATACTACACCTTCCCCAACTGAATAAATTGACATCACCAGTGAAGTTACACTACCCACTTCAATTGTTATGAATGAATACAATTCTACCACTATATATTATACAATATTGCTTTAGTCCTCTCAGTGTGAAGACCATCTTCATTCGTCAGAATCTGACGTATAATGACGGTCCCAGCACTAGAAGAAAGGAAATATTGATACTGGTCATAGACCCATAACATAGGTATTCAAATGAAGTAGAAAGAGCTAACTAAGACATTCATAATTATTTCAAAATGATAAAAAACCTAAAATATCCATGGTTCAAACAAAAATATGTCAGCGTTGTAAGAGTTAATGCTGGTCCATTGTCTAGTCCAATAGGAAAGGCAGCGTTAGAGCCTGAGGGTGATGTAAGGATGTCAACATAAACTAGAATGTAAAAAAGATTCTTCCATTGAAAAGCTTTCGCTGTGTCCTCGTTTATTAACGGAGACACTGATATAGAAGATATTGTCGTTATCTAATGGAGAATATATTTCAGGTTCTGTTGGATGCAATGAATATGGTGTCAGGGGCTAATCAATTAAATGTGCAGGATGTCTGTATCCAATGTGACACCAGGAACCAATGTCACACCCACAGCCGGAAGTGAGGTATGCGGGGATCTAAAAACTTTCGCCACTGTCATTACATTGAGTAAACGTTTCCATCCTGTCATCAACTTTTGTTGACAGGAACAGGCCGAGACGACCTCTACCAGGCCCTTAAATCGTATAACTTGATTACAATATAGGCCTATATACATAATGTAAAAAAAACTGTTTACCAGTTTTAAGTGTAGCTTTCATGAACTCCAAGATATAGTGTGGTGTACACTAATTATTCATTACTAAAATACACTTTATTTCACAAATATACAGTGGATTTATGATTTTTTTGTGATATGTACAAATAGAAAAGATAACAGAAAATTGCCTATACAGAGCTATGTAGTGTTATACAGTATTGCGCTAGCTGATTATGTGTCTTAATGTCATCGATGTGTAATGATTTATCTATCCATAGGTGTACTGTTACATTTCAAACTGTGTAACTGTGTCACTACATATAGGTTTACTGGTACATTAAAATGTGTAATGATATCTCTATTATATACTTACTGTTACACTAATGTTTGTGATTGCACACTTGGATCATTAAAAACATGCACATTGAATTTGCCTCTCCCTTATACCGTGACCCACGACTTTGAGTGAGTAACAATTAGGATACAGATATGTCCTTCATTTGAGACTAAAATGTAATTATATTCGATTAAATAACAATTATCCTGTCCTGAGCTGTTATTTCTATACCACAAAACGAATGAAAAAGATTTTAGTCAGGGGTACAATGGGTTTAATAAAATCGATATTTTTTAATTCAAGCGAATGCCACTAGCATTCACAAAGTTCCATCCTTATTTGTTTAACCTAGGCTAATACAACTAACGTTCAAACAGTTCGATCTAAACAGTATGTTTTGACGAAGTTGGAAATCCCTCTGATATCAATCTTATTGTTATTTTTGTAATTCCGAAATGAAATGAAATAAAATGAATGGGGTTTTAGGCGAACTTTGTGCACATATAGGCTAAACTGTGTCATGTTATTCCGAACTTGAGACTGTAACGTACGCCAAATTTTAGAGGTAGAATTTCCACCCACTTGAAGTTGTGGATCGCGTCAGGGAGACACAACCTCAAGTGAGTGAAAATTATTCAGATTAGCCAAAATGGTGGTTATATATTTTTCAAATCTTGCTGCTTGATGTCACTTTCATGTTTAACATGCTCAAAAGCTGATATTTAATGTGTTAATAAAAAAATGAAAGCCCAATATAATTGAGGGCAAAAAGTTACATTTGTAAAAAACGTCACATACTGCTTTGTCGTTTTATTTTTAGTAACAAAAAACATGCACATCAGTTTCTGACAAAAGTATGTCAATAACTAATGGATTATAGCAAAATATGCTTGTATAACACCCAGATGAAAGGTGTGCCTACCTGCCGACGAGCACTTCCGCCATTCATATTATTTTCGCCAGGTCATGATGACACATGGCCCTGCTTTACTTAATAATTATGCAAAACAAAAATATGTAATTCTGAACAAAAACACAAAATACTAATGAGATCCCTCTTATAAATAATGTGCTGCTCATTTGAAAATATTTAGAATGTAAAAAAAATGCAGGTTTAAAGTTTTAAAGCGGGTATAAACTTGCTTACACCCTAGATGTGGAAACTTCCACAGCTGTGCTTACACGATTCCACCAGTAGAAAAAAACCTGATGTCAGAAAGTGGATGACGAAATACATTAGGTTCGTGTAATGTTATGAGTGGTTTATCATAATATTAGTGGAAATGATCCGTTTGTGTTTTGTCAGAAGTACTTAATTGACCTCGATATGATCCTATGATGGTTTAATGCTAGGCCAGCGTCGCAGACGTTGGTTCAACAATAAACTGACACTGAGCCACTGTCTTGTATCTGCTGGCAAACGTCTGGTTCATGTTTATCCCGTCATTCGCCAGGGTATCTTACTTAAATTTGCACCAAGTTGAAGTTGCAGGGTTCCCACCATTTCAGAAGAGCAAAATAGTTTTCCCTTTTGGATTTTCTATATTCCAGCGGAACATAACTTCAAGTGGGTGAAAAGTTTTTTTTAAATTTAGCATGATAAGGGTCAATCGGTTAATAGAACATATTATAAACGATTATATTCGTGCTTAGCCCCCAAAGGGTTAATCCTCCTGAGGGTGCCGCGTGTAATTTTCCGGATCAGACTAATCCCTTTATCAGGACTTGGAACCCTCGTCATCTGTTAGATCTAACAGGATACTATGGGTCAGTGAGATATCAGATTACAGTAGGCCTACTGTCTAATTAACCCTGAAAAATATACATGTTTAATTATTTAAGTGCGGTGATCGACTTCAGACGTCAGAATCTGTCCCCGAGCTGCAAGGGATAAATAATATTAAATCAATGTCTTCTCTGTGTCATAATATATTTATACTGTAACAATAAACCCTTCGATGATCCAATGAACTTGAACAGTTTTGGTCACTGCATACGTTTGCATCGAGGAAAGATATCGACCACAGCGGGATTTAAACCTGGTACCGTCGGATTCTGGATCAACCACGGTTGACTCGTGGTTGACTCGTGATTGACTCGTAGTTGACTCATGGTTGACTCATGTATATATACCTTTGCTATACTTTCCACTTGACAAGTATTTTGAAATAAAAAGGTCACAGGCTCCGAACAGGAGAATCAACTACAAATGTTCTCCTCGGCAAGCTCACAGACATTGACTTGACCCTTTCAGCATGGGGATCGACTTTAGACGTCAGAATCTGACGTCTGTAGTCAACCCCCGTACAAAACGTGTAAAAGATTTATAATGACCGTACAACCATAACACAGGTATTCAAATGAATCAGAAAGAGCTATCTAAGACATTTATTATGATTTAAAATTTAAAATAACATTTGAACTCCATGGTTTATACTATTTTCAGCGTTGTAAGTGTTGATGTTTCCAATGCGGACACCTTTACTAGCTTGGAGTGATGAGACTATCTGCTAAAACCAAGGACGATTTAACAATTGTATCCTGTAGAAATTAAAGCTATAGACCACTGTATGTATTGTATGTATGTTTCTGATTTCAGTTGTATTCTAGTTGCCTTTATCTCTTTTTTATATCAAGGGAATATTTAACAATTGTACCCTGTAAAGATTAAAGGGAGAAGATCGTTCTATCTGGGTTACAGTTAATCACGTGTCCATTATTCACTAACGAGGACTCAGCCAGACGATTCGACCGGACCATTACAAGGCCAGGCCGAGATGACTAGGCCCGATCTCTCCACTTGACCTTGACATTAACCCTTTCACTGCGGTGACCGTCTTAATACGCCAAATCTGACGTCTTTAGATGTCTGATTCTGACTTATAAAGACAAACCCCGCACTGAAAGAATTACAATATTTATAATAGAGCAGGAGATAAGGGTGATTTAACTAAAAAGTTTGACCAGGTCTGTGTTTGGTATCGTTGGAAAGTTATCTATCCGAGAGTATGGAAAATGGATGCTGGGGTGTCCCCAGTGGTGGAATAGGTCACCAGAGGTCATTTAAAGTCACTACCCAAGGTCATTTAAAGAAAAAATGGAATTTAGCTAAAAACTTTGACAAACTTTGTGTTTCGTATTATTGGAAAGGTTACCTGTCTGGGACCATAGAAAATGAATGCTGGGGTGAAGGCTGTGGTGGAATAGGTCACCAGAGGTCATTTAAGGTCATTATTCAAGGTCATTTGACGAAAAAGGGCGATTTAACTAAAAACGTTGACCAGGTTTGTTTTTGGGATGATTGGATAGTTTATATACCCGCGAATATGGACAATCGATGCTGGAGGTCGACAGTGGTGAAATAGGTCACCAGAGGTCATTTAAGGTCATCACCTAGGGTCATTTGCGGTGATAAAAAAAGGTCTTCACCCAAGGTAATTTCATGAAAAAAATGTAGTTTAACAAAAAACTTTGACTAGGTTTGTATTTGGTATCATTGGAAGGTTACCTATCTGGGACTATGATAATTCGGTGCTGGGGTGTTGCCAGTGATGGAATAAGTCACCAGAAGTTATTTAAGGTCATTAATAAAGGTCATGTGACGGAAAAAGGGAGATTTAACTAAAAACTTTGACCGGGTTTGTGTTTGGTATGAGTGAATAGGTTATATACCCGAGAGTTTCGACAATGGAGGGTTGGCTGTGGTGAAATAGGTCAAAAGAGGTCATTCAAGGTCATCACCTAGGGTCACTTGCGGTGATAAAAAAGGTCTTTACCCAAGGTAATTTCATGAAAAAAGTGTAGTTTAACTAAAAACTTTGACTAGGTTTGTATTTGGTATCATTGGAAGGTTACCTATCTGGGACTATGATAATTCGGTGCTGGGGTGTCGCCAGTGATGGAATAAGTCACCAGAAGTTATTTAAGGTCATTAATCAAGGTCATGTGACGGAAAAAGGGAGATTTAACTAAAAATTTTGACCGGGTTTGTGTTTGGTATGATTGAATAGGTTATATACCCGAGAGTTTGGACAATGGAGGGTTGGCTGTGGTGAAATAGGTCAAAAGAGGTCATTCAAGGTCACTACTAAGGTCATTTGCGGTCCTAAAATAAGGTCATCACTCAATGTCATTGACGAAAAAGGATGATTTAGCTAAAAACTTCGCCCACGTTTGTGTAAGGTATCGCCAGTAATCTTATCTAACTGGAAATATAGGAAATGGGTGATAGAGTGTCGCCAGTAGTGGAACAGGTCGCCAGAGGTCATTTAAGGTCACTACCCAAGGTCATTTGAAGATATGTGGTGATTTAACTAAACACTTCGACTGGGTGTCTGTTAGGTATCGTTGGGAAAGTTTTTAATCTGGGGATCTGGAAAATGATCATTTGCCATTGAGCCTGATACGGTATTGGGTGCCAACAGTGGTGAAATAGGTCACCAAGTCATTCATGTAATGCATTTAAGGTAATTTGAATAGAACAAACGATTTAGGTGAAAACTTTCACTATGTCTGTACTTTGTATCTTTTGAAATGTTATCTATCTGGAAGTCTGGAAAATGAGTGTTGTGGTGACGGCAGTGGTGAAATAAGTCAACAGTGGTAAAATTACGCTCAGGTGATTTGAAGAGATCAAATTGATTCAAATAAACTTGAACCAAGTCACATTTATTATATTTATTATATTGATACATCATTTGCCAGGATAATAATGTCTTTGAATTAATCAGTCTTCATCTGATGATGCCAGGTGCATCTGTTCATCTTCAATATTGATATCCTCTTCTGATAAGTCACTTCGAACAAGTGCTGGTGTATGTGGTCCCTCATACCATAGAACACTTAAAGTTTCGCCATCAAGTTCCATCCATGACCAGCTGGTAAGACATCATGCAGTCTGGTCATTGTTTATTTTGTATCGCACTGCATTAACATCTGATGAATTGGGGCGGCTGACCATGTGGAGAGCACAAACGTAGCACACCAAAGTGGCAGACACTTCAGAGGAGTCAATGTCTGACTGACCCAGTCTAGTAAAGGTGTCGAGGAGTCAGACCCGGTGAATGAATGAAATCCCGGTAATGCGGCACATACAATTGCTCCTAAGGCGTTTGCCATGTTTGAAATATCAATATTCCTTCTGGTGTTCAAGGAACTGCTGCCAGTGTCCATCCATATCTGAACATCTAACTGAGAAGCAAAGTGGAGGACGAGAATAAAAATGTCAGTGTCACTTGCATGAACAGCAATGTGGGGATTGGATGTGTTTTCAGCAGCATAACGTGCTTACAATGGTATCCATGTGTCAGCTTCGTTGTGAGAGCAGGACAGTTCATCGACACCGCTGATGATTACCTCATTATTATCCACTTGAAACTTGATGCATGATTGTTTCCACGTTTCATTTATAATATCTTTGTAATGCTGTGACCTAATTTCGTAGGCAAGGAAGTCAATCAATGCAGACTTGAACAACGTAGACAAAAGTGCGCGATTGAAATATGTTGGACGGGTTTGATTGCAATCTTGGATGGAGCATGTAGCTTCAGCATTTCCTATCCTATCACGTTTGAAGTCCTCGATGGTTGGCTAATTAGAGTATGTATCACAGGTTATGTGAACAGTGTCTACATCCAAACATGCATGTTTGGTGATGAATGTTGAGATTTCACCAAAAAGTTGCTGGAACTGTGGTGGAAGCATTCGCAAGAAATAAATAAAGTCAATTAAGCACACATTAACATTCTGCTTGTCCAGGATTTCTGATTTGTGGCTTTTTTCCAGTTTTCTCATCAGGGAAGATTTGTCTGTTCTGTTCATAGCACCATCAATATGAGCAAGTGATAGAGGAGCCATTGTCATAGGATATGACATCACGTGCTCCTACTCTAGATTCTGCACCGCTGCCAAATACACAAGACATCCCTATATATCCCTGGTACACAAAACCTCTTTTACTTTCAGATCCTTCTGAGGGATATTCATCTTTTTAGCATCAGTTGTGAAATTTTTAATCTTCTATGTTTGATTGTTTTTTCAAACCTTCTTTTACCTGGCTGGATTTTCTTTACGCTCTTGCCGAAATTTGTCTGCCCATGTACATGATGTAGTACCCTTATAGATACAACATTGATTAGATCATCTTTCATGTCATCGGATGCTGCTCGCCCTGATGACAAATGGTAAAGCTTAGCGTTGTCAGTGGGCATACCTTCAGCATTAAAAGGATTCATTGTAGATCTAAGGGCAGTGATTACCTCTTCTACATCACGATTGTCACGAATCATTCTGTACGATTTTGATTCTTGTGACGCTTCTTCAAGATTTGACAAACCAGCCATGCAGAGCAGCTTCCCGACAATTGTCCCACGGGTGGAAAGTGTTATGGTCCATATCGTTTGCGAGCCTTTTTTGAATCCGTGAAAGCTGCTATGCCAGTGTGTCTTGATGCTGCATCTCTATTCACAGTCTGTTCCAGAGTAAGATCGACTGGGCATCTTGAGAAATGTTTACTTGTTGTGGATAGAAAATCCCCCACGTGCTAGATAGAAATACATAACCAGGAGGTGATTGGAAATTTGAATTCACAATTTTGCTTTTTAAGAGTTAATTAAATGACGTCTCCCCTTTATTGGAATCCCATAGGACTACCTCCTTTTAGGAACCCCTAAATCAAACTGAAAGTCCCATCAGAATCTGCTCCACGTTTCTTTTTAAATCACCCTTAGCTCTTCAAATGACCTTGGCCAGTGACTTTAAATGACCTTTGTCAACCTATTCCACCATTAGCGACATCAAAGTACCCATTTTACAGACTCTCAGATAGATAACCTTTCCAAAGATGCCAAACACAAAGCGGCCAAAGTTTTTCATTAAATTGCCCTTTTTTCATCACATGACCTTGATTAATGACCTACCTCTGGTGACCTATTCCATCACTGGCGACACCCCAGCACCGACTTTTCATAGTCCCAGATAGGTAACCTTCCAATCATACGAAATACAAACCTAGTCAGAGTTTTTAGTTAAGTTAGCCTACACTTTTTTCATGAAATGACCTTGAGTGAAGACCTTATTTTCACACCACAAAAGACCCTAGGTAGTGACCTTAAATGCTTAAATGACCTCTGGTGACCTATTTAAACACTGCCGACCCTCCAGCATTCATTGTCCTAACTGCCGGGTATATAACCCATCCAATCATACCAAACACAAACCTGGTCAAAGTGTTTAGTTAAATCGCCCTTTTTAAGTCACATGACCTTGATTAATGAGCTTAAATGACCTCTTGTGACCTATCCCATCACGGCCGACACCCCAGCACCCATTTTTCACGGTCCCAGATAGGTAGCCTTTCCAATAATAAGAAACACAAAGTTTGTCAAAGTTTTTAGTTCAATCACACTTTTTTTCTTTAAATGACCTTGGGTAGTGACCAAATTGAAAATAACCCTCTGGTTTCCATGGTTATTCTGACCCAATATGGGCTAATGATGGGGCAGCTTCTCATAATAATAGCAGCATCAGTAGCAGCAGCAGCGGCAGCAGCAGCAACAGCAACAACAACAGTAACAGCAGCAGCAACAACAGCAACAACAACCGTAGCAATAGCAGTAACAGCATGAACAGCAACAGCAACGATTATTAACATCAGTAGTAGCAGCACCAACTACAGCAGAGGTAGCAGCACCAACTACTGGAGCGGTAAACAGAAAAAGAAACAACTGCAGCAATAATATCACCACCAACAACAACAACAGTTGAAGCAGCAGCAAAAGCAGCAACAGTAACAACAACCTCTACGGAAGCAGCCACTAAGCCACCCAGCAAACACGAGACGTTGATTGAATGTCGGCTTAATGCTGGGCCATCGTCGTAGACGGCGGACCAGCATTAAATCAACATTGTATCTGTGTAGCTTGCTTACTGGGCAGAAGGAAGAATACGTTGATCATTTGTTGATCTGATAATAAGCAAGTCGTATATTGTTCAACAGGAAGATGCAACAGAAACACATTTAACATTAAACAGTTATAACAAAAATATTATTAACAACACACTATTACACAAAGCCAGCTGCAGAAAGCTAAGATACAAAACTGTATTAGCAGATGTGGCAGCAGGAGCAGAAGCATAACATACGTAGCAGTCACAACACCAACATTGTCTAGGCCTACGCATTATTTTAATTATGAAATGGCTTGTGAAAGATGCTCAACAAATTATTTAATTAAAGTTACGTCTATTTTTCAAAAATAAAAATATGTTTTGTCATATGAAACTTTTAGGTTGTCTTAGCAATTCCAGCTTTAATTGAATGAAAAATTGAGGAACAAATATTTTAGCAGAACAGATGTTAAGTAACAGGTAAAACACCTTTGTTCTGACATTGCTATGTAGTTTTCCCAATGCACAACCCATTTTATGCACCAAATGACATATTCAGAACTCGGGTTTAGTGAACTATATCTGGCATACTTCTCTACACAGACGTGTCTGAATTAGCTGCCTTACTTCACGTCACATCACATCACCTTTTCTTTCAAGATATTTGTTTTGAGCTATCCTGTTGTCAAAAAGCCTTTCATCTTCAATGGCTGACACCGGATCAAGCGGAAAAAATACGTCTTGAATAGAAAAATAAATTTCTACTTTTTTGTTTCAGGCAATCCACTTGCACATAGGCACGTACACTGCTACACAAAGCCAGCAGGCAGTATCTGCTTACTTGTAAATTACTTGTAAATTAACTCCAATACCTCACAATATGTAATGGAATTGTCAAAATAATCATATATCTTTATATAAATGACATCCATTAAGCTGAATGTATATTTGGCCTTGTCAGTGTGATTGTCCCCATAATTCCCCTGTACATCCCGGATGTCTCACTAATGAATGGGAGTCTCAGATAGCGAGAGATATCATCACCGCTAGTTCAGATTACAATGTAGAGCAGATGACGTACATTTATCACCAAATGAAATCCCCATTTTTCTGACAGCTAACATTATTATCGGGCTGCTGAATTATTATATTTATATATGTGTGTTATATTTCTGTTTTGTTCTGTTTTATTATTTTAATTAAATCACTGTTATTGGAAACACCATGTGTGTTTAAATAGAAATATTTGTAAATGTTTGCTCTCAAATTAAACAAATATGAGTAATTTTCACCCACTCGAAGTTGTGTGTCGCGGTGAGACATATCTTTAAGATTTTATTCATTTAAAGTCATTAAAATTGTTGCTATGATAATCACATCTATTCATTGCTTATATATCACCTTTGAAATATAGCTCATTTAATTAATTATATTTTGTTATGTTTTTGCATGCGGCGTTTATTGGTTGTATTGTTCGGTTGTCATGATCCCATTAATTGCAAATGTCTGGATCAAGATATCAATCGCAGGAGGATTCGAACCCCTTACCCCGTGCTCTGAGTCATCCACGCAATCAATGAGCTATCCTGGTTCTTATTTCAGGGCAGTGTATGCTTAAAGATCCCAATGCCAGGGGAGGATCCAGAATTTTGAAAAGGTAGTTCTGATAAGAATTAGTTTAGGTTCCCGCTGAAAAATATTAATTTTGGTGTCAAACAACATTTTTTAGTCTTTTGATCTGATGAATAGCGGTTTAGGCACACCCTGGTAAACCTCTCAACGCCGGGACTGTCTTTAAACCTCAGAATCAGATGTCTGTAGACGTTAGATTCTGACGTCTAAAGTCGAACCCCGCCCTACAAGAAATAAAATATTTTTCATAGCCGTAGATCCATGACATAGGTATTCAAATGAAGCAGTGAGAGCTAACTAAGACATCTATGATGATTTGAAATTGAACAAAAACCTTTTGTCTCCATGGTTTATATAAACGTTGTAAGGGTTACATTTTGAGTGTCAAATACCAATTTATTTTTCAATTTAGTTTTCAGAATCCCCCTGATCCACCCTATAGAACCGCCCCTGTATGCTGGGACGATCTCATCCCGTGATTTGATCACACTATTACTTGTGGATCAGCGTGATTATGTCTCGTCTCTGGTTAATTCTGCCTCCAGTGATGACGTTATGGCTTGTCTCTGGTTAATTCGGCCTCCAGTGATGACGTTATGTCTCTCTCTGGTTAATTCTGCCTCCAGTGATGACGTTATGTCTTGTCCCTCGTTATTTCGGCCTCCAGTGATGACGTTATGTCTCGTCTCTGGTTAATTCGGCCTCCAGTGATGACGTTATGTCTCGTCTCTGGTCAATTCGGCCTCCAGTGATAACGTTACGTCTCGTCTCTGGTTAATTCGGCCTACAGTGGCCACCTGACCCTGAACATAACTCAACCAGCCTTAACACCAGCAAACACGATACCCCAATGCTGCCTAAAAGTTGGGCCAGCGTCGCGGACGATGGTACAACATTGACCACCATTGGGTCAGTGTATCGTTTTGACTAGGAACACTCCTCAAAACAGGAGACGTTGAGCCATTATGTGTTTGGTCACAAACATCCGACCCGGCCGGGATTCGAACCCAGTATAAAGCCACAACCGGACCGAATTTGCACATTCCAGCCCTTTAAACAGTTGGGGGCACTGTATATGCACAAAACTCGATGTCACGACATCAGAACCGTCCCGGTCGGCCTGCCTGCCTGCCTGCCTGCCTGCCTGCCTGCCCGCCTGCCTGCCCGCCTGCCTGCCTGCCTGCCTGCCTGCCTGCCTGCCTGCCTGCCTGCCTGCCTGCCTGCCTGCCTGCCTGCCTGCCTGCCTGCCTGCCTGCCTGCATATTGGGATACAATGACTTGGGGTCAAATCATGTCGCCAGAATAACCATGAGCACTTTTAGTCTGTGCAAACCAATTAAATATTTAAATTGTAATAAATCGGTTAGGTCTATAGTGCTTCATAGTTGTAAGCAGGCTATACAGCAGAGCCTTATCGTTCTCATGAGTTACTAATTGCAATAAAACATCGGCTACAAGTCGAAAGGGAAAAAGTTTTTTTATACATTTGCTATTGAAATTAATACTCATACATTCATTTTCTATCCTGGTTAACGGTAGAACCTATGTAAATTTAGCTCAATTTGCTTCCTGGCTTCATTGGGTGGAACGGTTATAGAGCATTTTCACCCACTGGAAGTTGTGTTTCACTGAGCGACACACAACTTCAGGGTGGATAAAAATTAGTCATTTTTGTTTAATTTGAGAACAAACATTCGCAAATCTTGATGTTTAAACTCTCATTTCATTCGGAATATGAATTATTCAACCGGCTAAAGAAAACAGATTTAAAACTATAGTTGTTCTCGGTGCTTCAAGGATTAGAAGACGAATGCCCTCATGGTTCATTAACCCTTTAAGTCCTCACGATGCATTGAAGCATCATTTTACATCCATGAGAACATAACTAATTTTCAAAAAAAAGGGTTTTAGAACGAGAATGTCCATGAAACTGGTTTACCAATACATGGTGATTTTCTTCAATTTTTAAACCACATCAAATCATCTTCATCCACTACAAGTCGAGAATTGCGACAGCAATTCGCGGCTTGTAGTGGATGAAGATGACAATGGTAATCCCAGGCGTGAAATGGTTAAAGCATAATTTTGCTTCTCTGAAGAATGACTTAATTTCCCGTTTTGAACGAACATTTTCATAGATTTTTTTTTAAATAATAACAATATATTGTTCATTTGCCACCCAATTCAATTCTTTTTCATCCACTGCAAGTCGAGAATCGCGACAGCAATTCACGGCTTGTAGTGGATGAAGATGAAAATGGTAAATTCAGGCTTGAAAAGGTTAATTAACAAATGTCCTCATGATAGTGGAATGAAATAAAACTACACTGTCACTAAATTAAAGCATCTCTGATTAAAATCATCTCTTCATAATTATATTTGAATTTTTGGTTATGGATCACTGAGTTTGTTCTTGGTATTTTTTCAACCTTGTGCACCTTATGCAGTCAATAATTACAGACCAGCCTTACGTTCACCATCAACCCTGACCTCCAGATGACCTGAAGGTCATCAGCTTGTTATGGAGGAGGACGGTGTATTGGGTCCTAATTCAGTCTTATCTGTAGTGTGAGACAGGAGGACAGCTCAGAGTGGCTCAGGGAAAAACAGGGTTTTGTGGGACAAGGCTGGTTTAACGGTCCAACGTCGCAGCCTAGCGTCTGGTGCTTGTTTGGGGTTGGTTGACTGGGCAGGGCTGGGTTTTAGGCTTGATTGGCAGTGAAAAGCAGGGATTGGAGGTATAGAGAAGAGCATGACCATGCAAGGATTATCTCGGACGGCGGAAAAAGAAGTTACATGATTCCATGTCCACAAAATATGGTCCACCAAAATTTAGACTCACCGATCAAAACAAAATAATTAACCCTTACAGCGCTGAAATGTGTTTGTATAAATTTTGGAGACCACAGGGTTTTTTCAATTTGTAATAATCATAAATGTCTCAGTTAGCTCTTTCCCACCTATGGCTATGTTTTTTTAATTCTTTCAGTGCGGGGATTGTCTTTAGATGTCAGAATCTGACGTCTATGCACGTCATATTCTGGGGTCTAAAGTCGATCTCCTGCTGAAACGGTTAATGAATGCCAACCAAGATAGCGACAATGACGGAAGTTACCAGATCCCCAGAATGCCTCAGTTCCGGCTACTGGTGGCACGCCAGCTTTCACATTTCTCTATCCTTTTTTAACTTTAAGCATGTTTTATTATGTTTCATAGAGTTTGATCATTACATAACGCGAAGGTGCATTATGGTTAGCTTCAGGGTGTAAACTCGTCGAAAAAGGCGCATTTTAAAAATCAACGATATATGCAAATAAATACTGCATGCACTCGAAGAGTCGGATTTGGCTTCCAGATTTTTAGGAAGGATTGCAATTTTTTTCTTTATTTTTCTGCGAATCTCACAAAATTGAACACTCTCATTACTTCATTTTTCATTTATAACTTCCCATATGCTTCGTATATGACTGCCAGTATATTGCTCTGTGGGTAACTGCATGTTATTGTTAAATCCTCAATTAATTATTATTTACCGCAATTCACCCACCTTCAAATGAACAATTAGGGCCTACGTTAGTGTGATGGATTGAACAATTTTGTATATTTTATTATTTAAAAAATGTACTGTTTTAAAAAAAACTGAAAGGTTCGGAGATACAAGCTGGCATCAAATTATAAATAATGTTTTTAATATAAACCGTTAAATAATGTTTTTAATATAAACCGTGCCATGCCGTGCCTAAATGTGACCAAAGTCTGGAAGGACACATTATGACGAGGCAATAAAAGCAGTGTGCGTCCAAATGACAGGTGATTGAGCTGTTGTTCTCAGCTTCTGTGTCTGCTGGGTCACGTGACAGGGTCAGGGGCCAATAGCCACGAAGGGCTGGTTCATGTATCACGTGATAGGATAGGAGGTCAATCACAGTGACGGACCGGCAGCACGTGACAGACAGACGTCACGTGAATAATCTAACCCACATACACGATACGTTAACCAATGTGGTTTCAATGTTGGGCCAGCATCGTAGACGATGGACCAACATTAAAACAACATTGTTTTACTGCATTGTGTTTCTTTGAACGTTTGCTTAACATTTCAAACATTAAACACTGCTATATTTATACCATGTGCTATAATTCTGTGAAACGCAGTGACGTCAACGGAAACCATGTTGAATGGCTAGGCCTACTCATTCAACCATTCATACATTCATTCATTCATTCATTCATTTATTAATTGATTAATTAATTGATTGATTTTCTTTATTCATTTATTTATTCATTTATTATTTCATTTCTTCATTTATTCTTACGTTGAGAACATATATATGTATATGTGGAAAAACGGTCACCTAAAACCCTACTCATTCATTCATTCATTCATTCATTCATTCATTCATTCATTCATTCATTCATTCATTCATTCATTCATTCATTCATTTATTCATTCATTCATTCATTTATTCATTCATTCATTCATTTATTCATTCATTCATTCATTCATTCATTCATTCATCCATACATCCATTCATTCATCATCTATACCAATGTAGGATTCAGACTGGGTTCCAGTCTGTCACTATCAGATGCAGACAATGGTCATAGTTTAAAATTTGGAGGCTTAGATGTGTCAGGTTTGAAAGCTAATGGAATAATCCTGTAGACTTACTGTCTGTCAGAAGCAATGTATGCATGATTAATTAACAGGGCTTGTTTGATTTTGGCACATTTCTCAAATCTCAAAAAATCTCAAATTTTTATTGGTAAATGAAGATTCTGGAAATGTGTGTTAACGGTAATTCGATGAGTTGTAAAATCACTCTAACAGTGTTCATAGAGCCAAGCTGTGCACAATTTGAGAGGCCTCGTGTGAGAAACTGAATGAAAGGAATAAATCGCTATGCCTAGCATCGTCTCGTGTCACTCTATGTCAAAAACACAACTTTATTTACTGTGTTTAACCCTTTCAGCGCGGGAACCGTTTTTTGAATTTGAACTAGTTAGACGTCAGAATCAGACGACTATAGATTTCATATTCTGATTTTATGGACAGTCCCTGCGCTGAAAGAAAGAAAATGATAATGGCCGTGGACCCATAACATTGTTATTTAAAAGAAGCGGAAAGACCCAACTATGACTTCAAATTGAAAAAATCCCTTTGGTTTCCATGGTTTAGACATAAATATTTCAGCGGTAATACATCTTTCAATGCTGTATATAAGTCCTGGGGATTTGGAGCCGGGCTTTTCTACTCGTCCTCTGGGATGTTTCAAATCCTGTAGGCGTAATATCTGTGAAAGTCAGTCTCTGCATTATTAATTAACATAAAGGACAAGCAACGTGGAAACCTAGGCTAGCTAAAATTAGACTTGACACAATGGTGTTTTATTGTTGGGCCAGAAAGTGATCCAACATTAATGCAACATTGGGTATATGTCCTGAGTTTGCTTGACAGACGACACGTCAGTTACATTAATATCTACCAGATAAAATACTCTTTATAAAGCAATTGCGATGTTTTGTTTGTTATTACAATTAAGATCTATTGGTATTTTTCTGATTATATTCCCATATAATTACATAATATAATTTATTCTAGTAATTTTAAAATTATCCGTTTCAAAACGTCATAAATAACGCTTAAATTGATGAAATGATGGTTGTAAGATGCGCAATTCATCAAATAATTGAATTTGGTTGGTGTTTATTATCCATAAATATAATATTTTTCGCTATTTGAAGTTGGAAATTGAGTTAACAATTCTAGCTTTAATAAAATTAAAATTAGAAACAAAAAAAATCAGCAGTGCTTCCAGTGTTTTGTAACAAAAATGAATGAATAAATGGGGTCTTAGGTGTGCTTATTTAGGCTAAACTGGACCAGGATGATGTAACACCAACGCCGCAGGACTCGATATCGGCCTGGTGTCTCCAGCGCTAACCCAATATTAATCAAACGTTTGAAGTGATCCTAATGCCTACTGTGTGCATAGCGATTCCCGTAATTGGTATTAGCAAGAGGGGATGGTAACAGTGGCCTATATACTGGTACTTGTGATAACGATGGATGGAGGGGAGTTGTAGCTTTCACGGCTTTCAGGTCATTCAAAGGTGACATTCCACAGCTCAGTGACTATCTGCTAGGCATAATTACGTCAGAAAAAAAAAATTCGCGAACTTCATCAAAAGTCCCAAAATCAGAAATTTTTGTGTTTGCTTTACCCAAGCATCGTGAAATCCAGCGTACGATCAGCCTTTGTCCACGGGGGGTTTACATCTCAATATTAGCCCAGCTCTTCACAATGCATCCCCAAGAGTACAGTTAATAGACGTTTACAATACGCCATGTTGAACCGCCCTGACTTATTTCATTTTAATTCAGACGTAGGGGATTTCACGTCAAATATGACACCAGGGTGGCCCCTCCACGGCCAGAGCGAGGCTATTCATACACTGTGCCGTCAGCTGTCCACACCCATTGATCGCTTGTTACTGTCATGTATTTTATGTATTTATAGACGTAGACCAGACTTCAACATCAGATCTTCTTCTGATGCTCTCTCATGCTTCACTGTTATCTGTTATAGGGACCACTGTGGAAATAAGTACACCACATTAGGAAACGTGTCAGTGTGTTATATCCCTGGTAAACAGGCATGGTGGCTCCCAGTTTTTTTATTTAAAATTAATATTAGATTAACTACAGTATCGTTTGCTGATTTTACGATCCATGGAGTATGAAATACTTAATGCCTCCACTTTCATTACTCTCAGATTAATTATGCCCAAAAACTGAAAACATCCGTTTTAGAATTTTACTAAAAGTGCGTTGGATGTATCTGTGTATAGGATTAGCGGTGGCTTTCAGATAATTTTTTTGTGTGACAATTCCAACTTCAGGTGGGTAAAAAATACATTTTACGATGTAGATCTTTAAGGGTTTAGGGTTAGTCCCAAACCCACACCATCCATTGTCACTTCAGATTATTCGAACTTCAAACACGTGAGCAATCTATCAGGGGTTATCACTGACTTCATGTGACTAGATGATGTGACCAAGGCCCAATGGATGTTGACTAAGATGGATGGGGCCGTGTGATTCTAATTTTAACAACCCGTTGTGTACCGCATAACATCATTTTTGTCGGAGTTGTCAAAAGCCCAGCCCAACCTAATATGACTGACTGGAACAGAACATAAAACTTCAGGTTTCAGGCTCAGATTGCGCCGACCTGAAACATGGGACTTTCCTTTGAATGGTCATATCTAAGACTTGGCCTGGATAAATCAGATCGTTAGAAGGTTTATTAGAATCAGCAGCATTCCACATGCTACATCGCACGCTCAGCTCATTTGTGGCAACGCCATCAGTAAGTTTTCTGCAATTTTCGGACCTTTCGGGTTAGAGATCTCATATAATTACATTGCGATGCAAGCTTGTATTTTTTTATTTTGGCTCTATGTTAAAAGTGACTTAGCCTCGCCATGATAGGCATACATCTCCTGAAGCTGTCATACATATCACATACATTTATTAGAATTACCAGATAATGGCAGCTTTTACTGATAAGAAAAACAAAATACAATATTAATTATAAGTACAGAATCACAGGAAATAACTGACTGTTTTAGTTTCCTTTATTCTCAGCACACGAGCTGATATGAGAATGGGATTATGCCGATATTTAGTTTCTCGCTAATTATATTTTCTAATGATATCTGCTCTTTGTTCTACAGGAAATCTGCAGGATGCGATGACACCAATAAAGGTCAACCATCATGGCTCGATCTGAGTGATCAACTCATAACGTTACCAAATAAATAACAGGTGTTCAGCCGTTGTTGCTTTAATTTTAATGCTAGGCCAGCATCGTAAACGGTGGACCCACATTAAAACAACATCGTGGTAATGGACCTAGCAAACACGATATATCAAAACAATGTTGGGCCAATGTTGATCCACTGTATTAATCGCTGGCCTAAGATTGGCCCTACATTAGTTCTATGTATCGTGTTTGCTGGTTGTGAGCCTATATTGGCTTAATGTTGGTCCATCGCCGCAGATAGCGGACCATCAATATTACATCTAGAGCAGATTTATTACATAATGTAATACTTTTCCGTATCTTACAAGATATCAAGAGTTCCAGGAGCGGATCTATAATATTTGACGTACTACAAAAAATAATAAATTTACTTACCACATTTACATATTTTTTTAGAGTCTTGGCATCTAAGACACTCTGGTTTTAGGATATATGTCCTAGTTAGCTCTTTCCTCTTCCTTTGAGTACTAACGTCTATGGCCATTATATTATTTTTATTCCTTTATCGCCGGGACCGACATTAGACGTCAGAATCTGACGTCTATAGATGTGAGAAACTGACGTCTAAAGTTGGTACAAACACTGAAAAATAATATATTGCTTGCTTCATTGATGGCAATATAATGTTACAACAATTATTGTACCCATGTATATATATATATATATATATATATATTATTATATAACGTTAGTGGTAATTAGGATGCTAGGTCATCAATATAAAGTTACAAAAAATATTGTTCCCATAAATGTATAGTGATAGTTACATAGGATGTTCGGTTGTGTTTCCAAACGGACAATTAGTAGATATATGTAATACCTAGATCAATCAGGTTCTGCATTCTAGTCCATGAAATCACAAAATAAAATTAGTTTACTAATTACCCTCCCCCCCCCCCCCGGCCCTATGCTACAGATGTTGATCTGCAGACTGCACTGTCCATTTGATCCGAGATAAGCCAGGGACGAGATGAATAAGCCGACATGATAACTGGGGGCCGATATGTCCAGTCACAACCTAATCATGTCGTCCATAGAGAGTCTGTGTGTGAACTTCTGTGTGTGTCATCAATGATCCCTGACCACTACTGCGCATGTCTGATGAGTGGCCGCTTTGCGAGCGAAGCTACGCATATGCTACTCAGACAAAGGCTCCCAGGCATGTGTGAACCCTTTAAAAGTAAGCCCGGTTGTTGACGTTTTAATTTTGTTTTCTAACAGAATAAATCACTGTTATTGGGAATGAAATGAGTGTTTAAACATCAAGATTTGGAACTGTTTGCTCTCACGTTAAACAAATATGAGTAATTTTCACCCTCTTGAAGTTGTGGGTCGCGCTAACGGGACACACTTAAAGTAGGTAAAAATTTAAACAAGATAACGGGAAACGGTTTGATGTTGGGCCAGCATCGTATGCGGTCGACCAACATGAACCCAACATTGGGGCAACGTCTCGTTTTTGCTCTGCTTTAAAGGCAACTTTCTAGACTTTTTGTTGCATAGTGATTTGCCATTGCAAAAATGTGCAATTATGTATTGGTTTCGGATATGTCTCTTAAAAAGTAAATTATCATTTAGTTATGTGCTCAAGTATTTAATTAAGTTTAATCTTGATATATCACAATCATTACGAGAAAGACGTCTTTAGTCCATAGTGGCTGCTTAGATCGATAATGTAGAAATTCAAATTCCATCTGAAGTCAAATTATACTACAGTAGTCAAAATGGGGCAGTATATGGTCTATAGCTGTTGAAGAACAATTTTCGGAAATAAATAGGGAGAAACTGTTCATTCTGTTGTAATGAATAGATATTTTTATTAAATTTGTTGTACACATTTTGAATGTGCACATCCTTTAAGTGTTAAGCACAATTGTAGTTGTTTTAATTTGTTTTATTAGCAGATTTATTTACTGTTATTGGAAATTAAATGAGTGATTAAACATAAAGATTTACAAATGTTTGCTCTCAAATTAAACAAATATGAGTAATTTTCACTCACTTGAAGTTGTGGGTCGCGCTAGCGAGACACAACTTCAAGTGGGTGAAAAATTAAATAAGATAACTTAGCGGGCCAGCATAGTAGGCGGTCGCCCAACATTAGCCCAACATTGGGACAATGTCTCGTCTTCGCAACTTTCCATTACTATTATACATTTATTTCGGATATGTGTTTTTCAAATTAAATTATTATTATTATTAGTCTATATTTCATTTTCCTGTCAATCAAGGTTATTTTAATCCGTCCAAATCTTTAATGAGTTTTAATGAGATTTCAAAAAAAAAATTGAATCAAATTCACTATCTTGTCAAAAGCGTTTTTTAACCCTTAAATTGCTGAAATACTTTTGTATAAACCTTGGAGACCAGCGTTTATTTTCATTTTAAAATCGTCATAAATATTCTTTCAGCGCGGGGATCGACTTTAGACGTCAGAATCTGACGTCTACAGACGTCAGATTCTTGCGTCTAAAGTCGATCCCCGCGCTGATTCTGAATTGTTTGCATCACATGCATCGTATCATTGAATTGTCATGATGTCTTACAAGCTTCATATTAACGACATACACTGCCCCGCCATTTCGGCCTTGGTGATTGTCCGCACAATGCCTTGTCCACGTGATTGTTCCCATAATGCCCCTGTACATCCCGGATGTCATAGGGTCTTACTAATGAATGGAAGCCTCAGATGTCTTCACAGCCAGTTTACATTACACGTAGAGCTGATGATTCCTTTTGTACATTTGTCACCAAATGTAATTTCCAGTTTTCTGATTGCTACATAGACCGGGCACCTTGATGTCTGTTTGATTAGAAGTAATAATAAATCTTGGTATGAACCTAACAACCGCCAGTACCGATTATATTCGGGGGTTTTCAGTTTTAATGGCACATTAAATGCCACCTTCTGAGAATGTTTAATATACAACCTGACATAATTCAACACAATTGTAAAATCGTATTTCACTCACTTGAAGTCGTGGTTCGCGTCAGCGAGACACAAATTCAAATATTTTTATGCTATTATTGTCACACCAAATAACAGTTCTTGGTAAAATGTGTGTTAAACCAAAACCAAATTTCAAAAGGCTTTAAACAAAACAAATACACTCGAATGTTTAGGGTTAAATCAAACAATTGCAGTCTATTTTTACCACAAGAAGATGAACCATTGTCAATTCAATGTTCTACCACATTCGACAACGCTTGGTCCAATATTGAACCAGAGACATGTTGCAGCCTGCTTGTAGCGTGTGTTGTTATTTAGAATTGTCAGACCTGAGACGTATAAGGTGTCCATTCGGACGTGGTTATTAACATACATTGTTGATGTAAGGATGCATTAGTGCTGTTCTCTCCGGGGGGGGGGGGGGGGAGAAAGAAAAAAACCCCTCTTCATGTAAGGCATTAGCCATTCCATTAACACCATCAACACATGACTTATCGAGGTCAAATCTATTTGAAGAGTTCAAAGGTGATCAAGGTCAAATATAATTGAACATATAGGTCTATTAAATGTGACACAATCCTCACTATTGATAGTTGTTTGTCTAACATGGCAAATGTGATGAGTCGTATTAAAATCAAGAGAGCATCACCCACATGTCATAAACTGGCCTTATTTCTCAAATGTTTTTTCTTATTTATAAAATAAAACATGTGTAAAAACGTTTGAATGAATCACCAGGTATTCAATATTACCATGTGTTCCAAGTTTTTGAATGCAAATGTCTTTACCGTTAGCAAGAGCCCCTAACAGACACCTTTTTAGTACAACTCCGAAGTAGTTTTTTTTGAGCGCTGTCTATTTTAGATTAAAATAAAGCTGTGGGTGCTGATTTCATCAGTAACAAAGTGTTAAAAGAGAGTGCCCAGTCCCTATGTAAACTATTATCCTTTCTTTTTAATATGTCTTTTACACAATGTATATTTCCAGCTACTTGGAAAGGCGCAAATGTTGTACCCCTTTTCAAAAAGAAAATGATAAACATGATGCATGTATAGTTTTTTATTGATGTTTCTAAGGCATATTGTTTTCTGCCCAGCATTAGCCGCCCAAAGACAAGCACTGATACAGGATCTGACTGCATTACTTCCTACGGCTATAACGCAAAATAAACATTTATTGTTGAATTTTCTATTATACGGTTCAGTTGATATTCATGAAGATACAAACTTTAACATACTTTCTCTTTATATCTGTATTTGACCGTGAGGCCTGTTATTTCTGTAAGTATTCACCAGAGGGCTGTAGCACATGAATTCCCGGATGTATAGTGAACCATTTTTTATTTACATGATTAAGATTTGGTTAATATGGACAAAGACTACTGCAACATAAATATAAAATAACATTTCACAAATGAAAAATCACAACAGTAGGACGTCTTTACCGTGTGTCTACTAACCTTGGTTGCAAAATAAACTAGTCCTTGTAGATTATTTGCTTGATATTAGTGCATGTCAGGGTTAATTGCTATAAAAAGCGTGATATTATATTAGCAACTGGCTGATATTTTATGCCATAAGCCTAAATTTATATTCATCCACATGTGTCTTGCTTCAAGTGGGTGAGAGATACTCACACATGTTCAATAATTATTTGAATGTAAACATATGCCAATCTAGCAATCTATTTTCTCAAAACAATAATGCCTAATATCAAGAATTCATAGGTTATAAATTCTTGCTAATATAGATAATGCACTTATTACATTTAATTATATTAGGTCATGGGCGCAATGATTAGAAATCCATATATATGAAGCTGCCAAAACAATATGTCTTTTGTACATTAGGTTACATTTAGCACCAGAGTAAAATTAATTAAGCAAGTTAATTAAATAAATTGAGAACACCCGATATTAACAATTGTTGATATATTAAAGCACTAATTAGTTAACATTTTAATCGCTAAGCACGCCTATAGTTGTTTTTAATCAGTCTTAATAGCTGATAAAATCGATGTTATTGGGAGAGAAATGTATGATTAAACATCAAAGCTTCCAAATGGCTGGCCTCAAATTAAACACATTTGAGTAGTTTGCAGCCACTAAAAGTTGTGGGTCGCGGGAGCGAGGCACAACTTTAAGTGGATTAAAATTTCACTTCTATAAATTAGCACGGTTAAACACTAACGGTTAGCTGTTTATAACTGTATTAGCCATCTTACTTATTTGACACCTGGCGTTTTCTCGTTCTGAGATGATGATTTTCATCAGTAATTGGCACCTTAACTTCAATAAGATATTTTTTAATCTATCAAGTAAATATTAAATTGTTGTATTCAGGGTTGATGTGTACATGCTAGTGTATTAATAATGACTGGGATTAAGTAAAATATACATCGATAATAGCGACACTATAATCCCTCTAACACTCCAGTAATGGTTTTTACTGTGATCCTCAGCCCTCATAATATAATCTAAACACAACATTTTAGCAGCTATTAATGTTGAATGGGGCATGGTTTTACAATGACAACACTAATTTACATGCATAGTTTGTAAACACGATGACCCTATTTCCCTACTAAGTATTCATGATACTGCGCGTTAACCATTTAACCGCAAAGTTAAGCCTACCTTATTTAAAGTTTCGCCACTTGAAATTGTGTCTTGCTACCGCGACTACAACTTCAATTATACATTTTTATAATGTGAAGTAAAACATATAACAATCTAAAATATGTATGGTTTTAATGTTTGAGGGAAAATATAATAAATGGGGCTTTAGGCCACTTTTGTGCACATACAGGCTAAATTGGGCCATGAGAAGCTCCTGAGGATGGTGAGATGAGTGAGATGACACTGCCCTCCAGACACAATATTCAAAATTCAAACCTTAGAGGTCTGAATCCGAGTACGATACCTAACCTCTCAATCAGTTGTTTAGGGGACAGATAGGCCGGCCCCGATGGTTCATTCGTATCGACTGGGGCTTGTAACCTGGGGGTACCAGGTTCGAATCCCGGTCGGGACAGATATTTGTCATCGTAGTTGTGCATATACAGTGCTCCAAACTGTTCAAAGGTATGGAGTGTAGAGTGTTGCTTATGGTACTGTGCACTATGAAGAACCATTGAAGTCATTCGAAATAAGAGTGGGCATAGTCTCGGCTTCGAGCTTCCTTCTGTCGCGATATTGCCATGATTGTGCAGAAAGCGACGTAAAGCAATATTCATATTAAGGGACAAATGGTAAGCCTGAAAACGAATATAATCCTGATAAGCGGTGAAAGGGTTAACATGTTCAATGTGTGTGAGGAGCGTGCAGAGCGGGGTCCTGCGTGAAATTAACGTCGATACACTGGTCTCAACCTTAACTCGACCAGGTCGCCATTAACTGAATCGTCTAGTCACATAAAAAAATTTTGCTCATTCATGCTCATTTGTTTGATACTTTATGGTTATTACATTTTTCTTTTTTACATGTGCAATTATGTATTGGTTTCGGATATGTCTCTTAAAAAGTAAATTATCATTTAGTTATGTGCTCAAGTATTTAATTAAGTTTAATCTTGATATATCACAATCATTACGAGAAAGACGTCTTTAGTCCATAGTGGCTGCTTAGATCGATAATGTAGAAATTCAAATTCCATCTGAAGTCAAATTATACTACAGTAGTCAAAATGGGGCAGTATATGGTCTATAGCTGTTGAAGAACAATTTTCGGAAATAAATAGGGAGAAACTGTTCATTCTGTTGTAATGAATAGATATTTTTATTAAATTTGTTGTACACATTTTGAATGTGCACATCCTTTAAGTGTTAAGCACAATTGTAGTTGTTTTAATTTGTTTTATTAGCAGATTTATTTACTGTTATTGGAAATTAAATGAGTGATTAAACATAAAGATTTACAAATGTTTGCTCTCAAATTAAACAAATATGAGTAATTTTCACTCACTTGAAGTTGTGGGTCGCGCTAGCGAGACACAACTTCAAGTGGGTGAAAAATTAAATAAGATAACTTAGCGGGCCAGCATAGTAGGCGGTCGCCCAACATTAGCCCAACATTGGGACAATGTCTCGTCTTCGCAACTTTCCATTACTATTATACATTTATTTCGGATATGTGTTTTTCAAATTAAATTATTATTATTATTAGTCTATATTTCATTTTCCTGTCAATCAAGGTTATTTTAATCCGTCCAAATCTTTAATGAGTTTTAATGAGATTTCAAAAAAAAAAATTGAATCAAATTGACTATCTTGTCAAAAGCGTTTTTTAACCCTTAAATTGCTGAAATACTTTTGTATAAACCTTGGAGACCAGCGTTTATTTTCATTTTAAAATCGTCATAAATATTCTTTCAGCGCGGGGATCGACTTTAGACGTCAGAATCTGACGTCTACAGACGTCAGATTCTTGCGTCTAAAGTCGATCCCCGCGCTGATTCTGAATTGTTTGCATCACATGCATCGTATCATTGAATTGTCATGATGTCTTACAAGCTTCATATTAACGACATACACTGCCCCGCCATTTCGGCCTTGGTGATTGTCCGCACAATGCCTTGTCCACGTGATTGTTCCCATAATGCCCCTGTACATCCCGGATGTCATAGGGTCTTACTAATGAATGGAAGCCTCAGATGTCTTCACAGCCAGTTTACATTACACGTAGAGCTGATGATTCCTTTTGTACATTTGTCACCAAATGTAATTTCCAGTTTTCTGATTGCTACATAGACCGGGCACCTTGATGTCTGTTTGATTAGAAGTAATAATAAATCTTGGTATGAACCTAACAACCGCCAGTACCGATTATATTCGGGGGTTTTCAGTTTTAATGGCACATTAAATGCCACCTTCTGAGAATGTTTAATATACAACCTGACATAATTCAACACAATTGTAAAATCGTATTTCACTCACTTGAAGTCGTGGTTCGCGTCAGCGAGACACAAATTCAAATATTTTTATGCTATTATTGTCACACCAAATAACAGTTCTTGGTAAAATGTGTGTTAAACCAAAACCAAATTTCAAAAGGCTTTAAACAAAACAAATACACTCAAATGTTTAGGGTTAAATCAAACAATTGCAGTCTATTTTTACCACAAGAAGATGAACCATTGTCAATTCAATGTTCTACCACATTCGACAACGCTTGGTCCAATATTGAACCAGAGACATGTTGCAGCCTGCTTGTAGCGTGTGTTGTTATTTAGAATTGTCAGACCTGAGACGTATAAGGTGTCCATTCGGACGTGGTTATTAACATACATTGTTGATGTAAGGATGCATTAGTGCTGTTCTCTCCGGGGGGGGGGGGGGGGAGAAAGAAAAAAACCCCTCTTCATGTAAGGCATTAGCCATTCCATTAACACCATCAACACATGACTTATCGAGGTCAAATCTATTTGAAGAGTTCAAAGGTGATCAAGGTCAAATATAATTGAACATATAGGTCTATTAAATGTGACACAATCCTCACTATTGATAGTTGTTTGTCTAACATGGCAAATGTGATGAGTCGTATTAAAATCAAGAGAGCATCACCCACATGTCATAAACTGGCCTTATTTCTCAAATGTTTTTTCTTATTTATAAAATAAAACATGTGTAAAAACGTTTGAATGAATCACCAGGTATTCAATATTACCATGTGTTCCAAGTTTTTGAATGCAAATGTCTTTACCGTTAGCAAGAGCCCCTAACAGACACCTTTTTAGTACAACTCCGAAGTAGTTTTTTTTGAGCGCTGTCTATTTTAGATTAAAATAAAGCTGTGGGTGCTGATTTCATCAGTAACAAAGTGTTAAAAGAGAGTGCCCAGTCCCTATGTAAACTATTATCCTTTCTTTTTAATATGTCTTTTACACAATGTATATTTCCAGCTACTTGGAAAGGCGCAAATGTTGTACCCCTTTTCAAAAAGAAAATGATAAACATGATGCATGTATAGTTTTTTATTGATGTTTCTAAGGCATATTGTTTTCTGCCCAGCATTAGCCGCCCAAAGACAAGCACTGATACAGGATCTGACTGCATTACTTCCTACGGCTATAACGCAAAATAAACATTTATTGTTGAATTTTCTATTATACGGTTCAGTTGATATTCATGAAGATACAAACTTTAACATACTTTCTCTTTATATCTGTATTTGCCCGTGAGGCCTGTTATTTCTGTAAGTATTCACCAGAGGGCTGTAGCACATGAATTCCCGGATGTATAGTGAACCATTTTTTATTTACATGATTAAGATTTGGTTAATATGGACAAAGACTACTGCAACATAAATATAAAATAACATTTCACAAATGAAAAATCACAACAGTAGGACGTCTTTACCGTGTGTCTACTAACCTTGGTTGCAAAATAAACTAGTCCTTGTAGATTATTTGCTTGATATTAGTGCATGTCAGGGTTAATTGCTATAAAAAGCGTGATATTATATTAGCAACTGGCTGATATTTTATGCCATAAGCCTAAATTTATATTCATCCACATGTGTCTTGCTTCAAGTGGGTGAGAGATACTCACACATGTTCAATAATTATTTGAATGTAAACATATGCCAATCTAGCAATCTATTTTCTCAAAACAATAATGCCTAATATCAAGAATTCATAGGTTATAAATTCTTGCTAATATAGATAATGCACTTATTACATTTAATTATATTAGGTCATGGGCGCAATGATTAGAAATCCATATATATGAAGCTGCCAAAACAATATGTCTTTTGTACATTAGGTTACATTTAGCACCAGAGTAAAATTAATTAAGCAAGTTAATTAAATAAATTGAGAACACCCGATATTAACAATTGTTGATATATTAAAGCACTAATTAGTTAACATTTTAATCGCTAAGCACGCCTATAGTTGTTTTTAATCAGTCTTAATAGCTGATAAAATCGATGTTATTGGGAGAGAAATGTATGATTAAACATCAAAGCTTCCAAATGGCTGGCCTCAAATTAAACACATTTGAGTAGTTTGCAGCCACTAAAAGTTGTGGGTCGCGGGAGCGAGGCACAACTTTAAGTGGATTAAAATTTCACTTCTATAAATTAGCACGGTTAAACACTAACGGTTAGCTGTTTATAACTGTATTAGCCATCTTACTTATTTGACACCTGGCGTTTTCTCGTTCTGAGATGATGATTTTCATCAGTAATTGGCACCTTAACTTCAATAAGATATTTTTTAATCTATCAAGTAAATATTAAATTGTTGTATTCAGGGTTGATGTGTACATGCTAGTGTATTAATAATGACTGGGATTAAGTAAAATATACATCGATAATAGCGACACTATAATCCCTCTAACACTCCAGTAATGGTTTTTACTGTGATCCTCAGCCCTCATAATATAATCTAAACACAACATTTTAGCAGCTATTAATGTTGAATGGGGCATGGTTTTACAATGACAACACTAATTTACATGCATAGTTTGTAAACACGATGACCCTATTTCCCTACTAAGTATTCATGATACTGCGCGTTAACCATTTAACCGCAAAGTTAAGCCTACCTTATTTAAAGTTTCGCCACTTGAAATTGTGTCTTGCTACCGCGACTACAACTTCAATTATACATTTTTATAATGTGAAGTAAAACATATAACAATCTAAAATATGTATGGTTTTAATGTTTGAGGGAAAATATAATAAATGGGGCTTTAGGCCACTTTTGTGCACATACAGGCTAAATTGGGCCATGAGAAGCTCCTGAGGATGGTGAGATGAGTGAGATGACACTGCCCTCCAGACACAATATTCAAAATTCAAACCTTAGAGGTCTGAATCCGAGTACGATACCTAACCTCTCAATCAGTTGTTTAGGGGACAGATAGGCCGGCCCCGATGGTTCATTCGTATCGACTGGGGCTTGTAACCCGGGGGTACCAGGTTCGAATCCCGGTCGGGACAGATATTTGTCATCGTAGTTGTGCATATACAGTGCTCCAAACTGTTCAAAGGTATGGAGTGTAGAGTGTTGCTTATGGTACTGTGCACTATGAAGAACCATTGAAGTCATTCGAAATAAGAGTGGGCATAGTCTCGGCTTCGAGCTTCCTTCTGTCGCGATATTGCCATGATTGTGCAGAAAGCGACGTAAAGCAATATTCATATTAAGGGACAAATGGTAAGCTTGAAAACGAATATAATCCTGATAAGCGGTGAAAGGGTTAACATGTTCAATGTGTGTGAGGAGCGTGCAGAGCGGGGTCCTGCGTGAAATTAACGTCGATACACTGGTCTCAACCTTAACTCGACCAGGTCGCCATTAACTGAATCGTCTAGTCACATAAAAAAATTTTGCTCATTCATGCTCATTTGTTTGATACTTTATGGTTATTACATTTTTCTTTTTTACATTCTATTTACATAAATGTATACACAAATGAGTTATTTCATGTACTTATCTTGTTTATTGCATGTTCTTGTTATATTGTCACTAAATAAATTGAATTGAAAATGTGGTGAAATTTTTTGGTGTTAAAGCCGTTGAAGCAATGCCAGCTCAATGCTGGATCACAGTTTGCGACGCTGGCCCGATATTAAACCAACAGTGTTTAATGCAGATGTTGCAGCTGGAATGTAGCGTGTTTTGTTAATTAGACTTGAGACTTATAAGGTGTCAACTCAGACGTGGTTTTTAACATACATTGTTGATGTAAGGATGCATTAGTGTTGCTCTCTCTGAGGGGAAGAAGAAAAACCCCTCTTTATGTCAAGCATTAGCCATTCCACTAACAGCATCAACACATGACTTATCGAGGTCAAATCTATTTGAAGAGTTCAAAGGTGATCAAGGTCAAATATAATTGAACATATAGGTCTCAATGTGACACAATCCTCACTATTGATAGTTGTTTATCTAACATGACAAATGTGGTGAGTCGTATTAAAATCAAGAGAGCGTCACACACGTGTCATAAGCTGGCCTTATTTCTCAACTGTTTTTTCTTATTTATGAAATAAAACATGTGTAAAAACGTTTGACTGAATCACCAGGTATTCAATATTAACCTGTGTTCAAATTTTTTGAATGCAAATGTCTTTACCGTAACAAGAGCCCCTAACAGACACAAGATTTGACCTTTTTAGTACCACGTACTCCGGAAGAAGTTTTATTCAGCGCTGTCTGTTTTAGATTCAAATAAAGCTGTGGGTGCTGATTACATCAGTAACAAAGTGTTAAAATAGTGTGCTCAGTCCCTATGTGAACTATTATCCTTTTTTTTAATATGTCTTTTACGCAATGTATATTTCCAGCTACTTGGAAAGGCGCAAATGTTGTACCTCTTTTCAAAAAGTAAATGATAAACATGATGTATGTATTGTTTATATTGATGTTTCTAAGGCATATTTTTTTCTGCCCAGCATTTACTGCCCACGGACAAGCACTGATACATGGTCTGACTGGACTACTTCCTATAATGGCTATAAAGCAAAATAAATATTCATTGCTGAATATTCTATTGTGCGTTTCAGATGATATTCATGAAGATACAAATTTTAATATACTTTCTCTTTGTATCTTTATTTGCCCGTGAGGCCTGTTATTTCTGTACGTACCCAGCAGAGGGCTGTAACACATGAATTCCCCGATGAACCATTTTTATATTTACATGATAAGGATTTGGTTATTATGGACAAAGATCACTGCAATATAAGTACATGTATAAATTAAAATTTCACTAGTGAACATTCACAACAGTAGGATGTCTAATAACCTTGGTTTCAAAATAAACTAGTCCTTGTGGATTATTTGATTGTCATTAGGGCATGTCAGGTTTAATTGTTAAAAAAATTGTGATATTATATAGCAATTAGCTTATATTTTATGCCATAGGCCTATATGTATATTCATCCACATGTGTCTCGCGACCACAGCTTCAAGTGGTAGAGAGATACTTACATATGTTCTATAACTGTTTGAATGAAAACATATGCCAATCTAGCAATCTATTTTCTTAAACAATAACGCCTAATATAGATAATGCACTTATTAAATTTAATTATATTAGGTCATGGGCGTAATAACTAGAACTCTATATATATCAAGCTGCCAAAACAATATGTCTGTTGTATATTAGGTTACATTCAGCACCAGAGTAACATTAATTAATCAAGTTAATTAAATAAATTAAGAACACCCGATATTAACAGTTGTTGATATATTAAAGCGCTAATTAGTTAACATTTTAATCGCTAAGTACGCCTATAGTCGTTTTTAATCAGTTTTTCTAGCTGATAAAATCGATGTTATTGGGAGCGAAATATATGATTAAACACCAAAGCTTCCAAATGGTTGGTCTCAAATTAAACACATTCGAGTAGTTTGAACCCACTTAAAGTAGTGGGTCGCGGTAGCGAGGCACAACTTCAAGTGGATGAAAATTCAATTCAATAAATTCTATAAATTAGCATGGTTAAACACTAATGGTTAGCTGTTTATAACTGTATTAGCCATCTTACTTATTTGACACCTGGCGTTTTCTTGTTCTGAGATGATGATTTTCATCCGTGATTTTCACCTTAATTTCAATGAGATATGTTTCTAATTTTTCAAGTAAATATTAAATTGTTGTATTCAGGGTTGATGTGTACATGCTAGTGTATTAATAATGACTGTGATTAAGTAAAACATACATCGATAATGGCGACACTATAATCCCTAGAACACTCCAGTAATGGTTTTTATTGTGATCTTCAGCCCTCATAATATAATCTGAATAAACAAAACAAACACAAACATTTTAGCAGCTATTAATGTTGAATAGGGCATAGTTTTATAATGGCAACACTAATTTACATGCATAGTTTGTAAACACGATGACCCTTTATCCCTACTAAGTATTCATGATACTGCGCGTTAACCATTTAACCGCAAAGGTAAGCCTACCTTATTTAAAGTTTTGCCACTTGAAATTGTGTCTTGCTACCGCGACTACACCTTCAATTATACAGTTGTATAATGTGAAGTAAAACATATAACAATCTAAAATATGTATGTTTTTATTGTTTGAGGGGAAATGAAATAAATGGGGCTTTAGGCCACTTTTGTGCACATACAGGCTAAATTGGGACATGAGAAGCTCCTGATGATGGTGAGATGAGTGAGATGACACTGCCCTCCAGACACAGTATTCAAAATTCAAACCCTGGAGGTCTTAGGCCGAGTACGATACCTAACCTCTCAATCAGTTGTTTAAGGGGCAAATAGGCCGGCCCCGATGGCTCATTCGTATCGACTGGGGCTTGTAACCTGGGGGTACCAGGTTACTACGGGACAGATATTTGTCATCGTAGTTGTGCATATACAGTGCTTCAAACTGTTCAAAGGTATGGAGTGTACAGTGTTGCCTATGGTACTGTGCACTATAAAGAACCCTTGAAGTCATTCGAAATAAGAGTAGGCATAGCCTCGGCTTCGGGCTTCTTTCTGTCGCGATATTGCCATAATTGTGCAGAAGGCGACGTAAAGCGATATTCATATTAAGGGACAAATGCAAAGCCTGAAAACATATATAATCCTGATAAGCGGTGAAAGGGTTGGCGTCGATAAATTAACGTCGATACACTGGTCTCAACCTTAACTCGACCAGGTCGCCATTAACTGGATCGTCTAGTCACATAAAAAAGGGAGAAACAATGATGTGTCTCTGAAAACTCCACACGGGAACAGAGGTGTTCGAAACCGGGACGCATGCACGACTGGCGATGCAGTCAGGCGCTCTAGCCAATGCGCCACATCTCCTTCTCATGTTCAATGTCAATGTTCACCGTGGCATTCAGCTGATAAAATAATTATGATTGAAAAAAATATATACAGTGTATCGGTCCGGTGGTAAAAAAGTTTAAACACTACTTTATTTAAGTATGATTGTGCTTAAAATTGATTGCGCTCAAAGTATTATTATTATTTTTTTACTCACTTGAAGTCGTGTCTTGTTACCGCGACCTACAACTTCAGGTGCGCGAAAATTACAATAATTCGTTTCATTTGAGACCAAACATTTGCAAATCTTGATGTTGAAATACTCATCTCAGCTATATAAGTATACTCCGACCAGCCCATCATGACAGTAAAGCTAGTTGTTACGTAATGTGGAATCTACCTCACTGTCACGTAATGTGGAAACGACCTTACTATCAAGATGGTCCAGCCAGAAGGATGGCCGCACATACTGGAATCTGTGGACCAGAATAGATGTCAGAGACCGGCCTCTGCGATGCTCTTTCTTAGCATAAAGATAAAAATGTGTTTTCATCGGGTCTTATCACATACTAATGTGCTCTTGCAGTGACCTACAGATGACCTTGGCCTGGAGGTCATCAGCTTCTTATGGAGGAGGACAGAGGATGGGGTCATAATTCAACTTTTTTCTGTATTGTGAGAGAGGAAGGCATCTCAGAATGGTTTCGTGGTCAAAGGCAGGGATTTGCATGAAGGACAAGGAGCGAATCCGGCTGGATTGTGAATGGTAGACGAGGATCTGTGGCGTAAGACAGACATAGAAGGAGACGGGCTTGGCAGTGAAAGGCTGGGATTTCTGATGTCAGAAGACGCCAGGAATCAGCGGAAAAGCCTAACCCCACAACGCTGAACTGTAGACGTCACATTCTGACGTCTACAGTTGATCCCCGCACTGAAAGAGTAAACTATTTATAGTGGCCGTAGACCCATAACATAGGTATTCAAATGCAGCGGAATTTATGATCATTTTAAACTGTAAACGTCAGATTATGTTGTCTAAAGGCGGTCCCTGGACAAAATTAACGTCGATACACTGGCCTGTAGAGGCGTCTGTAGACATTCGGACGTCTATGGACGGCCCTGTGCTGAGAGGGTTGGGACAGACATAGAAGAAGACGAGTTTGACAGTGAAAGGCAACGATTCTGACGTCAGAAGACGCTGGAAATCCGTATCAGCGGAAAGCAGAAGACTGGTATTTGTGGCGTAAGATACACATCCAAACAAGCTGGCGGAGCTAATATCGGGTTAATGTTGGGTCAGCGTCGCATACGATGGCCAACATTAACCCGATATTGGGTCAATGTATCGTGTTTTTTGGTCAGAAGAAGGCTGGATAGCGAGTTAAAGCAGGGATTGCGGGTGTAAGTCAGGCATGGAACAAAAAAGGCTCGGCAGTGAAATAGCAGATTTGTGGCATAAGAAAGACATACAGGAAGGCTGGCTTTGTAGTGAAAGTATGTCTAGCATACTGCGGAAGGCAAGCTTAGCGGATGATGGCTATGAATGGAAGAAGACAAAGATTTCAACAAACACGGGATGTTCACCAAATGTTGATTTAAAATTTGTCCAGCATCGCAGACGGTGAACCAACAATAAATCAACGTTGGTTCAGCGTATCGTGGTTGGTGGCCTGAGACAGATATAGAAGACGGCAGGCTTGGCAGTGAAAGGTAGGGATTTGTAGTGTCAGAGAGCACACGAATAAGATGGGACTGCCAGCAAAAGACAGGATTCATAGCGTAAAGCAGAAGGCAAACTTGGCGGTGAAAGATGGGGATTTGTGTAAGGCAGTGTTGGATGGCTGGCTGGAAAAGACACAGAAAAAGATAGGGTCTGAGAAATAGGCTACCCTTCATTCCAGGTGAACAAACACCCCTCATTACGGATTATGCCTATAATCCTAGCTGGCCACAGATGAATACATTTCGAAGAGTTGAAGAACAGGAATAAAACATGTAAATTAGTACTACTTTAGTCAGATTCACATTAAATTCATTAACCAGGGAGAATAAATTTAGACGATTCCTCTGCCAATTCTGAACCAATTATCTTGAAATTTTGCACACACTATTGTCAAGCCATGGGGCATCGACGCTAATGGGTTTATAGAGGCCGATTTTTAAAATTATTTAGTACATGGTTAATAGACTAACTTTTAGACAATATAATATTTTATCAATGAACTTTTGGGAGTGGTCACCGGGCCTGCTGCGAAGTGAGCTGGCTACAACGTGCGAGCTGACTGAGAAATCAACAAAAATCATTCACCACGGTTAAAATGTGAATTTGACTATAATGTCCGGCACAAAGGTGACCTAAAACTCATCATCGATCATAATTGTCAAAATATCTGTATTCAACACACAAAATATGCCTCAGATTTACCTTTAGTAGGTTGATGAATAACTCTTTCAGTGCGGGGTGGACTTTAGACGGCAGAATCTGAAGTCTATATGGACGTCAGAAAGTCTAAAGTCGATCCCGCACTGAAAAAGTGAAATATTTATAATGGCCGTATCACAAAAGTTTTCAACTGGAGCGAAAAGAGCTAATTTTAAACTGAACACAAATTGGTTTCTGTGAAAAAATGGCAGCGTCAATCCAGCTTGGAGTCTGCCCAGCAAACACAAGACGTTGAACCAATTCTGGTGGAATGCTGTCTCACAATCTGCGACGCTGAACCAACATTGGTTCAACCCCTTGTCATTGCTGGGTTTGTATTGCGTTTCCAGCTTATTTGTCAGGAATGAATGTAGGCCTACAGCCAAACAGTATTTGTGATTTATAATAATTAAGGATCAGCCCACAGTAGGTTATTGCCTTACTTTGTCCATCTCCGTTCTGTTTCTGTCAATCAGGACAAATTGGCTGCGTGTTTACTGTTCAGAGAGGCTTTCTGTTGTCACAAGATGTAGGGATGGTTCACAGGTCAACCCTTTCATTGCTAGTCACGATTATTATCGTTCAAATATGTTTTATTAGTTTATCAAATCACTGTTATTGGGAGTGAAAAGCGTATTTAAACAGCAACATTTGCAATTGTTTGTTCTAAAACCAAATAAGAGTAATTTTCACCCATATGTAGTTGTATGTCGCGGTAGCGAGGCATAGTTTCATGTGGATGATTAAATTACATGAGTTGGGCTCAGCTTAGACAACTTAACCCCTTCAGTGCTGGGACCTTCTTTAAAAATCAGAATCAGACGTCCATAGATCTTATATATTAGATTCTGACGTCTGAAGACGGTTCCAGTCGGGCACCAAGAGAATTAAAAAAAACAATTAATGGCCGTATATAGAACCATAACATATGTATTCAAAGGAAGCGGAAAGAGCTAACTGAGACATTTAATATGATGATTTCAAATTGAAGAAACCCTCTGGGCTCCACGGTTTATAAAAAAATATTTCAGTGTTGTAAGAGTTAAGGAGAATGGGGAGTTAGTGGCTGTCAAATGTTTGATTAATTAACATCACAACTAAGTCTGTACTGTCTGTCACATTAAATGTCCAATGTCTATTGATAAATTGCTACAGATTTATACTGTAACATCGTGACCTTCTTCATATATGTTAGCTTTAAATGTTGTTAGATTTGTAAAATCGTAAAATCATTTTAATTTTTCACAACGTGACACCATATTATATAGCTTCACTGTTAAACCAACGTCAGAGACTGGATAATTATGTTCAACGTCTGTTGTGATGTCTTAGATTATTCCTGAAGTCATACAAGTACGTTATCACGTGAGAGTATTTGTTAATGGAGATGAATTCAGATGAACCTTCCACAAATTTAGGAGACGTGCAATTAATATTTTTCCCAATACAATTAATTAACCTAATGAAAAAACAATAACCAACCCTTGAACATCTGTTAACCAGTCAGGACGACATAATCCCACCAATAAGAGTCAACCATCGTGGCTTTATCTGAAGTCAGAACGACATAATCCCACCAATAAGGGTCAACCATCATGGCTTTATCTGAAGTCAGGACGACATAATCCCACCAAAAAGCGGGTCGACCATCGTGGCTTTATCTGAAGTCAGGACGTCATAATTCCACCAATAAGGGTCAACCATCGTGGCTTTATCTGAAGTCAGTACGTCATAATCCCACCAATAAGGGTCAACCAGCGTGGCTTTATCTGAAGTCAGGACGTCATAATCCCACCAATAAGGGTCAACCATCGTGGCTTTATCTGAAGTCAGGACGACATAATCCCACCAATAAGAGGGTCAACCATCGTGGCTTTATCTGAAGTCAGGACGACATAATCCCACCAATAAGGGTCAACCATCATGGCTTTATCTGAAGTCAGGACGTCATAATCCCACCAATAAGGGTCAACCATCGTGGGTCTATCTGAAGTCAGGACGTCATAATCACACCAATAAGGGTCAGCCATCATGGCTTTATCTGAAGTCAAGACGACATAATCCCACCAATAAGGGTCAACCATCGTGGCTTTATCTGATTTATTTACACATTTTCTTACATTAACTCTTTCAGCGCGGGGACGTCTGTAGACGTCAGAATCTGACGTCTGTAGACCTCAGATATTGACGTATATATAGGTATAAAGACGGTCCCAGCTCTGAAAGAATTAAATGTCTCTAATGCCGAAGACGCATAACACAGGTATTCAAATGAAGCGGAAAAAGCTGACTAAGACATTTATGATGATTTCAAATTGAAAAATACCCTTAGTTCTCCATTATGATAAAAAAATATTTCAGGGCTGTAACTAGACGACGCTAGACATTGATGCTCTTAACGGTTTTTTTTTCTTTTTACAAATCACAATCAAGTGATAGAAAATTGCAATCGAAACGCTCGGTGCTAAACCCTTTAATCGCTAAGTTATGTAATAAAATGTTCACTAACCTGAAGTTGGTAACTTCCCAGCAAACACGAGACGTTGGTCCAATGATGATTTAATGCTGGGCCAACGTCGTAGACGGTAGACCATCATTGAATCAGCATTAGGCCAACGTCTCGTGCTTCATGGGTTCAAGTGAGTGAAAATTATTCAGATTTGAAAAAAAATGAAAGTCAACGATTGATGTCACGTTTTATCTGTAACATGTTCAAAACTTGGTATTTCTTGTGCTAAAATAAAAGAAAAAAAATTCTAAAAATATAATCGGGACCGGCAGTTAAAGCGTAAAGACCTATTGTCTTTGTAGTATAGGCTTACATAGGCTTACACAATCAGAAACCTGGAAATTGGTTAGGTTGATAAATGTATAAAAACAATCATTTGCAACGGTAACAAGCGACGATGACCTTTCTGTTACCTGATGCTTCCATTCATTAGTAAGACCCGGTGACATCCGGGATGTTATGTTGCATTATGGTTATTACTCTGGTTCCCAGAGCCACACTACGCGGCGTGGTCGAGCTTCATGTAGCATCTGGTATGGCCCAGTGGCGAATGTTTGTGACTAGTTGCTATTTTTAGATGAAAATAGGGTGATCCCCGAATTCAGGCATTTTTGAAAGGTCACTTCCCTGGATGAAAAGTTTTTCAAAGTATTATATTTCCCCTCTGACGCATGACTTGACTCAGAAAATTATTCACAGGCCTCAATAGTACAGCCATGATGGTCACGTGACTAAGAACCGTGGCCAATACCCGGCCATAATTGAAATTGGCCGGGTTCGCCAGGCAATATGGTTATAATCGCGCCAACAAGGTCATGATGACAACGCTTTATGGACAGCTCTCACACTCTGCGCAGTGATTTTCGCTATGAGACGTATGTCGGTATCAGCTCATGTCGCACTCTGGCTGTAGTTGAACTGCAATCTATGGCAGTTTTGTCATATGTGACTTGATCGTGTGAGAAAATACAAACGTTGTTCATTTTTCGTGCGATATGGGAAAATACAGCACATGTCCAATGAATAAGGTGTTCGCCTAAAGGCTCACACCTTATCCATTGGACGAGTGCTGTATTTTCCCATATTGCACTCAAATGAACACCGTTTGCAGATCATATATCATTCATTTTGAGAATTCAATTAAAGTTATATATAATCATGTAATAGTTGTACTTTCATCCTCTATTTAACCTTGTCAGCGTGGGGACCGTCTTTATACGTCAGAATCTGACGTCTACATTCTGACGTCTACAGACTTTAACGTATAAAGACGGTCCTCACACTAAAAGGGTTAAAACATTTATAATGATCTAAAAATGTTCGGGCGGGGACCCTAGGGTAGTGGTTAGCACCGCTGCCTTTCACGCCAGAGTTCGGGGTTCGGTTCCCGGCGGTTGAAAGTAACAAAAAATGTTTCTTCCCTATCCACGTGTGAAAGTCAGTATTGCGGGGAGCCTCCGTGACCGAGAGGTAGCGTGCTCGGCCTCAGACCGCCAGGGCTCGAATTTCGAATCCTGTGTCTGGAGGACAGTGTCATCTCAATCATCTCACCATCCTCAGGAGGTTCTCCTGGCCCAGTTTAGCCTATATGTGCACAAAGGTGGCCTAAAGCCCGATTCACTTCATTTCATTTCTAAAAATGTTCGTGGCTGAATGTTAATATTATCAGGCCTGTAAATCATTAGAGATGAAGATAAATACATGTATAATTGGTACAAGTGTAGTTCATGCTGAGTCTCCACATGTAGAAGCCAGCAGTCGATCTGTACCCTTCTCTTCTGAGTCTCCACATGTAGAAGCTAGCAGTCGATCTGTACCCTTCACTTCTGAGTCTCCACATGTAGAAGCTAGCAGTCGATCTGTACCCTTCTCTTCTGAGTCTCCACATGTAGAAGCTCGCAGTCGATATGTACCCTTCTCTTTTGAGTCCCCACATGTAGAAGCCAGCAGTCGATCTGTACCCTTCTCTTCTGAGTCTCCACATGTAGAAGCTAGCAGTCTATCTGTACCCTTCTCTTTTGAGTCCCCACATGTAGAAGCCAGCAGTCGATCTGTACCCTTCTCTTCTGAGTCCCCACATGTAGAAGCTAGCGGTCGATCTGTATCCTTCTCTTCTAATATAGACAGACTTCTGTAGTCATTATAACAAAAGAGAAGATTGAACAACACACCCTATAATAATGGGTGAAGCCACGACGAAATCCCCGGAGAAAAGACAAACCATTATTAGACTTTTCCATGTTCTGTTTGACCTGACAGATCTAAGGGTGGGTTCGCGATGCCACCACCAGGGGGAGACGTGTAGTTCTGGCAAATCCCCCCCACCCAAAATAGTGTCATTATAAGAAATGGTGAGGTGGTTGTGTTATGAAACGATCCAAAAACAAGCCAAAAATGTCCAAGCTGTATCACTACACGTAGATGTACTGGCTATGATGGACGTCCTAATATAAGCCTAACCTCGGAGATAAACGTGTAATATCATGTCTGCTGTCTAAGGTGTACCATTACACATACATGTACTGGTTATAATGGACGTCCTAATATCAGATTAACCTTGGAGATAAACATTATAATATAATGCCTGTTGTCTAAGCTGTACCACTACACATACATGTACTGGTTATGATGGACGTCCTAATATAAGCCTAACCTCGGAGATAAACATGATAATATAATATCTGTTGTCTAAGGTGTACCACTACACATACATGTGCTGGTTATTATGGACGTCCTAATATCAGCTTAACCTCGGAGATAAACATGATAATATAATGTCTGTTGTCTAAGGTGTACCACTACACATACATGTACTGGTTATAATGGACGTCCTAATATCAGATTAACCTTGGAGATAAACATTATAATATAATGCCTGTTGTCTAAGCTGTACCACTACACATACATGTACTGGTTATGATGGACGTCCTAATATCAGATTAACCCTGGAGATAAACATGGTAATATAATGTCTGTTGTCTAAGCTGTACCACTACACATACATGTACTGGTTATGATGGACGTCCTAATATCAGATTAACCTTGGAGATAAACATGATAATATAATGTCTGTTGTCTAAGCTGTACCACTACACATACATGTACTGGTTATGATGGACGTCCTAATATCAGATTAACCTTGGAGATAAACATGATAATATAATGTCTGTTGTCTAAGCTGTACCACTACACATACATGTACTGGTTATGATGGACGTCCTAATATCAGATTAACCTTGGAGATAAACATGATAATATAATGCCTGTTGTCTAAGCTGTACCACTACACATACATGTACTGGTTATGATGGACGTCCTAATATCAGATTAACATTGGAGATAAACATTATAATATAATGCCTGTTGTCTAAGCTGTACCACTACACATACATGTACTGGTTATGATGGACGTCCTAATATCAGATTAACCTTGGAGATAAACATGATAATATAATGCCTGTTGTCTAAGCTGTACCACTACACATACATGTACTGGTTATGATGGACGTCCTAATATCAGATTAACCTTGGAGATAAACATGATAATATAATGCCTGTTGTCTAAGCTGTACCACTACACATACATGTACTGGTTATGATGGACGTCCTAATATAAGCCTAACCTCGGAGATAAACATGATAATATAATGTATGTTGTCTAAGGTGTACCACTACACATACATGTACTGGTTATTATGGACGTCCTAATATAAGCCTAACCTCGGAGATAAACATGATAATATAATGTCTGTTGTCTAAGGTGTACCACTACACATACATGTACTGGTTATAATGGACGTCCTAATATCAGATTAACCTCGGAGATAAACATGATAATATAATGTCTGTTGTCTAAGCTGTACCACTACACATACATGTACTGGTTATAATGGACGTCCTAATATCGGCCTCACCTTGGAGATATACATGATAATATCATGCCTGTTCACCTTTTAAAAAGATATGAAAACGTTAATAAAAAACCATCGGGGATATAAATGAAAAAAATAGGGCCCACCTTTGTGTACATATAGGCTAAACCAGGCTAGGAGAAACTCCTTAGGATGGTGAGATGACACTGCCCTCCAAACCATTGGGGATAATAACCATTAAATTAAATAATTTAATTAATCAACCACTTGCACTTGAAATTGTGTCTCGCTACCGCGACACACAGCTTCAAGTGGGAAAAATTACTCATAGTGTTCAATTTGAGCTCAAATATTTGTTAATCTTTCTGATTGTGGAAACAAGTGACCATGGCTAATGAAAATGGATGCTATAGTTATTATTGTGTGATGTATTTACCATTTTACCACCACATTTTAGCTCCCAAACATGCGTTAGAATAAAGAAAACCTGTATTTCAGTGTGTTTGATGATGACTTGATGTGGGTGGAAAATAAAGAAAATTGCCATGTATTGGTAAGCCAGTTTCAAGGAATTTTTCATTCTAAAACCCTTTGTTGTGGGAAAATTATTGTGTTTTCAGGGATGTAAAATGATGCTTTAATGCACCGTGAGGGTTTAAATGGGTAATGAGCTAATAAATATTTGGAAATCGTGGTATTCAGACACTCATTTCATTCCCAATTACTGTGAATTGATGTGCAAATAATTGGATTACAAATCTTTATAGTCAAACTTAGCGTTTAAAGGGTTAATCAGGTGAGACATCAGTGAGAATCCGAATCCTTACAGTGCCTCCTGAGACTCTATGTCATCAGACATCAGTGAGAATCCTTACAGTGCCTTCTGGGACTCTATGTCATCAGACATCAGTGAGAATCCTTACAGTGCCTCCTGAGACTCGATGTCATCAGACATCAGTGAGAATCCTTACAGTGCCTCCTGAGACTCGATGTCATCAGACATCAGTGAGAATCCTTGCAGTGCCTCCTGAGACTCGATGTGATCCGACATCAGTGAGAATCCGAATCCTTACAGTGCCTTCTGAGACTCTATGTCATCAGACATCAGTGAGAATCCTTACAGTGCCTTCTGAGACTCTATGTCATCAGACATCAGTGAGAATCCTTGCAGTGCCTCCTGAGACTCGATGTCATCAGGTGAGACATCAGTGTGAATCCTTACAGTGCCTCCTGAGACTCGATGTCATCATCAGACATCAGTGAGAATCCTTACAGTGCCTCCTGAGATTCGATGTCATCTGGTGAGACATCAGTGTGAATCCTTACAGTGCCTCCTGAGGCTCGATGTTATCAGACATCAGTGAGAATCCTTACAGTGCCTCCTGAGACTCGATGTCATCAGACATCAGTGAGAATCCTTACAGTGCCTCCTGAGGCTCGATGTCATCAAACATCAGTGAGAATCCTTACAGTGCCTCCTGAGGCTCGATGTTATCAGACATCAGTGAGAATCCTTACAGTGCCTCCTGAGACTCGATGTCATCAGACATCAGTGAAATATCATCAGACATCAGTGAGAATCCTTACAGTGCCTCCTGAGGCTCGATGTCATCAAACATCAGTGAGAATCCTTACAGTGCCTCCTAAGACTCGATGTCATCAGTGAGAATCCTTACAGTGCCTCCTGAGACTCGATGTCATCAGACATCAGAGAGAATCCTTACAGTGCCTCCTGAGACTCGATGTTATCAGACATCAGTGAGAATCATTACAGTGCCTCCTGAGACTCGATGTCATCAGACATCAGTGAGAATCCTTACAGTGCCTCCTGAGACTCGATGTCATCAAACATCAGTGAGAATCCTTACAGTGCCTCCTGAGACTCGATGTCATCAGACATTAGTGAGAATCCTTACAGTGCCTCCTGAGACTCGATGTCATCAGATGAGAATCCTTATAGTGCCTCCTGAGACTCGATGTCATCAGTGAGAATCCTTACAGTGCCTCTTGAGACTCGATGTGGCCGTGAACGTTTTCTCACAACTTCCGCATTTATAAGGTTTAACACCGGCATGGATCCTTTCATGTCGCTTTAGATCGTGTGCTCGTCTGAACCCTTTATGGCATGTTCCACATTCAAAGGGTTTAACACCAGTATGAATCATTTCATGTTGGTGTAGATTCCCTGTCTGTGAGAAACGTTTATGACATGCTCCACATTTATAAGGTTTGTCACCAGTATCAATCCTATCTTCATGTGATTTGAGGTGCAATAACTTTGTAATAGTTGTATGATATGTTCTACATTCATGAGCTTTTACACCAGTATGTATGATTTGATGTTGGTTTAGGTTATATCCACGAGAAAAGCTTTTATGACATTTATCACACTGATAATGATTATCAGAGGTGAAACATGTATCTTCGTGTGTATTATATGCATGATGTGAGGTTGAGCGCACTTTGGATTCAAATTTGTCTTTTTTGGTAAAACCTAAACTTGAAGCAGTGACATAAACGAAACTTCCATTTCTAATATTCTGTGCCATGAAGTCATATTTAGCCGCCAATAGGAATGACTGGCACGGCTCTATTTCACCTGTCAAGGTGGAATGTGCCATGTTGGGAAGTTGCTAATACACAATATATATTGGAGCTATATCGTCTCCTTTAAGACTCTCTTGCAAGATGACCAGTGTTTTAACAACATCTTTTAAAACATCCAGGATAAATATCTAATCACATGTTCTTGTGTGGTGGTTTTCCTATGCAGAATGTAATCCGTGTTTCTCAAATCTGAAAAAAACAATTTTTACGTTTAAAAAATAAGTAGTGTAATTTGACAATATGCAACAAAGATAATATATTTATTTTTAATTAACACATTGTGTTGACCAAAGTGTGACGACACAGGTGTAGGATAATGACACAGGTGTGATGACACATGTGTGACGACACAGGTCTGAGAACACTGGTGTGATGACACAGGTCTGAGAACACTGGTGTGATGACACTGGTGTGATGACACAGGTGTGATGACACAGGTGTAATGACACAGGTGTGACGACACAGGAGTGACGACACACAAGTCTGGGTGTCAGAGCTGACATTTTGCCTAATTATCCCTTAACAGCCATACATTGCTCTCCTAAATGGCCCATGTGTGGAGTTTTGCCGCTAAGGTAAAAAAAATCAAGATGAGCGACAGCGGCGATTTGAAAAAAATAAAATAACTAAGAATCCAATAATCAAGTGTAGTGTCTAATATGTCATTACTTAATCATCATCAGTTAATCAATAAAACTCTAATGCGAAACTTTACCACTGTTTACACATGTTACAGGAAGCCAATGTAATCGTTTTAGAATAGTAACGGAACGATTAAATCGTGGGGGCCTTGGTTCTGACTAATTTGTGGTGTGTTAGCCTTTTGCTGGGTTTAAAATTACAATTTATTGTAGGCTGTGACAGGCCCAGTGACCACGAAACGTTGATACAGATCATGCCTGGTAATTGCCTGCAAAGTAGGCCTACAGAAAATGACAGGGAACTCGGTGGCCACAAATTATTACGGCAGATAATCATCTTCTATCGTCATCACTTACCACTATATCTAATATATTAGGATATTTCTACCTGTCCCGGCTATCTGTTATCAGGCGTGTAGAACTGGTTGATATAGAGCTCCTGCCGCTGTATCATGTGTATAATAAAGTGCACATCTGTTGTTAACCTGGTAACTGGGTCAAATCTGTATCACAATCCTACAGTGTGGAGGAGACCGGGGCCAGTTGAAACAATTTTTTAATTTTTTTATGTTATGGTTTTAAAGTCAGATTAAAAAAAAACTTTTAAGCATCATATTAAACCATGTTATCGGCGGGTCTTGATCAGGTAGACACAACTTGAGTATGGTGTAGGCAACATGGTTTAAATGTGATTAGACTGACACCTTGTCCGATGTCGATAGTTTCAAGTAACTCCACATGCTGAAGTAGGGGCAAGTCAGTACTGAATAAGTTGAAAAACTGCAATGGTCTAGCTGTTAGGCCTACAGGGTTTCCATTCTGACTGGAAATCAGGGAAAAACTGGACAAGGTAAATAGCGTAGTAAATAATGGGACTGTCACTGATTTAAAAAATATGATGTCTTTCTATATTTACAGTGTAGGCCCTACCGATGATATTTATAACCAAACTGGGGACTCGCAGCGTTTCTGACTATATTAAGTGTATTTACAGCATCCTGATGATATAAATAAAAAACAAAACCGGTTGAAGCAACTGGTTCATTATGCTTCACTGAGCATTAATATTTAGGCCTACATTGCGGTGGACCCAACTCCTGTCGACGTTGGCAATGCTTCGCATGCGGGCCATTGCATTGTGCGCCCACAATGTTTACACAGCGAATTTTGACAACATACCCACTTTAAAAATCACAATTTCTATGTGAATGTTGAACAAGTTGCAAACAACATAACAGCAGGAGACAAACATGTAGGATACACTTAAATACCAAAATCATAAATTTGCTTAATCCTTGCATGTTACTGGTCTGACACTATCTGAAATAAAATGTAAAACATGTATGCAATCTAATCATAATTAGTGAGGAATGGACGGCTATAAGGGGTGATGGGAGGACGTTGGTAAACCGGTATACTAATTCCAGTTTTGTAATTGCATTGGTGTTAGCACTTTCATCGCTCAACACAAATGTTTCTCTTTTGACAGACTTGTATTGGTGTACACGTATAAGACATTGAAAGGTTGTAACTAGATAGCCTACATGTATAATTATGTCAAATTCATCCGAATTCAAGCAAAATCTGTACATTGCGAGCTGTATCATCATACCTGCGCATGCGTATTATCATTCCGGTAAATAAACAATGTTCAATAGCAAGACTTATGATCAAATTAAATCAGGGAATTTTGATCATGGGAAAAATCAAGGAATTTCTTTTCACTTTCAGAATGGGAACCTGTGTTATGCATTTTATTGCAAGAAGTGTACAAGCTAATTTTGATAAAATAGAATTTGTGTGACTCAGATAATTGCTACTGTTGATATTGCTGCGGTTTCTGAAACATGGCTGGCCGACCCAGCGACAAAACGTGTGTTAAACTATGATTATGGTATAATGAAGTTTGTTGATTTGATTGCTTATAAAACACTGATTGAAATGTTAAAGGTGAAAACTAATTTATTGCCTATAGGGATACAATCATTATTTAGAAGCAATTCCAATTCATATAATACAAGACAAAGTGGTAAATTTATTCAAAAATATGTTCGCACTACCATGAAATCTATTACAGTGAGTGTAGCTGGGGTTAAACTATGGAATTCTCGCAAAACTAATATTACAACCATTATTACAATTTGTGTATTCAAGAAAATGTGTAAATTATATTTCTTAGGTAAATATATAAATAATATTTGATTTAATCACATATTATAGTGATTAAATTTACAAGATAAATGAGAAATTTAATAGACTCATCGTACATTTATTTACCTATTTCGTGTCAATCATAGTTGTATTATTACATAAGGTAAACACGGTAAATACGAAGTGAAATTAGTATAAGTCATTGACTTCATTTCACTTCCTTTCTAACAATACTGTGTGCCATATAATGAAAGGTGTCTTACTTTTATTTATTTTTAATATCACTGTATAAGTTGATATTTTTGTATTTTGCTTGAATAAACCATTTTGATTTAATTTGATTTTGAGTTGAAACATATATGAGGTTTGTTGAAGCATCAGTCAATATGTGTAGCGATAAGACAGGGCAATTCTTTTTTTTATTTATTAGGCATTGTATACACAAATATATACAGTAATGATAGGCCTACACATATGCAATTTTAAATACAATTGTGTACAAATACAGGTAACCAGCACCCATAGACCTACAATGTTTGACATCCAGGATGAAATTTGATATTCACTTGTTAAATTGTAAAAGATTTTTCTATGCATATGATATAAAACATATGTTCCCCACGGCAAAAGCAGAGATAAAAAAGCTAAATATTATTATAAATAGTAGCAAAAAAAGACAATCTGGAAAGCGTAGAAATCTTTAAAATAAATACAAGTAGAACACTTATAAAAACATGCAAATTTGCTGAAGTAGGATATGTATAAAAACATTATAATCACTGAAACGAGAAGTTAACTCAGTACCGGCCAAATGCTGGCCAAGCCTGCCACTCACCCAAAACCGCATGGGCATTATCTAGGAATAGATGTCAGAAATTGTAAGATAACCTATCCTATGAGAAATTAATGATATTAGATGGAATAGTGGCTCCTCAGCTGCCAACGCATGAGTATTGAAAAATGAGAAATCTCCGTCATTCTTGGAAAGCATAGCGAAAAGCTTTTTTCCCCATCAACTCAGCAATATAGGTTGCAGTAACTAACTTATTGTGTTACGGGCATAGCGGAAAGTTTTCTTACACAATATGATATTGAAACGCACACGCCCTATATTCACAAGTGCTTGTCCAAGAGCAAACATTATCACAGTTAAAATTGTTCTTAAACTATAAATAATAAATACTATTCAGTTGACGTAAAAATCTGTACAATGATTGTTCCCGACGCAAATCCTTTGGTGGACTTTCCCAAATGCTGGGATAAACAAAACCTGGTATGGCGAGGCGGCTTGATTTTATGGCTTATAATTAGCCTATTATTCATGAATCTGGGTCCTGATCTGGGCTATTGGAAACACATTGTTATGCTTCAACTAACCCCTATGTCATGTTTCTACTAACGCTTCTAATAGGCTAATGCTTCACCACATCCCATATTGATGAAACTTTGTATGCCTACTGATCCCTTTTCAAACCAAACCATTGCAGAAAAGTGCAACATTCGTGTAGGTTATACTACGTACAAGGTGTTACCTTTATCATGTGTATAGAAGGTGCTATAGCCGGGGTCGTATCCAATGGAGGGGGTGCATGTACACCATCCCCCCCCCCGCATATGCCTTATTTTTTTCAAATTTCCTGGGGGCAAACCCCCCATATTAGCAAATGGTCGTCCTGTAACCCCTCATTTGTCTTAGTGGCCCTGGTAGCCATATAGGGGAGAGCAGGGCTAGTTTCCAGCAATTACAAAAAATGTAATTTATTACATCTCAAGTTAGGAAACTAATAATATTACCCAGAAATAGATCATATAATTAATTAGCATACATATATGCTACAATTAGCATACATCAAATTGAAATTAAAGTAGAGTCAGAAAAACAAGCTGGAAGGTGTGTTTTTCACTGTTCCAACAAACACCATCCCAGCAAACACAGAACATTTGTATAACATTTATACAATGTTGGACCAACGTCGAAGACGTTGAACCGACGTTGTATAAATGTTATGCAAATGTTTCGTGTTTGCTCGGATTGGCCTACTTGGGATGGGCTGGAGGGATAGGATATGTCTTAACAGTCTTGAAGCGACCAGAAAAGTTGGTAATAGCAGTAGAATGCAAGTGGGGACGAAACGTCCTGGAGGGGGCAGGGAGGCTATTAATAACATGAGCAGCAGTGTTGGATTGGTCAGGGCTAAACAACATTGCGCAAACTTTCACGGAAAAACTGCCCCAGTTGGGTTCTGAAGCAAGATCTCGCTTTGTTGTAAATTCTCGCTTTCTCTTTATGTGTAGTCGAGCAATGGCTTATGTACTAAGAGCGATTTTTTTTCTTGCGCGATTTCTCGTTTCTCACCTTATGTGTAATAGGGCTTTTACGGAAAGCACGGAATGTTTGATTAGTGTTGATTTAATTTTGGTAATCTGTCTATGACGTTGGAACTACATTGATCCTTTAACCTTTTCACTACCATACATGACGGAAATTTCCGTCGTCATTCGTCAATGAACGTAGCCATAAAATGACACAAATTTTCGTCAAATATATACTACATTTATGTATTTTTCGTCATTTGAAGCTGGAAATTGCGTTAGCAATTCCAGCTTCAAATGACGAAAAATAGAACTCGTACACCAGTATATCTGGATCCTGGCATGCACCCCGGGTTAAGACGTCAGATTCTGAAGTCTAAGTCGGTCCCTGCACTGAAATAATTAGAACAATTATAATGGCTATAGACCCGTAACATAGGTATTGAAATGAATCGGGAAGAGCTAAGTAAGACATTGATGCAGATATCAAATTGAATAAAACCCTTTGGTTTCCATGGTTTATACAATGACAATTCAACGTTGCAAGAGTAAAGCCAATATTGCCCGAACTTCTGTTGTTTTATCTTGTAATGCCCAGTTCGATTTGCACTGAGCTTAAAATATTTAGTGACCCATTTTGCCTCGGTTTGCATGCCCGAAACGAACGCCATGAAACAGTAGCAGTAGGCTACAGTTGCCTCGTAAAAGTTTAAGTATACACAAAAAAATCGCGAAATGTTTTTTTATCGCAATTCTAAAAATCGTTTGAACCAAAGAAACTTCTGGTTTGGAAAACTGGTGCGAGATCTATATGATCAAACCAAACCAGGCAGTCAGGTTTGATAGTTTGGTCAATCCGGTTCTATTTTAGACAGACATGGTCCGAGTCAAACGCTCTGGCTTGGTGAACCAGTTTAATATGGAATTGAACTTAACAGTTTTCTTTCTGCTTCGCGTGAATACCTATGAATCTGATCTTTTACTTTAAAAAACATATGACACTGAAAACTTTATTACTATGAAACCCTATGAAAGTGAAAACCTATGAATTTGACCTTCTACTCTTTCAATGCGGAGATCGACATTAGACGTGAGAATCTGACGTCTATTGATGTAAGATTATGACGTCCAAAGTGGATTCCAGCACCGAAAGAGTAAAATATTTATAATGGCCGTAGACCCATAGGATAGGTATTCAAATAAAGCATTCTAATGATGGTTTCAACTTGAAAAAAATCTAAGCTCTCCCCGGTTCATATGAATTATTTCCGCGCTTTTAATACAGCATTGGACATGTTGGATGGCCTAGAAATTATAAATATTGTACTCTCAGTGCAGGAATCGACTTTAGACATCAGAATCTGATTCTATAGACGTTAGATTGTCGTCTAAAGTCGTTCTCCGCACATAAAGGGGTTAAGGCTGGCCATTGGCTTCGACGCTGGCCCAACATTATCCCAACATCGGGTGGATGTCCCATGTTCCCTGGTACTTCTCTAACCCCCACTGACTAAAACAGGTTTCAGCCACAGATTGACCCCATACAAAATCGCGGGACATTTCTTTGGACGGTCAAATCTAATAAGACTTGCTCTCGTATAATCAGACTGGTGTAAAATAGTTTGTTTTGAATCAGTAACTTTTCAGTTACATGCCTGTATGCTCAGCTCACAGCCCGAACAGTCATTAAAAAGTTATGGACATCTTTCGGATCTCGGGGTCCAGGTCGCTCTCAGTCATCGCCATCTTGATTTTTTCAGGTAAATTGAATACAGCTATTCACGGCCTCAGAGAGAAGGACACAGCTTCCATCACAGCGCCTTTGGTGATCACCGTGCAGTGACTGTGATTGCACCGCTTTATCTTTCGGCGCTCAGATTCTCTTCGCTCAGCGTTTCGGAGACAAATGGAACGATTCTGGTTATTATTCTCAAGGTCAATCCAATGTCATCAGTCATCACAGAGAATGGATCTCATCTGTCATCACACAGCTTGTGTTGGGATCTGAATGTGGATTTTATTTGGTCAGCTGCTTCTCTCACTCTAGGGACTATCAGACCCGAGAATATACAGCCATTTAATAGCATTAAATTTGAAATTGCTATTTTTAGGGAGTAAAAATTCCTAAATCACAAATATCAATTTTCAGGATATATATATATATATATATATATATATATTTTACATTATTGGTTTAAAAAAAAAATTAAGGAAAATTTAATTTGGTGCGGTGAATTTTTTGCACAAAATGCGTTGTTTTGACCCGGAGTGACCCAGCAGCGAGTTTGAAATAGAACTTGTTTAAACAAAAACAATTCCACATTTCTGGTTTGATTATGATTGAATGGGAACAATATCACAACATGTCACATTAAGCAGAACAAGTACACTTGCATTTAATTACTATTTATTAAATTGAAGTACTAATACGGGGGAATAACATAAAAACAGACGTTCTGAAATTGAAATATAAAAGTTTATTTCGTGTACATATAACGGACAATTAAACTGTATTTATAAAGAAGTAGTACATAAAAGTTAATCTTTAAATCGATAGGTTAAAAAATTAAAATTTTAACCCACTTGAAGTTTTCTCGCTAGGGCGGCCTACAATGGGTGAAAATTACTCATATTTGGTTAACTTGAGTCCAAACATTTGCAAATTTGAGTGTTTAAACATTCACTTCATTTCTAATAACCATGACTTAAACTTTTCAATCCTGAATTTACCATAGTTATCTGCATCCACTACAAGCCGCGAATTGCTATCACAATTCTCGTCTTGTAGTGGATAAAGAAGGTGAGACATCAGTGAGAATCCTTACAGTGCCTCGTGAGACTCGATGTCATCAGGTGAGACATCAGTGAGAATCCTTACAGTGCCTCGTGAGACCCGATGTCATCAGACATCAGTGAGAATCCTTACAGTGCCTCCTAAGACTCAATGTCATCAGACATCAGTGAGAATCCTTACAGTGCCTCCTGAGACTCGATGTCATCAGACATCAGTGAGAATCCTTACAGTGCCTCCTGAGGCTCGATGTTATCAGACATCAGTGAGAATCCTTACAGTGCCTCCTGAGACTCGATGTCATCAGACATCAGTGCGAATCCTTACAGTGTCTCCCGAGACTCGATATCATCAGACATCAGTGAGAATCCTTACAGTGCCTCCTGAGACTCGATGTCATCAGGTGAGACATCAGTGAGAATCCTTACAGTGCCTCCTGAGACTCGATGTCATCATACATCAGTGCGAATCCTTACAGGGCCTCCCGAGACTCGATATCATCAGGTGAGACACCAGTGAGAATCCTTACAGTGCCTCCTGAGACTCGATGTCATCAGACATCAGTGAGAATCCTTACAGTGCCTCCTGAGACTCGATGTGATCCGACATCAGTGAGAATCCTTACAGTGCCTCCTGAGACTCGATGTGATCAGACATCAGTGAGAATCCTTACAGTGCCTCCTGAGGCTCGATGTTATCAGACATCAGTGAGAATCCTTACAGTGCCTCCTGAGACTCGATGTGATCCGACATCAGTGAGAATCCTTACAGTGCCTCCTGAGACTCGATGTCATCAGTGAGAATCCTTACAGTGCCTCCTGAGGCTCGATGTTATCAGACATCAGTGAGAATCCTTACAGTGCCTCCTGAGACTCGATGTCATCAGACATCAGTGAGAATCCTTACAGTGCCTCCTGAGGCTCAATGTCATCAGACATCAGTGAGAATCCTTACAGTGCCTCCTGAGACTCGATGTCATCAGTGAGAATCCTTACAGTGCCTCCTGAGACTCGATGTCATCAGTGAGATTCCTTACAGTGCCTCTTGAGACTCGATGTGGCCGTGAACGTTTTCTCACAACTTCCGCATTTATAAGGTTTAACACCGGCATGGATCCTTTCATGTCGCTTTAGATCGTGTGCTCGTCTGAACCTTTTATCACATGTTCCACATTCGAAGGGTTTCACACCAGTATGAATCATTTCATGTTGATGTAGATTCCCTGTCTGTGAGAAACGTTTATGACATGTTCCACATTTATAAGGTTTGTCACCAGTATCAATCCCATCTGCATGTGATTTGAGGTGCAATAACTTTGTAATTGTTGTATGATATGTTCTACATTCATGAGCTTTCACTCCAGTATGTATGATTCGATGTTGGCTTAGGTTATATCCACGAGAAAAGCTTTTATAACATTTATCACACTGATAATGTTTATAAGAGATGAAACATGTATCTTCATGTGTATTATATGCATGATGTGAGGTTGAGCGCACTTTGGATTCAAATTTGTCTTTTTTGGTAAAACCTAAACTTGAAGCAGTGACATAAACGAAACTTTTTCCATTTCTAATATTCTGTGCCATGAAGTCATATTTAGCCGCCAATAAGAATGACTGGCACGGTTCTATTTCACCTGTCAAGGTGGAATGTGCCATGTTGGGAAGTTGTTAATACACAATATATATTGGAGCTATATTGTCTCCTTTAACATGTTTAAGAGTCTTTTGCAAGATGACCAATGTTTTAACAACATCTTTTTAAACATACAGGATAAATATCTAATCACATGTTCTTGTGTGGTGGTTTTCCTATGCAGAATGTAATCCGTGTTTCTCAAATCTGAAAAAAACAATATTCACGTTTAAAAAATAAGTTGTGTAATTTAACAATATGCAACAAAGATAATATATTTATTTTTAAATAACAGATTGTGTTGACCAAAGTGTGACGACACAGGTGTAGGATAATGACACAGGTGTGATGACACATGTGTGACGACACAGGTCTGAGAACGCTGGTGTGATGAGACAAGTGTAATGACACAGGTGTAATGACACAAATGTGATGACACAGATGTGATGACACAGATGTAACGACACAGGTGTGACGACGCACAAGTCTGGGTGTCAGAGCTGAAATTGTGCCGTATTTGCCCTTAACAGCCATACATTGCTCTCCTAAATGTCCCATGAGTGGAGAATCCAATAATCAAGTGTAGGGCCTATTATGTCATTTCTTAATCGTCATCAATTAATCAATAAAACTTCTATAGCACCTATCCCCTCAGCGGACCGAGCTTAGAGGCGCACAAATCCTTAACGTGATCATGTGTCATACTCGATGCCAAAGCAGGTTCATCAACAGGGAGCCGTACTGCTGAGGTGCTAGGATGGGAAATCCAGATGGTTAGATTTATTTTAGGTAATTTGTGGAATGTTAAAATTGTTTTGGCATTCCGTACTGGTACAGGCATGGCGTTCCATGAGGCTGGACCAGATATAGAGAAATCTCTTGACCCAGTCTTAGTTTTTATACGAGGAACAACAAATTTATTTGAATTTGTGGAGCGTAGATATTTTGAGCATTTCGGCCGAACAAGTAAGTCAGACAGATATGCAGGTTGGTTGCCTTTCAAGGTTCGAAAAGATATTGCGCATATTTTCAAATAAATGCGAAACTTTACCACTGTTTACACATGTTACAGGAAGCCAATGTAATCGTTTTATAATAGGAACGGAACGACTAAATCGTGGGGCCTTGGTTCTGACTAATTTGTGGTGTGTAAACCTTTTGCTGGGTTTAAAATTACAATTTATTGTAGGCTATTGTGACCTTCAAATATTAACCCTAAATTAACCCATATTTTACCCAATCTGTGACAAAAATGCGTAGGAAGCTAATTTCAACTGATTTGGGTGGGTATGGGTGTGGTCAATGACCAAAAAAAAGAAGGGTGGGATAGGGGTTGGGGAAAAAAAATTATTAGAGAAAATCCAAAATGGCCGCCACCGGCTCATATCGCCCCATAACTTTTGTACCATTTGCCACAGAATGTTGTGTTAGATGTCTTTTCCCACTGATTTTGACATAGCAATTACATTTCTGAAGTTATTTTAACATTTAATAGTAACCCTTCTGCAAACATCCAAGAGGGCTGCCATCCGCAAATATCGCATCATAACTTTTGAACCACTGCTCTAGCTGATGGTGGACTGGTCTTGTATATATCCAGATCTAAACTTTTCAGCCATAAACTAATTGGAGGTCATTGAACAATTTTCACTGTATATTTCGAACCGTTGGTCCCAGAAGGTCATGTGACCCCTACCAACGATGGTTTTAAAGATATAGGCCTAAAACTGATTTAAACACAGTAAAAACAACCTTTACGACCATATATTATGTTAATCCTTTTTGTGCTTTTTGCACATTGTTAATATCTCAATTTAATAATGTGAACATCCACATTCACTCTGTCTTGCATTTGCAGGGAGCGAGCTAATCATCAGGCATGTACGGAGCTAGACATATTACTGGTGTTATTCCAACGTCTGTTGCTTCATACCGGAGTGGATCTGTTTCATGCATTGTATTAACATTATAGTGTTATATCTAGACAGTATTCTACCATTTATAACATTAAAATTTATGCCCTGACATTGAATATCATATCAATTATCTCATCGCATGAATAAATAATAGCTTGTCAATCAGGGCATCTAGCCACACACGGATGATCTTTCTCATCAGATTGTGTTACTTTAGTTTTAATAAAACAGTATTATAATACACAATATTTAACTCTATAATATGATATGTAGGCATGACATTATAATGTCATTACATAAAAGTATATTGTCTTGACAAACCTATTAATTTTAGGATATGGCATTATAGTGTCAATATAATGATATCATAGTACTATAATTGTATAATGAAAGGATATGGCATCTTAAATCATCTTTGTTCAAATTCCCAACATAGACGTACCTCTGGAACCTTAGTTTATATAACAAAAATTGCAATATAATATCTGAAGTAGTCCCTCTTCAGCAACCATTAGATGCGACTTCATAAAAACTGCGCATAACCCTCAGGGCTTTAATGTGACACAGTTGTAAGATGACACCAAGATGAATAAACTATTTTTTTAATGCATGAAATCGCATTGTTGGAAATTTATAAAATTGTAGAATATGTCATGCAATGATGGCCAATGGTGGGATGGGACACTCTAATAATATTATGGTAATGCCACTATATGAATAGTACTACAGTATTGCACTTGATTGTAAAGATATGACATCCTGTATATGACATCACAATGCCACTATACATTATATTATTATTATGGGGCGCTATGATTTCTGGATATTTTGGATTTAATCAAGAGTGTTTATCGTTTGGTCAAAATGGTGTTGTTTCAAATCCGGTATGGTCTTTGGTGGGTGTTAAAATTAGTACATTATGATCAAGACATTGTGTTAATAATTATTTATAGTGACATTATAATTCCTTATGTCTACATGTAATATTACGGTTGGCCTCCTCCAATATTGTATGATATTATACACTGACATATTATTTCGTCCCAACATAATCATTGCATATATCTCTTAATTTTAGTCACAAAATACTATTTCACAGACAAGATGACATCTTAGAGATCATCACCCATCTGGCCTACCGTGATTGACCAGATACTACGTAGCCTACTATTTATTCATGCGACATGGTGGGGATTATATTATTCAATTGCAGGATATATTATTATATTTAGTAGAATAATGTCTACCAATAACACTATAATGCTGCTATAATGCATAAAACCGGATCCACTTCGGTATGGGCATGAAGCAACAGATATTGGAATAACACCAGTAATCAGGTAATACGTCTAGTACAGTACGGGAACATTTGCTCGGTCCATGTAAAATGTATGTATTCGAACAAAACCAAGTAGTAGCAGACACATTTATATAAAAAGTGTTATGCTTTGCGGCTGTAATTAATGACTAAATGTAGTGTTCACATAATTGAATTACAATATTTACAATATGCAAAATACACAAAAGGGAACAATTAACATGATTAACATAATAAATGGTCGTAACAGTTGTTTAACTATGTATAAATCATTTTTAGGCCGATATCTTCAAAATTATCGATGATAGGGTATACAAATATATTACCGACCCCCCCCCCCCCCCCATAACATGGCCATTGCTAACATTTTGAGGGGTCACTTGACCTTCTGGGCCAAACGGCTCAAAAGATACAGTAAAAGCTGGCGGTGGTAGACCGCTTAAAGCAGGGGGGGGGGGGGATTTTACATATGTTGGTGTCAGTGCGTCACCATCCGAAAATTGTGCAATGGCCTCCAATTAGTTTATCGCTGAAGAGTTTAGGTCTGGATATATACCAGACCACTCCACCCTCAGCTACTAGAGCAGTGGTTCAAAAGCTCAAAAGCTATAATACGGATGGTGGCCATCTTGGATTTCTGCAGAAGGGACTATTGAATGCTAAAATAACTTCAGAAATGCAATTTTTATGTCAAAATTAGTGGGAAAAAACATCTAACACAATATTCTGTGGCAAATGGTTCAAATGATATTAGGCGATATGTGATGGTGGCTGTCATTTTGGATTTTCGATAATAAACAAGTTTCCCCAACCCCTATCGCACTTTACTTTTTTGGTCATTGACCATACACGTACCCACCCAAATTAAATGAAATTAGCTTCCTACGAATTTTTTCACAGATGAACCTTAGGTTGGGATACTAAAATAGGTCCGATGGTTAAAAAATGATTACTAACGGCCATACTATTTGTTTAATAGTTATTAGTGGCCACACAGTTCCTATGCCTACATGTGATCCTTTCTGACTAACTTCATTTCTGGTGTTAATAATCTCCTTCTAGCTATTGTCACGTTATTCCACGTTCAGCTACCAAGTTGTCTGATGCAGACAGACTCCTTGAGCTCAAGTATAGGCCTAACGCTATGTGTTAGGCATCCACGACCCCCCCCCCCCTTCTCCCTGGCCAACTCAGATATCCCAGTTGAGATGACCTGATATGGGTTTGACCTTCCATACTGCAGTGGAGAGGGATCACACAATATCTGATAGCAGAGTAAACAAAGGCTGTGTGGGCCGGTCAGGCCTCCCTCTAAATATTTGACTGTATAGAGAACCTACTACTGTAAACTACATGTACTGGTTATCATGTATCATGTGTATAGCGATCTATACACCACATACGTTATGTATAGGGATCAATTGGGCTAAGAACGTTTACATATAAGTTCCTGATAGGGCCTACACCACAGGCCCAGTGACCACGAAACGTTAATACAGATCATGCCTGGTAATTGCCTGCAAAATGACAGAGAACTCGGTGGCCACAAACTGTAACTATTACGGCAGATAATCATCTTCTATCGTCATCACTAACTACTATATATAATATATTAGGATATTTCTACCTGTCACGGCTATCTGTTATCAGGCCTGTAGAGAGGGTTGATATAGAGCTGCTGCCGCTGTATGTGTCTAAAATACACATATGTTGTTAACAGGGTAACTGGGTCAAATCTGTATCACATTCCTACACTGTGGGGGAGACCGGGGCCAGTTGAAACAATCTTTTTGGTTTTTTCACGTCATGGTTTTAAAGTCAGATTAAAAAAACTTTCCAGCATCATATTAAACCATGTTATCGGTGGGTCTTGATCAGGTAGACACAACTTGAGTATGGTGTAGGCAATATGGTTTAAAAGTGATTAGACAGACACCTTGTCCGATGGCGATAGTTTTCAAGTAACTCCACTTGCTGGGGTAGGTAGGGGCAAGTCTGTAATAAGTTGAAAACTGCAATGGTCTAGATGTTATGCATTAATAATGCAAGAAGTGATAATGCAAGAAGTGTTCAAGCTAATTTTGATAAAATAGAATTATGTGTAATTCAGATTAATGCTACTGTTGATATTGTTGCGGTTTCTGAAATAAATGGGAACCATTTATATTTTATTAAATTAACGCTCTGTCTCAAATAATAGAAAATGTGATGGCAACTGTCTTTGTAGAAGTTTCATGCTGAAAAAATAATTAAACAAACTATTGTTGGATGCATGTACAGAACACCTGGTACTAATTTACAATTATTTAAAGGGACATGCCCAGGCTAAAATCATAAAAAAATCGGTGATTTTATTTTGGCTTCTTAATATGACTATATGATGTAAACATATCCATAGACTGGAACTGCAAATTTTTTTTTAATTTTTCTTCTGCGCATTCACCAGTTAGGCTAGATATAGAGACGAAATTCCCGTATTTCCTATTTTTGACATGGTTGTCAATAATTAGAAATCAGGAATTTCGTCTATATATCTAGCCTAACTGGTGAATGCGCAGCACAACAATTAAACATTTTTGCAGTTCTAGTCTATAGATATGTTTACATCATGGGCCTATGGTCATATTAAGAAGCCAAAATAAAATCACCGATTTTTTTATGATTTTAGCCTGGGCATGTCCCTTTAATGACCAATTTTCTTATAGATTTATGTAAGAAAAATAAAATAAGACCATGTTTTTAGTGAGTGATTACAATATTGATTTGTTACAATATGAACATAATTGTGGTACAAGAATGTTCCTTGACATGATGTATAGTCATGGGCTGTATCTCCTGATAAATAAACCAACTCGTCTAACGCAATTTACAGCAACAATAATTGACAATGTATTTACAAATAATATTACATATGAAACTGTTAATGGCATAGTCACCACTGATATAAGTGATCATTTACCTGTATTTACAATGTGTAATGGTATTTTTGAAAAGCACACAACAACTTCTAAATCTAAATTTAAAAGAGTGCGACAAGTCAGTGATGCAAGAATAGCAGATCTCAGTTTGAATTGATCTGTTCAAAATTGGGCTCGTATCATGTCCAGCAATGATGCTCATACATCATACAATAATTTTGTAAATCTTTTTACTAATTTGTATGATAAACATTGCCCTTTCAAAGAAATATATAAGTTCCTGATAGGGCCTACACCACAGGCCCAGTGACCACGAAACGTTAATACAGATCATGCCTGGTAATTGCCTGCAAAATGACAGAGAACTCGGTGGCCACAAACTGTAACTATTACGGCAGATAATCATCTTCTATCGTCATCACTAACTACTATATATAATATATTAGGAAATTTCTACCTGTCACGGCTATCTGTTATCAGGCCTGTAGAGAGGGTTGATATAGAGCTGCTGCCGCTGTATGTGTCTAAAATACACATATGTTGTTAACAGGGTAACTGGGTCAAATCTGTATCACATTCCTACACTGTGGGGGAGACCGGGGCCAGTTGAAACAATCTTTTTGGTTTTTTCACGTCATGGTTTTAAAGTCAGATTAAAAAAACTTTCAAGCATCATATTAAACCATGTTATCGGTGGGTCTTGATCAGGTAGACACAACTTGAGTATGGTGTAGGCAATATGGTTTAAAAGTGATTAGACAGACACCTTGTCCGATGGCGATAGTTTTCAAGTAACTCCACTTGCTGGGGTAGGTAGGGGCAAGTCTGTAATAAGTTGAAAACTGCAATGGTCTAGCTGTTATGCATTAATAATGCAAGAAGTGATAATGCAAGAAGTGTTCAAGCTAATTTTGATAAAATAGAATTATGTGTAATTCAGATTAATGCTACTGTTGATATTGTTGCGGTTTCTGAAATAAATGGGAACCATTTATATTTTATTAAATTAACGCTCTGTCTCAAATAATAGAAAATGTGATGGCAACTGTCTTTGTAGAAGTTTCATGCTGAAAAAATAATTAAACAAACTATTGTTGGATGCATGTACAGAACACCTGGTACTAATTTACAATTATTTAAAGGGACATGCCCAGGCTAAAATCATAAAAAAATCGGTGATTTTATTTTGGCTTCTTAATATGACTATATGATGTAAACATATCCATAGACTGGAACTGCAAAAGTTTTTCTTCTGCGCATTCACCAGTTAGGCTAGATATAGAGACGAAATTCCCGTATTTCCTATTTTTGACATGGTTGTCAATAATTAGAAATCAGGAATTTCGTCTATATATCTAGCCTAACTGATAAATGCGCAGCACAGCAATTAAACATTTTTGCAGTTCTAGTCTATAGATATGTTTCTTGGAAAATTCTTAATAATGTAATGAAGAAAAAGAACGGCACATGTACTTCCTTTCCTGATTTTTTCAAAGTAAATGGTACTACAATTAGTGATAAAAATGAAATTGCAGATGGTTTTAACAATTTTTTTGTAAATATTGGACCAAATTTGGCCAATAATACAGTTCCTCCATCAGGTGATGAATCAACTTTTGATTACATGAAAGCACCTGTTACAGATTCCATGTTTTTATTTGACACATATGAATCGGAGATTGCTAAGATTGTACGAGAGTGTAAACCAAAAAAATCTACTGGATATGATGGTATTAACATGAACATAATTAAAAGTGTCATCAAATCCATTTCAAAACCTGTAGTGTACATTTGTAACTTATCTTCAAGTTCGGGCATTTTTCCTGATTATATGAAAATTGCTAGGGTAATTCCATTATATAAAGCAGGAGAAAAAGATGTGTTCACAAATTATAGGCCTGTTTCACTACTTCCCCAGTTTTAAAACATACTTGAAAAGATTTACTATAGCCGATTAAATTAATTTATTTCCAAAAATGATCAAAGCAAATAGTCAGTATGGTTTTAGGCAAAATATGTCAACTAATCTTGCTTTATTAGAATTAGTAGAATAATTAACTTGATCAATACACAAGAAAAATGAAACCATATGTGTATTCATTGATTTAAAGAAAATCAATGTAAATTATTGTTCAGAAATATGGAGAAACACCTACAAAACTAAGTTAAATGATATCATCTTGATCCAGAAAAAAATAATTAGAGCTATTTGTGGTATTAATGATATGCGCAATAGTACTAGTGTGGTATATTGAAGTTTGTTGATTTGCTTGCTTATAAAACACTGATTGTTATGTTTAAGGTGAAAAATAATTTATTGCCTATAGGAATACAATCATTATTTACAATCAATTCCAATTCATACAATACAAGACAAAGTGGTGAATTTACTCAAAAATATGTTCGCACTACCATGACATTTATGACAGTGAGTGTAGCTGGGGCTAAACTATGGAATTCTCTCAAAATTAATATTACAACCATTAATACAATTTGTGTATTCAAGAAAATGTGTGGATTCTATTTCTTAGGTAAATATATAAATAATACTTGATTCAATCACATATTATAGTGATTACATTTACAAGATGAATGAGAAATTTAATAGATTCATCGTACATTTATTTACCTATTTCGAGTCAATTATAGATGTATTATTACTCAATGTAAACATGGTAAATAGGAAGTGAACTTAGTATATGTCATTGACTTCATTTCACTTCATTTCTGTGTGCCATATAATAAAAGGTGTCTTACTTTTATTTAATTTTAATAGCACTGTATAAGTTGATATTTTTGTATTTTGTTTGAATAAACTATTTTGATTTAATTTGATTTTGAGTTGAAACATATATGAGGTTTGTTGAAGCATCAGTCAATATGTGTAGCGATAAGACAGGGCATTTCGTTTTTTTTTTATTAGGCATTGTATACACAAATATACACAGTAATGATAGGCCTACACATATGCAATTTTAAATACAATTGTGTACAAATACAGGTAACCAGCACCCTTAGACCTACAATGTTTACATCCAGGATAAAATTTGATATTCACTTCTTAAAGTGTAAAAGATTTTTCTATGCATATGATATAAAACATATGTTCCACACGTCAAAAGCAGAGATAAAATAGCTACATATTATTATAAATAGTAGCAAAAAAAGACAGTCTGGAAAGCGTAGAAATCTTTAAAATAAATACAAGTAGAACACTTATAAAAACATGCAAATTTGCTGAAGTAGGCTATGTATAAAAGCATTATAATCACACATAAGTGCCGCACCTGAAACGAGAAGTTAACCCAGTGCCGGCCAAGTGCTGGCCAAGTCTGCCACTCATCAAACACCGCATGGGCATTATCTAGGTATAGATGTCAGAAATTGTAAGTTAACCTATCCTATAAGAAATTAATGATATTACATGGAATAATTGCTCCTCAGCTGCCAACGCATGAGTATTGAAAAATGAGAAACCTCCGTCATTCTTAGAAAGCAAAGCGAAAAGCTTTTTTCCCATCAACTCAGAAATATAGGTTGCAGTAACTAACTTATTGTGTTACGGGCATAGCGGAAAGTTTTCTTACAGAATATGGTATTGAAACATATTGATTATGATAATTCCATTATCACGCACACGCCTGACATTCACAAGTGCTTGTCCAAGAGCAAACATTATCACAGTTAAAATTGTTCTTAAACTATAAATAATAAATACTATTCAGTTGACGTAAAAATCTGTACAATGATTGTTCCTGACGCAAATCCTTTGGTGGACTTTCCCAAATGCTGGGATAAACAGAACCTGGTATGGCGAGGCGGCCTGATTTTTTGGCTTATAATTAGCCTATTATTCATGAATCTGGGTCCCGTTCTGGGCTTTAGGAAACACATTGTTATTCTTCAACTAACCCCCATGTCATGTTTCTACTAACGCTTATAATAGGATAATGCTTCAACACATCCCATATTGATGAAACCTTGTATGCCTACTGATCCCTTTTTAAACCAAACCATTGCAGAAGAGTGCAATATTCGTGTAGGCTATACTACATACAAGGTGTTACCTTTATCATGTTTATAGAAGGTGCTATAGCCGTGGTCGTATCCAATGGAGGAGGTGTATGTACACCACCCCCCCGCATATCCTCAAAATGCCTTATTTTCTTCAAATTTCCAGGGGACAGACCCCCCATATTACCGAATGGTCGTCCTGTAACCCCTCATTTGTCTTAGTGGCCCTGGTAGCCATATGGGGGAGAACAGGGCTAGTTTACAGCAATTACAAAAAAATGTAATTTATTACATTTCAAGTTAGGAGACTAATACTACTACTCAGAAATAGACCATATAATTAATTAGCATACATGGATGCTACAATTAGCATACATCAAATTGAAATTAAAGTAGAGTCAGAAAAACAGGCTGGAAGGTGTGTTTTTCACTGTTCCAACAAACACCATCCCAGCAAACACAAAACATTTGTATAACATTTATACAATGTTGGGTCAACGTTGAGCCGACGTTGTATAAATGTTATGCAAATGTTTCGTGTTTGCTCGGATTGGCCTACTTGGGATTGGCTGGAGGGATAGGATATGTCTGAACTGTGTTGAAGAGACCAGAGAAGTTGTTAATATCAGTAGTGTCAGAATGCAAGTGGGGACGAAACGTCCTGGAGGGGGCAGGGAGGCTATTAATAACAGGAGCAGCAGTGTTGGAGGGGCTAAGGAGGCTGTAAAGAACAGAAGCAACAGTAGATCTACTGGGGGGGGGGGCAGGGAAGCCGTTAACAACAGGGGCAGTAGTGCTGGAGGGGCCATTAAGGCTGTTGACAAAAAACAATAGTGCCAAGGGGGTTGAGGTTGCTGCTAACAACAGGAGCAGCAGTGCTGAATGAGCCGGGGAGTGCTGAAGGGGCCAGTACAGCTGTAAAAACAGTGCTGCAAGGAACATGATGGGTGTTAACATCAGAAGTAGCCGTGCTGGAGGGGTCAGAAAATCTCTTTGAGCAGGAGCAGCAGTATTAGAAGGATCAGTTTAGTTATTTACCAAAGGAGCAGCAGTGACAAAGGGACCGTAACATGGGTATTCAAATAAAGCGAAAAGAGCTATCGCAGATATTTATGATTATTGCAAATTGAAATTAACCTTTGGTCTCCTTGGTTATAAAAACATTTCTGTGTAGTGAGGGTTGAAATGTAAATATTAGAAAATAGTCAAAACTACAACAACTTAAAATGCAGGCCATTTAGGCAGGACACTAGCATAATCTGACAAGAGCAGGTTCAGTTCATAGCTAATTTGGTCTGTTGGCGATAATTTGAGATGTTACATTCACACCCCGCACCTCTTTCGACGTAGCAGAATGTTGCCTAGCGACCAGGGAAGAAATTTAGGTCACAAGGCAGATGGCAGAGAGGTGTCTGTCTGCTGAAACTGCCTGCCTTGACCCCCTTTAACACAGAGCGAGAAATCACGCGAATTTGCGAGAAACTCGCTGCGGTGATCTTACTACACTTAAAGGGAAAAACCGCGCGGAATATGAAAATCAGGTGTGACGTAGCAATGGGTACTGGTTCAGGGAACCAAGGAACAAATTCCTTGAGGGAACAAAGACGGACGCGCAGAGAAAATATTGCAAAGGCTTTGACCTAAATTATGGCTGGATATAGGGATTATAAGGGATTGGGTTGGCACTTCGTATATATAACATAAAGTATATATATATAGTGATGAGAGGTGACGAAAGGTGAAAGGTGTGATCCATGCCTTCATGGAACGCCATGAAACAGTAGCAGTAGGCTACAGTTGCCTCGTAACAGTTTAAGTATACATAAAAAAATCGCGAAATGTTTTTTTATCGCAATTCTAAAAATAGTTTGAACCAAAGAAACTTCTGGTTAGGGAAAACTGGTGCAAAATCTATATGATAAAACCAAACCATGCAGTCAGGTTTGATAGTTTGGTCAATCCGGTTCTATTTTAGACAGACATGGTCCGAGTCAAACGCTCTGGATTGGTGAACCAGTTTAATATGGAATCGAACTTAACAGTTATCTTCCTGCTTCACTTGAATACCTATGAATCTGATCGTTTACTCTAAAAAACATATGTATATATATATATATATATAAATATTGTACTCTTAGTGCGGGAATCGACTTTAGACACCAGAATCTGATTCTATAGACGTCAGATTGTGACGTCCAAAGTCGTTATCCGCACATGAAGGGGTTAAGGCTGGCCATTGGCTTCGACGCTGGCCCAACATTATCCCAACATTGGGTGGATGTCCCATGTTCCCTGGGACTTCTCTAACCCCCACTGACTAAAACGGGTTTCAGCCACAGATTGACCCCATACAAAATCGCGGGACATTTCTTTGGACAGTCAAATCTAATAAGACTTGCTCTCAAATAATCAGACTGGTGTAAAATAGTTTGTTTTGAATCAGTAACTTTTCAGTTACATGCCTGTATGCTCAGCTCACAGCCCGAACAGTCATTAAAAAGTTATGGACGTCTTTCGGATCTCGGGGTCCAGGTCGCTCTCAGTCATCGCCATCTTGATTTTTTCAGGTAAATTGAATACAGCTATTCACGGCCTCAGAGAGAAGGACACAGCTTCTACCACAGCGCCTTTGGTGATCACCGTGCAGTGACTGTGATTGCACCGCGTTATCTTTCGGCGCTCAGATTCTCTTCGCTCAGCAATTCGGAGACAAATGGAACGATTCTGGTTATTATTCTCAAGGTCACTCCAATGTCATCAGTCATCACAGAGAATGGATCTCATCTGTCATCACACATCTTGTGTTGGGATCTGAATGTGGATTTTCTTTGGTCAGCTGCTTCTCTCACTCTAGGGACTATCCGACCCGAGAATATACAGCCATTTAATAGCATTAAATTTCTATTTTTAAGGAGTAAAAATTCCTAAATCACAAATATCAATTTTCAGGATATATATATATATATATCCATTTTTTACATTATTGGTTTAAAAAAAAAATTAAGCAAAATTTAATTTGGCGCAGTGAATTTTTTTCACAAAATGCGTTGTTTTGACCCGGAGTGACCCAGCAGCGAGTTTGAAATAGAACTTGTTTAAACAAAAACAATTCCACATTTCTGGTTTGATTATGATTGAATGGGAGCAATATCACAACATGTCACATTAAGCAGAACAAATACACTTGCATTTAATTACTATTTATTAAATTGAAGTACTAATACGGGGGAATAACATAAAAACAGACGTTCTGAAATTGAAATATAAAAGTTTATTTCGTGTACATATAACGGACAATTAAACTGTATTTATAAAGAAGTAGTACATAAGAGTTAATCTTTAAATCGATAGGTTAAAAAATTAAAATTTTAACCCACTTGAAGTTTTCTCGCTAGGGCGGCCTACAGCTTCAAATGAGTGAAAATTACTCATATTTGGTTAACTTGAGTCCAAACATTTGCAAATTTGAGTGTTTAAACATTCACTTCATTTCTAATAACCATGACTTAAACTTTTCAATCCTGAATTTACCATAGTTATCTGCATCCACTACAAGCCGCGAATTGCTATCACAATTCTCGTCTTGTAGTGGATAAAGAAGTTGAGACATCAGTGAGAATCCTTACAGTGCCTCCTGAGACTCGATGTCATCAGACATCAGTGAGAATCCTTACAGTGCCTCCTGAGACTCGATGTCATCAGACATCAGAGAGAATCCTTACAGTGCCTCCTAAGACTCGATGTCATCAGGTGAGACATCAGTGAGAATCCTTGCAGTGCCTCCTGAGACTCGATGCCACTGTGAACGTCTTATCACATCTTTCACATTCATAAGGTTTAGAACCGGTATGAGTCTTTTCATGTCTCTTTAGATTCCCAAAATCAGAGAACAGTTTATGACATAGTCCACATTTATAGGGTTTAACACCAGTGTGGATCCTTTCATGTTTCTTTAGTTCTTGTCTCCGTGTGAACTGCTTATGACATGTTCCACATTTATAAGGTTTACCACAGGTATCATTATGGATCCTTTCATGTTGCTTTAGATCTTGCGTTCGTCTGAACCGTTTATGACATATTCCACATTCAAAGGGTTTAACACCGGAATGGATCGTTTCATGTTGATGTAGATCCCCTGCCTGTGTGAATTCTTTATGACAAGTTCCACATTTATAAGGTTTAACACCACTATGAATCATTTCATGTCTATGTAGCGACCCTTTCTGTGTGAAGTGTTTATGACATGTTCCACATCTATAAGGTTTGTCACCAGTATGCATCATCTTTTCATGTGATTTGATTTGCAATAACAGTGTAAATTTGTCATGGCATGTTCCACATTCATGAGGCTTTACACCAGTATCTATGAATTTATGTTGGTTTAGGTTAAATCTACGAGGAAAGCTCTTAGGACATAAATTATCCCACTGATAAGGTTTATCAGCAGTGAAACATGTATCTTCATGTGTATTATATGCATGATTTGAGGTTGAGCGCACTTTGGATTCAAACTTGTCATTTCTGGTAAAATCTAAACTTGACGCAGTGACATAAACTAGACTCCCATTTCTAATATTATGTGCCATGAAGTCATATTTGGCCGCCATTAAGAATGACTGGCACGGTTCTATTTCGCCTGTTATTGTGAAATTGGCCATGCTGTAAAGCTGGTAATACACAATGTATATTTGAACTATATTTTCTCCTTTAAGAGTATCTTGCAAGATGACCAGTATTTAATAAACATGTTTTTAAACATCCAGGATAAATGTCAAATCACATGTTCTTGTATGGTGGTTTTCCTATGCAGAATGTAATCCGTGTTTCTCAAATCTGAAAAAACAATATTCACCTTTAAGAAATAAGTAGTGTTATTTGACAATCTAAAAAAAAATTAACACAATGTGTTGACAAAAGTGTGATGACTTAGGTGTGATGACACAGGTGTGACGACACAGGTGTGATGATACAGGTGCAACGACACAGGTGTGACGCACAGATGTGACGACGCAGGTGTGATGATACAGGTGTAACGACACAGGTGTGACGACACAGGTGTGATGACACAGATGTACGACACAGGTGTGATGAGACAGGTGTGATGACACAGGTGTGATGACACAGGTGTTGCGCCACATGTGTGACGAAGTTTGAGTGTCAGAGCTGAAATTTGGCCTGACTATCCCTTAATAGCCATATTATATTGCTCTCCTAAATGTCCCATACGTGTGAAGTTTTGCCGCAAACGTCAACAATCCAAGATGACCGCCATACGGCGATGTTATAAAAAATAACTAAGAATACGATGATCAAATGTAGGGCCTAATACTGTAGATCTGGTAGTATTCGCGAGGTTTTAATTTTTTTTTTTCTAATTTTAATTTTAATTTAATTTTAAAATTAAAATTATAATATTGCTACTACAGAAAAATGAAAATTTACGATTTCCAAACTTCTTGAAAAGTCTCACGAAAATTTAAACACTGGAAAATTACCAGATCTAACAGTATGTCATTTCTGACCGATTTTGTGGCGTGTTAACCCTTTGCTGCGCTTAAATTACAATTACAGGCCATTGAGACCTTCAAAAAGGTCTGATGGTTAACAAATGATCACCAACGGCCATAGGGGAGAATGAGGGAAGTTGGGTCACTATTTATCAAATGTTTCTTGTGCTCATACAATTCAAATAGGCCAAATGATTGAATGTTTTTATGAAAGTTTTTGTTGTTTGTTTTTGCTACGTATCATGCAAAAGTGGTAATCTATATTGATTTGACATAAATGCAAATAAACAAAATAAACTGGCATGATCAATCTTGTCCCATCCCTGGGGCGAGATTGGCCATGGCTGAAGGGTTGGGGTTAGGGTCAATTGTAAAATTTTGATCATTAATATAATATTTATTTTTTCTCCTATCACCAAATATACCAAACTAAATTATTTTATATCACCCTCTCAATTTGACTTAAGTTTATGACCGTGATATAATCGGCGTTTGATTGCACTTACTGGTCTCACAAAAATGGCGGCCATTTTGAATTATCAGAGTCCTCGTTATCTCAAGTACCACTAGTTCAAATCAAATCGCTTGTGATTTTGTATGTATGCACTTACTTTCCTGGTCGCAAAATTAAAATGTTTTTGTTGCAGTTTATTTTTTTTTTAATAGCGGCCATTTCAATTTATAATTTAAAAAATGGCGGCCATTTTATTTGTTGTAAACTAGTTAATACGATAACCTTTAGTCTGGATCAGTTGTGATTTTGTATAGGTCTCTACCAGCTGGCTTGCCACCAAAGCAAAATTTTTTGGTCGCCTCGCGGCCTGTCAATAATTCTGTAAGAAAAATGGCAGCCATTTAAGGTTTTTTTCATTTTTTTTGTATTTTTTTACTTGGGACAAAATGGATCATTGGCTCATTGCAAGTCTAAGCCATGTTCAACTTGCCTCATAAAGTGGTCCAGCTTGCAATTGGGCCTTTTGCAAAAATAAATCTGTCCTGCATTTTAAAATTGTGGGAACATTATAAACTAATAGTAAAAACATAGACTACCTGTATATGTGTCAAAATTGGTCTCAAGTTGAATTATATCTTGAAGTAAATGAAACGAATTGGGATTTATGCCACTTTTGTGCTCATACCGGCTAAATTGGGACATGAGAACCTTCTGAGGATGGTTAAATGACACTGCCCTCCAGACACCGGATTCGAAATTCAAACACTGGCGGTCTGGGACCGGGCACGCTACCGGGCACGCTACCTTCGGTATTTTGAAGTTTTGAAAAATAAGCATGAAATGCACATCAAAAATATGTTAAAAGCTACGTTAAAAACCATTTTTTTTGTAGTTCATTACATATCTTTGACAAAGTACATGGCATTATGGTAATTAAATAATAATTTATATTCTATAGATGGCACTATCTACATCCAGATGGCTAATCAGAATTGGCAACAGAAAGGGTAGCCCAACTTGCCTCGCTGCCACCTTCCCTCAATCTCCCCTACTATTTGTTTATTAGTTTTTAGTGGCCACACAGTTCCTATAGGCCTACATGTGATCCTTTCTGACAAACTTTGTGGCGGGTGTTAATAATGTAATTCTACCTATCGTCACGTTATTCCACGTTCAGCTATCGAGTTGTCTGCTACAGACAGACTCCTTGAGCTCTCCTATAGGCCTATGCGCTATGCATCCACGACCCCCCCCCCCCCTCCCCCCCGTTCTCCCTGGCCAACTCAGACAACCCAGTCGAAATGACGTTGACCTGAGTCTGACCTTCCAAGACCGATCACACAATATCTGATAAATTAAATGAATCGGGTTTTAAGCCACTTTTGTGCACATACAGGCTAAATTGGGCCAGGAGAACCTCTTGGGAATGGTGAGATGATAATACCCTCCAGACACAGGATTCGAAATGTCTGAGGCCGAGCACGCTTCCCACAATACTGATGCTCCCCACCATACTGATGGGATAGGGAAAAAACAATTTTGTTTCTTTCAAACCACTGAGACCGGGAAACAAACCCCGAACTCTAGCGTGAAAGGCAGCGGTGCTAACCACTACCCCCGCCCACAAAATATCTGATCAGGGGCGCCTGCAGGAATTTGGTCTGTGGTACACATATATGATGCCGAAGAGTGGGGAGGGGGTGTGATTATAATTTGACGGTAATTATTCAAAGCAAACAATCAGACTGATAACCGAGTAAACAACGGCTTTGGGCGCCAAATATCTGACTGTATAGACAACCTACTAAGGTAGACTACGTGTACGCGTTAAAATTGTGTATAACTAGGCCTTTCTATCATGTCTATACACCCCATGCCCAGTGACCATGATAGAATAATGTCTCAAGTGCTAGATTTGTGGGGTGAGCTTCTCAATACCTGGGCGGGGGCCCTGGGGTAGTGGTTAGCACCGCTGCCTTTCACGCCAGAGTCCGGGGTTCGGTTCCCGGTCTCGGCGGTTTGAAAGAAACAAAATTGTTTCTTCCCCATCCACGTGTGAAAGTTAGTATTGTGGGGAGCCTCCGTGACCGAGAGGTAGCGTGCTCGGCCTCAGACCGCCAGGGCTCGAATTTCGAATGCTGTGTCTGGAGGACAGTGTCATCTCAATCATCACATCATCCTCAGGAGGTTCTCCTGGCCCAGCTTAGCCTATATGTGCACAAAGGTGGCCTAAAGCCCGATTCATTTCATTTTCTCAATACCTAATCGAGTACACAGTATGCCTATAACGCTGACCGGCCTACTGCGCTCCGTTGTTAACTCGGCTAGTCCTTGCTGGGGGTTGGAGAGCGATCGACAATGTCAGAAGGCCCGGGTAGCCTCACTCAGCATGCACATGGCTAGCTATCCCAAACAAACAAACAAACAAACAAGAAAACACTCTGTGGCCGCAAAACTGTAACTATTAAGGGAGATAATCATCTTCTATTGTCATCACTAACTACTATATATAATATATTAAGATAATATTTCTACCTGTCACGGCTATATGTTATGAGGTGTGTAGAGCGGGTTGATATAGTGCTGTTGCCGGTATGTGTGTCTGACGTGCACGTCCAATGTTAACTGGGTCAAATCGATATCACAATCGTACACTGTTGGGAAGACCGGGGCCAGTTGAAACAAATTGGTATTTTTCGCGCTGCTAGTCATGGTTTTAAAGTCACGATAAGAAAACTAAGTCCTATTAAAGTTCACCTTAAACCATGTTATGAATCTATTAAGAGCATGGTGCTCATAATACCATTAGCACAAGATATCTATGGGGAAAAAATAGTTTGCTCATATTACTATAAACGAATGGCTGGGAGCAACAACGTCCAATGCCACATTTTGAGTAGGCCCTATTTAGGGTTTTGGTAACAACGAAAATCTAAGAAACAGGAGCTTCAGCTCAAAATGTTATCTAAGGTGCCTAACAAACCTTTAAAGCCTGGAAGACGATTTTGTGTCTTTTAGCAAGACTGTTCAATTCCACACGGTTATTGTTGCATTCATCTATTTGACCCTGACTTTCACTATGGAAACGTTTCCAATATCGATACATTTAGCTTTTATCAGTGCAACAATATCCAACACCACTATAAGTCCATATCATACATACGGGGTAATTATATCTAATGCTAGATAATATGTGGATTATATTGCCCAGTAGGCCTAGAGCAATTGTTCTTTGCAACAAATGTAACATATCCAATTCCACTCAACTAGTATAATAGAAGCCCGAATTTTAATAACCAAAATATATTCAATTGGGATTTAATAGTTAGACATCTGATTTAAACTTAGTATTGATACGAGATATAAAAATAAACATAAGCGACAGGGCATAACTTATGATTGTTCCCCAATGTCATAGAAATAAAAAAAACATGTTTTACTTCCATAGATCACTTATCAGCCATCAGCTAAATGACAAAGTAGTGTAATATAAGCAAAGAGTTCACAGAAGTAGGCTAGTTAAATTAAATGCAGATGGCGACAAAAATAGGGAGGGGATAATAATGACAAGACAAAAGGCAGGGTGTATAAAAGCCCATAATAGAACTATATTTAATTTTTCAAATGGCTGGAAATTCACCAACGAATAAAGTAACCGTAAACAAAGAAGATTTTATCCCGAAGAGGTTTTTTAGAAGACACTCTCTATTCTAATGCTGTTTTCACACGAAAGAATACTTTATATTACAAGATAGACATGTAATGTGTAAATATCGCAGACATATGGAACTTTCACAAAAAATATATGCGAGCTCTTAATATATGACAGTTGTAACATTAATGGAGTTCATGCTCATTATTGAACACCAGATTAACCATACGAATGCATATTATGTAATATGTAAATGCCATAATGTAACTAAAACTTTGGTCGCAAAGAGTACAGCAGTTCAAGCGGTAACAATTAGATGGTAATGTTTAGAATAGTTTAAAAACAGTTGCGAAAATTTGATACTGCACATAATGATTTGTAGCCAACCTCTACTCTGCTGCAAATAATCAATATTCAGAAAATATACAAAAAAAGACATGTCAAACATGATATTTCTTTCAATATCGTGATAATATGATTTAACGTTTTTCTCTTGTAAATAGTAACCCTACGAATACCTAACATTTGTGTAACCCTACGAGTGACAATATCATCAGTCTCTGGTGGCTCTTCTATTACATAAGAATATTTTAAATGATATCGTCAACATATTGCCATGTCATGACATGATAATGCATCATAGATATTCAATTAACTCGTGTATTCTCCACACCTGCACAGTGAAATATAGCACTGTGATAATTTGTAGGATATATTAAAAATTCAAACATTGCTAACGTTTCAAGATATCTATGTTAACCACTAAAATCTGACTGTCACATACACTGTACCTTGGTTATTCTGTTAGACAAGGTGGTAAACCCCATGTCCTTTCAGAGAATTTCACAGCTGTCATTTCTTTATTTAAAATTCGTAGGGTTACACATATTAAAAAACCCTGTAGTGTTCAATGGAAGAAATTAAAAAAATGGTATAATTTTCCGATACGTTACCTTGCCCATATGATACATTGGTACCACAAGTGTATTCAGAGAAAAGAGCTTGTGTTAATCTGTAATAGTATTCGTTTTATAGAACATGAAACACATTTGTATGGTTACAAAAACGCACTTTAAATTATTGCACCTATTTTACTATTACCAACATTATTTTTGTGGACATGCTCCACAATGAATTCGGTTCAGCAAATAACCAGCAAGCACAGCTCAGGTCATAGATATAATGTATAAAATATTTATATTCTACAATATTGAGTTACTCAGATATCATAACACAAGCTGTATTCGTAGGGTTACACGAGTTTTAAATTTTCAAAAAATATAAATTAAAAAAATTCAAATTTACAAAAGCAAAACAAGTGTTAGCTATCGATTAGGTGCAGGTGCCGCGCTTTAGAATGCGTAATATAAAGGCGCTGTTTATTTTGAATATTGAGAAAATGAACTTTTTCAAAATAAGGTCCAAATGCATCACTTTCGTGGGAATCGACCATATATATATATATATATATATATATATATATTTATATATATACTTTAACAGATGTAATAATTGTAATTGGAGCATGAATAAATGAATTTGAATTTGACTGCGTTTTATTATCATTAAGACAATATAAAGTTGACCAATTCAAAGATTTCAGATTATAGTTCAACCTAAGTGAATTCAGAACTTTTTATTATGATGGTTGAAATTACATACAAAATTGAACCCTAACCCTGTAATTATTTACATCACATCCAATGTGATGGACCTAGTAATATAATAACTCTGGTTAACTCTTAAAGCGCTAACAAATTTTCATGTAATTGATGGGAAGCAAAGTGATTTTTCAATTTGAAATCCTTATAAATGTCCCCATCACACATATATAGGTTTAAATAGCCTACTGGTCTTCTAGAATTCTACAAATTATCATTATAAGTTAGGATTACAAAAAGTGTTTAGCAAACAACAAGTAAATATATTCAGTACATAATTTACCATTACATTTTTTCAGTGCGATTTAAGCTTGTAAAGGTGGAGTTGGGTTTGCCGGAAACATGCTATCTGAAAACAGAAGTCTAGTTCTTGACTTATTGGATGTGTGGGTGATAATTGTATATGTTACATTCAGATCAACAGCACAATGCCGCCTAGCGACTTGTGAAGAAATATTTGCCTCAATGCAGATGATAGACAGATATTGTCTGCTGATGCTGGATGAATTACGGTTATACCTCGCATTCACGGAATCTCAAGTTAATGCTGGCTTTATGTTGGTCTACCAACTACGACGATGGCCCAACATTGAAAGTAATTAATTGTCTTCTGAAGCTGGACGAATTACGATTATACCTGGCATACATGCCATCTCAAGCCAGTGCTGGTATTTTTATTTTAGCTTCCTTATATCTCCATAAGATTTGAACATGTCTATAGACTAGAATTGTCTTTTAAATTTTGGGCTACTGTGGCACCGTAGCAAGTGTACCGAAAGCCCCATTTATCAATTATTCCCGTATTTCCTATTTTGAACATGCATTAAATGTCGTCCTTCTTTCTCGCTTTACTGGTAAATGCAAAAGACAAAATTTAAAAAAAAATACGCAATTCTAGTCTATGAACATGTTGACATATTACGGACATATTAAGAAGCCAAAATAAAAATACAGATTTTAATGATTTTAGCCTGATGGTTGTGTCGCTTTAAAACAACAACAACTCGACCCGTCTTTTTACCTCATAGTATATTTTGTTGCTGGGTAATTTGTCAAGGACGAGAGTTGTATGCAATGTTGGTTTAATGTTGATCCACCGTATGCAACGATGGTCCAACAATAAACCAACATCAATACAACGTCTTGTTTACTTTTTACCAGCAAGCACTGTATTTCTGGCCAGTGCTGATTTAAGCTGGGACACCGTCTGCGACGCTGGCCCAGCATTAAATCAACAATGACTGATCGTGTCTTGTTTTTCGGGACTTGTTTCATCCTGGCTGACTTACGGTCAGAATCAGGTGGTCACTGGAGGCCAAATTGTCTGGTTTGACCAAAGACCAGACATTATCAGAGTAAACCATGTAACTTGGGGTTTTGACATTATTATATAGTAGAAGTCACGTTATTCCCGGTGTAACTTTTTTCGTTGATTTCTCTGTCCATTCTCAATTAATTTCCACGGGTTGTTGGAAGCCCTCTGTACCAGTCTTATGGCAACAACCCGCAATATTTTGTGAAATTTGAATTTTGAGTATGCAATTTGCGTTTTTAAAGAGTTGGCCAATTGAAATTTTGTGAAATTTTGTAATAAAACTGAATGAAATCAATCAGCTTACAGAGGAGCGTCAAACACTAAACGTTACATGGTTTAACTTGCCTGAGAAATCAGCAAAAAAACATGCACTACAGACGTGACGGATTTATATTGACTTCCAATCTACTGCTTCTTACCCAACACGCGACATCTGAGTTGTGGAGGATCAATGTCATGGATAATCCTTGCTGGAGTGCTGAAATGTAAACCCTTGTGTGGCTAAGATCATATGAAGTTTCTAGCCTGAATGTAATGCATCTAAGATTGATAAGATTGATAAAGTGTCTGTGACAGATGCCCCGTTGATAAAAAAACTCAATTTCAGAGATGTCATTTGTTTATAAATATAAATATTTTTCTGATTTGAAATTGTAATTTCAAGCAAATTCCAGCTTTAAGTTAAGGAAAAATAGTAAAAAAAGGTGGATCACATGACGTGATAAATACGCCTTGATGGATTGCTCACATGTTAAGCGGCTGACTAATCTACAGTGACAAGATGGATCTGAGGGGAAAATACTAATGGGATTATTAAAAATTATCCTGCTGATCACGACTATTGTCGTTTTTAATTCAGGCCTTTGAACAGTTTGGAACACTGTATGTGCACAACCTCGATGGCAAACATCTGACCCGACCGGGAGTCGAACCCAGTACCTCTGTGTTTCGAGCCACAACTGGACCGAATGAGCCGTGGCCGCCCTATGTCTACGACGCCGGCAAAACATTACAAGGCTGAGCATAGCTGGCCTCGTTCTGGTTGTGGAGGGAATCCCTGCCCCCGTATTGGGCGGGTGATTCCCCGTGTCTGAGCGATAATCTAATAATGAAGGCTGGTTCAACACAGCGTATTGTAGGCGTCCCATTAATGTTACTCCTGGGAGGGAGCTGGCCCAGTGGGCTAATATTTAGCTGCACAGGTCACTAATCAAACACGAGGTATTGGTCAAATATTGGATCAATGTTGGTCCAACGTCTACGATGTTGGACCAACATTAAACCACTATTGGCTGCAGGTCTCCTGTTTCCTAGGGGGGGGGGAGGGGGCTAATATTTAGTTGCCCAGGTCACTGTGTGCGGACTGCATTTGATAAGCACTGAATGCTCCCCTCGATGGTTACTGTCATACCAGCGGACGAGGTTAACATATTCACCACCACAAACCATAAAGGACTTTCATAAAAGGTGTGCTTCTGGCCATGGAACAACCGATTAAATTTCGGGGATGATACGGGTTACGCTCCGTATACAGAATTCGGATTACGCTCCAGATCTTTTGGTTCGAAGCATAGCAGGCCACTTTGAGCTTTGAGCAAGGAATACTACGTTATGACGTCATAGACAACTGTTGTACTGTTATACTACACCTTCCCCAACTGAATAAATAAAATAGGTTGAATCAGTGACGTCATAATTGATCATCACCAGTGAAGTTACACTACCCACTTCAATTGTTATGAATGAATGCAATTCTCCTATGTAAGTTTTATGGTCATTGACATCACTGATCTCGACAACGGTTGTCTGGTTAACCCTTTCAATGTGGGGACTGTCTTTATTCGTCCGAATCTGTAGACGTCAGATTCTGACGTATAAAGACGACCCCCCGACTGAAAGAAATTAGATATTTAGAATGCCGTAGACCCATAACATAGGTATTCAAATGAGCCTGAAAGAGCCAACTAAGACTATAATTATTTCAAATTAGAAAAAACCCTTTAGTCTCCATGGTTTATTCAAAAATCATTCACCGTTATAAGGGTTATATTTAGCAATATCTGTAACCACCATGTTCCGTTCCACTAAAAATATTTGTATTATTAATTGTATACTAAGCTTGTATATGTTTGAGTCCCCGCCCCCACTGTTTGGGGGGGGGGGGACTCTATATTTTAATGTTGCGAAAATCATTTGCAGGATTGTAAGCTATTACGAACGGTGTACTTGAATTTTCCTGTCCGATTTATTGTGTTAAGTACCAAATACAATGGTGTTTTCTATGGCCGTGGTAAATCATATTTTGTTTGCAAACATTCGGCTAGTGCGGTGATCACCACAATAATTGATTACTGTACCTGGTACAGGGGACACCGTGATGACGTGGGCGGTTCCTCCAGAGTGAGGCCTTTCCATTGCACTTCCGTTTGGCTGACCATTTTCAATATCATACACTGTCGCCGTGGACTTTTCTAGTTATTTATCTAATTATGCTGAATTATTCCATTAAATTTTTTTTTCAATCGTGTACCTCGTTATAGTGCAGCTTTTTGTCCATTGAAGCAAACTAAACGTGTTACAGCATTCACATGTCAATGAATAACCATCTAGATAGGGGACTAATATTGCTTTAATCCTCCCAGTGTGAGGACCATCTTCATTCGTCAGAATCTGACGTATAAAGACAGTCCCAGCCCTGGAAGAAATAAAATATTGATACTGGTCATAGACCCATAACATAGATATTACAATGAAGTAGAAAGAGCTAACTAAGATATTTATAATGATTTCAAATTAAAAAAACACTTTGTTATCCAAAGTTCAAACAAAATTATTTCAGCGTTGTAAAAGTTTAATGGTGGTCCATCGTCTAGTCCAGTAGGAATAGCAGCATTTGAGCCTTAGGGTGATGTAAGGATGTCATGACATGACATAGTTAGATAAAATAGCATAAAAAAAAGATTCTTCCATAAAAAAGCTTTCGATTTGTGCTCGTTTATTAACGGAGGCACTGATATAGAAGATATTCTGAATGACTTTGTCGTTATCTAATGGAGAATATATTTCAGTTTCTGTTGAATGTAATGCATATGGTGTCAGGGGCTAATGAATTTAATGTGTAGGATGTCTGTATCCAATGTGACACCAGGAGCCAATGTCACACTGAGGTAGGGTGGGGATATGAAAACTACTGCCACTGTCATTGACCTCACCCGGTCATGATGCGTGCGCATGGAATACAATATCATTATTAAACATTGAGTAAACGTTTCCATCATGTCATCAACGTTTGTTGACAGGAACAGGTCGAGACGACCTCTACGAGGTCCTTCAATCGTTTAACTGAATTACAATATCATCTGAATATAGGCCTATATACATAATGTAAAAAAACTGTTTATCAGTTTTAAGTGTAGCTATCATGAACTCTAAGATATAGTGTAGTGTACACTAACTATTCATTACTAAAATACCCTTTATTTCACAAATATACAGTGGATTTATGATTTTTTTGTGATATGTACAAATAGAAAGATAACAGAAAATTGCCTATACAGAGCTATGTAGTGTTATACAGTATTGCGCTAGTTGATTATGTGTCTTAATGTCATCGCTGTGTAATGATTTATCTATCCATAGGTGTACTGTTACATTTCAAATTGTGTAACTGTGTTATTTCTATACCACAAAACGAATGAAAACGATTTTAGTCAGGGGTACAATGGGTTTAATAAAATCGCTATTTGTTTAATTTAAGCGAATGCCACTAACATTCAAAAAGTTCAATCCTTATTTGTTTAACCGAGGCTAATACAACTAACGTTCAAACATTTCGTTCGAAACAGTATGTTTCGACGAAGTTGAAAATCCCTCTGATATTAATCTTCTTGTTATTGTTGTGATTCCGAAATGAAGTGAAATGAATGGGGTTTTAGGCGAAAATTGGGCACATATAGGCTAAACTGTGTCTTGTTATTCCGAACTTGAGACTGTAATGTACGCCAAATTATTTGATTGGAAAATTTCTCCCACTTGAAGTTGTGGATCGCGTCAGCGAGACACAACCTCAAGTGGGTGAAAATTATTCAGATTTACCAAAATAGAGGTTATATATTTTCAAATCTTGCTGATTTATGTCACTTTCATCTTTAACATGCTCAAAAGCTGATATTCAATGTGTTAATAAAAAAATGAAAGCCCGAATATAATTGGCGCCGGCGGTTAAATGTTTAACTAAGTTATATTATTTATATTTCCACCCACTTTGAGGGCGAAGAGTTAAATTTGTAAAAAATGTCAAATACTGCTTTGTCGTTTTATTTTTGGTAACGAAAAACATGCACAGCAGTTTCTGACAAAAGTATGTCAATAACTAATGGATTATAACAAAAGATGCTTGTATAACACCCAGATGAAAGGTGTGCCTACCTGCCGACGAGCACGTCCTCCATTCATATTATTTTCGCCAGGTCATGATGACACATGGCCCTTCTTTACTTAATAATTATGCAAAACAAGAATATGTAATTCTGAACAAAAACAAAAAATACTAATGAGATCCCTAATATAAATAATGTGCTGCACATTTGAAAATATTTAGAAGGTAAAAAAAATGCAGGTTTAAAGTTTTAAAGCGGGTATAAACTTGCTTACACCCTAGAGGTGGGAACTTCCACAGCTGTGCTTACACGATTCCACCAGTAGAAAAAAACCTGATGTCAGAAAGTGGATGACGTACATTAGGTTCGTGCAATGTTATGAGTGGTTTATCATAATATTTGGTAAAATGATCCGTTTGTGTTTTGTCAGAAGTACTTAATTGACCTCGATATGATCCTATGATAGTTTAATGCTAGGCCAGCGTCGCAGACGTTGGTCCAACAATAAACTGACACTGAGCCACTGTCTTGTATCTGCTGGCAAACGTCTGGTCCATGTTTATCCCGTCATTCGCCAGGGTATCTTACTTAAATTTTCACCCAGTTGAAGTTGCAAGGTTCCCACCATTTCAGGAGAGCAAAATATTTTTCCCTTTCGGGTTTTCTATATTCCAGCGGAGCATAAGTGGGTGGGTGGAAAGTGTTTTTTAAATTTAGCATGACAGGGGTCAATCGGTTAATAGAACATATTATAAACGATTATATTCGTGCTTATCCCCCAAAGGGTTAATCCTCCTGAGGGTGCCGCGTGTAATTTTCGGGATCAGACCAATCCCTTTATCAGAACGTGGAAGCCTCGTCATCTGATAACAGGATACTATGGTTCAGTGAGATATCAGATTACAGTACTGTATAATTAACCCTGACAACGTTGAAATATGTTTCTGTAAAATGTTTGTTTTCAATTTGAAATCATCATAAATGTCTTAGTTAGCTCTTTCTGCTTCATTTGAATACCTATGTTATATTTCTACGGCTATTATACATGTTTAATTCAGTGTGGTGATCGACCTCGGACGTCAGAATCTGTCCTCGCACTGAAAGGGTTAAATGTAATTAAATCAATGTTATCTCTGTCTAATATTATATTTATACTGTAACAATAAACCCTTTGATGATCCCATGAACTTGAACAGTTTGGGTCACTGCATACGTTTGCATCGAGGAAAGATATCGACCACAGCGGGATTTAAACCCGGTACCGTCGGATTCTGGATCAACCATGGTTGACTCGTGGTTGACTCGTGGTTGACTCGTGGTTGACTCATGGTTGACTCATGTATATATACCTTTGCTATACTTTCCACTTGACAAGTATTTTGAAATAAAAAGGACACAGTCTCCGAACAGGAGAATCAACTACAGATGCTCTCCTCGGCAAGCTCACAGATATTGACTTGACACTTGATTTGACTTTTTCAGCGTGGGGATCGACTTTAGACGTCAGAATCTGACGTCTGTAGTCAACCCCCGTACAAAACGTGTAAAAGATTTATAATGACCGTACAACCGTAATAACACAGGTATTCAAATGAATCAGAAAGAGCTATCTAAGACATTTATGATGATTTAAAATTTAAAATAACATTTGAACTTCATGGTTTATACTATTTTCAGCGTTGTAAGTGTTGATGGTTCCAATGCGGACACCTTTACTAGCTTGGAGTGATGAGACTATCTGTTAAAACCAAGGACGATTTAACAATTGTATCCTGTAGAAATTAAAGCTTTAGGCCACTGTATGTACTGTATGTATGATTCTGATTTCAGTTGTATTCTAGTTGCCTCTATCTCTTTTTTATATCAGGGGAATATTTAACAATTGTACCGTGTAGAGATTAATGGGAGAAGATCTTTCGAACTGGGTTACAGTTAATCACGTGTCCATTATTCACTAACGAGCACTCAGCCAGACGATTCGACCGGACCATCACAAGGCCGAGATGACTAGGTCCGATCTCTCCACTTGACCTTGACATTAACCCTTTCACTGCGGTGACCGTCTTAATACGCCAAATCTGACGTCTTTAAATGTCTGATTCTGACTCATAAAGACGGTCCCCGCACTGAAAGAATTACAATATTCATAATGGCCGTAGACACATAACATAAGTATTCGAATGAACCGGAAAGAGCTCACTAAGACATTTATGATGATTTAAAATTGAAAAGAACCCTCTGGTTTCCATGGTTTATTCTGACCCAATATGGGCTAATGATGGGGCAGCTTCTGATAATAATAACAGCATCAGTAGCAGCAGCAGTGGCAGCAGCAACAACAAACAGTAACAGCAGCAGCAACAACAACAACAACCGCAGCAGTAGCAGTAACAGCATGAACAGCAACAGCAACAGTTAGGCTAATAACATCAGTAGTAGCAGCACCAATTACAGCAGAGGTAGCAGCACCAACTACAGGAGCGGTAGCAGCACCAACTACAGCAGAGGTAGCAGCACCAACTACAGCAGAGGTAGCAGCACCAACTACAGCAGAGGTAGCAGCACCAACTACAGGAGCGGTAAACATAAACAGAAACAACTGCAGCAATAGTATCACCACCAACAACAACAACAGTTGAAGCAGCAGCAACAGTAGCAACAGTAACAACAACCTCTACGGAAGCAGCCACTAAGCCACCCGGCAAAGATTGAATGTCGGTTTAATGCTGGGCCATCGTCGTAGACGGCGGACCAGCATTAAATCAACATTGTATCTGTGTAGCTTGCTTACTTGGCAGAAGGAAGAATACGTTGTTCATTTGTTGATTTGATAATGAGCAAGTCGTATATTGTTCAACAGGAAGATGCAACAGAAACACATTTAACATTAAACAGTTATAACAAAAATATTAATAACAACACACTATTACACAAAGCCAGCTGCAGAAAGCTAAGAGACAAAGCTGTATTAGCAGATGTGGCAGCAGGAGCTGAAGTATGATATACGTAGCAGCCACAACACCAACATTGTCGAGGCCTACGCATTATTTTAATTATGAAATGGCTTGTGAAAGATGCTCAACAAATTATTTAATTAAAATTACGTCTATTTTTCCAAAATAAAAATATGTTTCGTCATATGAAACTGTTAAATTGTCTTAGCAATTCCAGATTTAAATGAATGAAAAATGGAGGAACAAATAATTTAGCAGCTGAAATATTAAGTAACAGGTAAAACACCTTTGTTCTGACATTGCTATGTAGTTTATTCAATGCACAACCCATTTTATACAACAAATGACATATTCAGAACGCGGGTTTAGTGAACTATATCTGGCATACTTCTTTACACAGACGTGTCTGAATTAGCTGCCTTACTTCACGTCACATCACATCACCTTTTCTTTTAAGAGACTTGTATTGAGCTATCCTTTCATCTCCAATGGCTGACACCGGATCAAGCGGAAAAGATACGTCTTGAAGAGAAAAATAAATTTCTACTTTTTTGTTTCAGGCAATCCACTTGCACGTAGGCACGTACACTGCTACACAAAGCCAACAGGCAGTATCTGCTTACTTGTAAATTAGCCCTATACTGTCTTTTGTATTTTGCAGGGCAGGTACAAGTGCTGCAGCAGTTTATCAGTTTATAGTTTATAGATTTTATATTGATAAGTTTGTATAAATAGCTATATATCCACCATGCCTCATCATTCTGCCTAGATTTCTACAATGATCAAAACATAAGTTACATGTCAGATCTCCTAACTTTTGAAATGCTCACTGGAATTTCTGGGCTGTTGCAAAATGACTAGATAAAATTTCGCAACAATCGCTTAAGCTTGGGAATATAGCCCAGCTTTATATCAGCATTAGGTAATATAAGTGTATCTGGTACATATTATTTGTGTGATGTCCACATGTCACGTGATGTCAATCCTGGTCAGCTGCTGACCTTTGACTCCTCCGCGTGACAAAGCAGAAGGGAAACATGAGAACAACTAATGGCCGAATGTAGTTTTTTTGTATTGTTTTCTGCAGCGTTTCATTGACCTTATGTAACCAATATTCGTTTATATTAATAACTCGTGATAATTAGTGATATTTTTTGTATAACCGTGAAATTGAAAAAACACCATATTTTAAATGTGAATATTTATCAAAACCCTTAATTATTATGTTTATTTCCATCCAAAGTTTGTTGAAAATCAAATATCGAAGATCAGTCAAATGAAATGAAATGAATGGGGTTTCAGCCCACCTTTGTGCACATATAGGCTAAACTGGGCGGGAAAACCTCCTGACGATGGTGAGATGAATGAGACGACACTGCCCTCCAAATACAAGATGCGAAATTGGAACCCTGGCGGTCTGAGGCCGAGCTCACTACTTATCGGTCACGGAGGCTCCCCAACAATATTGAATACTTACGAATGAGCGGCGCTGAATTCTACTTTGTTTGGATTCAATTTGTCTGTATTGTCTCATTCTTATTGTATAATAAATAAAAAGTCGTGAAACACGAGACGTTGATCTAATGCTGTTTTAATGTTGGGCCATCGTCTTCGACGCTGGCTCAACATTAAACCAGCATTTGATCAACATTTTGAGTTTGCTGGGATAGTACGGTACAGCAGAGCAGACAAGTGCACGTTAAAATAGAAGAAATATAATACAGCTTTATCCAAACTAACAGTAAGTAGCTTGAACTCCCCAATGGCCGCCATCTCACAATGTGCAATATATATGTCTTTTATATATATCTACAACATTTACCATATATAAAACCACATGTTTTAAACTAGAAACAATACTCTTTATATCCAATCTCTATGATTTCTGACTAATGTTTCTGAAAACGTTACTTAAATGTCAACTCAGATACATTAATTCTATATTTTAATCAGAATTATTCTCTTATTTGAAATATTTTGTGCGCACGTATCCGTCAGTAGCATGTCAAAGGTTAACCCTTTCCCCACTAAGCTCGGCTATAGTCGTTTTAATCCGTTTTATTATCCAATTAAATCCCTATTGTAATGAAAAAATGTAGGTTTAAACATAAAGATTTGCAAATGTTCGAGCTAAAATTAAACAAATATGAGTAATGTTTACGCAATCGAAATTGTGGGTCGCGGTAGCTAGACACAATAAAATAAAATGAATGGGGTTTTAGGCCACCTTTGGTCACATGTAGGGTAAACTGGGCCAGGATTACCTCCTGTGGATGGTGAGGTGAATGAGATGAAACTGCCCGCCAGACACAGAATTCGAACTTAGAGCCCTGGTGGTCTGAGGCCGAGTACGCTACCTCTCGGTCAGAGAATTCTCCTTCACGAGTGAGCGGGAAAGAGACATAATGCCAGAGTTCGAACCCGCGAACTCCGATTTTCCAAACAGGCATCTTTAGCCACTGCACCAGGGACCCCACCCTTAACCCGTACAACGCTTTAAAGGTCTACGGAAGATGAAGGGTTTCAATTTGAAATGTATCTGCATTCTGCATCAGCCTGGTATCCGTCGGCCCAGACAAATCTGGTGTTTGAAATCGGATTGATTTGTCTGATCTCAGATGATCGGATTAGTGGGTCATTTATTGCGAAATAGTAAGATTTGATTAAATAAAAAAAGTATCATATGATTATGATTTGAAACATAGGTATGTTCCATCACTAACCAGTGGAATACTGGCATTTATGGTATTATTTCTCCATTAATAAGTGGGTGCTTGGACATTATTCTTTTGAATATTGTGTGGAGAATACTATTTATATACGGTATTTTGATTCAGTGGAGCATAACAACTGCACAATAATATTAAGGTACGCTGAATTGTATTTTTTTCTGAAGACGGTCCCCGCGCTCAAGGGGTTATCGTGCAGAGCCATCAGTACATATCATGCATTACGTATCACGCTTTACGCATCACGCATTCTGTACTACGCATCACGTGTGTTCAGATCCCTAGCTTTACAGTAAACACCAACAGTGAATTATGATAAAACATCTTACTCATTTCTGACACCACAGAGAAAAGAATTCGTGACTAAAAAACCGTAATGACAACAAAATTTATTTATTCATTATCCCACGCAGCTAAAAAAATATTTTACTGTATTAATAATTATAAACTCACGCTATCAAATAGCAGTGCGACTGCAAATCTAAACAAGTAGAACATGTAATTATAGATGGTCATAATTATCTCCAAACAGAAAGGCATTACTCATAACACAGACAACATTGACTATCGCAGGTTTGGATGAAACAAAGACAATTAGTGTCATTAGATTTATAATTAACTTCTTAAACAATGTATAAAAAAATTATTTTATTTGTCACAAAATTCAAGTTATCTTTTTCCATTACAAGTAGATAGGATATTTGATTAAGATTTTACCTGTAAATTCAAGCTTGAAGAGAAGAACTGCATGTGTTATGTAAGAATATTTATATCTCCACCAGCCACGAGAAAATGACGTCTTCGTTATTAATTGTCTATAATTATTTACAAAACAATTACGCAAGTTTTTGCGTGAATAAGATTTATGTTTCATATTGAAATGTTCTCAAAGTTTATGGTTTTTCTCGCTTGTCTTCTCAACAATGGCCCGGCATCTAAGACGTTGGCCCAATCCTGATACACAATTAATCCTGCATTTAAGCGTGAAAAGAGCATCGCTCAATCCTGATACAATACATAGAACACAGTCTTCCATCATCCTATCATCAAGGCTTAATTATTATTAGATAAATATGTGCACTATACCATTACCATTGACCCTTTCAGTGCGGGGATCGCCTGTCTGCCACCGAAGTCGATCCCCTCACTGAAAGGGTTAAAAATTTATAATTATCATAGACCCATAAAATAGGCATTCAAATGACGCGGTAACAGCTAATAGTCCAGGACATAAGTCGAATTTATTTGTGTAGAAGTGCCAAAAGGTTCCCATATTTTTAATGCAAAAAAAGTAAATGGTCTCTGGACCCTCCCCTTCTTTTTAACCTGGAAACTCTTTTTTAAATTCCTGGCGCTGCACCTGATCTGGCTATCAATTGTAATTATTTGTGTGCTCAATTGAGGAAAAAAGTCCAAATTCTTGTAGTTATCACAGAAAATGTAACATCGGTCAGATTCAAAACTTATGCGAAAGTTATTTTTTAATCGGAGGGTACCTCACTCTAAACCGATTTTCTGAAAAAAATGCCAAGCAGAATTTTGTAAGAAATATATTTTGGATTCATCGCATGTTTTTACATCACGAACAACCTTTGAACCTTTTGACATTTCTACACAAAGAAATTCGACTTACTTCCTGGACTATAACTATGACATTTGTGATGAATTTAAAGCGAGTAATCCTCTGGATTATATTATATAATAAGAGTAATCTATATAAATATTTCAGTACCGTACTCAGCTCCACTGTCGCATTTATTATTTGTTAATACAATTTATGTATTTAGTAAATTTAATAATACATTATAAAAATGACGTTTTTTGCTAAGGCAAGGAAACAATTGTGACTGTTGTCAAAGTCAAACAGCAAAAGTAAACAGGTGCTGCTGTTTTCAAATTAAACAAATATGACTATTTTTCACACACTTGAAGGTGTGGGTCTCGGTAGCGAGACACAACTTCAGGTGGGTGGAAAAATTAAATAAGATAATCTAGAAGGTAGAGGGCTAATACAGGTTTTGTCAAACAAAAATACTAGTGACATTAACCCAAACATTGATTTTGGGTCGTCATCAGACAAAACTCAGACAGAACTGTCAGTCATTCGTATGATTGCTGAGAGACTGAATTCACTGAGCCGTGAAGCTGATAATTCTGAAATGAGACAGCCTTATTTTACACCAGTGACTCGAGTAATGGTATCAACTCGACCAATAACAGAAAAAAAACCAAAAATAATGTTATATGTGGATGTGGATATGTGCATGTTGTGACAGAAGGCAACCTGAGGTCGCGACTATGCGCTTCTTTTATCGAATGACTTCAAGAGTTACATATTTACAGTGCCATAGACGGCAGATGAAAGCACAAAATAAACAATATTATGTTAAAGCTATATAAGACGTAATAGTGAAAATAACTACATATATAAAGGTACCCTGAATCAGTTATTAAAGGCTATATTCGTTTTAAACAAGCATGATAAAGGGATAGGCTTACTTGAATGTATGATTGTTGTCTGCTGAACCGATCCTGTAAATAAACCCTTGAGGCGATTAGAAATATGATGATGGTATGTCTAACTGTAATCTACTCTTACATTTAAAGCGAGACGTATCAGGGATCTCAATACAATAGACAACGCATAACATTAAAAACATACCATCTATAAAAACGGGATGACCATACCCAGATAATGTATATATTTAAATTTATCTGTTTTTTTAACAGTGATTTTGTTCCAGAAACAAAAGTGTTACGCTATTCATATCATAATATTGGAGAGCAGCGCCTCTTTTTTCTATCTTTAATAATAAAGAACATATTGAGCAATCCAACTAGCTATATTATGAATTTCTCGGAATCTTGCGTAGTATTATGCTGTTCTAACTTTAAAGCACAAAAAACAACGCCAGTATGTGAAATAAATAGCCACCTTAAAGACAACAAAGTAAACACATCTGAATAATACACCAATACCTCACAATATGTAATGGAATTGTCAAAATAATCATATATCTTTATATAAATGACATCCATTAAGCTGAATGTATATTTGACCTTGTCAGTGTGATTGTCTCCATAATCCCCCTGTACATCCCGGATGTCATGTGTCTTACTAATGAATGGAAGTCTCAGATAACGAGAGATGTCATCACCGCTAGTGTTCAGATTACAACGTATAGCAGATGACGTACATTTATCACCAAATGTAATTCCCAGGTTTCTGACAGCAGACAACTATTAAGCTGCTGAATTATTATATTTATATATGTATGTTATATTTCTGTTTTGTTCTGTTTTACTATTTTAATAAAATTATTGTTATTGGAAACACCATGAGTGTTTAAATAGAAATATTTGCAAATGTTTGCTCTCAAATTAAACAAATATGAGTACTTTTCACCCACTTAAAGTTGTGTGTAGCGGTGAGACATAGCTTTAAGATTTTATTCATTTAAAGTCATTAAAATTGTTGATATGATAATTACATCTATTCATCGTTTATATGTCACCTTTGAAATATAGCTCATTTATTTAATTATATTTTTGTTATGTTTTTGCATGCGGCGTTTATTGGTTGTATTGTTCGGTTGTCATGAAAACATTAATTGCAAATGTTTGGATCAAGATATCAATCGCAGGAGGATTCGAACCCCTTACCCCGTGCTCTGAGTCAACCACGCAATCAATGAGCTATCCTGATTCTTATTTCAGGGCAGTGTATGATTGTAGAATCCAATGCCAGTGGCGGATCCAGAATTTTGAAAAGGTGGTTCTGATAAGAATTAGTTTAGGTTCCCGCTGAAAAAATATTAATTTTGGTGTCAAACAACATTTTTTAGTCTTTTGATCTAATAAATAGCGGTTTAGGCACACCCTGGTAAACCTCTCAACGCCGGGACTGTCTTTAAACCTCAGAATCTGATGTCTGTAGACGTCAGATTCTGACGTCTAAAGTCGACCCCCGCCCTACAAGAAATACAATATTTATCATAGCTGTAGACCCATGCCATAGGTATTCAAATGAAGCAGAGAGAGCTAACTAAGACATCTATGATGATTTAAATTTGAACAAAAATGTTCAAATGTTGGGCAAGCGTCGCAGACGATGGTACAACATTGACCGACATTGGGTCAGTGTATCGTTTTGACTAGGAACACTCCTCAAAACAGGAGACGTTGAGCCATTATGTGTTCGGTCACATTATGTGTTTGGTGTTTGCCTGCCTGCCTGCCTGCCTGCCTGCCTGCCTGCCTGCCTGCTGCCTGCCTGCCTGCCTGCCTGCCTGGCACCATATTTACATCAAGATAAATACGCAATGATAGCATTCAATTAAGATGGTCATGCTATATTTACTTTACATATTGGGATACAATGACTTGGGTCAAATTATGTCGCCAGAATAGCCGAAAGGGAAAGAGTTTTTATAGATTTGATATTGAAATTAATACACATACATTCATTTTCTATCCTGGTTAACGGTAGAAACTATGTAAATTCGGCTCAATTTGCTTCCTGGCTTCCTGGCTTCATTGGGTGGAACGGTTATAGAGCATTTTCACCCACTGGAAGTTGTGTTTCACTGAGCGACACACAACTTCAGGGTGGATAAAAATTAGTCATTTGTGTTTAATTTGCGAACAAACATTCGCAAATCTTGATGTTTAAACTCTCATTTCATTCCGAATAAGAATTATTTAACCTGCTAAAGAAAACAGATTACAAACTATAGTTGTTCTCTGCGCTTCAAGGATTAGAAGACGAATGCCCTCATGGTTCATTAAAGCATCATTTTGCTTCTCTGAAGAATTAATTTCCCGTTTTGAACGAACATTTTCATGGATTTGTTTTAAATAATAACAATATATGTTCATTTGCCACCAAATTCAATTCTTCATCCACTGCAAGTCGAGAATTGCGACAGCAATTCACGGTTTGTAGTGGATGAAGATGACAATGGTGAATTCAGGCTTGAAAGGGCTAATTAAAAAATGTCCTTATGATAGTGGGATGAAATTAAAAACTAAACTGTCACTAAATTAAAGCATTTCTAATTAAAAACATCTCTTCATAATTCTATTTTATTTTTTGGTTATGGATCGCTGAGTTTGTTCTTGGTATTTTTTCAACCTTGTGCACCTTATGCAGTCAATAATTACAGACCAGCCTTACGTTCACCATCAACCCTGACCTCCAGATGACCTGAAGGTCATCAGCTTGTTATGGAGGAGGACGGTGGATTGGGTCATAATTCAGTCTTATCTGTATTGTGAGAAAAGAAGGCAGCTCAGATTGGCTCAGGGAAAAACAGGGTTTTGAGGGACAAGGCTGGTTTAATGTTGGTCCAACGTCGCAGCCTAGCGTCTGGTGCTTGTTTGGGGTTGGTTGACTGGGCAGGGCTGGGTTTTAGGCTTGATTGGCAGAGAAAAGCAGGGATTGGAGGTATAGAGAAGAGCAAGACCATGCAAGGATTATCTCGGACGGCGGAAAAAGAAGTTACATGATTCTATGTCCACAAACCATGGTCCACCAAAATGTATACTCACTGATCAAAACAAAATAATTAACCCTTACAGCGCTGAAATATGTTTGTATAAATCATGGAGACCACAGGTTTTTTTTAATTTGGAATAATCATAAATGTCTCAGTTAGCTCTTTCCGACCTATGTTTTGGGTCTATGGCTATGTTTTTTTAATTCTTTCAGTGTGGGGATTGTCTTTAGATGTCATAATCTGACGTCTATGCACGTCAGATTCTGTGGTCTAAAGTCGATCTCCTGCTGAAACGGTTAATGCATGCCAACCAAGATAGCGACAATGACAGAAGTGACCAGATCCTCAGAATGCCTCAGTTCCGGCTACTGGTGGCACGCCAGCTTTCACATTTCTCTATCCTTTTTTAACTTTAAGCATGTTTTATTATGTTTTATAGAGTTTGATCATTACATAACGAAGGTGCATTATGGTTAGCTTCAGGGTGTAAACTCGTCGAAAAAGGCGCATTTTAAAAATCAACGATATATGCAAATAAATACAGCATGCACTCGAAGAGTCTGATTTGGCTTCCAGATTTTTAGAAAGGATTGCAATTTTTTTTCTTTATTTTTCTGCGAATCTCACAAAATTAAAAACTCTCATTACTTCATTTTTCATTTATAGCTTCCCATATGCTTCGTATATGACTGCCAGTATATTGGTCTGTGGGTAACTGTATGTTACTGTTAATTCCTCAATTAATTATTATTTAACGCAATTCACCCACCTTCAAATGAACAATTAGGGCCTACGTTAGTGTGATGGATTGAACAATTTTGTATATTTTATTATTTAAAAAATGTACTGTTTTAAAAAAACCCTGAAAGGTCGGAGATACAATCTGGCATCAAATTATAAATAATGTTTTTAATATAAACCGTGCCATGTGACCAAAGTCTGGAAAGACACATTATGACGAGGCAATAAAAGCAGTGTGCGTCCAAATGACAGGTGATTGAGCTGTTGTTCTCAGCTTGTGTGTCTGGTGGGTCACGTGACAGGGTCAGGGGCCAATAGCCACGAAGGGCTGGTTCATGTATCACGTGATAGGATAGGAGGTCAATCACAGTGACGGACCGGCAGCACGTGACAGACAGACGTCACGTGACTAATCTAACCCACAGACACGATACGTTAACCAATGTGGTTTCAATGCTGGGCCAGCATCGTAGACGATGGTCCAACATTAAAACAACATTGTTTCACTGCATTGTGTTTCTTTGAACGTTTGCTTAACATTTCAAACATTAAACACTGTTACATTCATACCATGTGTTATGATTCTCTGAAACGCAGTGACGTCAACGGAAACCATGTTGAATGGCTAGGCCTACTCGGTAATTCATTCAACCATTCATACATTCAATCATTCATTCATTCATTTATTAATTGATTAATTAATTGATTGATTTCATTTATTCATTTATTTATTCATTTATTATTTCATTCCTTCATTTATTCTTACGTCAGAACATATATATGTATATGTGCAAAAACCCACAATTCTAACCCACATACACGATACGTTAACCAATGTGGTTTCAATGCTGGGCCAGCATCGTAGACGATGGTCCAACATTAAAACAACATTGTTTCACTGCATTGTGTTTCTTTGAACGTTTGCTTAACATTTCAAACATTAAACACTGTTACATTCATACCATGTGTTATGATTCTCTGAAACGCAGTGACGTCAACGGAAACCATGTTGAATGGCTTGGCCTACTCGGTAATTCATTCAACCATTCATACATTCAATCATTCATTCATTCATTTATTAATTGATTAATTAATTGATTGATTTCATTTATTCATTTATTTATTCATTTATTATTTCATTCCTTCATTTATTCTTACGTCAGAACATATATATGTATATGTGCAAAAACGGTCACCTAAAACCCTACTCATTCATTCATTCATTCATTCATTCATTCATTCATTCATTCATTCATTCATTCATACATTCATTTATTCATTCGTTCATTCATCCATACATCCATTCATTCATCATCTATAGCAATGTAGGATTCAGACAGGATTCCAGTCTGTCACTATCAGATGCAGACAATGGTCACAGTTGAAAATTTGGAGGCTTGAAGCAGGACTGTAGATTTACTGTCTGTCGAAGCAATGTATGTATGCATGATTAATTAACAGGGCTGGTTTGATTTTGGCACATTTCTCTGTGAACTGTCAGCATTGTGCCGGTCTTTAGGCGCTCTCGGGGGCCGTTTTCGGAGACAATTGTATGATCTATCAAAATATGTGTAAATCTTCATCTGAAAAAGGTTGGTGTCGGAGACGAAATCTCAATTTTTTATTGGTAAATGGGGATTTTGGAAATTTGTGTTAACGCGTAATTCGATGAGTTGTAAAATCAGTCTTGTAACAGTGTTCATGGAGCCAAGTTGTGCACAATTTGAGAGGCCTCGTGTGAGAAACTGAATAAAAGGAATAAATCTCTATGCCTAGCATCGTCTCGTGTCACTCTATGTCAAAAACACTACTTTATTTACTGTGTTTAACCCTTTGAGCGCGGGGACCGTTTTTTGAATCTGACCTAGTTAGACGTCAGAATCAGACGACTATAGATTTCATATTCTGATTCTAAGGACAGTCCCCGTGCTGAAAGAAATAAAATGATAATGGCCGTAGACCCATAACATAGTTATTCAAAAGAAGTGGAAAGACCCAACTATGACTTCAAATTGAAAAAAAAACCTTTGGTTTCCATGGTTTAGACATAAATATTTCAGCGGTAATACATCTTTCAATGCTGTATATAAGTCCTGAGGATTTGGAGCCGGGCTTTTCTACTCGTCCTCTGGGATGTTTCGAATCATGTAGGCGTAATATCTGTCAAAGTCAGTCTCTGCATTATTAATTAACATAAAGGACAAGCAGCGTGGAAACCTAGGCTACCTAAAATTAGACTTGACACAATGGTGTTTTATTGTTGGGCCAGACAGTGATCCAACATTAATGCAACATTGGGTCATGTCCTGAGTTTGCTTGACAGACGACAAGTTAGTTACATTAATATCTACCAGATGAAATACTCCACTGTCTTTATAAAGCAATTGCGATGTTTTGTTCGTGATTACAATTAAGATCTATTGGTATTTTTTCTGATTATATTCCCATATAATTACATAATATAATTTATCCCAGTAATTTTAAAATTATCCGTTTTAAAACGTTATAAATACCCCTTAAATTGATAAAATGATTGGTGTAAGATGCGCAATTCACCAAATAATTGAATTTGTTTGGTGTTTATTATCCATAAATATAACATTTTTCGTTATATGAAGTTGGAAAATATATTATACACTACTTGTAATAACAATGGATGGGGGAGTTGTAGCTTTCACGGCATTAAAAGGTGAAATTCCAGACTTTGCAAAAAATCCCAAAATAAAAATTCGCGAAAATGTAACATGCGAAAATTACTGGGTTTACAGTAGTGGCGCTGGTTGCTTTTGCTTTACCAAAGCATCATGAAATCCAGCATACAGTGATTATCAAATAAGCCTTTGTCCACGGGGGCTTTATATCTCAATATTAGCTCAGCTTTTCACAGGGCATCCCCAAGAGTACCCTTAATAGTCGTGTACAATATGCCATGTTGAACCAGAACTTATTTCATTATAACTCGGACGTGGGGGGTTTCACGTCAAGTATGACACCAGGTTGTCCCTCTAGAGTGAGGTGAGAGTGAGGCGACTATGACATCAGGTCGCCCCTCCACGGCCAGAGCGAGGCTATTTATACACTGTGCCGTCCGCTGTCCACACCCATTGCATGCAGATCGCTTGTTACTGTTATGTATTTTATGTATTTATAGATTTAGACCAGGCTTCTACATCAGAGTTTCTTCTGATATCTGTTATAGGGATTACTGTGGAAATAAGTACACCGCATTAGGAAGCGTGTCAGTGTGTTATATACCTGGTGAACAGGCATGGTGGTTCCCGGTTTTTTATATAAATTCATTATTATAAGAATTCAAGTATGCTTTGCTGATTTTACAATCCATAGAGTATGAAATACTTAATGTCTCCACTTTATTACTCTCGGAGTATTTATGCCCAAAACGGAAACATAGAATATTACTAAAAGTGCGCTAGGTGTAAACGATTAGCGGTGGCTTTCAGATATTTTGTGTCTGTCTGTCTGTTTGTGGGACAATTTCAACTTCAGGTGGATGAAAAAATAAATTCAAGGGTTAATCCTGAACCCACACCATCCATTGATTAGCGGTGGCTTTTAGAAAAAAAATTGTGGGACAATTTCAGCCTCAGGTGTGTAAATAAAATAACCCTCAGCATAAATAATCCTCAGCATCCATTGTCACTTCAGATTATTCAAACTTCCAACACGTGAGCAATCCATCAGGGCTTATCACTGACGTCATGTGACTAGATCACGTGACCAAGAGCCTATGCTATTATATGTTATTATATAACGTTAGTGATAATTCGGATGTGGGGTTGTCAACATAATGGTAGAAAAACAGTTACTATTGTTCACATAAATGTATGGTGATACTTATATAGGATGTTAGGTTGTGTTTGCAAGCGGACAATTAGTAGTACCATGCATTTCTGGTAATACCTTAATAATTAATTATACCTTCTTTCTTTATTCTAGTTCCTGAAATCTCAAATAATATTTGTTCACTAATTATTTTGCCTCCCGCCCCCCCCCCCCCCTCCGCCCTATTTTACAGATGTCGATCATCACTGCACTGTCCATTTGATCAGAGATAAGCCAGGGACGAGATGAATAAGCCGACGTTATAACTGGGGACCGATATGTCCAGTCACATCCTAATCATGTCGTCTACAGAGTCTGTGTGTGAACTTCTGTGTGTGTCATCAATGATCCCTGACCGCGACTGCGCATGTCTGATAAGTGGGCGCTTTGAGAGCGAGGCTACACATATGCTGCTCAGACAGAGACTTCCAGACTTTGAGCGTTAAGTACGATTGTAGTCGTTATAATTTTGTTCAAATAAATCAATATGAGTGCTTGAGGATTTGCAAATGTTCGGTGTCCAATTAAGCAAATATGAGTAATTTTCACAGACTAGAAGTTGTGGGTCTCGCAGCGGATATAGACACAACAAATTAACGGGTTGATGTTGGGCCAGCAACGAAAACGTCCGCGCAACATTAAGCCAATATTGGGACAACATCTCATCTTTGCTAAGTATAAAAAAGCGTATTCACCTTTGTATTGATTTTATTTTTTGTTCGATGCAATTTGCCATTGAAATCTACATTTGTTTCCGATATGTGTCTTATAGTTAAATTCTCATTTAGCTGCCCAAGTTCACTCTTGCTATGTCACAATCATGAACAGAAATACATTGTTTAGTGCATTTCCTTAGTTGCTGCTTAGATCAAAAAAATATTGTATAATATAATCCAAAAAGTACAAATTTCATTTCCATGTCATTCATCTTAAGTCTATTTCATTCCATCTAAATCTTGACCAGTTTTAATGAGATTTCTATAAAAATGGTACCCAATTTACTTTTAAATTTGAAATCATCACAAACGTCTCAGTTAGCTCTTTCCATTTAATTTGAATACCTACGTTATTGTTCTACAGATTTTATACATGTTTTACTCTTTTAATGCGCGGATTAACTTTAGATCTAAAGTCGTTCCCCGCGCTGAAAGGGTGTGGGGTGGTCATCCACACATATGTTTACAGTATCAGGTCTACATTTCTTCATAGTTGATGCACAGAGTACAGAGTAGGGCCAGCCAAACAAAAAAAATCACAAATCTTAGTATGGTTCTTAGTATGATATAACGTTGGCCCAACGTCTGCCACACTGGCCGAGCATTAACCCGGCAATGGGTCAACGTCTCGTGTTTGCTAAGGGGGACGTTTGCTTCAGAGAGATCAAGGAACAGCACCGGATGATGTCGTATTATGGATACAGTATATTGTGTTTGTGATTCCACACATGGATAATTATAGATGACAAAGACAAACAGCAGTAACTCGATAGCAGAATAGAATTCTGCATCTCAAAGACAAACAGCAGTAACTGCTTACTTGAAAAGTAAGCAGTTACTGCTGTTTGTCTTTGTGATTCCACACAAGGAACAGCTCCGGATTATCTCAATTTAATAATTCGATTTGGGTTAATTTAATAATTCGATTTGGAAGATGTTCAATTTTTTTTCTATAATTCGTTTTTTGAAGCCGGATATTGGTACGATATAAAACTATATGTAACTATTGTATGCCCCTAATTTCCAAAAGGATTCATATGATGGCCAGCAATTGTCTTTTTCAAACTGTTGATAACAATCCAGCCTAACGCTCATCTAGTTGAAATTACATTGATATTGTGCATATATTCTGTAATCCAATTAACCCCTACAACGCGGAGATCGACATTAGCCGTAAAAATCTGACGTCTAAAATCAAAACAAATGAAAGAGGTAAAAAATGTATAATGCCAGTAGCCCGCTTCATTTGAATTCATATGTATTCAAATGAAGCGAGAGAGCCAACTTATTTCAAATTGTAAAAACCCCTTTGTTTCTTGATATACAAAAAAATATTTCTGCGCTTTAAGGGTTAATAATACCCAAACACACTATCTGGGGGAAATTCTGAAGTCACCCTTCTTTCTCCTCAAACAGGAATAGCTGATAATATTTTCAGAATGCACATGGGATCATGGCTCGGAGGCAGTTGTAGCAATATACTGTGTTTCGTCATTGTTAATTACGAGATAATATATAAAATAAAAGACAACAATTAAATTTATTTTATTATCCACATGTCAAATGTAGGCCGATATATCACAGTTGTGTAAAACCAGTACAATATTGTCAATTATCATAAACAACTATAACGTTAATTGAACTGTCAAGATGACTTACACTCGTCATATAAACGACATACATTGCACCGCCATTGTGACCTTGATGAGTGTCCGCATAATGCCTGGTCCACGTGATTGTTCTCATAATGCCCCTGTACATCCCGGATGTCACAGGGTCTTACTAATGAATGGAAGTCTCATATGTCTTCACCGCCAGTTCACATTACAGAATAGAGCTCATGATTCCATTTGTACATTTGTCACCAAATGTAATTTCCAGTTTTCTGTTTGCTACATAGACCGTGCACCTTCGTCCTGTTTCATTAGAATGACAAAAGTCACAATAAGTATTGGTGTTAACCTAACAACCACCTGTCCCGATTATATTCGTTTTTTTTTCGTTTTTTTAATAACACATTAAATACTAGTTTTTGAACATATTGAAGATAAAACGTGACATCAATCAACAAAATGTAAAAATCAATTTCGTAAAATCTGGATAATTTTTACCCAATTGAAGTTGTGAATCGCGTCAACTTCAAGTGGGTTAAAATTACAATTAAATAAGTTGATGTTTAAAGGTTTATCTTATCACTTTGTCTTTCTGACATTGTTTTTACATAAATATATACACAAATGTGTTATTTCACGTACTTAGCTTGTTTGTTGCATGTGTTTGTATACTGTCACTAAATAAATTGAATTGAAAATGTGGAGAATTGTTTTGGTGTTAAAGCCGTTAAAGCAATGTCAGCTCAATGTTGGACCACTGTCGGCGACGTTGGCCCAATATTAAACCAACACTCTTTAATGCATCGTTTCTCCAGAGATATGTTGCAGCTGGAATATAGCGTGTTCCGTTATTTGGAATTGTCAGACCTGAGACTTGTAAGGTGTCCACTCAGACGTGGTTATTAACATACATTGTTGATGTAAGAATGCATTAGTGTTGCTCTCTCTGGGGAAAAGAAGAAAAAAAAACCTCTTTATGTCAAGCCTTAGCCATTTCACTAACAGCATCAACACATGATCGAGGTCAAATCTATTTGAAGAGTTCTGAGGTGATCTAGATCAAATATAATTGAACATTTATAGGTCGAAATGTGACACAATACGCACTATTGATAGCAGTTTATCAAACAAGACAAATGTGGTAAGTCGTATTAGAATCAAGAGAGCGTCACACACGTGTCATAAGCTGGCCTTATTTCTCAAATGTTTTTTTTCTTATTTATAAAATAAAACATGTGTAAAGTTGACTGAATCACCTGTCATTCAATATTAACCTGTGTTCCAAGTTTTTTAATGCAAATGTATTTACCGTTAACAATATAAGAGCCCGTAACAGACACAACACAAGTCCATATGTGAACTAGTATCCCGTCTTTTTAATATGTCATTTACGCAATGTATATTTCCAGCTACTTGGAAAGGCGCAGATGTTGTACCCCTTTTCAAAAAGAAAATGATAAACATGATGCATTTATTGTTTTTTATTGATGTTTCTAAGGCATATTTGTTCTGCCCAGCATTTGCTGCATAAGGACAAGCACTGATACAGGATCTGACTGCATTACTTCCTACAGCTATAACGCAAAATACACATTCATTTTAGAATATCCTATTATACGGTTCAGATGATATTCATAAAGATACAAACTTTAACATACTCTGTCTTTATATCTGTATTTGACCGTGAGGTCTGTTATTTCTGTAAGTATTCACCAGAGGGCTGTAGCACATGAACTCCCGGATGTATGGAAAACCATTTTTTCTTTACATGATTTAGATTTGGTTAATATGGACAAAGATTACTGCAACATAAATATAAAATAAAATTTCACAAATGAATTTGCATGCATAGTTTGTAAACACGATGACCCTATATTCCTTCTAAGTATTCATGATACTGCGCGTTAACCATTAAACCACAAAGGTAAGCCTACCTTATTTAAAGTTTCGACACTTGAAATTGTGTCTTGCTACCGCGACTACAACTTCAATTATACATTTGTATAATGTGAAGTAAAACATATAACAATCTAAAATATGTATGTTTTTATTGTTTGAGGGAAAATGAAATAAATCGGGCTTTAGGCCACTTTTGTGCACATACAGGCTAAATTGGGTCATTAGAAGCTCCTGAGGATGGTGAGATGAGTGAGATGACACTGCCCTCCAGACACAGTATTCAAAATTCAAACCCTGGAGGTCTTAGGCCGAGTACGATACCTAACCTCTCAATCAGTTGTTTCAGGGACAAACAGGCCGGCCCCGATGGCTCTTTCGTATCGACTGGGGCTTGTAACCTGGGGGTACCAGGTTCGAATCCCGGTCGGGACAGATATTTGTCATCGTAGTTGTGCATATACAGTGCTCCAAACTGTTCAAAGGTATGGAGTGTACAGTGCTGCCTATGGTACTGGGCACTATAAAGAACCCTTGAAGTAGGGATAGTCCCGGCTTCGGGCTTCCTTCTGTCGCGATATTGCCATGATTGTGCAGAAAGCGACGTAAAGCAATATTCATAACGATAACGATAACGATAACGAACTTTTTTATTATAGTGACCTGTGTTACAATGATTTTGTTACATCAAGCATAAATTAAACAGTTTTAACACCCAGCCCAATGGGCTTATAAGTCACTTTAAAATATAATTATAACTTTGTGTACAGATTTGGCAACACACTGAGACGCAGTAGCAATACCCCGCGCCTCAGCGTATTGATATAATATTTCATATAGACATATATATAGTATATATATATACAATATTACATTGCTATTATAAATTTTTTAAACATGAAAATTCGTAATCAATATAATCTGTTGAACATTTTATGAAACATACAGTGCTTCTCGGCGTTTTTGAAATGCTTTATGTATATATTTAGCTAGTGGACGGACGGCCTGCTGCATAAGAGCATTTAGCTTTGTTACATTATCACCTACTAAATTGGACAAATATATCTCTAATAAATTCTGCCTCTCTATATTGTATTTCGGGCAATGTAAAATAAAATGAAACTCATCTTCTACAGACTCTTGGTCACAAAACATACATTTTCTCTCACTGAGTGGCTCATTTTTGAACCGACCTGTCTCGACTCTTAGAGAAAGAATACCACACCTAAATTGGGCTAAATAAGATCTTTCCTGACGTGAAAGATTAAAAGCTATGTAATTCTCAAGCCCGTAATTAGTTTTAAATTCTCTGTAAATACGTAGTTTTGGTTTACTCATTACACTTGCATGCCAGGTTTCTGCGTAATTATTAAACAGAATATTCCTAGCGTAACTAATATCACACACTTGAACATTATTATAAATATCGAGCTCCCCCATAGATTCAAATATACGGCGAACCTGTGTGGGCCAATCATTTCCCTTGGGATTTGAATAATTGCACAAAAATATTTTCTTTGCCAGTCTGCTATTATCCATTAAAATTAGACGGTTCCACAGTCGAATGATTTCCAATTTATGACGATAATATGTTGGCAACCATCCAACATCACCTTCTATGGCGGGAATAGGCGCAAACTTATGCACCCCCATATAGAATCGCAGAGCACGTTTTTGAACAGCTTCCGTTTTTTGGTATAGTTTATGGCCCCATACTCCAGCGCAATAATCAGTCACTGGTATAACCCCTGCATTATACAGAGAACTGAAGGTACTGAATCCCATATTTTTAATCGATTTAAATTTGCTGATAACCGAGCCTAAAGCTCTGCCTCCTGCAGCACCTAAAGTCTCAGCACAGGTATTGAAATCTAAATGTTCTTCAAGTATAACTCCAAGATACTTATAATGATCTTCATAAGTTAACGGTGTTTCACCAAGATGGAATACATATTGTGACCTACACAAGTTTTTCTTCCTAAAATGCATTACTTTAGTTTTACTACAATTCACTTCCAGGCGCCATTTCCTACACCATTCATATACAATATTTAACATATTCTGCATATCATCTTCAGACTCTGATAACAGTGCTATATCATCTGCATACAATAGTATCGGAACTTTATCATTACCCACAGATATACCATAACCAGCAGCCTTTATTTCTTTAGCTAAATCATTTATAAAAAGAGAGAAAAGTGTGGGAGAGAGTGTATCCCCCCTGTCTCACTCCACTATTAATGGAAAACCAGTCAGTGTACAACTTATTTACTTTTACATTACTAATAGTGTCAGAGTACATTGATTTAACAGACCAATACATTTTGCCATCTATACCATTCTGTAGAAGTTTATAAAAAAGTGCTTCACGGTCTATCAAGTCGAAAGCTTTCTTAAAGTCAATAAATGTAGTGAAAGTCCCAGATTTTTTATATGCGTTTGTTTGCAGAATTGAAGTAAGAGAAAAAACATGTTCTATACAGGCTCGGTTTCTTCTGAACCCATTCTGTTCTTCAACTAATAAATTATTATTCTCCAAATATGCCATTACTCTGCTATTTAGAATAGATGAATAAATTTTTGCACTTGTGCAAAGTAAACTAATTCCTCTGTAATTTAAAGGTTCACATTTATCAAGTTGAGCGGATTTTGGTATTGGTGAGATAGTAGCTCTCAGCTGACAGCCACTTCTTTAACACATTTTCATTATCAGTATATTGGACATTATTAATCTTTACTTCCATTGGTATATGACTTTTTCTCTTAGGGCCTAGCTTTTTGACATGATCCCAAAAATTCCTTGGATTGGATGTATCAGTGCAAAATTCTTCAATATTTAACATTATGGATCTCTTATGAGCTCTGTCATATTGCCTAAGAGTTTTATCAAACTTTGATCTTGACATCTTAAAATCAGTAAGAAGTTTTGTTTTCTCTCTTCTAGCTCCTCTAAATTTACTAAACAATTTCTCTTTAAGACACATCTCATTCCATAAACTGCTAAGTTCTTCATTCCAATATGAACGGCATTTCCTCCCTCTTCTCTGAACATTTCTGCCCGGAGAGTAGGTAGGAATTTTTTCTTTAATCTCAGAGTAAATACATTCACACATTTTTTTATACATATCATCAATATCAAGCTGTGACTGTCTACTACTCTGAATAGATGAAATAATATTTGAAATACATTTTCGACAACTATCAGATGTCATAAAATCAGGTGGTATCTGACGGATTTTAAATCTGGTTTCATCCTGCCCCGCATAGTTAGTGTCACCTGGATGATCTGCTGTTGGCTCATTAAGAAATACACGCCTGTGGCTAATTATACCAACTGTGACAGTAACAATCGCATGATCGGGTATTTTACTAGTCTCATGAAGGAGACTTTCAAGATGGTTTCTAGACATAAAAGACTGACATGTTTCAATATTAAAATCACTTATAGACTGCAACATATCGTGCGGAATAATTACATAATCCACTACACTTCTCCCTCTCGGTGAAATGAAAGTAAAATCATTATTTCCAGTCCTGCCATTTAGAATACACATTTTAGAATCATTCAGAAAATCTATAAGACAATTACCATGTTGGTTAACAACAGTATCTATCGAATCTCTTGTTGGTATATTATCAACTTGACAATCAAAATCTTGTTTCGATCTAATCCTTGCATTAAAGTCTCCACAAATAAGAAAATTATCTGCATCTGAAAATATGTACATTTGACTCATTATATGTGCAAAAAAGCTTACCCCATCTCTGCCCCATGGAGACGTTTCAGGTGGTAAATAGCAAGAGTAAACAATACAAGTGTAATCGGAATGTTTGTTGCATAACTTGATCCCCAGTATTCCTTCATAGTCCTTGTCAACAACTGACACAACGTAGTTTTTAAAAAATGTGTCTTTTATAAATATCCCGACACCACCAGATCCTTTATTTGCATTAACATGTACACCAGTACGATTATGTCCAAAATATCTGTAGCCCTCCACCGACAGTTGTGTGTCCCTCAGTAAATGAGTCTCGTTTACACAAAAAATATCTGAGTTTGACAGGCTGATAAAAGCAGTTCTTAAATCCGAGTTTCCTGTAGTCCAACCAGCCACATTTAGATGTGACACAGTAAGGTTTTCAACATAGGGCTGGGAAATATCCTAACTCGTGCTTGCAGTTGAGTCGTGCCTTTCCGGGCTGTGCTGCATGGCCTCGTTCGGTGGTGGTCGTCTGTTGTTGTTGTGCCACCCTCTCCTCTCTACGTTCTCACCTTCCGCCTTCTTCACCAATCGACCATTACCAGTTACGCGATATGAATTACCGTTTGGCATCTCGTTCAGAATAGTTTTAAAGTTCAGATCAATCAGTCGTTCTGCGTGTGTTTGAGCACCTTTAATGTACACATGGCGAAATTTTCTGGTCTTGCGTAATTCCGTCTTGGCTCGAAGTACAGCTTTCTTGTCATCCACATTCCGCAGCTCAATTTTCACAATACCAGGTCTCCCCTCTCTCATAGGTGTACGCTCAGCTTTCACAATACGGACATCGCATATTAAGGGACAAATGGAAAGCCTGAAAACGAATATAATCCTGATAAGCGGTGAAAGGGTTAACATGTTCAATGTGTGTGAGGAGCGCGCAGCGCGTGGTCCTGCGTGAAATTAACGTCGATACACTGGTCTCAACCTTAACTCGACCAGGTCGCCATCAACTGGATCGTCTAGTCACATAAAAAAGGGAGAAACAATGATGTTTCTCTGAAAACTCCACACGGGAACAGAGGTGCTCGAAACCAGGACGCATGCACGACTGGCGATGCAATCAGGCGCTCTAGCCAATGCGCCACATCCCCTTCTCATGTTCAATGTCAATGTTCACCGTGGCATTCAGCTGATAAAATAATTATGATTAAAAAAATATTTATCTGTCCGGTGGTAAAAAAATTTAAACACTACTTTATTTAAGTTTGATTGCGCTTAAAATTGATAGCGCTCAAAGTATTATTATTTATTTTTTTACTCACTTGAAGTCGTGTCTCGTTACCGCGACCCACAACTTCAGGTGAGTTGAAACTACCTTACTGTCACGTAATGTGGAAACTACCTTACTGTCACGTAATGTGGGAACTACCTTACTGTCACGTAATGTGGAAACTACCTTACTGTCACGTAATGTGGGAACTACCTTACTGTCACGTAATGTGGAAACTACCTTACTGTCACGTAATGTGGAAACTACCTTACTGTCAAGATGGTCCAGCCAGATGGATGGCCGCACATACTGGAATCTGTGTACCAGAATAGATGTGAGAGACCGGCCTCTGCCATGCTCTTTCTTAGCATAAAGATAAAAATGTGTTTTCATCGGGTCACATCACATATCAATGCGCTCTTGCAGTGACCTACAGATGACCTTGGCCTGGAGATTATCAGCATCTTATGCAGGAGGACAGAGGATTGGGTCATAATTCAGCTTTTTTCTGTATTGTGAGAGAGGAAGGCATCTCAGAGTGGTTTCGTGGTCAAAGGCGGGGATTTGCATGAAGGACAAGGAGCGAATTCGGCTGGATTGTGAATGGATAGCGAGGATTTGTGGCGTGAGACAGACATAGACGAAGACGGGCTTGACAATGAAAGGCTGGGATTTCTGATGTCAGAAGACGCCAGGAATCAGCGGAAAGCTTAACCTCACAACGCTGAACTGTAGACGTCACATTCTGACGTCTACAATTGATCCCCGCACTGAAAGAGTAAAATATTTATAGTGGCCGTAGACCCATGACATAGGTATCCAAATGAAGCGGAATTTATGATCATTTTAAACTGTAAACGTCAGATTATGTTGTCTAAAGGCGGTCCCTGGACGAAATTAACGTCGATACACTGGTCTGTAGAGGCGTCTGTAGACATTCGGACGTCTAAGGACGGCCCCGTGCTGAGGGGGTTGGGACAGACATAGAAGAAGACGAGTTTGACAGTGAAAGGCAAAGATTCTGACGTCAGAAGACGCTGGAAATCCGTTTCAGCGGAAAGCAGAAGACTGGTATTTGTGGCGTAAGATACACATCCAAACAAGCTGGCTGAGCTTATATTTGGTTAATGTTGGGTCAGCGTCGCAGACGATGGCCCAACATTAACCCGATATTGGGTCAATGTATCGTGTTTTCTTGGTCAGAAGAAGGCTGGATAGGAGTTAAAACAGGGATTGCGGGTGTAAGTCGGGCATGGAACAAAAAAGGTTTGGCAGTGAAATAGCGAGATTTGTGGCATAAGAAAGACATACAGGAAGGTTGGCTTTCTAGTGAAAGTATGTCTAGCGTAAGACAGAAGGCAAGCTTGACGGATGATGGCAAATGAAAGAAGACAGGTATTTCAACAAACACGGGATGTTCACCCAATGTTGATTTATAATTTGTCCAGCATCGCAGACGGTGAGCCAACATTGGTTCAGTGTATCGTGGTAAATGGCATGAGAGATATAGAAGACGGCAGGCTTGGCAGTGAAAGGTGGGGATTTGTAGTGTCAGAGAGCACAAGAACAAGATGGGACTGCCAGCAAAAGACAGGATTCATGGCGTAAAGCAGAAGGCAAGCTCTGTGGTGAAAGATGGGGATTTGTGTAAGGCAGGGTTGGATGGTTGGCTGGAAAAGACACAGAAGAAGATAGCGTCATCTGAGAAATAGGCTACTCTTCATTCCAGGTGAACAAACACACCTCATTACGGATTATCCACATAATCCTAGCTGGGCACAGATAAATACATTTCGAAGAGTTGAAGAACAGGAATACAACATGTAAATTAGTACTACTTTAGTCAGATTCACATTAAATTTATTAACCAGGGAGAACAAATTTAGATGATTCCTCTGCCAATTCTGAACCTATTATCTTGAAATTTTGCACACACTTTTGTCAAGCCATGGGGCGACGACGCTAATGGGTTTATAGAGGCCGATTTTAAAAATTATTTAGTACATGTTAAATAGACTAACTTTTAGACAATATAATATTTTATCAATGACATTTTGGAAGTGGTCACCGGGTCTGCTGCGAAATGAGTTGGCTACAACGTGCGAACTGACTGAGAAATCAACAAAAATCATTCACCACGGTTAAAATGTGAATTCGACTATAAACTCCGGCACAAAGGTGACCTAAAACTCATCATCGATCATAATTGTCAAAATATCTGTATTCAACACACAAAATATGCCTCAGATTTAACCTTTAGTAGGGTGATGATTAACCCTTTTAGCGCGGCAGAATCTGAAGTCTATATGGACGTCAGAAAGTCTATAAAGTCGATCCCCGCGCTGAAAAAGTGAAATATTTATAATGCCCGTAGACGTATCACAAAAGTTTTCAAATGGAGCGAAAAGAGCTAATTTTAAACTGAACACAAATTGGTTTCTGTGAAAAAATGTCAGCGCTTTAAAAGTTAATCCAGCTTGGAGTCTTCCCAGCAAACACAAGACGTTGAACCAATTCTGGTGGAATGCTGTCCCACAATCTGCGACGCTGAACCAACAATAAACCAACATTGGTTCAACCTATTGTCATTGCTGGGTTTGTATTGCATTTCAAGCTATTTTTCAGAAATGAATGTAGGCCTACAGCCAAACAGTATTTGTGATTTATTACAATTAAGGATCAGCCCACAGTAGGTTATTGCCTTACTTTGTCCATCTCCGTTCTGTTTCTGTCAATCAGGACAAATTGGCTGCGTGTTTACTGTTCAGAGAGGCTTTCTGTTGTCACAAGATGTAGGGATGGGTCACAGGGCAACCCTTTCATCGCTAGTCACGACTATTATCGTTTTAAATATGTTTTATTAGTTTATCAAATCACTGTTATCGGGAGTGAAAAGCGTATTTAAACAGCAACATTTGCAATTGTTTGTTCTAAAACCAAATAAGAGTAATTTTCACCCATATGTAGTTGTATGTCGCGGTAGCGAGGCATAGCTTCATGTGGATGATTAAATTACATGAGTTGGGCTCAGCTTAGACAACTAACCCCTTCAGTGCTGGGACCTTCTTTAAAAATCAGAATCATACGGCTATAGATCTTATATATTAGATTCTGACGTCTGAAGACGGTTCCAGTCGGGCACCAAGATAATTAAAAAAAAACAAAAAATGGCCGTATATAGACCCATAACATATGTATTCAAAGGAAGCGGAAAGAGCTAACTGAGACATTTAATATGATGATTTCAAATTGAAGAAACCCTCTGGGCTCCACGGTTTATAAACAAATATTTCAGCATTGTAAGAGTTAAGGAGAATGGGGGTCAAGACAGGGTTCAGCCAGATCCTGGGGAGTTAGTGGCTGTCAAATGTTTGATTAATTATCATCACAACTAAGGTCTGTACTGTCTGTCACATTAAATGTCCAATGTCTTTTGATAAATTGCTACAGATTTATACTGTAACATCGTGACCTTCTTCATATATGTTAGCTTTAAATGTTGTTAGATTTGTGAAATCTTAAAATCATTTTAATTTTTCACAACGTGACACCATATTATATAGCTTCACTGTTCAACCAACGTCACAGACTGGATAATTATGCTCGACGTCTGTTGTGATGTCTCAGATTATTCCTGAAGTCATACAAGTACGTTATCACGTGATAGTATTTGTTAATAGAGATGAATTCAGATGAACCTTCCACAAATTTAGGAGACGTGCAATTAATATTTTTCCCAGTACAATGAATTAACCTAATGTAAAAACAATCACCAACCCTTTAACATCTGTTAACCAGTTAAATCAGACACGATTGAGTCAGAGATACAGATCATCTTTTATGAGAAAAAAGTGAGATTAATATGGTAATGGATACATATATAAATATATTTACACAGAATTTATAGTTGTTGCCAAATGTTGTTTTAGTATTCTCTATTAGAACAAGATAATATTTGATATATAGTATTATAGAGGAATGTGGACACATTCTCTATATTATTACTATATATATCAAATAACATGTTGCTGTATGAAGGTTGGTCTGTAATTATCACGTTGAACATATAACACATCGTTCCTCGGTGGTTGTTTTGTTACAAGAAGTCAGGACGACATAATCCCACCAATAAGAGGGTCAACCACTATGGCTTTATATGAAGTCAGGACGACATAATCCCACCAATAAGGGTCAACCATCGTGGCTACATCCGAAGTCAGGACGACATAATCCCACCAATAAGGGTCAACCACCATGGCTTTATCTGAGGTCAGGACGACATAATCCCACCAATAAGGGTCAACCATCGTGGCTTTATCTGAAGTCAGGATGACATAATCCCATCAATAAGGGTCAACCATCATGGCGTTATCTGAGGTCAGGACGACATAATCCCACCAATAAGGGTCAACCATCGTGGCTTTATCTGAAGTCAGGACGACATAATCCCACCAATAAGGGTCAACCATCGTGGATTTATCTGAAGTCAAGACGACATAATCCCACCAATAAGGGTCACCCATCGTGGATTTATCTGAAGTCAGGACGTCATAATCCCACCAATAAGGGTCAACCATCGTTGATTTATCTGAAGTCAAGACGACATAATCCCACCAATAAGGGTCAACCATCGTTGCTTTATCTAAAGTCAGGACGTCATAATCCCACCAATAAGGGTCAACCATCGTGGCTTTATCTGAAGTCAGGACGAAATAATCCCACCAATAAGAGGGTCAACCATCGTGGCTTTATCTGAAGTCAGGACGAAGTAATCCCACCAATGGGGGTCAACCATCGTGAATGAAATTGGTCGGGTTCGCCAGGCAATATGGTTATAATCGCGCCAACAAGGTCATGATGACAACGCTTTATGAATGTCAGTTATGGACAGTTCTCACACTCTGCGCAGTGATTTTCACTATGAGACGTATGTCGGTATCAGCCCATGTCGCACTCTGGCTGTAGTTGAACTGCAATCTATGGCAGTTTTGTCATATGTGACTTGATCGTGTGAGAAAATACAAACGTTGTTTTTCGTGCGATATGGGAAAATACAGCACATGTCCAATAAATAAAGTGTTCGCCTAAAGGCTCACACCTTATCTATTGGACGAGTGCTGTATTTTCCCATATCGTACTCAAATGTACACCGTTTGCAGATCGTATATCATTCATTTTGAGAATTCAATTAAAGTTATATATAATCATGTAATAGTTGTACTTTCATCCTCTCTTTAACCTTGTCAGCGCGGGGACCGTCTTTATACGTCAGAATCTGACGTCTACAGACTTTACGTATAAAGACGGTCCCCACACTAAAAGGGTTAAAACATTTATAACGATCTAAAAATGTTCGTGGCTGAATGTTAATATTATCAGGCCTGTAAATCATTAGAGATGAAGATAAATACATTTATAATTGGTACAAGTGTAGTTCATGCTGAGTCTCCACATGTAGAAGCCAGCAGTCGATATGTACCCTTCTCTTCTGGGTCTCCACATGTAGAAGCTAGCAGTCGATCTGTACCCTTCTCTTCTGAGTCCCCACATGTAGAAGCTAGCAGTCGATCTGTATCCTTCTCTTTTGAGTCTCCACATGTAGAAGCTAGCAGTCGATCTGTACCCTTCCCTTCTGAGTCCCCACGTGTAGAAGCTAGCAGTCGATCTGTACCCTTCCCTTCTGAGTCCCACATGTAGAAGCTAGCGGTCGATCTGTATCCTTCTCTTCTAATATAGACGGACTTCTGTAGTCATTATAACAAAAGAGAAGATTGAACAACACACCCTAATGGGTGAAGCCACGACAAAATCCCCGGAGAAAAGACAAACCATTATTAGACTTTTCCATGTTCTGTTTGATCTGACAGATCTAAGGGTGGGTTCGCGATGCCAACACCAGGGGGAGACGTGTAGTTCTGGCAAATCCCCCCACCCAAAAAAGTGTCATTATAAGAAATGGTGAGGTGGTTGTGTTATGAAACGATCCAAAAACAAGCCAAAAATGTCCAAGCTGTATCACTACACGTAGATGTACTGGTTATGATGGTCATCATAATATCAGCATCACATTGGAGATAAACATGATAATATAATGCCTGTTGTCTAAGCTGTATCACTACACATACATGTACTGGTTATGATGGACGTCCTAATATAAGCATAACCTTGGAGATAAACATGGTAATATAATGTCTGTTGTCTAAGCTGTACCACTACACATACATGTACTGGTTATGATGGACGTCCTAATATAAGCCTAACCTTGGAGATAAACATGATAATATAATATCTGTTGTCTAATTACGGTGTACCACCACACATACTGGTTATGATGACGTCCTAATATCAGCCTAACCTCGGAGATAAACATGATAATATAATGTCTGCTGTCTAAGCTGTACCACTACACATAGATGTACTGGTTATGATGGACGTCCTAATATAAGCCTAACCCTGGAGATAAACATGGTAATATAATGTCTGTTGTCTAAGGTGTATCACTACACATACATGTACTGGTTATTATGGACGTCCTAATATAAGCTTAACCTCGGAGATAAACATGATAATATAATTTCTGTTGTCTAAGGTGTACCATTACACATACATGTGCTGGTTATGATGGACGTCCTAATATAAGCTTAACCTCGGAGATAAACATGATAATATCATGCCTGTCCACCCTTTAAAAAGATATGAAAACGTTAATAAAAAATTATCGGGCATATAAATGAAATGAATAGGGTCCACTTTTGTGCACATATAGGCTAAACCAGGATAGGAGAAACTCCTGAAGATGGTGAGATGACACTGCCCAAACCATTGAGGATAATAACCAATAAATTAAATAATGTGGGAGAAAACTACTAATATGTGTTTAATTTGAACCCAAATATTTGTAAAACTTTTATTTGATTGTGGAAACAAGTGACCATGACTAATGAAAATGGATGATAGTTATCATTGAGTGATACCGTTTAGTATAGGTGTAAAATTCCCGAGCTCTAGGACAAATAAAACTAAGTTTACAAGGGATTGAAATTGTTATTTTTAGGGGGTAAAATCCTAAATCACAAATATCAATAATGGATTTTCAGAATATATATATATCCATTATTTACATTATTCTTTTAAAAAAAAAAATTAAAGCAAAATCTAATTTGGTGCGGTGACAATTTTTCACAAAATGCGTTGTTGTGAACGGGAGTGACCCCGCAGCGAGTTTGAAATAAAACTTGTTCAAACAAAATCAATTCCACATTTCTGGTTTGATTATGATTGAATGGGAATAATATCATAGCATGTCACATTAAGCAGAACAAATACACATGCATTTAATTACTCTTTATTAAATTGAAGTACTAATACGGGAGAATGACATAAAAACAGATGTTCTGAAATTGAAATATAATAGTTTATTTCGTGTACATATAATGGACAATTAAACTGTATTTATAAAGAAGCAGTACATAATAGTTAACCTTTAAATCGATAGGTTAGAAAATTAAAATGTTCTCTGACTTGAGGTTTTCTCACTAGCGCGGCCTATAGCTTCAAATGGGTGAAAATTTCTCATATTTGGTTAACTTGAGTCCAAACATTTGCAAACTTGGGTGTTTAAACATTCGCTTCATTTCTAATAACCATGACTTAAACTTTTCAATCCTGAATTTAGCATAGTCATCTGCATGCACTACAAGCCACGTATTGCTATCGCAATTCTCGGCTTGTAGTGGATGAAGATGACTTGAAGTGGGTGGGAAATTACAGAAAATTGCAATGACTCCTAAGACTGGATGTATTGGTAAACCAGTTTCATGAAAGTTTTCATTCTAAAACCCTTTGTAGTAAGAAAATTATTGTGTTTTCAGGGATGTAAAATGATGCTTTAATGCACCGTGAGGGTTTAAATGGGTAAGGAGCTAATACAATATTTGGAAATCGTGGTATTCAGACACTCATTTCATTCCCAATTACTGTGAATTTATGTGCTAAGAAATTGGATTAAAAATCTTTATAGTCAAACTTAGCGTTTAAAGGGTTAATCAGGTGAGACATCACTGCAAATCCTTACAGTGCCTCCTGAGACTCGATGTCATCAGACATCAGTGAGAATCCTTACGGTGCCTCCTGAGACTCGATGTCACCAGACATCAGTGAGAATCCTTACAGTGCCTCCTGAGGCTCAATGTCATCAGACATCAGTGAGAATCTTTACAGTGCCTCCTGAGACTCGATGTCATCAGGTGAGACATCAGTGAGAATCCTTACAGTGCCTCCTGAGACTCGATGTCACCAGACATCAGTGAGAATCCTTACAGTGCCTCCTGAGACTCGATGTCATCAGACATCAGTGAGAATCCTTACAGTGCCTCCTGAGGCTCAATGTCATCAGACATCAGTGAGAATCTTTACAGTGCCTCCTGAGACTCGATGTCACCAGACATCAGTGAGAATCCTCACAGTGCCTCCTGAGACTCGATGTCATCAGACATCAGTGAGAATCTTTACAGTGCCTCCTGAGACTCGATGTCACCAGACATCAGTGAGAAAACTTACAGTGCCTCCTAAGACTCGATGTCATCAGACATCAGTGAGAATCCTTACAGTGCCTCCTGAGACTCGATGTCATCAGACATCAGTGAGAATCCTTACAGTGCCTCCTGAGACTCGATGTCATCAGACATCAGTGAGAATCCTTACAGTGCCTCCTGAGACTCGATGTCACCAGACATCAGTGAGAATCCTTACAGTGCCTCCTAAGACTCGATGTCATCAGGTGAGACATCAGTGAGAATCCTTGCAGTGCCTCCTGAGACTCGATATCATCAGACATCAGTGAGAATCCTTACAGTGCCTCCTGAGACTCGATGTCATCATCAGACATCAGTGAGAATCCTTACAGTGCCTACTGAGACTCAATGTCATCAGACATCAGTGAGAATCCTTACAGTGCCTCCTAAGACTCGATGTCATCAGACATCAGTGAGAATCCTTACAGTGCCTCCTGAGACTCAATGTCATCAGACATCAGTGAGAATCCTTACAGTGCCTCCTAAGACTCGATGTCATCAGGTGAGACATCAGTGAGAATCCTTGCAGTGCCTCCTGAGACTCGATATCATCAGACATCAGTGAGAATCCTTGCAGTGCCTCCTGAGACTCGATGTCATCAGACATCAGTGAGAATCCTTACAGTGCCTCCTGAGACTCGATGTCATCAGACATCAGTGAGAATCCTTGCAGTGCCTCCTGAGACTCGATGCCACTGTGAACGTCTTATCACATCTTTCACATTCATAAGGTTTAGAACCGGTATGAGTCTTTTCATGTCTCTTTAGATTCCCAAAATCAGAGAACAGTTTATGACATAGGCCACATTTATAGGGTTTAACACCAGTGTGGATCCTTTCATGTTTCTTTAGTTCTTGTCTCCGTGTGAACTGCTTATGACATGTTCCACATTTATAAGGTTTACCACAGGTATCATTATGGATTCTTTCATGTTGCTTTAGATCTTGTGTTCGTCTGAACCGTTTATGACATGTTCCACATTCAAAGGGTTTAACACCGGAATGGATCGTTTCATGTTGATGTAGATCCCCTGCCTGTGTGAATTCTTTATGACAAGTTCCACATTTATAAGGTTTAACACCACTATGAATCATTTCATGTCTATGTAGCGACCCTTTCTGTGTGAAGTGTTTATGACAAGTTCCACATCTATAAGGTTTGTCACCAGTATGAATCATCTTTTCATGTGATTTGCGTTGCAATAACAGTGTAAATTTGTCATGAGATGTTCTACTTTCGTGAGTTTTTACACCAGTATGTATGATTTGATGTTGGTTTAGGTTATCTTCACGATAAAAGCTTTTATGACATTTATCACATTGATAATGTTTATCAGAGGTGAAACATGTATCTTCATGTGTATTATATGCATGATGTGAAGTTGGGCGCACTTTGGATTCAAACTTGTAATTTCGGCTAAAATCTAAATTTGAAGCAGTAACATAAACTAGACTTCCAGTTATAATATTCTGTGCCATGAAGTCATATTTGGCCGCCATTAAGAATGATTGACACTGTTCTATTCCACCTGTCATTGTGGAATTAGCCATGCTGAGAAGTTGGTAATACACAATGTATATTGAAACTATATTTTCTCCTTTAAGAGTCTCCTGCAAGATGACCAGTATTTTATAAACATGTTTTTAAACATCCAGGATAAATGTCAAATCACGTCATGTTTTTGTATGGTGGTTTTCCCATGCAGTAATCCGTGTTGCTCAAATCTGAAAAAATAATATTAACCTTTAAGAAATGAGTAGTGTTATTTGAATATGTGCAAAAAAATTAACACAATGTGTTGACCAAAGTGTGATGACTTAGGTGTGATGACACAGGTGTGACGACACAGGTGTGACGCACAGATATGACGACGCAGGTGTGATGACACAGGTGTAACGACACAGGTGTGACGATACAGGTGTGATGACACAGATGTGATGAGACAGGTGTGATGAGACAGGTGTGATGACACAGGTGTTGCGCCACATGTGTGACAAAGTTTGAATGTCAGAGCTGAATTTGGCCTGACTATCCCTTAATAGCCATATTATATTGCTCTCCTAAATGTCCCATACGAGTTTTGCCGCAAACGTCAACAATCCAAGATGACCGCTATACGGCGATGTTGAAAAAACAACAACTAAGAATCCGATAATCAAATGTAGGGCCTAATACCGTAGATCTGGTAGTATTCGCGAGGTTTTAATTTTCGCAAGTTTCGCGAGGAAGAAAAATTCGCGAATTCAATAATCTCGCTACTACAGAAAAATGAAAATTCACGATTTCTAAACTTCTTAAAAAATCTCACGAAAATTTAAACACTTGAAAATTACCAGATCTACATTATGTCATTTCTGACTAATTTTGTGGCGTGTTAACACTTTGCTGCGCTTAAAATTACAATTGTAGGCCATTGTGACCTTCAAAAAGGTCTGATGGTCAACAAATGATCACCATAGGGGAGAATGAGGGAAGTTGGGTCACTATTTATCAAATGTTTCTTGTGCTCATACAATTCATATAGGCCAAATGATTGAATGTTTTTATGAAAGTTTCTTGTTGTTAGTTTTTGCTACGTATCATGCAAAAGTGGTAATCTATATTGAGTTCGACATAAATGCAAATAAACAAAATAAACTGGCATGATTCATCTTGCCTTATCCCTGGGTCAAGATTGGCCATGGCTGAGGCAAGTTGAAGGGTTAGGGTTAAGGTCAATTGTACAATTTTGATGATTAATATAATATTTTTTTTATTTCCTATCACTAAATATAACAAACTAAATTATTTTATATCACCCTCTCAATTTGACTTAACTTCATGACCGCGATATAATTGGCGTTTGGTTGCACTTACTGGTTTCACAAAAATGGCGGCCATTTTGAATTTTCAGAGTCCTTGTGAACACGTTATCTCAAGTACCACTAGTTCAAATCGCTTCTGATTTTGTATGTATGCACTTACTCATGTTACTTACCTGGTCGCAAAATTAGAATGTTTTGGTTGCAGTTAACTTTTTTTTTAATAGCGGCCATTTCAATTTATAATTAAAAAAATGGCGGCCAATTTATTTGTTGTAAACTAGTTATCACGATAACCTTTAGTCTGGATCAGTTGTGATTTTGTATAGGTCTCTACCAGCTGGCTTGCCACCAAAGCAAAATGTTTTGGTCGCCTCGCGGCCTGTCGATGATTGTGTAAGAAAAATGGCAGCCATTTAAGTGGTTTTTTTCTTTTTTTTTTGTATTTTTTTTACTTGGGGCAAGATGGATCATTGGCTCATTGCAAGCCTAAGCCATGTTCAACTTGCCTCATAAAAGTGGTCCAACTTGCAATTGGGCCTTTTGAAAAAATAAATCTGTCCTGCATTTTAGAATTGTGGGAACATTATAAACTATTAGTAAAAACATAGACTACCTGTATACGTGTCAAAATTGGTCTCAAGTTGAATTATATCTTAAAGTAAATGAAATGAAACGAATCGGGCTTTATGCCACTTTTGTGCTCATATAGGCTAAATTGGGACATGAGTACCTTCTGAGGATGGTGAAATGACACTGCCCTCCAGACACAGGATTCGAAATTCAAACACTGGCGGTCTGAGACCGGGCACGCTACAGAGCACGCTACCTTCGGTATCTTGAAGTTTTGAAAAATAAGCATGAAATGCACATCAAAAATATGTTAAAAGCTACGTTAAAATCTATTTTTTCTGTAGTTCATTACCTATCTTTGACAAATTATATGGCATTATGGTAATTAAATAATGTAGTTTATATTCTATAGATGGCACTATCTACATCCCGATGGCTAATCAGAATTGGCAACAGAAGGGGTAGCCCAACTTGCTTCGCTGCCACCTTCCCTCACTCTCCCCTCCTATTCGTTTATTAGTTTTTAGTGGCCACACAGTTCCTAGGCCTACATGTGATCCTTTCATTTCTGGTGTTAATAATGTCAGTCTAGCGAGCGTCACGTTATTCCACGTTCAGCTATCAAGTTGTCTGCTACCGACAGACTCCTTGAGCTCACGTACAGGCCTATGCATTGACGACCCCCCACCCCTTCTCCCTGGCCAACTCAGACAACCCAGTCGAAATGACGTTGACCTGAGTCTGACCTTCCAAGACCGATCACACAATATCTGATAAATAAAATGAATCGGGCTTTAAGCCATTTTTGTGCACATACAGGCTAAATTGGGCCATGAGAACCGCCTGGGGATGGTGAGATGATACTGCCCTCCAGACACAGGATTCGAAATTTAAACCCTGGAGGTCTGAGGCCGAGCATGCTTCCCACAATCCTGAGCCTCCCCCCAATACTGAATACCTAATTTTACGAACGGGATGGGGAAAAAAACAAATTTTGTTTCTTTCAAACCACCGAGACCGGGAAACTAATCCTGAACTCTAGCATGAAAGGCAGCGGTGCTAACAACAACCCCCGCCCATACAATATCTAAACAGGGGTCACGGCGCCTGCAGGAATTTGGCCTGTGGTACGCACATATGATGCCGAAGAGTGGGGGGATTATAATTTCACGCTAATAATTCAAAGCAAACAATCAGACTGATGGCCGAGTAAACAACGGCCTTGGGCGCCAAATATCTGACTGTATAGACAAACTACTATGTGTACGCGTTAATATTGTGTTTTTAACCAAGCATATCACTACCCAGTGACCCCGATACAATAATGGCTCAAGTGCCAGATATGTGGGGTGAGGTTCTCAATACTTAATCGCGTACACGGTAGGCCTAGAACGCTGACAGGCCTACTGCGCCCCGTTGTTTACTCGGCTAGTCCTTGCCGGGAGCGATAGACAATGTCAGAAGGTCCGGGTAGCCCCTCTCAGGGCTAGCTATCCCAAACAAACGAACAAGCAAACACTCTGTGGCCGCAAAACTGTAACTATTGCGGCAGATAATCATCTTCTATCGTCGTCACTAACTACTATATATAATATATTAAGATAATATTTCTACCTGTCACGGCTATATGCTATGAGGTGTGTAGAGCGGGTTGATATAGAGCTGTTGCCGCTGTGTGTGTCTAACGTGCACGTCTGATGTTAACTGGTCAAATCCATATCACAATCGTACACTGTAGGGGAGACCGGGGCCAGTTGAAACAATTTGGTATTTTTCGCTCTGCCAGTCATGGTTTTAAAGTCAGGATAAGAAAACGAAGTCCTATTAAAGTTCACCTTAGACCATGTTATGAATCTATTATGAGCATGGTGCTCATAATACCATTAGCACAAGATATCTATGGGGAAAAAATCGTTTGCTCATATTACCATAAACGAATGGCTGGGAGCAACATTGAACGTCCAATGCCACATTTTGAGTAGGCCTATTTTTGGGTTTTGGTATCAACATACATCTAAGAAACAGAAGCTTCAGCTCAGAACGCTATCTAAGATGCCTAACAACCCTTTAAAGCCTGGGAGACGATTTTGTGTCTTTTAGCAAGACTGTCCAATTCCAAATGGTTATTGTTGCACTCATCTATTTGACCCTGACTTGCACTATGGAAAAGTATCCAATACCGATACATGTAGCTTTTGTCGGTGCAACAATATCCAACACCACTATAGTTGTATATCATACATACGGGGTAATAATAACCAATGCTAGTGTAAAGAAACGACATTATGCGATTGAAACAAAATAAACTATTGTTCTGTCACTGTCTCCGAGTGTCAGTGACCAGTATGACGATGGGCGATAAAGAGAGATTATCGGGAAATACTGTGATATTTTTAAAAAGATTAGACTGAATTAAATTATCACCTACATTGTTCTTTAGACAGAATGTGATGATAGAACTATAACGATTTATAATTATCATCTTAAACATGACTTGAAAGTGATAAAAGAAGACTGAAGCTATTCCATAAACAAACATTGTCCTCAAGTCTAGCAAGCGAAAATACAATTCAAAGTGACAGCTGTAGAAATCGGACGACGCTAAATACACTATAAAGTCAAGTCGGCCTTCACCAAAGAAAGAAATTAATTATAAAATAAATAAATAAATTATAATTAAATATAAAAAGATGTTACTAAGAGACAGTTATGACGTAATAATTTGTGAAACATTAATTAATTATTATTACTTTGTTAAAAGACGAGTATTTAAGATAATACTGTTTACAATAAGAGTGGTTGCTATGTAGTAGCTATGACGTCAAGTGGTATATTTGTGACGTCATGTTCGAGCACCAGCAGAACCAGCATAAAAGGAGATGGAGCCAGCAGTCTCGTCATTCGGCTCAGGAATCAGCCATGGTGCGTTCTAAATTTCTTGGAACTTAAACCAGTGATGGCAAAAACACTATTATAGTAATAGACCTAAATGGCCTAAAAACTAATACTAAAATAGGAACCAAATGACATTCTATAAAAGCTAGAAACACTAGGCTTTGAGTGGAGTTCTTAGTAGGAACGCTGCCGTTCCAACTTGGAACGATCCGTTCCAACAAAGGAATTTGGAACGATCCGTTCCTTAAATGGAAGCTGGAACGATCCGTTCCAATAATAGATCTCGTTCTTAACTTTTAGAAGAATCCTAGTCTAGCCTACACGACACACCTGTACTATATGTTACAAGTTTGACAAGTTGAAATTATTACCCTAGTCTACTAGTTTTGATGTTTGAACATTATTACAAGTTAATTAACAAGGCAACATGACTGTATATAAAGCGTTCTTAGTAGGAACGCTGCCGTTCCAACTTGGAACGATCCGTTTCAACAGAGGAAATTGGAACGGCCCGTTTCAATAATGGAAGTTGGAACGATCCGTTCCAATAATGGACCCCGTTCTTCACTTTTAGAGGAATCCTAGCCTAGCCTACAGGCTATACAACTGTACTATATGTTACAAGTTTAACAGTTGAAGCTATTACTATCAGTACTATCAGTACTAGCATTTTCTGAACATTATTATTAGAAATTACTCAACAATTATAAAGTATTACTGCAGACTCTAATGGAACGAGCCCGTTCCAATAATTGAAAGATATTCCGTTCCAATAATGGAACGATTCTAGGACCTAGTAAAATGATCTAGTCCAAACTACAACTTTAATCAGAACAATTGTATTTGGAACACGTTTCCATATCTTGAGGAATTAAATATGTTAAAACACTTGAAAAACTGAGAATAAAACATTTTGGACTTGAATTGAACACTCACAGCGTTCCACATTTTTATAGGAACCGTTCCAAGTTTAGGAACTAATATCCTAGTTTTTACAAAAGAACGATTTACTAATAAAATCGGATTAGGCTAACCATTCATTGAAAAATAGACGTTAGTCTACCTATAAAATAGCCTATATGCCACCTCAGCTACTCAGGATGACACGATTATTGCATTAAATCTTATTTAAAAACGTATCCAGTTCCAAGCTATGATCAAATTTCTGAAATACACAAACTGTTGAAATACCATTTACATTAACATTTATTATAAGAGCCATTGACTTTGATTACAATTATTCTGGTAGTAAAAGAAAAGAAAAACAAACACGTGATTGTTGGAATTTATGTATTGACTTGTAGCCTGTAGAAAGTAGACTTAGTTTGTATGATACCTACCCCGGCAGTCACGTCACACTAGATAATATGTGGATTATATTGCCCAGTAGAGCAATTGTTCTTTGCAACAAAGGTAACATATCCAATTCCACTCAACTAGTATAATAGAAGCCCGAATTTTAATTAGCAAAATATATTCAATTGGGATTTAATAGTTAAACATCTGATTAAACTTACTATTGATACGAAATATAAAAATAAACATTAGGCTAAGCGGCAGGGCATAACTTATGATTGTGCCCCAATGTCATAGAAATACAAAACAATGTATTACTTCCATAGATCATTTATCAGCCATCAGCTAAATGGCAAAGTAGTATAATAAAACATCAGAGAAGAAGCAAAGAGTTCACAGAAGTACGCTAGTTAAATTAAAGGCAGATGGCGACAAAAAATAGAAAAAAGTATAAAAGGCAGGGTGTATAAAAGCCCAATAGAGCTATATTTAATTTTAAAATGGCTGGAAATTCATCAACGAATAAAGTAACCGTGAATAAAGAAGGTTTTAACCAGAAGACGTTTTTTAGAAGACACCCTCTATTCTAATGAAAAGAATACTTTATATTACAAGATAAACATATAATATGTAAAGAAAATGTTTCAGATTATAGTCATACTTCTTGTACGTATATTATTTCCTGTTTTTAGTTTGTCAAGTCAACACAAAAAAACGTTTGCAGTACTATTCTATGGACATGTTTCTATCATATGGTCATATTAATAAGCCAAAATAAAATCACCGCTTTTTTTTTTATTTTAGCCTGAGCCAGTCCTTTTACAGAAGTAGCCGTGCTGGAGGGACCAGGAAATCTGTTTGACTAGTTGCAGCAGTATTAGAAGAAGCAGCGTAGTTATTAACTAAAGGAGCAGCAGTGACAAAGGGTCCAGGGCGATTGCTAACAAAAAGAGCAGATATGCTACAGGGACCAAGGAAGCTGTTTGTGGACAACATCATTAACCCTCTCGGCGCGGGACCGTCTTTAGACGGCAAAATCTGACGTCTAAAGTCGATCCCCGCACTGAAAGAATTAAAAATGTATAATGGCCGTAGACGCATAACATGGGAATTCAAATGAAGCGGAAAGAGCTAAGTAAGACATTTATGATGATTGCAAATTAAAAAAAAACCTTTGTTCTCCATGGTTATACACAGATATGTCTGCGTTGTAAGGGCTGACTTGTAAATATTAGAAACTAGTCTAAGGCCACAACAATATAAAATATTGAAGGCCATCAGGCATGTTAGGTGGAAGCACTAGCAGACTCTGACAAGAACAGGTTCAGTTAATTGCTAATTTGGTCTGTGGGCGATAATTTGAGATGTTACAGTCATATCACGCACCTCTTTTCGACCTAGCACAATGCCGCCTAGCGACCGGGGAAGAAATATAAGCCTCAAGGCAGATGGCAGAGAGGTGGCTGTCTGCTGTGACTGGGTGACTTACTGTTATACCCGGCAAGCACGGAATGTCCTATCAGTGTTGACAGGGCCGTTTCCAGGGGGGGTGGGGGGGGGGGGGTTTCGGATGTCTGAACCTCCCCCCCTGAATATCCCGAAAATGCCTAATTTTTTTAATTTCCTGGGGGGCGTGCCCCCAGACCCCCCAATTACCGGATGGTCGACCTGTAACCCCCCATTTGTCCTAGTCTGGATACGGCCCTGGTTGATATAATGGTGGGTAATCTGTCTTCGACGTTGGGTCAGCGCTAAGCCAATATTGGCTGAGCTTCTTCTGTTTAAAAATAACCCAGTCAACACAAGACATTGACCCAATGCTGGGGCAATATTGGCCCGCCGTCTACGACGCTGGTCCAACATTGCCCCAGCATTCAACATCTTGTGTTTCCTGGGAAGAGACCTTCAACCAACGCTGTTTTAATGCATTGCTGGTCACCGTCTACAACGTTAGCCCAATATTAAACCAGCATTGGCTCACCGTCTGCTATTTGTTTGATCATAAGGCCCTGTTCGATTTGGAATGATCTTAAAATAGTTTAGTGATCCGGTTTGCGTCTGTTTGTCTGCCCTAAACGAACGACATGAATTGCTAGCAGTACAGTTGCATGTATACACCGAAAAAGGCTGTAAATGTGTTGTCAATTCTTTGCAACAACAGCAAAGATTATACAGGAGTAGCGAACTGAACATTAGAGACAACATCATCAGCAGAGGCAACGGATGCAACGACACTGACAGTAACAGCAGTGGCAGCAGCGAGTTTGGAATAAAACATGCTCATACAAAATCAATGCCACATTTCTGGTTTTATTACGATTGAATTAGAATAATATCATAGTGTGGCATATAAGCTAGGGCAAATACACTTGGAGAATACACCTACGTTTACATTTTATTAAATTGAAATACAAGCACAGAGGGGATAATAGTCAAATAAAATAGATGCTCTGAAATTGAAATATAATCTGATAATAGTTTATTAAGTGTACACAAGTACATGTAAGAGTAATATTTACATGATATAATTGAATGGTATCAGGAACTAGTACACATTTAGAGAACAGCTTACGACATGTTCAGCATTTATAACTGAGGTTTAACAATGGAGTGAATCGTTTCATGTCGCCTTAAATATTCTGCCCGTGTGAACCGTTTATGACATGCTCCACATTTATAAGGTTTGTCACCAGTATGCATAACTTCATGTCGCTTTAGATTCTCTGCCCGTGTGAACCGTTTATGACATGTTCCACATTCAAAGGGGTTAACATCAGAGTGAATGCTTTCATGTGCCTTTAGTTGATCTGCTCGTCTGAACTGTTGATAACAATATCCACATTTAAAAGGTTTAACACCACTGTGAATCATTTCATGATTCTTCAGAGTCCCAGCCTCCTTGAACTGCTTATGACATGTTCCACATTTATAAGGTCTAACACCGGTATGAATCCTTTCATGTTTATGTAGATACCCTGATTGTGTGAACCGTTTATGACATGTTCCACATTTAAAGAATTTGACATCAGTATGAATCCTCTCATGCTGTTGACGATTATCTGACCGTGTGAACCGTTTATGACATATTCCACATTCAAAGGGTTTGTCACCAGTATGAATTATTTCATGAACCTTTAGATTTCCAGCCTGTGTGAATTCTTTATGACATATGCCACATTTAAAAGGTTTCTCACTAGAATGAATCCTTTCATGTGATTTAAGATGTTTAAATTTCTTGTGACATGTTTTACATTCATGAGCTTTCACATCAGTATGTATGATTTTATGTCGGTTCAGGCGATATCTATGAGAAAAGCTTTTAGGACATTTATCACACCTATAAGGTTTATCAGCAGTGACAGATGTATCTTCATGTGTATTATATGAATTATGTGAGGTTGAGCGCACTTTGGATTCAAACGTGTCATTCCTGGTAAAATCTAAACTTGAAGTAGTAACATAAACTAGACTTCCAGTTTTAATATTCTGTGCCATGAAATCATATTTGGCCGCCATTAAGAATGATTGACATGGTTCTATTTCACCTGTCATTGTGGAATTAGCCATGCTGGAAAGTTGGTAAAACACATTTTATATCGGAATTTTATTGTCTCTTTTAAGAGTCTCTTGCAAGATGACAAGTGTTTTATCGACATACTTTTAAACATCCAGGATAAATGTCAAATCACATGTTCCTGTTTAGTGGTTCTTCTATGCAGAATGTAATCCGTGTTTCTCAAATCTGAAAAAAATATATTCACCTTTAAAAATTAAGTAGTGTTATTTGACAATCTGCAACAAAGATAATATATTTATTTTTAATTAACACAATGTGTTGACCAAAGTGTGACGACATAGGTGTGATGACACAGGTGTGGCGACACAGGTGTGATGACACAGCTGTGACGGCACAGGTGTGATGACACAGGTGTGGCGACACAGGTGTGATGACACAGGTGTAATGACACAGGTGTGACGACACAGGTGTGATGACACAGGTGTGATGACACATGTGTGATGACACAGGTTTGATTACACAGGTGTGATGACACAGGTGTGACGACACAGTTGTGACGACACAGGTGTGATGACACAGGTATGACGACACAGGAGTGACGACACAGGAGTGACGACACAGGTGTGATGACACAGGGGTGACGACACAGGTGTGACAAATTCTATTATTAATTAAATTACTATTATAGGCTTCTGTGACCTTCAAACACCACATAACTTCAACTTTTTGGGCAATTAGATCAAGTTAACCTGCACTCTGTGACGTCACTCTGGCGCTCTGTCCCCTGTAGAGGCAAATCACACAATATACGATACACTCATTCTCAGTGTTCCGTCTCCAACCACGAGGGGGGGGGGGGGGCAGTGGAAATATCTGATAGCCGAGTAAACTACGGCTCTGTACAACCGGTCAGCCCGTATTTTTGTGTCTGATCATTGACAAATGCACAAGAGAGCTTTATGTTGGTATTTTAAACCCTAATTTGACCATTTTTCATACTTTTTCAGTAAATAGTCAAAATTCTTAGCTGATTTTTGTCTACAATAAATATTTAATTTTGATTTACGTAAAATTTACGCGCTTTTCTTCGGGTACAGGAAAATTGTATGTATCTCACAGTTTTGCCCGATGTCGAATTTTGAGCTATATCAATATATTTGATATCAATTGAAAGCTACTGGCACAGGCCACGGATGTAAAATAGTTTGTGTCTACTCTTTGACAAATGCACAAAAGAGCTTGAAGATAATATTTGAGCAGGTGGGATATCGATTTGATGTATTCGACAACAATGTATATTTGGACGATTTTTTAGCGCGGCAGGTTCATCCATGTTGAAATAAAATCAACAAAAGTGTCAATTTTCATATCTAGTGAGCAGGCGTCTATTTCACCTTAGAAACACAGCAATTCAATTCCAATTCGTACATGTGTTTGCAAGGTGGTACAACAGCTATTCATAAAATATCTAATAAAACAATTGAACACTTTGAGCATATGTAAATATGCGAAAACTGTGTATTACTGGTCGTCATATGCGCTTGTTGACGGCTCATTAGAAAGCACGACACCATGTTAGAGAGAGTATGTGCATGACAGGTCTACAGAGAGTGAGCTAGACGGGGTTGCCGTGTCGTCCTCTCCGCGGCCACGGATGGATGTATTTGCTTTACCCGAAAAATCCAACATGGTGGTGACTGAGAGCGATCCCGACCCCAATCTCCGAAAAATGTCCATAACTTTTTAATGATTGTGCGACCTCTAAGCTGAGCATGCGGGCATGGAACTGAAATGTTACTGATTCTAAAAAAAACAATTTTTTGACCTGATTATTCGGCGATATTTTCCGATATGACAGTCCAAAGAAATGTCCCACGATTTTGTATGAGGTCAATATGTGGCTGAATCCTGTTTCAACCACTAGGGCTAGTACACACCAAGCAATAAGAGCTATCTCTCAATAACTGGCACTCAGTGACTATATCAATAAAATGTGGAAGGGAATAGGGTTCATAATTCATACATGCGTTTTTCAATATCCATTATGCTATGGTGGTTCTTCTATGTGCCTACATTCTAAAGTGCATTGTTCAATGTTGCTAGTTTCATTACGTTATGTTCAATATTCTATGTGCCGAGTGACAAATTTCAAAGTGCATTATGCTATATGTTGCTTCTTCTATGTGGCAAAGTGCGTTATGCTATGCTGGCTTGTCTTTGGTGCTACATTCTAAAATGCAATGTGTAGAGAATATAGCTCCTGGAACTTCAAGGGTGCAGCAGGTGCAATGCGCTCTACAGCAACGTTCTGCACCACTGCACACCAGTTCATATACACTTTAACTGTGCCCCTATTGTGGCATAATGTACAACATAATGTTCTTGTATATAAGGAGTAATAAAATGCATCATCTTCAGTCATTACCTGAGAAAGCAGTTGTTGTGTATTCATTTGAACATATATGTTCAGCCGCCTCTTCAAATGGTGACCCCGAGTTCAAGATTCAACTATTGCTTCAGCACACAGTGATGCTAGGTATACTATAAGTGAATCTTGTTAATTGTGCTTAAATAATAATCAGTAAGAATGGCGACTTGGCCACCTAAAGCTGTCGATGGAGCTGTCGACGAAATGTCGAAATCCATACGACTGTTTTCTGCCGTACAGGGTCATGTGACCCGTGCCAAGAACAATCTGGCTGAGACACTAGCACAAGAACACGTTAATGCTGAATCCATCCATCACGCTGTAACCAGTTTAGAAGAAAAATTGAAAAATTTCACCGAAAAACAGTTGGCCGTTGCTGCTCTGTGTGCCGACGCAACGCAGCTGACTGTGCTTGATGAACGGATGAACAGTATTGTTACAGACGCTGACGCTGTGCTGAGAGACGCTGTGACCAGAAAAGGTAAATTCACACTCATCCCCGCTCATATAACTTCCCGTGGGCCTGAGAAGGTGTTATTTCGGCTGCTGGATCATGACAACATTCGACTATGGATGCGACAAGTCGAGGATGTGTTTGATACAATGTGCATTACCTCTCAGTTGAATAAATTCACAACTGTCACCACACTTTTAAGTGCAGACGAAGCAACTGTAATTCAGGATCTTACATTGGCCCAACCACGCCCTGGTGATGTTTTTGAGCAGGCTAAGTTACTTCTATTCACCCGTTATGATCGCCCTATACATGAGCGTCTCACAGGGCTATCACGATGGGTGGATTTGAAGAGGACAAATGCCATCACAATGGCTTGCCAGATTCCGTCAAACACGTGGTGATTGTTCAATAGATGACCTTGATCCCTGGGCATTGGTGCGTCAAATGCCACACGTTCTTCATCCGACATTGGATGCCTTGCAACCAGCACCATCATTGGACGAATTTGTGAAGCATGCTGACCACCCTATAAAAACAGTTACCCCTCAGGCTGTCAGTCAAGTCGTAAAAGAATCATCATCTCCCAACCACCCCCCTCGCCATAAAAAGAACGTGTGCTGGTTTCATGAGAGATTCAAGAACGATGCTCACACATGTGAGGGTTCATGGTGTTCTCAATATGCTGATGGGATTACTATCCGAAAACATCGGAGTTCGGGAAACGAAAGAGGCGAGAGGCAGTAAGCGCTCTGATCCCCTCGCCACGTCTACACAAGCGCCTACTATATGCATGCGGATATATGATAGACACTGGGTCAGTTGTTTCAGTTGTTCCCCCTTCTCCCCATGAACGTCAGCACCCAGATGCTAAAGAATGTTTCTTACATGCAGCCAATGGAAGCATTATAAAAACATTTGGGACAAGAATGGTTACGTTTACCATCATGGGACGAAGGTGCACACACATGATAATTGTAGCAGACGTCACTTGCCCAATCCTCGGAATAGACGTTTTTTCTGATGGCGATGGAAAAGTTTTTGTGATTGATGCTGCCACAGATGCTTCAGGGACAGGGACACGTTTTGTTCAACAAATGGATCCATCAGAAAAACGCCAGTACATTCAATCATGAAACCATCAGGTGATGTACATCATATTAGTGACCACAAGGTCAAATTATATTGACCTTGTGGCAGCTTTTCCCAGAATCACAGAACAAATTTGGGGAAAGTGACTGCACTGGCAAAGCCATTGTATATCGACACTGGAGAGGCTGTACCAGTGGCATCCCCCTTCCGACCATTGCATGGCGACAAAAAGAAGGCAATAGAGGCAGAGCTGCTTAAATGGGAAAATGAAGGAATAATTGAGCGTTGTGAATCTGAGTGGGCATCTCCAATTCATGCTGTAAAGAAATCTGATGGGTCATGGCGCGTATGTGGTGACTTCAGACATTTAAACATTGTAACCAAGTCAGATCGCTATCCTGTGCCATCACTCAAGTTTTAATGACAATCTGGCTGGTTGCACAGTTTTTTTCCAAAATTGACTTAAGACGCGCATATCAATAAGTCGATATTGATGAAGCCAGTCAGCACAAGGCAGCGATCACTACTACACTGGGCCTCTTCAAATTCCGCAGGATGGCGTATGGTTTGAAGAATGCTGGCCAATGTTTCCAACGCAAATTTCATATAAAACTTCGTGACTTGCCATTTCTCTTTGTATAGGGTGATATAATTGTTGGAAGTAAAAACCACAAAGAGCATGAACGCCATCTAATATTACATTTCTTGGACACTATGTTGACAAGAATGGAATATCAATACCCCCTGACCGTGCAGATGTCATAATCCGCTACCCACGACCAACCAATGTTGCAGAATTAGAACGTTTTTTAGGCATTGTGGCATATTTTTATCGTTTTATCCATCACGCCTCTGGAAAACTTTCCCCATTATATAAACTAAAGACATATCGCCCTACAAAAGCCTTTTGTGAACACTGGACAGAACAGCATAACAAAGCATTTGGCATTGCCAAACTTGCCATTGTTAAGGCTACAATGCTTGCTCATCCTGTGATCGGGGCTCAGACAGAGCTCTGGTGTGATGCCTCGAATATCGCTGTTGGCGCAGTCCTTGTGCAACTCCAGAAAGGATTGTGGCGCCCCCTGGCGTTTAGAAGTAAGCAACTAAATCGTGCTCAAATGAACTATTCAGCAACTGACAGGGAGCTACTCGCCATATCATATGCAGTTGATCATTTTCGTAGCCATATTGAGGGCCAGTCCATAACTGTACGTACAGATCATATCCCCCTTATCGGCTCACTGAAAAAGGCTGCTGACAGGGCTCTGCCAATACCACGTCGACATCTAAACAGGATATCACAGTTTATTGACCATGCTCGTCATTTAAAAGGCAAACGCAATGGATTAGCTGATGCCATGTCACGTATTGTTCTTGTGCAGGGTGAGAAAGACACTTGGTCTAGTGCAGATGTCAATCGTGATTCATGTGGGATTATAAACCAGCTTCCATGTGATGATGATATTAGCACGTCCCTAGATGAGCCATTAATTGATGAAAGTTTTGTTGACTGTTTGAAAAAATGTCAAAGTATAAATACTGAGGACTGTGGGGATTGTTGTTCTTCGAGAGCTTGTCAAGCTGTGTTTGGGGTCAGTGACTCTCATATAAAATGCCATACACCTTATCCTGTTGATTTTCGTAGAGAGCAAGATGCAGACTTAAATTTACAAAAGTGGATTAAGCGCCATATTAACACAGACTCGCCATTCTATCCAGAATTAGTCAACGCTGGTGAAACCAGCATATGGGTGGATACCAAGGATAAGCAACCCAGAATACTGGTACCCACCTCTCTCCAACACAGTGTTTTCGACAGTGTTCACCAACTTGCCCACCCTACCTTTAAAGCAGGTTATAAACTTATCAAACAGAAATACTGGTGGTCTGGCATGAGCAAGGATATATCCAAGTGGTCACTCTCATGTAAGCCATTTCAACTTGCCAAAATCCACCGGCATGTAAAAGCACCTCTACATCAAGTACCACCTCCAACTAATAGGTTCAGTCACATCCATGCCGACCTTGTTGGACCATTACCACAGTGCGAAGGGAAAAATATGCTTCTTACGGTCATTGATCGATGGACAAGCTGGCCAGAGGCATACCCTCTGTCTTCAACTGGTGATGCCGCCTTTTCTCAGGCTTGTGCTAAGCTTATCGTCCGGGGATGGATACCTAGGTTCGGTGTTCCTGATGTTATTACTTCGGATCGTGGCCCACAGTTCACATCGGCATTGTGGGTGTCATTTTGTCAGATAATGGGTATGAAAAGAGACATGACAACCGCATACCACCCTCAACACAATGGCAAGATTGAACGTTGGCATCGCTCTCTCAAAAATGTTTTACGTGCGCGATTACTCGGTCACCACAGATGGGTACCGGAATTGCCGTGGGTGCTAGTGGGCCTTTGTACAGCACCTTACCTTGGTGGTTTTTCTCCATGTTTACTTGTCCTTGGACAGCAGCCTGTGCTACCAGGTCAACTCGTCATCCCTCAAAAGGAGATAGCCGACCCTACTGCATTCAGTGAACGTCTGGCTCTAGCAATGAAGGCTCAGGTTTTCAATGGTAACCCATGGCATGGAGGTGATCATTCATGTCGCCCTGTACCTCCATCACTCAAAAACACATCTTCTGTTTTAGTTCGAAATGACTGCTTACAAGGATCACTCGCACCTAAATATAATGGCCCATTTAAAGTTCTCTCAAGAAGTGATACATATTTTACAATATTGCGATATGGACATCACGACAAAATATCAGTTGACCGATTGAAACCTTTCCACGAACCTTTTCATCAGACCACACGGCCTGGACAAACACTTTTACTTGTACTGCTTTTATCCCGAAAAGAATTTCGAAACCCCCTGACAGGTTGGGATAATCATGGCCATAGTGATAATAAAAACTCGGACATATCCTCAACAGTTTCGCCCTTTTTTGGGCTGAGGAAGGGCATCGTAGAGCATAATGGCTCCTGGAAATTCAATGGTGCAGCAGGTGCAATGCGCTCTACACCAACGCTCTGCACCACTGCACACCAGTTCATATACACTTTAACTGTGCCCTTATAGTGTCATAATGTACAGCATAATGTTCTTGTGCATCATCTTCAGTTATTACCTGAGAAAGCAGTTGTTGTGTATTCATTTGAACATATATGTTCAGCCGTCTCTACACAATGTCGCCAGTTTCATTACGCTATGCTCAATATTGTATGGGACAGTGACAAATTTCAAAGTGCATTATGCCATGTTGCTTCTACTATGTGGCAAAGTGCATTATGCTATGCTGGTCCATATTTGGTGCTACATTCTAAAATGCAAAGTTCAATGCCACTAGTTGTAGTTTATCATGCTATGTTTAGTAGGCCTAACGGGTTATTCTAGTTCTAGGTCAGATTACAAAGCACATTATGTTGTGACGGTTTTTCTATGTTGCCACATCATAACCAATATTCCCCCGTAGACCCTCTCAACACGATCATCAACATAAAACCTAATATAAGGCCTATATAAGTAGTCTAATATATTATTGACCAATTGTTATGAAATTTTACGAGCACTATTTGCTAGTGATGGGGGGACTACCCAGACAATTACCTTATTGTATAGTTTAAAAGCTAGTCTATGTGGTAAACAGATAAATAACATGTGGTAAATAAAAAAAAACTGGACCGGCAATGCAGATTGGGCACCAACATTTAATCGACATTGGGTGAACGTCTTGTGTTTGCTGGGGTTGTCTTGACACAGACCAGTTTGTCTCAGGGATATGTGCTGGTGGGTATGTTAGCGATATGTAAGCCTACAAATCAACACACCACCGCAGCGCCATCTTACAGAATGATGCGGAACTATACGATTACAGTCTAACCTCGCTATAACAAAGTACCAGGGACCTGAACAAATATTTCGTAATATTCGAAATTTGCTTTAAGCGTGATCTTTCACACCCACCCCATCTAAGATCTGTCTGAGCATTCCACGGTATACACAGAGCACTGTGCAGCCTGTTCCAACCAGACACAGACGTGTATCAAAATGCAGACAGCTCTCTCAGGAGAAACGAGGACTTGACCCAATGTTGTTTCAATATTGGTCCAGGGCCGTTGGTGGGGGGGCCAATATTAAAACAACATTGGGTCAAATCCTCGTGTTTGCTGGGCTCCACACAGGTGTCTGTCTACACCCACCCCTCCTCTCCATAATATTTTCACCAGCCGATCAGGGTACTTTTAGCAAGACAGCCGGCCAATCACAAGCTTACTACAATACTTGAAATTGAGAGTGGGGGACATATGACGTCACCCATCTGCAAATTTTAACATGCGAAGTAACAGGTCTACGGCGGGCAGTGTATCCACTGTATTGATAATGCATCTATAGCCTACTTATGTAGAGAGATATAGGCTGTATATTTGTGTACATTCGATTCGTGTAGCCATAATGTTTATAAAATGAAGCAACAATAAGATAACGTTGCAGGGTTTGTGGGATGCAAGTTAGTTTATCTTGCTCAAGCGTCACTGTGGGTACATTACATGTACGTGACGTTTCCAGTCGTAATTTGTGTTTAGGTATATGCATCGCAAACTTGCTTGTTTTTTTTATCACTATATTCTTTTCTTTAAATGTATTTTTTCTTAGCTACAAAATGTATAGCAATAATTATACAGTAAGCCTAAACCTAATTTAATTCGTTCATGGAAAGCAAATATTGGATGTGATCAGCGGGTCTGAAAACTTCATTTCACATAGGCCTACTCAACGCCCTTTTTACACTAAAACAAACACGATCACCATTGAATACGTGTGTAAACTGCTTTTTGCATTCGATACATAATAAAATACTAAATTATCAATAATTTAGTGAAAGAGTCCGTAAATGACTGATTTTAACTGATTTTAATTGAATCACGATTGAAGATAATGTTGTTCAGACTGGAACAGCGTTGGCTCAATGTTGAGTGGTCGGCCACATATATCAGCTAGGAGTGATAATCATTGATGCGAATCCTGACACATTGTTGTGTTAACAATCCTAACGGACATATATCTTTGGCATGTGAAATCTTAATACAATTTGATATTCACTAAGTGAAATTATTTTCCGGTTGCATTTTTTTAATTCATTATATGAGGGTAAAATGTGATTTTGGGGATCAAAAAGTAGTTCGTAATAAACGAATTTCGCAGTAAACGACTTCGCATTAAGCACGATATAAATACATGTATGTATTCCTATGGGGAACGATCCGTTCCAGAGAAATACCTTGTTATACCCAGAAATTCGTTTCAAGCGTGTTCGTTATAGAGAGGCTCGACTGTATTCCAGATTGCATTGTGCCTCATCCTAGATTCCTCATCTCATTCTGCTTCAGCCTTGTGGCTCGCTCTGACGGGCCACGTCGTAGACGTGTGGGGCGTGCTTGTTGTATGGTATGCCTATTATACCAGTCATAGTGGGGACTGCCTTTTCTTAAATTTGACTTAGAACTAGACTATTGAACATAGCATAATACAATAATTTTGAACATAGCGTAATGAAACTAGCGATATTGAACGATGTACTTTAGAATGAAGACACATAGAAGAACCAACATAGCATAGACCTAATGAATGTTGAACAACGCTTCATAGCATAATGCACTTTAAAATATGTCACTCGGCACATGAAATATTAAACATAGCATAATGAAACTAGCGACATAGAACGATGGACTTTAGAATGTAGACACATAGAAGAACCAACATAGCAGAATGAATATTGAAAAACGCATTTATGGATTATGAACCCCATTCCCTTCCATAATAAAACACATAGTGACCTATACATGATCCACTATACAAGTATACAATAAGTGAGGAGTGTACACATAGAGCGATATAACCATGTACTCTACGATGCAACAATATAGTCCAGGGGCTGGAGGGGTATCTGTGTGCAAGAGAGAGGCACGGGGTTTCTCTTCAGATTTAATAAATATAAGGTATTGGCTTCAAAAAGTTTGGGTAGACATCTGGGAAGGTGAGCGTTTTTTTTGTAGCTGTTTGAAAGTTACATGTTTGAATTATTTTTTCAGCTAAATCGGACCTGACGAACAATGATATTTCCATGTGTATTTGGCTATAATTAGCCTAAAATGATGCATGTCTATGTTTTGAAGCCAAAGAATTCATGTTTTCATCTAAAATTCGGTTATGCCAGCTTCGAGGTGTCATAGTAGGGTTCAAAACAATGATTTCGTGACCAACCTTCTGCTAGTAATGTTTGACGATTGTTTTAGGTAGCTTAAGGTAATTGTAAAAAAATAGCTCCTACGCCTCTTTATAAAAGGTGGGTTGAATTTTGTAGAGCGTAAAATCCAAAATGGCCACCATCGAACATGGTGAAATGCAAGTATTCACCTATTTCATCCACTGGTCTCCCAGTGGACTTCATTTTTTAATGTATTTATGGAGGTCAACCAGTTTATATTTAAAAAGATGTATGTAACGTTTGGTCTAAAACGACAAAAATCCAAGATGGCCGCCAGCAGCCTTTTGAACAGACTAGATTTTAAATTCATGATCCGTAGTGAACTGTGTAACCCACTTCTGGACCTCAAATTACAATTATAAGCTTCTGTGACCTTCAAACATCATATCAAGGTCAAAACATGGTCAGTATATAACGGTGATGTAGTGAAAAAAAATTACTAGTGGTCCAATAGTTACATTTGATATGTCCCATTTGGCTGGCTGTGTGGCACAGAATATGTTTCTGGTATCCATAATGTCGTTGTTGGCATCAGTGACCTTGAAAATCGTATCCTAAGACAGGAAAGATGTATGGATAAGTCTAGGAAGATATCTAGCATCCACATGACCAATATCAAGGTGCTCAACACAATTCAGAAAAAACAGTGTACACAGAAAAGCAAATACAAAATATTTTAGCTGAATCTGCTTACAAACGAATGGTAGATATCACAACCTGTCAAGGAGGATAGCAATGAAATCAGTCTTACCTTATGATGTCTCCCAGAAGCAATATTCATTTGATGAGGATGGTTTCACGAAAAAAACTCGGAAAAACACACTAATACTACAGCCTGAAAAAAATATCACAAAGGATGACAAGAAACCTGATTTTAATGATAAAAGTTTCAAGTCTGGAGCAGTTTGGGATGTTGTGGCTATATTTTAAAGATGAAACTTGAGGGATTGAAAGCATTTGGCAATAAAGTAATTCAATATGCGAGACAATTTTATTGCTATTCCCCTTCCTATTGTGATATATTTCATTTCATTTTCTGTGTACACTGTTTTTTTCTAAATTGTGTTAAGCCCCTTGATGTTGTTCCTATGGATGGGAGATATCTTCTTAGACTTATCCATAAATCTTACCTGCTTTAGTGCATTATACATTTCAGAGTCGATAGCCTTCACGTTTAAAATATCTTGACTCAACTTCATAACTTCTTGTCTGTTAGGAACTGCATTTGACATGTAAATATTCGAGCATTTATGGATAAGTTGTATTTGTATATGTTATGAATTTTGGAGGTCATGGAATAAGATTTTTAAAGTCACTGATGCCTAAAATGACATTATGGATACCAGAAACAGATTCTGTGCCATACAGTCAGCCAAAAGGGACATACCACCTGTAAATATTGGAGCACTAGTAATTTTCTATATACTGACCATGTTTTGACCTTCATGTGATGCTTGAAGGTCACAGAAGCTTATATTTGTAATTCGAGGTCCAGAAGTGGGTTCTACGCTCCCAAACTAGTCAAAAATGACATATCACAGTTGATCACGGGATCATTAGTTCAAAATCTATCTTGTTCAAAAGGCCGCTGGCGACCATCTTGGATTTTTGCTGTTATCGGCCAAACACAACATACATCTTTTAAAATATAAACTGGTTGACCTCCATAAATATATTTTCTACCTAAATACAATAAAAAATGAAATCCACTGAGAGACCAGTGGACGAAATAGGTGAATACTTGCTTTTTTCACCGTGATCAATGGCGGCCATTTTGGATTTAGGCTCTACAAAATTCCGCCCATTTTTATAGGAGCTTATTTTTTGACAAATACCTCAAACTACCTAAAACAATCGTCAAAACTTACTTGCAGAAGGTTGGTCACGGAAGGATGGTTTTGGATTCGACTATATGACACTTTGAAGTTGGTATAACTTAATAATTTTTAATGGCATGCATGAATTCCTTGGCCCCAAAACATGGACTCGCATGTTTATCATCATTTTAGGCTAATTTAAGCCAAATACACATGGAGAAATCATTGTTCGTCAGATCCGATTTAGCTGAAAAAAGTAATTGAAACATGCAATTTTCAAACAGCTATTACAAAAAAACGCCCACCTCCCCAAATGTCTACCCAAGCTTTTTTTGAAGCCAAAAGAGAAGAGAAACCCCGTGCCTCTCTCATGCACACAGACACCCCTCCATCCCCTGGAGTAATACGCAATGCCGCCAAACCAAAGGAGTGATGTTGGTGTCCTTGGACGTTGGACCATAATATGCGACATTAGCCCAGCTTTATAAAAACATTGATCCAACGTCGTGTGTTTGTGATCATGCAGGGTAATCCCCACCTGGGTAATCCCGTAGGCTACAGGGTACAGAAAATGACGGAGAACTCAGTGGCCGTAAAACTGACTGGGCTAGAACTAACGTTACTGCGACAGATAATCATCTTCCATCGTCATTAATACTAACTACTATATCGTCGCCTCGGAGCTAAAGGATCCTATCTGCCACTCTGACGAGTGTCAGATAGGATCCTTTAGCTCCGAGGCGACGATATATAGGCTAATATATTCAGATGATATCGATACCTGTCACGGCTATCTGTTTTCAGGTGTGTAAAACGGGTTGGTATAGAGCTGATGCCGCTGCTGGTGTATTTGTGCACGACTTTTGTGCACTGTTTCATCTGTAGAGCTGTTGCCTCTGTGTGTGTCTATCGTGCACGCATATTGCTAACTGGGTCAAATCTGTATCACAATCCTACACCGTAGGGGAGACCGAGGCAAATTGCCCATTACAAATATTTAATATTTCAGTGCGGGGATCGTCTATAGACGTCAGAATCTGGCAGAAAAAGCTAACTCTTAGACATTTATTACAATTTCAAATTGGAAAAAAAATTTAGTCCTCGTGGTTTGAACAAAACAAATTCAGCGCTGTAGAGGCTGAAGGGTGCATTCTGGTGTAATCTATTGGTAAAATGGATTTGTTTTAATGACACGTTTTCTACAAACCCAGCGAACACGATACAATAAACCAATGTTGTTTTAATGTTGGGCCAGCGTCGCAGACGGTGGCCTAATGTTAAAACAACATCGGTTTATTGTATCGTGTTTGCTGGGAAGGCATCCCCTGGAAACGATCCTGACATTGTCTTCATTAAATCATTTAGTTCTTCATCTGCTGGATAAGGGACATTTCTCTCTAATTACAGTGGCCGACATAATTAACTTGTAAATATTAGAAAATAGTCAAAGAGCTGCCAAAACTTAAAATGAAGGCCATTTAGGTAGAAATACTAGCAGAATCTGACAAAATCGCAAGGAAAGGTTCGGTTCATAAGTAATTTGGTCTGTGGGCGATAATTTGAGATGCTACAGTCACATCACGCACCTTTTTTCGACCTAGCACAATGCCGCCTAGCGACCGGGGAAGAAATATAAGCCACAAGGCAGATGGCAGAGAGGTGGCTGTCTGCTGTGGCTGGGTGACTTACTGTTATACCCGGCAAGCACGGAATGTCCTATCAGTGGTGATTTAATGGTGGTAATATGTCGGCGACGTTGGTCCATCATTGACCCTCTCAGCGTGGGGACCGACTTTAGACGTCAGAATCTGGTACATTGTTGGGCCAGCATCGCAGACGGTGGACCAACATCATACCAGCATTGGACTGGGTTAGTACTACAATATCTGATCCAATCAAATCCTATCGTCACAATATTTTATACTTTTTTATATATTTTTTTATAAATAAATAGTTATAACTAATAAAGAAACATGGCCTAAAGATAGGTTGTCATTCACACCAAAAAACACCCATAAAGGGCCCTTATTCAAGGAGGTAAAGTCCAAAGTCTTAAGATCGATCCCCGCACTGTGAGTGTAAATATATTTATAATGGACGTAGACCAATAACATAGGTATTCTGACGTATATAATTAAAATATTTATGATGGTCGTAGACCCGTAAATTAGGTATTCAAATAAAACGGAAAGAGCTAACTAAGACATTTATGAAATTGAAAAAAAACCTTTGGACTCCATGGTTTGAACAACAATAGGGGTTAATGCATCAGACCATCCCGGATGTCAGAGGGTATTAGGCTTCAGATGACGAAAAAGGCGCTCGGTGCTTGTTCACATTACACGTAGAGCTGATGATTCCTTTTATACAAATGTAATTTCCAGGTTTCTGATTGTGTGTCTCAGACTGACATGCTTATTTTCAGATTAGTTATTTATTATCACAAATTTGTGGTGTCATTCAACCCTAATTGACTCTTACAACGCTGAAATATTTTTGCTTAAATCATGGACACTAAAGGTGTTTTTTTTCAATTTGGAAACATCATGAATGTCTTAGTCAGTTCTTTCCAACAGCCGCCTAAACCTCATCTTGCTAAATTACATAACTTAAATTTTCACCCACTTGAAGTGGTGTCTCGCTACCGCGACCCACAACTTGGGTGAAAATTACAGATATTTGTTTCATTTGACAGCAAACATTTGCAAATCTATATTTTTAAATACTTATTTTATTCCATATCACTGTTATTCACCCTGCTAATCAAACGGATTAACCCTTTAAGCCCTCGTGATGCATCATTTTACATCCCTGAAAACAGCCTTAATTTTGCTACAACTAAGGGCTCAAGATGGGATATTGCCATGAAACTGCGACGGCAATTTACGGCTTGTAGTGGATAAAGATGACAATGGCAAATTCAGGCTTGAAAGGGTTGAAAACGACTGTAGTCGTTCTAAGCAGGCAAAGGGTTAACCATGAATCATAAATGCTTGTGTGACCCTTAACCTTAAAGCGCTGAATTTGTTCATGAAAACCTTGGAGGCCAAAGGGTTTTTCTCAATTTGAAATCATCATAACTGTCTTAGTCAGCTCTTTCTGATTCTTTTGAATGCCTATGCTATGGGTTTACGACCATTATAAATAGTTTAAATCTTACAGTGCGGCGAACGAATTTAAACTTTAAAATCTGACGTCTGCAGACGTCAGATTCTGACGACTAAAATCGGGGCACGCACTGTAAGGGTTAAGGCACTGAAATACTTTTTATATAAACCAAGGGAACAAGGGGTTACTGTCAATTTGAAATCATCACATACAATCCCAGTGTTGGATTTCCACATCTTCCCACACAAGGCTCGCTTCTCCCGAGGTCGTAGACCGAGGCCTTTCTGAATCAGTGTCAAAACCTCCTATCGGAGTGGGGACTCTCAAGAAAGCTTTTTTCTGTTTGACCCAAGTTTGACCTCTGGCATGTGTGCTGCTTTAATGCAGGGCCACTGTATACGACGCCGGCCCTGCATTAAGCAGCACATGTCTGGTGGCCGAGAATTTCACAGGAAGTTCACAGACAGCTCCTACCACATATCACCAGACACGGGACGTTACATGCGGCAGGGTTGGATTAATGCTGAGCCAATGTCGCAGACAGTGTGCCAACATTAAGTTGGCATTGGGAAGTTGGCAAAATTAATGAATATTCAATATCTAAATCATCCTCCCTACCCCAATAGGTGGATGATAACACGGATTCAGCAAGGCTCGGTCTGCGACCTCGAGAGCAGCGAGCCTTGCTGTCAGGAAGATAGATTTCCACTTCATTTGAATACGTATGTTATGGGTCTAGGGTCATTATAAATGTGTTACTCTTTCAGTGCTGAGATCGACTTTAGCCGTCAGAATCTGACGTCTATTGACGTCAGATTCTGACGTCTATTGTCGGTCCCCGCGCTGAAAGGGTTGATGATAAGTGAATGTTGTTGAGGCTCAACATTAAACTAACACTGGGTCACCTCCATTTTGTTTTTGATGAGAAAATATATCCCTTCATCAGCATTTATTTTATGCTGCTGTAAAAAGTGGCGATCAATTAGTGGGCGATATGGTAGAAGAGGGGAGGAGACACCAGGCGGCGTGCGTACGTGGTCAGGGGCAATGTGTCTTGTTTTAATAATTTATCTCGTTTATATAGTAGGCATGTGTTGTTATGGCGTATTGTTGAATAACTGTTGCAGGGGATGATCCAAAGGGTTTATCATGACCAGTATGCTGGAAGACAGGGGAGTCACCGGTTAGCTCTAATAAGTAAGGCGTTATATCCAATTATAAATTATACTATTTAAATTTACTAATTCGTGACTGTGGTTCTGTGATTGAACCCTTCAATCCCAAAGACGTTTATAGTCATTATCAGCTTTCTATTTGTCCCTTAACCCGCGGGTCCCGATTATATGCGTTTTTTTTATTTTTTAAGCACAGTAACAGCCTTTGAACATGTTTAAGATAAAACGTGACATCAATCAACAAGATTTCAAATTCTTTAACCTCCATTTTGTCAAATCTGAATAATTTTCACTCCCTTGAAGTTGTGAATCGCGTCAGCGAGTCACACCTCCAAGTGGGTGAAAATTCAAATTAAATAACTTGGCGGCTGAAGGGTTTAACACAACGAACAAGTAATAATATATGAACATTGAATTTGCGATATTAGCAACTCTAATCTCTGATCGACATCTTGTACATATTGTTGGACACAAAATACAGCATGTTTAATCAATTGACAGACATGGGACATGAAGGGTTCCCCCCAGCGTGGGTTATTAACATACATAGTTGATGTAAGGATGTATTAACGTTTGTCAGGGTTAAGATGGAAGAGCGTGGTAGAGGTAGGCCTATATATAGAGGCGGGGATATTTAGATACCGTTTAGGTCCAGTAGCGGGTATATGTAGCCACCGTCCAGTTTTTATGTTTAAGTCCAGGGGCTGGTATATGTAGACACCCTTTAGGTCCAGGGGCGGGTATATGTAGACACCGTTTAGGTCCAGGGGTGGGTATATGTAGACATCCTTTAGGTCCAGTGGCGGGTATGTGTAGACATCGTTTAGGACCAGGGGTGGATGTGTGTGGACACCGTTTAGGTCCAGAGGTGGTGATATGTAGACACCGTTTAGGTCGTTCGTTCGTTCGTTCATTCATTTATTCTTTCATTCATTCTTTCATTCATTCATTCATTCATTCATTCATTCACTTATATACCATGTCATTCCATGACAATGGTTCTATGTTGATTTTCATGATCAGAAGATTCGGCCTCAATTAACCAGCTGTCAGTCTATAACATGTATAAGAAACTCCGGCCAACAAAAGACGTCATCAACAGAGTAATTAACCCATAACATACTGGTCAGTAGCAAGTTACATTATTGTAACTCGCTTTTTCACAATATGCCAGAAAAGGATATCGCCAGATTATGACGCGTTCAGAACTGCCTTGCAAGAGTTGTAACCAAGGCCCCACGTTTTAGTCGTTCCATTCCTATTCTAAAATGATTACATTGGCTTCCTGTCAAGTTTCGCATTCATTTTAAATATGCACAATAACTTTCCGAACCCTAAAAGAAAACCAACCTGCATATCTGGCTGACTTACTTGCTCGTCCGAAATGGTCAAAATATCTACGCTCCACAAATTCAAATAATAGATAAAAAAATAATAGATTTGTTGTTCCAGCATCCTCGTATAAAAACTAAGACTCGGTCAAGAGCTTTCTCTATATCTGGCGCAGCCTTATGAAACTCCCTGCCTGTGCCAATACGTAATGCCGAAACAATTTTAACATTTCGGAAATTACTTAAATCTCACCTTTTTGATCTGGCCTTCCCACCCTGGCTCATCAGCAGCCCGGTTCCCTGTTGACGAGCCTGCTTTGGCCTCGATTATGACACATGATAACGCTAAGGATTTGTGCGCCTCTGAGCTCAGTTAGCTGAGGCTATAGGCACTATAGATGTTATATTGATTGATTGATTGATTGATAATCCAAAGATGCACTGATGATTTAACGTCATAGAGGGGGGCTCAACATTAGACCAACATTGGAATGAGATGTTCGTAACTCACCATAAATAAATCATAAATCATAAATCATCCAACACAATGTTGATTTAACGTTGGAGCAGCGTTGTAGACAGTGGACCAACGTTAACTCAACATTAACTGGACGTTGAGCCAATGCTGGTTTAATATTGGGCCAACGTTGTAGATGTTGAACCAATGCTGGTTTTATGCTGTGCTAACGTCGTAGACGGTGAATCAGCAATGCATACGTCTCTTATTTATTTTAAACAGCCGATGTTCGGCCAATATTGGTGTAATGTTGGACCAACGTCGCAGACGGATTACCACCATTAAATGAACACTGATAGGACACAGTAAGTCACCCAGCTTTCTGCTATCTACTTTGTGGATTATACTTCTTCCCTGGTCGCTATAGGCGGCATTCATCCTGTCATCTGGCAGGGTGTAGTTCCCACTGCGTAGAGTGAGAACGAATACAACTGAAGACTACAGGATGACGGCATGGTGCTACGTAACCATGGTAACATCTGTAACTTATTAAAGTAGCGCCCAGAGACCAAATCAGCTCTGAATCGGACCTGCTCTTGTCAGATTCTGCTAGTATTACTACCTAAATGGCCCGAATTTTAGGTTTTGCAGCTTTTTGACTATTTTCTTATATTTACTCGTTAATAATGTTGTCCACTGTAATTAGAGAGAAACGTCCCTTATTCAGCAGGTGAAAAAATGACTTAATGAAGACGATGTGAAGATCGTTTCCAAGGGTTACTTTGTAGACCAAAACATGAGTGAAAATTGTCATTTAAACAAGTCAATTTTACTTATAGATTGCACCAGAATACACCATTTAAAGCCGAAATATCTGTGACCGTCAGTTTTGGTGCTTAGTTTTTACTATGTATCCTTACAATGCTTAAAACTGCATAACTGTTTTGTTTATTTCCACAGAAATAACCCAAAATGTTCAAAACAATCATTTTTAAAGGCTTTATAAATGCACACAATCTATGTAAATGTACCTGGATTATATCACAGCGCGATACACCATCAAGTAATGTGGTGTAGTAAATCGGTCCGTCTGTGTACAATGTGTGCGTAATGTTACACTATAGACCAACATCAAACCCCCTAATAACAAACAGAAGACGTTAAGTCGCATTGGCCTAACGTTGGGCCGGAGCCGTAGACAATGGGCCTGAATTAAACCAACATTGAAAACTACAAATGTTCTTGAAGAAAATCAAAATAGTAAAAAATATGGTTTACGTGACTGCTTTATAGGCGCGAATTTGCAGGTCATGTGAGAGCGGCTCGATCAGTGGTGGGACAAAGGCTCAGATGCTGGCCCACACTTAAAAACACTATACAAAGAAGCTGGTCCTATTTTTAAAGAATACTGACATTCTCCACACAGAGTCCGAAATTAAGCATGAAATTATATGCATGCCTCACCCATGTCGCACAAAGCAACAAATCGTAGATATGCCTAAATGACATAACAAAATAAACTGTGTACTGTGAAATGTACCTATCATCACTTCAAAAATAAGAAAAAGTTAAAACGTGTTGAATTTTTTTTTAATGATGCTCGTTATCTCCCACTTGGTACTTTAAATGTCCTGATTATACAAACAGTGTGTCTTAGGTTTGATTAGGTTTTGTTTTGGTGTGGCAGCAATGTTTACAAATTGTCAAACTTAAAAGCTTAATAACTCAATAACCAGCAGAGTAAAATTAAAATATAAAACACCATTTTTTATGATTTGATCTCTAGAATAAAATAAGAAAAACAGTTATGCAGCTTTAATTATTTTGTATAAACCATAAAGACCAAAGGGTTTTTTAATTTAAAGTCACCATAAATATCTTGGTTACCTCTTTCTGCTTAATTTGAATAGGCCCATCTAATGTAGTATGCTATGGGTCTAAGGCTATTATAAATGTTTTTATGTTGGAAAAAGCCGCATGACAATGTTTTAAAACATTAAAATGTCGGGTCAACAGAATTTTAAAAAACATTAAATATAAATATTATGCAAAACATTCAGTAAAAAACATTTTCAAAACGTTTTAATAACATGTTTCAAAATGTGTTTTTTAACATAAAATGTAAATATTAAACACATGATTACGCTAAGGATTTGTACGCCTCTGAGCTCGGTCCGCCGTTGATAGGCCTATAGGCGCTATAGAAGTTTTATTGATTGATTGATTGATAATCCAAAGATTCACTGATGATTTAACGTCAGATATGGTGGCTCAACATTAAGCAAACATGGGCATGTCTACAAAAATGTTTTTTAAAACGTTTTTTAATGTTATTTTTTAAATAATATTCTGTTGACCCTACGTATTTAAAAACTATTCCGTCTAACATTTAATAGGCCTATATAGGGCCTATCATTAAAAAATTTTTGAGTTTGCTGGGTAGTAGCACTGCCATCCAGCACGAAATGTTAGATCGGTGTTGACTTAATGCTGGGCCAGAATCGCAGACAGTGGGCCAACGTTAGGCCTAAACCTTGCAGCGCGAGGATCGACTTTAGAATCTGATAGGCCCTACGTTAGATTCTGACGTCTATAGACGTCAGATTCTGACGCCTGTAGACGATTCCCGCACTGAAAAAGTAAAATATTCATATGGACGGGGACTCATAACATATGTAGGCCCTATTCAAATTAATCTGAAAGAGCTAAATATAACATATTTATCATGATTTCAATTTTAAAAAGCTCTATGGTTTAGGCCTAGGGCCTAGGCCTATATATAAATATTTCAGCGCTTTAACCCTTTAACCGCAAAGTTATTCAATCAGAATTTTCACCCACTCGAAGTTGTGTCTCGCTGGCGCGATCCACAACCTCAAGTGATTGAAAATTATTCAGATTTGAAAAAATGGAGATCAACTGTTTTTTTTCAAATATTGCTGATTGATGTCACATTTTCTCTTTAACATGTTTAAAAGGTGGTACTTAATGTGCTAATACAAAATGAAACCCGAAGATATTAGGGTTAAAATAACATGGAGTCAACTGATTGGATTCAGATTGGTTCAGGATTTGAGGAATCCGTGAAATTCACACCCTGGTTGATGAATTGAATGTCAATCTGACTACAGCAGTCTTAAGAGACGAATATTTTAGCTTGCCCCGGTCTCCTCTATGGTATAGGATTATGATACAGCTTTGACCCAGTTAGCAATATGCGTGCACGTTAGACACACACACAGTGGCAACAGCTCTATACAGATTTGAAACAGTGCACAAAACATGTGAACAAACACCAGTAGCGGCAGCAGCTGTATATCATATCAACCCGTTCTAGACGCCTGATAACAGATAGCCGTGACAGGTAGAAATAATATCTTAAATTATCTATATAGTAGTTAGTGATGACAATAGAAGATGATTATCTGTCACAGTAGTGCAATATTAAACCATATTGTATCAACGTTTTATGGTCACTGAGCCTGTGATGTGTACATCGCTTTTCATATTGTGTGACGAACAGAGCGCCGGATCTACAGAGACAAGCTGATTGAGACGATGTCTACGCTTTTGCTTGTTCAATTAGACCATATGCCTATTACCTCATTACTATGTCGGCCTAGAAACACGCTCACTTCTTATTGTGGGCCTATACCTGCAGCTTGGTGTGTACACAGCTGCTTCTGCTAGTATCCCATACACACCAGGTGTCGACCCAATGTTGGGTTAATGTTGGTCTACCGTCTTCGACGCTGGTCCAACTTTAAACCAACATTGGGTGGAGGTCAACCATTGACGCAGTGCTGGGATAACGCTGGGCAAACGTCTGCGACGCTGGTCCAACATTCCCCCCACATATATTGTTGGTATTGTATCCTGTAGCCTATATATCCCAGCAAACACGAAACGTTCACCCAATGCTGGTTTAATGTTGGCCCATTTAGCGCCTAACCTGACGTCAGATGCTGACGTAGTCTGGTCGAAATTGGGGAATATGTTCTCTAAAAAAGTGCTGAAGGCATTTTGGGGTAAAAGTGTTTCGTAACCTATTTCAACCTAATTTGAATGTACTTATTTTAAAAATGCTGTTTGCCAAGCTCGATTTTGACCGTCTGACCCCTTAAATCACAAAACAAAATAGTCAATAAAAATAGCTCGTTTATAGATACACTCTACAATTGTTATATGCATAAATCACAAATATGACATTAAAACTCATAAGACCATTTAGGCGTAGCAAATAAGGATACTATATTTCAATTTAAAAAATAATTTAAACCTTTAGTCCCTGAAACTACTACTAGTATTATTACTACTAATAGTATCTTTTGTTTTCTGTTAAAAGGTGCATTTTGTGATGAAAATGTCTCGATATAGATTTCAAAATTATTCAAATATTGTGATTTAAAAAAAAATATTTGCATATATTTGATATAACCATTTGACTCTTGAAACTAACAAACAAACAACTTTGTCGTTAAAATAATTCATAACCACTAACCAGTATTATTTTTAAATTTTAAAACTACTTGATAATTGTACCCTGTCTTAACCTTTTAACATTTGAAACGTTTTAACCCTTTGCTTCGTGAATCTAGTAATAATCATGTGATATCATTTTTTTTAATCGATTTCACTTCTAAACCATTGCTCTGAGTGTGAAGCCGGGTAACAACTATAATAAAAAAAATATTAAAACATTCTTCAATCGTATATATGAGTAATACTCTAAATTAAGTGTTTCATTGGGGCGCAAGCACAGACAATTCAGGCACACAAACTCCCACTCCAGGCTCTATTACAAAGTCATTTTCCAAAAATCTCGCACTAAACTATGTAGCAGGGTTCAATTTGCTTTGAAAATATTGTGTAGCGATTCGCAACCAAGCTCCACATTCCTTGAGTTTTTCCTGTCATTGAAGATGAAATATTTTGCTAATTGCAATTTTGATTAGCAATTGACCAAAATTGTGTAGCTTTTCGCTACGCGATACTGAACAAATTGAACCCTGTGTAGGCCTACATATCTCTCTATTTTCAAGTAATAACTATAGGAATAAAATGGCAGCCATGAGATCCCTTTATATTTTTAGGCAATTATAACTCAACTTGCTAGCAAAATATATGTAGTGAACAAGACGAGATAATTGGCCTAATAGTAGATCCAAAGCACAACGGTGACAACCAGTAAAATTATTAGTAGGCATAACAAAAAACTTCTGCTGCTACAGTATCAAGTTTTTAAAAAATATTTAAACCAACATGAATGACTTTGTTTGACCTTGAAATGACCTCGAGAAGTCAAAAACAAATCGGTAAATATAAATATTTTCACCTGTATCTTCACACCTTTGTCATCACACCTGTATCGTCAAACCTGTCTCATCACACCTGTGTCGTCACACATGTGTCGCCACACCTGTGTCGTCACACCTGTGTCGTCACACCTGTGGCATCACACCTGTAGCGTCACACCTGTGTCGTCACACCTGTGTCGTCACACATGTGTCGTCACACCTGTGTCGTCACACCTGTCACATCACACCTGCGTCGCCACACCTGTGTCGTCACACCTGTGTCGCCACACCAGTATCGTCACATCTGTGTCGTCACACCTGTGTCGCCACACCTGCGTCGTCACACCTGTGTCATCACACCTGTATCGTCACATCTGTGTCGTCACACCTGTGTCGCCACACCTGCGTCGTCACACCTGTTGTTAAACATACCAATGTGAAAATAAAAAAATCACAGCTGTGTCGCCACACCTGCGTCGTCACACCTGTTGTTAAACATACCAATGTGAAAATAAAAAAAACACAGCTGTTGATATTCTCAGGAAATATCAGGATGAACGGGATTTTAAAGAATAACAACTTTATCAGTTTATCCGAGTATTTTTCTAATGATATTAACTGGATAATATAAAGCAGCATTCTCAGGATAATAAGGACTAATAGGAGTATCACGCGGAGGGAAGCGTGCGGCAGTAGTCTCGGTGAGATGGTCTCTGTCTCTATATATATGATAATATAAACATGATAAAGAGGAGCAGCACCAGGCGGAGGGTCGCATGCGGCAGTAGAACATCCTACAGTAGTCAGAGGTATTCGTTTACACTTAAACCTTGAATGCGATGAGCCATTTCAACCTATTTGAGCACCCTTCTCTACCCGGTTTTTAACCATAACTTTCTAACTTTCTAAAATTGTGAAAGAAATATATGTAGCACAATATAGTTTGTATTACACTAAATATGTTTACCAAATATTTATAATTCAAATATATCACATAGATGGATAGATGTTTTATTGACCTAGTTGCAAGTCTTTACTGATTTATTTGTCATAATATATAGTTATATGTATGTAGAACATGTACAACAGGGTTAACATGATTAGTTCAATAAAATCACATTTAAATCGACGTGATAAGTACACTTAAAATAACGCTTGCCTTTTATATATTCAAACAAGCACAGGCTATTAAAAACATGGGTCAATCCACTTCAATTCAACGAAAATATGGGACGGCCCACGCACTTCATCTCAGATTTCTTAATTTTTTTTACAGGTTATTCCAAAGCTTTTGTTGCTATTGTTACTTTCAGTACATTGAAATGTATATAATGATGCGCTTTAAAAGTACACTATTATTAATAATAATAATAATAAACAAATGTATTGAGTTCTATAGTTCAAATAGTTTTTGAGATATGGTCATTTTACCATGCTTTGTATTGGTCAATTTTACCCAAATAATTATATTATCTTTGTCAAAGAACACTCCCTAATTTAAAAAATGGCTATTGTTTTTTGCAGATTTGAGAAACACTATTTTGTTGACACTGAAATCGACGAAGCGGATTGAAAAAGACATCATAATGAAAATATATGTACATGCTGTGATTTCTGCTGAAAACCATGCAATAATGTAGAACTTGATAATTATCCTGGATGTTTATAAAACACTGGTCATCTTGCAAGAGACGGTATATTATATGAGAAAATATTGTCCCAATATACATTGTGTATTATCAACTTTCCATCATGGCTCATTCCACAATGACAGGTGAAATTGAACCATGCCAATCATTCTTAATGGCGGCTAAATATGACATCATGGCACAGAATATTAAACCTGGGAATTTAGTTTATGTTACTGCTTCAAGTTTAGGTTTTACCAGAAATTACAAGTTTGAATCCAAAGTGCGCTCAACCCCACATAATGCATATAATACAAATGAAAATACATGTGTTACCGCTGATAAACCTTATGAGTGTGATAAATGTCATAGAAGCTTTTCTCGTAAATATAACCTGAACAAACACAAAATCATACATACTGGTGTAAAAGCTCATGAATGTGAAATATGTCACAACAAATTTGGTCAATTATCCGATCTTAAATCACATGAAAGAATTCATACTGGTGTTAAACCATATAAATGTGGAACTTGTCATAAACGGTTCAGACGATCAGGGGATCGAAAGCAACATGAAAGGAGTCATACTGGTGTCAAACCCTTTAAATGTGGAACATGTCAAAAACAGTTCACAGGGGCACAAGTTCTAAGGCAGCATAAAATGATTCATACTGGTGACAAACCTTATAAATGTGGAACATGTCATAAACAGTTCAGGGAGGCTGGGACTCTGAAGAGACATAAACTGATTCATACTGATGTTAAACCCTTTGAATGTGGATCTTGTCATAAACAGTTCAAACGGGCAGACGATCTAAAGCGACATGAAATGATCCACTCCGGTAATAAACCTTTTCAATGTGGAACATGTCATAAACATTTCTCACGAGCAGAGAGTGTAAAGATCCATGAACGAATTCACACTGGTGTTAAACCTTATGAATGTAGAACATGTCATAAGCAGTTCAAGATGGCCAGGACTCTGAAGAATCATGAAATGATTCATACTTGTATTAAGTGTTTTGAATGTGGAACGTGTCATAAACAGTTCACAAGGTCACATGAACTAAAACGAAATGAAAGAATTCATTCTGGTGTTAAACCTTTTAAATGTGGAACATGTCATAGACAGTTCTCTGAGTCAGGGAATCTGAAGCAGCACAAACAAGACTCATACCAGTGGTAAACCTTATAAATGTGTAAGATGTAAGAAAACGTTCACAGTGGCATCGAGTCTCAGAAGGCACTGTAAGGATTCTCACTGATGTCTCACCTGATGACATTGAGTCTTAGGTGGCACTGTAAGGATTCTCGCTGATGTCTGATGACATCGAGTCTCAGGAGGCACTGTAAGGATTCTCACTGATGTCTGGTGACATCGAGTCTCAGGAGGCACTGTAAGGATTATCACTGATGTCTGATGACATCGAGTCTCAGGAGGCACTGTAAGGATTCTCACTGATGTCTGGTGACATCTAGTCTCAGGAGGCACTGTAAGGATTCTCACTGATGTCTGATGACATCGAGTCTCAGGAGGCACTGTAAGGATTCTCACTGATGTCTGATGATGACATCGAGTCTCAGGAGGCACTGTAAGGATTCTCACTGATGTCTGATTATGACATCGAGTCTCAGGAGGCACTGTAAGGATTCTCACTGATGTCTGATGACATAGAGTCTCAGGAGGCAATGTAAGGATTCTCACTGATGTCTGATGACATCGAGTCTCAGGAGGCACTCTAAGGATTCTCTCTGATGTCTCACCTGATGACATCGAGTCTCAGGAGACACTGTAAGGATTCTCACTGATGACATCCAGTCTCAGGAGGCATTGCAAGTATCCTCACTGAGGTCTTCCCTGATTAACCCGCTTAGCGATAATAAGGTTTGCAATCCATTTATTAGCGCAATAAGTCACAGTCATTGGGAATGAAGTGAACACCAATATTTTCAAATATTTTATTAGCTCATTAAATCATGGTTATTGGAAATGGAGTAAATGTTTAAACACCAAAATTTGCAAATGTTTGGTCTCAAGTTTACCACATATGAGTAATTTTCATTTGAAGCTGCAGGTTGCGCTAGCGAGACATCCTCAAGTTGGTGAAAATGTGAATGCTCTAACCTAGCGGTCTGAAGGTCAACCCTTGTGTACTACATCTCTATAAATACAGTTGAATTGTATCGTTCCCAAGTTTATTTGTCCTACTTTGAGGGGGCCTCTACTTTATGTAACACGATGTGATAATATTCCCATTCAATCATAATCAAACCAGAAATGTGGAATTGATTTTGTTCAAACAAGTTTTATTTCAAACTCGCTGCTCGGTCAATCAGATTGAAATCCGAAAAAAAATCACCACACCAAATTATATTTTGCTTTTTAATTTTTTAAAAGAATATTGTAAAGAAATTGCTATCCTGAAAATCTCAGTTGACCATTATTGACAATTTGTGATTTTGTATTTTTTACTCGCGACAAGCTAAAATAGCAATTTCAGTCCCTTTTAAAATTTATTTCACTTGTCCAACAGCACAAGGATTTTATGTGTAAGCTAACTGGTATTTTCAAAACGGACAGAACTAGCCTATGATACGCTGAAATACGGATTTTCATTCTGACGCATGCTTGGGAGATAAAATGTGTGGATAAAATGGTAAATACATTACACAATTATAGCTAACATCCATTTTCATTAGCCATGGTCGCTTGATTCCAGAATCAGATAAAAAAAAATATTTTACAGTGTAAATATGCCCAGAGCAGCTCACTGAAAATCACTTTTGTCATTTGTCGGTAGTTTATTTAGTAAGCTGAACTAGGAAATATTCCTTATACAGACCTCAAGTTTTGCAGATATGTAAATAAATGTCCAGATGTGGTGACTATTTTGTAGATGTGTTTTCTCTTTAGTTTATGAAGTTAACATGGTTAACTACAAGATTTTCAGCGTAGGCTATTCACCTGTGACGAGCTAAAATAATATCTTCAACCCTGTTGGAGCTATGATGCACTAAAATACAGCATTTTGCATTCTGATCCATTTTCGTGAGCTAAAGTGAGCAGGTGAATACATCATACACAGATCAATAACAGTTCTTTTCAGTTCTTTTCAGTGGGCAATGCAAGCCCACTTCTTGGAGGATCATCACTTTGAAGGGATTAAAAAGCAACATGGCATAATTAATGCTAAACGATTTGAATGTTAAATATGTAATACAAAATCACAGTGTGCATCGAGTCTGATGCCTTTTGGAAATAAATAATTTATTTCAGTTCTATAATATATACACAAAAAGTACCCCCCCCCCCCCCTGCAGAAGGAATGATGGGCCCCTTAGCCGTTTAAGTCCCAGTTATAGCGCAATATGTTTGTTTAAACATCAAGATTGACAAATATTTGCTCTCAAATTAAACAAATAATGTGTAAAAAAAATAAATGATTTACTTTAGCGGTTTAATGGTTATTATCCCCAATGGTTTCTTATTAACGTTTTCCTATCTGACTAACAGGCTGAGCAGGCATGATAATATCATGTTTATCTCCAAGGTTAGGCTGATATTAGGACGTCCATCATAACCAGTACATGTACACTAATGTGGTACACATTAGACTATTTTTTATGGATCGTTTCATAACACAATCCCCTTGGTGGGGATTCTTAGGTAAATGGGTGTGCACTTCTGGATAAAATTGTGCATTGCTGCACACAAATAGTTCAGATATCGCTTTACAGGAATTTTGATGGAAGCAACTTCGTACGTCCACATTTTGGCCGCCATCTTGGTTTTAAAAATGACCGCCACTTGGGACCTATATTCAGCAATATTCCATAAGGGAAGACAATCGGAGAGATCGTAACAAGTTTATTGTTTTCATGAAAGCACCCTAAAGGTATCTAGATTAACACAGCAGACGTTCTAGAAAATCCTCCTCGTGCACTCTGACATATTCAAGATGGCGTCCAAGATGGCTGCCAGCGTATAGTCATATTTGATAAATAGCGTAAAATGATTGATTTTAGCTCGATTTACTTTTGTAATACACCATTTCAAATAGTTTTGTGATCAGTAAAGCTATATAGACTACCCCGAGCAATTTTGAAAACATATTTAACCCTTTTGTCCCAAGAGGCTTTTTAGCGAACGCCCCTGTAATCTTTATTGGGACAACATTATTATTTATAATCAATTAATTAAGTATTAATGGTGATGTATATTGGTTTCAGTAATATAGCTATATAAAAAGCACGCTTATTGGTCAATTGATTTGTATTTTTAGTTATTCAAGATGGCGTCCAAGATGGCTGCCATCATTTCAACATTTTTTATGGGTTGTGAGCCCATCCAAACTACTCACAGACAACGTTAAGCAATATTTAGCACCTTAACATGAGGGTTTTCAATTGGCGACATAAAACATTCAAAATGTAGTTGGTAAACCACTTTTTCGGGTGTGAAACTTCTTACATGTCACAGTATCCTTGGCCGATACGTTATCGTTCAGATATAATCACATCGTCTATAGGGATATTTTGTGACAAAGGTCCTAGATACGGGTCTATTGGAAGAAAATATTTGATAAATTAATACCCAATTTAGTGCAAATGATCCTCAGGGGCTCTAGATGTACCTTTTTGAGCTACTGTACTTAAATATGTCTACTTTCACTATGGTGTGCCTTCGTGGTTACTGTCCTTTATTTTACTTTTGATAGTGTACCTATGAAAGCTATATTAAGTTTTTGACTGTTCTTCTCTGGGACATATATGGTAAAATAGTTTATCAAGTTCATGAATTGTTACCATCCTGTCAATCCTGGAGTAAATCGGGATGTAAAAATGTGATTTACTTTTTATCCATGTGTCCAAATTGATGACTTTCGTTTGACTAGTTGTATCGACGATGTTGTAAGAGTCAGCGCTTTTTTATGTATTCTACATGGATATTATGCTTAATTTGTACACATGGCAAAGGAGTTTTCTGATGGTAGTTATTAAATAATGTGAACTTGTTTGACACATATACACTAAATCAAATACAAATAGTAATAGCGAGAAATTTAAAGTGAAGAAATTAACATTGATGTGTTCTCTTCTCAAAACCTTATAAGACTTTCTCCATCGGTATATATGTGACCAGCCATCAATTCTTTTTTTTACATTGAATATATGTGTCAGCAGCATACAGAGTCTGGTCATTATACTGATAGTGAAGCTGCAGGACTTGTTATCATCTTATTAACGTTTCCCATCTGACTAACAGGCATGATATTTATCTCCAAGGTTAGGCTTATATTAGGACGTCCATCGTAACCAGTACATGTACACAACCCCCTTACCTCACCATTTCTAATAAAGACACCATTTTTGGGGGGGGGGGGGCTGGGGGAGATTTGCCAGAACTACACGTATCCCCACGATGGTAGCATCACGAACCCACCCTTAGATCTGTCAGATCAAACAGAACACGGAAAAGTCAAATAATGGTTTGTCTTTTCTCTGGGGATTTGGTCGTGGCTTCACCAATTAGTGTGTGTTGCTCAATCTTCTCTTTTGCTATAATGACTACAGAAGTCTGTCTAGATTAGAAGAGAAGGGTACAGATCGGCTGCTGGCTTCTACATGTGGGGACTACAGTTGTATAAAAATCCGTGTATTTATCTTCATTTCTAATGATTTACGGCACCATAACAGTTGGTAGTTGTATCTCAGCTGGATTGATGTATGTCGCGCTGACTGATCGATCAACCGACCGACCGTCTGACCGACTGACTGACTGACAGGCTGGGCGGATAACTGACTGACTGACTGACTGATTGGCTAACTGACTGACTGACTGACTGAATGACTGAATGACAGGCTGGGCGGATGACTCACTCACTCACTCACTCACTCACTCACTCACTCACTCACTCACTCACTCACTCACTCACTCACTCACTCACTCACTCACTCACTCACTCACTCACTCACTCACTCACTCACTCACTTGCTGTGAATGACTGGCTGAGTGAATGTATGTCCGGCTAGATGGTACTTTGCACTACGATAGTATTTCGAAAATAATTGGTAATTTGTCCGCAATCTTCAAATTATTCTGATATTTACAAGCAATGTGGCGTAATACAATACAGTAAATTAGTGGAATTATATGTAGGCCTAGAATCTGTACAATGGATGTATAAGGATATATATATAGAATCTGGAGATTGTTCGCTATCTGCACCATGTGTAATTATTTCTCGTAATCAACCCTCGTAATGAAGCTAACAAGACTCATCATCAACAAAACTTGTACAGAACATGGCGATAATTGGCTGTTATTGGGAAACAATGAGCGAGGAACATGGAGATAAGTGGCTTGTTATGAAAGCCTAATGAGGCTTTTAGTTTAAACTCGGGGTTGTGAATATCTCGGTGATTAGGCCACATGACATCAGATATAATCCGAAAATACACCCGGCTCAATACTATGTACATACTGCATGGAAAGGGACGTGCCACAATACTTAGTGTGCACACTTGTATAAACCCTGATAACCAGTTGCTAAAAAATAAAATAGCCTTCAATTTTGAAACACTGATATATATTCAGACGTAAATTTCACAAATCACATACATTTTCAGTCCCCTGAAGCTGTGTGTCGCGGTAGCGAGGCACAACTTCAAGTTACTGATAATTTAAATTGAGCAAAACAATAATATAGATTATTTTTCGATCATCCTATGAAGAAACACAGCTTCAGGAGACTATATATTTCAATTGAATATCTCAGTGCTCTAGTGGATATACAGGGTGGACGTGACAATGGTTAGAGCGTAGAGCTTTGTAATACCTGCTGCCTATCGTCTCAGTTTGATATCCGCTGCAGGATTTTCAGAGAAAAATAATGTTTCCCCCCTCCCATGACTGGTACATCGTTGTTTGATGGTGTATACTTGTACAAGGCACTTTACCCTCAAGTGCTTCACTTCACTGCGGTATAAATGAGTATCACGTAGGGCAGATATGACAATGTATACGATAAGTTCCTAGCATCGACATGGTTGTAGGGTTGTGTGCTCTCCAACGAGTTGAAATGGCACACGAATGAACATATCCCGTGCTGAATGTGGAGTCGGCTGCAATTAAAAAAAGTAAATTATTTTGAAAAAGTGAAAAAAGACGGTGTAATTGGCTGTCTGTAACATTGTAGGAGACTGTCGGCCCTCAGCAGCCCTGTGTGGACACAGGTGGACACAGGACCTTTTATGGGATTAGGTGAGGCACAAAGAAAAGTGGCGGGGGTCACATATTACAACCAATAACACAGTACAGCTGGAGCTATGAGTCCAGTCAGTGTGAAATCTATTTCTTCCCAAAAAATCCTTTTTTTTCGGAAATTAATTTGATTGTTAGAGAGGTTGCTGATAGCAGACGATGCATTTTTTGCAATGGTGACCCCGGACTGGATATATTTATATATATTAGTTTTGATAAAAAGGGGGGACCCATACCAAATTTTTTTCGGGTATGTCTATATGTTTGTATAGTACCATCATGCTGAGGGCATGTGCTGACACCGTTGGACCCAAATTTCGCTCTTTTTTAGCCTCAGACGCCTGGTTTCCGACATATGGCGGTTCATAATTCTGCTATGCATTGTCAGTAGGGAAAAGCTGACCTTTGGCTGGATCACTTTAAATAGATAGCATCCCACCCAAGCATCACTCCGTTAAAATATCCTGTTCATTGGTTCTAGCTCGAAGACAAATAGCGGTGCTAAATTCCCTGTAAAATAATTAATAATAATAAATAGAAAGATACGAAGAGAGAACAACGGTTTTGCTGAAGGGAACTAACTGACACACTGACTGATTGGCTGACTGGTTGTCCAGCTGACTGACTCACCAACTTGCTGAATGACTGGCTAGGTGAATGATATGCCTACTTTATAGAAAGACAGCTTTAACCACTACACAAGGGCCTCACGTTGTAGGCTCTCAGCCATGTACCGTTGTAAGCTGGTAAACGCCAACCTGCTACGTTGGACAACTACAATAGAGGCCCACGAGCTTATAATACTTTGTAGACACGTAGCTTTGCACACCGGTATGACAAAATACGATGAACCCTGACCTAATTCAAGCGTAAACCACTAAACTTGGGCCCCGTGAGCTGCTGCTCTACATACAGGTAGCTTTAACCACTACACTAAGGCCCGTGTTGTACATTCCCAACCTGCAGTTTACGTTGGACAAAAACGCCAAGGGAGGATTCTCCTTTTATAGTGCAGCCATTACTCATTGTGCAAAACCACTGGCATGGCAGAATACGATGATCTCTGACCTAATTATCCCAGTAAATAATGGCCGCCTTCAGGATAACCTTTGACCTAATTATCCCAGTAAAATATGGATGAAAATGTATGGTTGTTTTACTGGTAAAAGGGGACGTGTATATGTTACCCATATTTCTTTACTATTTTTCAACAGTTATTTAATAAAATGGTTTAAGCTTGAAAAGAAAGACAAAGACTATTGTATAAGGTTTTGGTTAGCAAAGATTAAGAAAGCAACCTAATGAAGAAACGTCAGCAGCAACAGGAACAACAGCAACAACACGACCAACAGCAGCAACTTGAACATCAGCAGCAACTTGAACATCAGCAGCAACAGCAGCATCAACAAGAACAGCAACAACCGCAGAAGCAGCAACAACAGCAGCAGCAAAAGCACGACCAGCAACAGCAGCAGCAACAACAACACGACCAACATCAGTAACAGCAAAAGCAAAAACAGCAGCATCAGAAGCCACAACACCATCAGTAACATCAACAGCGGCAACAGCAGCAGCGGCAGCAGTAACATCAACATCAGCCACAGCAGCAACAGTCCCTGCATATTGATCTGATGTGGGATTTAATGTTGGGGCATATGTTGGCTGAACATTAAATCAACATGAGATCAACGCATCGTGTTTTCTGGGTTAGTCAGTGACACATAATATGGCCAGGTAATTGGCGGCTAATTTACTTTGATCAAACATAAATAAAATCATTGACCTCTGACACTCTATTGGCATAAAAATGTTTCTGGTGGTAATGGCTTCCAATCATGCCAAAATTGTCAAGATTATTCCATTTATTTCTACACTATTCATACAAATGAAAAAGAAATTGGGAATTTCATTCACTTGTTTTCTGCTACAAAGGGGTTGAACAATTTTTCAATGCATAGTTTAGTAGTCCGCGACGTGGGGGACGAAAAGTCAATATATTATCAAATTCAACAATCCAAGATTATTATGTTGTATTTGTTTGAAATGCTCAATACATATGTTTATACTAACTTTCAGATCACAGCATTTTGTGAAGTTCGTGCACAAAGGGTTGCCTTCTGACATCGTTTTCTGACGGATAATTTGGAATCGTGAAACTCCAACATTCTATGAGATTGGTGCATGAAGGGTTCAAACGGCGTCAATAAATATATTGGACATTTCAGCTTTGTCGTATGTATGTCAGATATCATAATTTTATGTCATGGAGGCCTAAATGATTAACATCCATTGTCATACACCATTCTCCTAGTGTACATCTTCACGGAACATAGTCAATCAGTGCCAGACAATTACTAGCTATCATTCGGTTTTGGTAATCCCTTCCAGAAAACTTTCAAATTATCTTAACGAGAAAAAGCAGCCTTCTGGTAATAATTAATACAAAACATATTTGTGATTCTCACTATACATCACTCTCTGGCTTGTGTTTGACATATTACCATTTTGCATTATCAGACATTTATCAAGAAGGAGCTTCATTTGACTCACAATGTCAGGGCGATCAATCTATTAGACATTAGACATTGTCCGAAATGCTTGGTGCAGTAACTGCTTATTTTACAAGTAAGCAGTTACTGCTGTTTGTCTTTGCTTGGCGGTCATGATGCCAGTACTCGATGGCAAAAGAGAATCCTGCAGCTCAAAGACAAACAGCATCAACTGTTTACTTTACAAGTAAGCAGTTACTGCTGTTTGCCTTTGCACGGCGGTCAAAAATGCCAGCACTCGATGGCATAAGAGAATCCTGCAGCTCAAAGACAGACAGCTGTAACTGCTTACTTTATAAGTAGGCAGTTATTGCTGTTTGCCTTTGCACGGCATAGATGAATAATGCACACTCCCCGCTGGACGCATTTGTCTGTTGGACAATTCTCACAATTGTTCTTCTCGTCTATTTTCCCCTCTGTATATTCCTCTCATGACTGATCTCCTCTTTCTGATGCGTTATTTTGTACTCTGTGCTGCATTCATCGCAATTTGCCATATGCTGCCTTTATTATTGCCGGTATTATATCCTTCCCTACTCACTATTTGTCGTATCTGTATCTATAATATGTGTTTGTCTGTTCTGCTCTTTTTTTATTATTCTTCCTATAGGTACAAGCACATGTGTATGAAATATGTGTGAACAAAATGTACATATAGATGTAAATGGCAACAGGTGACCAGCAGGTATGCGAGAGGGCTGCTGTTCTACTTCTCTTTACCCTGTCAGCGCGGGGACCGTCTTTGTACGTCAGAAACTGATGTCTAAACGTCAGATTGTAACTCATAAAGACGGTCCCCGCACTGAATTATAGCGAGCGGACGCGCGAGCTGGGGCCCGAGGGGCCCAAGCTCGCGGGAGCGAGCTCTTACAGCAACGCGTGTGGTCAGTGACTAGCAAAATTAGATTTGATTTTTAACACTCAGGACTGATATTTCGTGGTCCAACATGCCTCTGATCATGTTCATGGGCGCTGACATCTTGTTTGTTTATTTTCTGTTCAGATGTCAAAGTTCAACCTCACTGGCATCATACTGAGACAGATATTCCTATTGTACTTTTCCCGTTTTATCGCTCAGTCTGATTGTGGTACCACCTAGCGAGTGGGTAGGACAGTTGATGTGTATCACTATAGCCGCATGAACATTTCCCCCTACGACTCATCAAATTGTGGGTATTGGCAGATCAGTCTATATTTCGGCAATCGTATTTTCATAAGATTAATTTTTGTTCTTTTTAAACAATGACGATGTAGATAACGCTAGATTTCTGTAAATAGTAGTGTGATCTAACTCAGTCAGTGTTGCAGGTCCATATAATTGTATCTTTGTTTGGTTTAGACCCAGTTGGTTTAGACCTAAGCTAGCACGTAAGTGGGCTGCCTGGGCCTTCCGACAATATATGGATCGCTCAACACCCTGCGACAGGGCCCGCCATTTGTTAGGTAGTCTAGCCTACACGTTATCCTCACGTTACATTGCCTTATACTTATAGCATATGTCATTACATGAGCCCCTACTTTAGTTCATAATAATTTCCGCTCGCTTTCTAGGCATGCCTATTCATATTAGCCCACGGCCGTGGGCCTTATGGCAACATGGGCACGGGTCAAAGGTCAAGTTTCCCACACAGTGTTCCTGAAAAAAAAGTGTGTCAGAATTTAGTTCCTGTCACTTTCATCGTCTCACCACACATAATACCCGTCCCATAGACTTACATGTATTATGACCCATACACTCAGACCTCCCATCACTCTTTAAGTAGAAAAATGTAAATAAACCTATGTATTTTTTCAACCATCAGACTGTCCTCTTTCAATATCAAAAATAAAAAAGGGGTGTGAAAGGGATATCATTTTTTTTATTTGAGCCCATAAAAAACCTCTTGCCCCACTCTCCCCTGAGCGACCTCCGAAAAAATTGACCTTGTTTTTTAGAAGAGCCTTGTTACAGTCAGCGCAAGGACTTCCTGTTGGATCTATCTTCCATCATTTTGATGCTTTTGCTACACCAAATCATCACAGAATCGATTCAAATTAGTAGAAAAATGATATATCTGTAATATTTACCACCGAGGCTGCTGCAAAGAGCCACATTTTTAAAAAAGAGACTAACTTTCTTATTCTTAAACTTTATAATGATATGCGCGAATGAATTTGTGTGGTGAGACCTTAAGGGAAAAAAACATTTTTATGGCACATTTTTTTTCGAGTGATCTATAAAATACATTCTATTCTGAACTCAAAAAAGAAAACCTTGTCTAATTCCCATGAATAGAAGGCAGACAAACAGAAATTGAAAATCCGCTGTTTTTTACTAGATCTGGAGAAATGACCCGTTTTTCTGTAGTACACCATCATTTTTCATTTTCATGAAGCATCTGTATGGGATTGTCGTTTTTTACAGAGATTCATCTTCAATTTAGGCCATAAATGAGTTTAGTTGTTCAGAATAATGATGTTCGGACATAAAACACCCAAGAAAATAGTTATAAATACCAAAGGACAAGAAAGTCAATGGGGGGACGTAGCTGAACCAAGTTGAACTTACAACTGTTTCAGTGCTATATGGAGGAATGCTTGATATATGGCCCATAATTGAACATTCTCAAGTCAGTTACGTTAATTTCACCAGAAAACATGTTCATATGATATTTTTTCGCTGAAATGGCTGCCTGGTGATAATAAATAAGCAAAATGAATGGTCTAGTAGCAAAAACACATCCCATAGGCTCAAAAATGTGCTTTCTGGAACTAGGGCCTTAACGTCTCACCACACATAATACCCGTCCCATAGACTTACATGTATTATGACCCATACACTCAGACCTCCCATCACTCTTTAAGTAGAAAAATGTAAATAAACCTATGTATTTTTTCAACCATCAGACTGTCCTCTTTCAATATCAAAAATAAAAAAGGGGTGTGAAAGGGATATAATTTTTTTTATTTGAGCCCATAATAACCTCTTGCCCCACTCTCCCCTGAGCGACCTCCGAAAAAATTGACCTTGTTTTTTAGAAGAGCCTTGTTACAGTCAGCGCAAGGACTTCCTGTTGGATCTATCTTCCATCATTTTGATGCTTTTGCTACACCAAATCATCACAGAATCGATTCAAATTAGTAGAAAAATGATATATCTGTAATATTTACCACCGAGGCTGCTGCAAAGAGCCACATTTTTAAAAAAGAGACTAACTTTCTTATTCTTAAACTTTATAATGATATGCGCGAATGAATTTGTGTGGTGAGACCTTAAGGGAAAAAAACATTTTTATGGCACATTTTTTTTCGAGTGATCTATAAAATACATTCTATTCTGAACTCAAAAAAGAAAACCTTGTCTAATTCCCATGAATAGAAGGCAGACAAACAGAAATTGAAAATCCGCTGTTTTTTACTAGATCTGGAGAAATGACCCGTTTTTCTGTAGTACACCATCATTTTTCATTTTCATGAAGCATCTGTATGGGATTGTCGTTTTTTACAGAGATTCATCATCAATTTAGGCCATAAATGAGTTTAGTTGTTCAGAATAATGATGTTCGGACATAAAACACCCAAGAAAATAGTTATAAATACCAAAGGACAAGAAAGTCAATGGGGGGACGTAGCTGAACCAAGTTGAACTTACAACTGTTTCAGTGCTATATGGAGGAATGCTTGATATATGGCCCATAATTGAACATTCTCAAGTCAGTTACGTTAATTTCACCAGAAAACATGTTCATATGATATTTTTTCGCTGAAATGGCTGCCTGGTGATAATAAATAAGCAAAATGAATGGTCTAGTAGCAAAAACACATCCCATAGGCTCAAAAATGTGCTTTCTGGAACTAGGGCCTTAACGTCTCACCACACATAATACCCGTCCCATAGACTTACATGTATTATGACCCATACACTCAGACCTCCCATCACTCTTTAAGTAGAAAAATGTAAATAAACCTATGTATTTTTTCAACCATCAGACTGTCCTCTTTCAATATCAAAAATAAAAAAGGGGTGTGAAAGGGATATAATTTTTTTTATTTGAGCCCATAATAACCTCTTGTCCCACTCTCCCCTGAGCGACCTCCGAAAAAATTGACCTTGTTTTTTAGAAGAGCCTTGTTACAGTCAGCGCAAGGACTTCCTGTTGGATCTATCTTCCATCATTTTGATGCTTTTGCTACACCAAATCATCACAGAATCGATTCAAATTAGTAGAAAAATGATATATCTGTAATATTTACCACCGAGGCTGCTGCAAAGAGCCACATTTTTAAAAAAGAGACTAACTTTCTTATTCTTAAACTTTATAATGATATGCGCGAATGAATTTGTGTGGTGAGACCTTAAGGGAAAAAAACATTTTTATGGCACATTTTTTTTCGAGTGATCTATAAAATACATTCTATTCTGAACTCAAAAAAGAAAACCTTGTCTAATTCCCATGAATAGAAGGCAGACAAACAGAAATTGAAAATCCGCTGTTTTTTACTAGATCTGGAGAAATGACCCGTTTTTCTGTAGTACACCATCATTTTTCATTTTCATGAAGCATCTGTATGGGATTGTCGTTTTTTACAGAGATTCATCTTCAATTTAGGCCATAAATGAGTTTAGTTGTTCAGAATAATGATGTTCGGACATAAAACACCCAAGAAAATAGTTATAAATACCAAAGGACAAGAAAGTCAATGGGGGGACGTAGCTGAACCAAGTTGAACTTACAACTGTTTCAGTGCTATATGGAGGAATGCTTGATATATGGCCCATAATTGAACATTCTCAAGTCAGTTACGTTAATTTCACCAGAAAACATGTTCATATGATATTTTTTCGCTGAAATGGCTGCCTGGTGATAATAAATAAGCAAAATGAATGGTCTAGTAGCAAAAACACATCCCATAGGCTCAAAAATGTGCTTTCTGGAACTAGGGCCTTAACGTCTCACCACACATAATACCCGTCCCATAGACTTACATGTATTATGACCCATACACTCAGACCTCCCATCACTCTTTAAGTAGAAAAATGTAAATAAACCTATGTATTTTTTCAACCATCAGACTGTCCTCTTTCAATATCAAAAATAAAAAAGGGGTGTGAAAGGGATATAATTTTTTTTATTTGAGCCCATAATAACCTCTTGCCCCACTCTCCCCTGAGCGACCTCCGAAAAAATTGACCTTGTTTTTTAGAAGAGCCTTGTTACAGTCAGCGCAAGAACTTCCTGTTGGATCTATCTTCCATCATTTTGATGCTTTTGCTACACCAAATCATCACAGAATCGATTCAAATTAGTAGAAAAATGATATATCTGTAATATTTACCACCGAGGCTGCTGCAAAGAGCCACATTTTTAAAAAAGAGACTAACTTTCTTATTCTTAAACTTTATAATGATATGCGCGAATGAATTTGTGTGGTGAGACCTTAAGGGAAAAAAACATTTTTATGGCACATTTTTTTTCGAGTGATCTATAAAATACATTCTATTCTGAACTCAAAAAAGAAAACCTTGTCTAATTCCCATGAATAGAAGGCAGACAAACAGAAATTGAAAATCCGCTGTTTTTTACTAGATCTGGAGAAATGACCCGTTTTTCTGTAGTACACCATCATTTTTCATTTTCATGAAGCATCTGTATGGGATTGTCGTTTTTTACAGAGATTCATCTTCAATTTAGGCCATAAATGAGTTTAGTTGTTCAGAATAATGATGTTCGGACATAAAACACCCAAGAAAATAGTTATAAATACCAAAGGACAAGAAAGTCAATGGGGGGACGTAGCTGAACCAAGTTGAACTTACAACTGTTTCAGTGCTATATGGAGGAATGCTTGATATATGGCCCATAATTGAACATTCTCAAGTCAGTTACGTTAATTTCACCAGAAAACATGTTCATATGATATTTTTTCGCTGAAATGGCTGCCTGGTGATAATAAATAAGCAAAATGAATGGTCTAGTAGCAAAAACACATCCCATAGGCTCAAAAATGTGCTTTCTGGAACTAGGGCCTTAACGTCTCACCACACATAATACCCGTCCCATAGACTTACATGTATTATGACCCATACACTCAGACCTCCCATCACTCTTTAAGTAGAAAAATGTAAATAAACCTATGTATTTTTTCAACCATCAGACTGTCCTCTTTCAATATCAAAAATAAAAAAGGGGTGTGAAAGGGATATAATTTTTTTTATTTGAGCCCATAATAACCTCTTGCCCCACTCTCCCCTGAGCGACCTCCGAAAAAATTGACCTTGTTTTTTAGAAGAGCCTTGTTACAGTCAGCGCAAGGACTTCCTGTTGGATCTATCTTCCATCATTTTGATGCTTTTGCTACACCAAATCATCACAGAATCGATTCAAATTAGTAGAAAAATGATATATCTGTAATATTTACCACCGAGGCTGCTGCAAAGAGCCACATTTTTAAAAAAGAGACTAACTTTCTTATTCTTAAACTTTATAATGATATGCGCGAATGAATTTGTGTGGTGAGACCTTAAGGGAAAAAAACATTTTTATGGCACATTTTTTTTCGAGTGATCTATAAAATACATTCTATTCTGAACTCAAAAAAGAAAACCTTGTCTAATTCCCATGAATAGAAGGCAGACAAACAGAAATTGAAAATCCGCTGTTTTTTACTAGATCTGGAGAAATGACCCGTTTTTCTGTAGTACACCATCATTTTTCATTTTCATGAAGCATCTGTATGGGATTGTCGTTTTTTACAGAGATTCATCTTCAATTTAGGCCATAAATGAGTTTAGTTGTTCAGAATAATGATGTTCGGACATAAAACACCCAAGAAAATAGTTATAAATACCAAAGGACAAGAAAGTCAATGGGGGGACGTAGCTGAACCAAGTTGAACTTACAACTGTTTCAGTGCTATATGGAGGAATGCTTGATATATGGCCCATAATTGAACATTCTCAAGTCAGTTACGTTAATTTCACCAGAAAACATGTTCATATGATATTTTTTCGCTGAAATGGCTGCCTGGTGATAATAAATAAGCAAAATGAATGGTCTAGTAGCAAAAACACATCCCATAGGCTCAAAAATGTGCTTTCTGGAACTAGGGCCTTAACGTCTCACCACACATAATACCCGTCCCATAGACTTACATGTATTATGACCCATACACTCAGACCTCCCATCACTCTTTAAGTAGAAAAATGTAAATAAACCTATGTATTTTTTCAACCATCAGACTGTCCTCTTTCAATATCAAAAATAAAAAAGGGGTGTGAAAGGGATATAATTTTTTTTACTTGAGCCCATAATAACCTCTTGCCCCACTCTCCCCTGAGCGACCTCCGAAAAAATTGACCTTGTTTTTTAGAAGAGCCTTGTTACAGTCAGCGCAAGGACTTCCTGTTGGATCTATCTTCCATCATTTTGATGCTTTTGCTACACCAAATCATCACAGAATCGATTCAAATTAGTAGAAAAATGATATATCTGTAATATTTACCACCGAGGCTGCTGCAAAGAGCCACATTTTTAAAAAAGAGACTAACTTTCTTATTCTTAAACTTTATAATGATATGCGCGAATGAATTTGTGTGGTGAGACCTCATACCCACTGCCCATGCGCAACAGTCCCTCGTTGCTAAGGTTTCCAAGTCAAGTGACAGGAGTATTCACCAGGGGGCAAACATTCAAGTTCTCAGGCACACATTATTTGTCTTGTCTCACATAAACTGAGAAAGGCAAAGTTAAAACCACAAGTAGACTAGCCTCAGTAGGCCTACGTTAGACTAGACCCTACATATAGACTATCCTAGAGTGACTTTCTGTAGGCCTTTGGTTAGCCTATGATAGTCTACTGATACTCATACTGTTAAAGGCTTAACTTGAATTTAAAATTAATGCAGTGAAATGATCATTATAGACCTACCTTTGTTACTGAACTGTGTGAAGTCAGTGAAGACATTTTCAGTGAAGGGTCACTGACACAGACTCACAGTGAGTGACACTGTGTGTGTGAGTGTCAGTTCATTTCAGTCAGTGGCAAAGTTTCAGTTCATATTCAGCAATGCAAGCAGCAGGATGCTTCAAAGAGCAAGTCTAGGCCTAGATAGACTAGCAAGTCTCAAATCCCTGCCGACCCACTGTCTAGGCTTAGGCCTACTGAGAATAATGTAGTCTAGGACTAGGCCCAGTTTATAAATCTATAAGTAGACTATAGACGCCACCTGAAAAAGTCTGGAACTGGAATAGGGCAGATCGTAGCTATCCGACCTATGAACAAGACAGTGTCAAGTGAAAAAGGGAATAGGGGCCAACACAGTGGGATCGCCACCCCCCCCCCCCCCTCTCGTAGACCTAGGCCTACTGAATCACCAAGCTCCCCAATATTAAACTTTAAAGGCAAAACAAATAGGCCTAGGCCTACCTGTGTTTCAGATCACACTGCCTCCCAAACAGGGTAGGCTAGATACCGACCTACCAAAAAGCTAACTTTCATTTTGGACCATCCTGCACCGTCGGACAGAGTATAGACTAGGCCTAGGGCCCTAATGATTTTTTTTCTATTTTGTTTTATTCCGGTAGACCTAGACTATATGGCCCTCCAAAATAGGGTAGGACTAGGTAGAGAAACTTTCTCTTTTTGATTTCACCTTGAAAAAAAGGTCAAATTGGCCCAAAATGCATAATTGCAAAATTTTTATTATTTTTTTTCAGAAATTGCCAGACAACTTTGGGGTCAAATATGGTTGGTCGGGTAGGCTAATTGGAAACAAAGGTATTTTTGCCTAATCATTGATAGGACCTATACATGTATGATGTAGGCCCTAGTAACGTTATGTGCGACAGCGAGAGATGTATTAGACTCTATACATGTTATATGATTGTAGGCTAGGCATAGGCCTATGATTTATTTATGTATTGTAGCTATAGCCTTTAGGCCTATCCAGACCTATGATTTATTGATGTAGCCATAGGCCTAGCCTACCCTAGCCTCGTTCCTGGCCCGCCGCCAGCCAGGAAATTGATCTGGCTGGCCCAGAATGCAATGGGTCACATATGGGACTAGCTTCTGATCCAATTAAAATGTATGAATTTATTCTTTTTAATTAATTTGGCCGTGGGCTTTCTTGGCATGCCAGTTCATATTACTATTCATAATGGACCCATAACATAGGTATTCAAATGAAGCAGAGAGAGCTAACTAAAACATTTATAATGATTTCAAATTGAAATAAACTCTTTGGTCTTCATGCTTTATACAAAAATAATTCAACGCTCTGAGGGTTAAGACAAAGGTTACAAGTTATTATGGACTTGACACACATATTTTGTTGAAAATCAAATGAAGGTAAAAAAACAACGCTCGAGGTAAATGATAATTAGGGAAAGCATATCCAATATTTTTATTGAAACGTTAATACAATTTAAATGTTAATAAATATTTAAAAATGAACAATAGTAACGCAGAAACATATATTCCATTCGACTTTATACGTCAGATTCTGACATATAACATGTATAAAGACTGGAAATATGGTCATCATAATGGCCGTAGACCCATCACATAGGTATTCAAATGAAGCGGAATGAGCAGGGATCTGTATTGGAAGAGAGTTCCGTTCACTTATTATTATTTAAAAAAGAATGTCTCAGCTCTTGCTAACAAGGGTTTTAGAAAATAACCACTGTAGCCAGATATACGCAATGTATTGTGAATAGTTTCGGAATTTGATGTATTGTGAATTGTTTCGGAATTTGAATTTTGTCGTATAAACATTGATAAAAAAACAAGATTTGCATCACGCTGTATCAGCACTTGGACATTTTGAGGTGACCAAACTGGAGCGACTGCCGGAATGTTAGATGCCTGAACTATGAGGGTAATGATTGTGAAACTAATGTGTCGGCTAATAAACTTAGCCTGGGACTAAAACCATTTATTGTTATATCAATTATTTTTGGTTTAATTTAATTTGAAATGAGCTTCCTCGTATTCTTTTTATGTTGAAAACATGCATCAGTAACTGCTTATACAGCTTCACTTTAACGTAAGGGTCACCATGGTTACTGATGATTATCTTTGCATGAGAAAAAAAAAGAGTTTATTTTGAAAATGATCTTCAGAGGATGATAGTTTTCGGACCAAGTATGGTAGCCTATTCAACTCCCGACCAATTAGAGTGTCTCAGCATGTCACATGGTGAGATCAGCCAATCACCGCCGACATTTAGTTGCTATTTAAATGAAGGGGGGGGGGGATAGAATATCATACTACTCTACAAAGCCAAAATGCAGTATTTACTTACTTGTAAAATATATCTGCTCACCTGTAATGTAAGCAGATACTGCATTTTGGCTTTGTACGGTTGTATACTTGCGCCTCATTGTCTAGGGTATACAAATGAGGACGAGCCGCCTTACGTCACAGAGGCTCTTGCGTGACAGCCAGTAGTGCTAACAACTACAGCCAGTAGTAATAACCATTATTTAAAATATATCTGCTCACCTGTAATGTAAGCAGATACTGCATTTTGGCTTTGTACAGTTGCATACTTGCGCCTCATTGTCTAGGGTATACAAATGAGGACGAGCCGCCTTACGTCACAGAGGCTCTTGCGTGACAGCCAGTAGTGCTAACAACTACAGCCAGTAGTAATAACCATTACACCATGTTAACCCTAGCAGTGCGGGGATCAACTTTAGACGTCAGAATCTGACGTCTACAGACGTCAGATTCTGACGACTAAAGTCGGCCTCCGCACTGTGAGAATAAAAAGACTTTTAATGCCCGTAGTCCCACAACATAGGAATTCAAATGGCAGATTCAAATGTCATAATCTATCTGACGTCTAAAGACGTCAGATATTATGACGTCTAAAGACGATCTCCGCACTGAAAGAATTAAACAAATATGTAATGGCCATATACCCATAACATAGGTATTGAAATGAAGCGGAGAGAGCTAACTAAGACACTTATAAAGATTTCCAATTGAAAAAACCCCACTCCGGTCTCCATGGTTTATACAAAAAAAGATTTCAGCGCTTTAACGTTAACGTAGATCAGTATAGTGTATTCACCACCAGAGTGCGATTATTGGCCGCTTCCATCCCTTATTAAGTGGACATGTCCAGCACCATGTGGCCCGCAGTTGATCCAGTGCTTTATTGTCCTCCATCATCGTCAAATTGTGGATCCCCGTCTGTGAGCGATAATGGAATAAGTCATGGTTCACTATGCCATATTGTAGGCGTCCTATTAATGTAACTCTTGGGGAAATCTAGTGAAGAGCTCAGCTAATATTGAGCTCGCTGCGCCACTGTGTGTACAGCTTTATTTGATAATCATTGAATTAGTCGAGGTCACTGTGTATTTTCGTTCCTATTTCGTGGGAAAGAAAAGGAACATTGGTCTTTGGATTCAGTAGGCCATACATATCAAAGCTTCCAGAAATGTATAGTTTTAATTTCCCCACAAAATATGAACGGAAACATAGATATTGAAGTAGTAAACCAGAATAAATCATCCAGCAATCACAACACGTAAGACAATGCTACCCTAATGTTGGTCCGCAGTCTGCGACGCTGGCCCACCATTTAACCAGCATTGGTTCAAAACAACCACCACTAGAACGCGTCATGCTGTCAAGCAATAAAGCGTGTGTGGTGTTATATTTGATAATGAATAAAAATGCCCCCGTGGCATTAGTCTATTGCTATAGATTCGTAGATCCAGTAGATTCAGATATCAGAATCTACACTTGTTTTAACCATTTAGGCCCTCACGATGCTATAAAACATCATTTTAGATCCTTGAAAACAGACTCAATTTTCCAGCAACCAAGGGTTCAGAATGAATATTCCCATGAAACTGGTTTACCAATACATGGTAATTTTCTTTACTTTTTCAACCACATAAATTCAGGCTTGGAAGGGTTAACAATGAAATAGGGGTTGACACTGAATCTATCCCAAATAGGCAGATTTTACATGTAAAACTTGAAAATAAGCTAGAATCAGTAACTGTAATCTGGTGACAATTATAAGGTCTTACCAGCAACTAGGGGACTCCAGTATTCAAAGAGTACACCCACCGTGCCATGTCGACGACAACAAGTATACATCATTCTCAGTATCATGGGACAAACTGTGGATCGGAAAACATTTTCCATAAGTGGCTTGCCATGTTTTGTCAGAGTTTTCACACCATTTTCACTTTTGACTCCACAATCAATAACATGCCCGTGCATATAACAGCAAACTGTCTGCCCTAAGTAAATGATATTGCCAACTAACTGACAGCTGTTTATGCTACAATACTCACTGACTGACTGACTGACTGACTGACTGACTCACTCACTCACTCACTCACTCACTCACTCACTCACTCACTCACTCACTCACTCACTCACTCACTCACTCACTCACTCACTCACTCACTCACTCACTCACTCACTCACTCACTCACTCACTCACTCACTCACTCACTCACTCACTCACTCACTCACTCACTCACTCACTCACTCACTCACTCACTCTCTCACTCACTCACTCACTCACTCACTCACTCACTCACTCACTCACTCACTCACTCTCTCATGACGATATATAATAAATACTGTTATAAAATTTATTGTCAATTATATTAACATACTTCAGCTTTGTGATATGAGCTTCATATTATACATCTTACTTTAAAACTAGACCTAATTAAGGTATAAGTTTAATAAAATTGTTCATTTCCTAAGGATTGTTATTTAAAGTACATACATGAAACTTTTTATATTTTGGTAATCAACAAAACACTTACTCCAGGTAGTATATGTGATTTTTATCAGATGGACAATGACAGTGGACTTTTTCCAGATTATTAAAACGTATTTATTTTGTATATATATATATGTATTTTTCTTTCGCATAGATACATAATACAGCAAAACATTGTAATAACTGATGACATTTAACTGCTGTACCGCACTTTTTCTACAAGCCAATTTAAAAGTAAACATATTTCTGCCTGTTAAGTCTGAGCCATGATGGTTGTTTAACTTTATCAGTGAGATTGTCTCATTCTCTTTTTATGGAGAACAACAACATGTCAGCTTAACATCTAGATTAACAAAAATCATGTTGTGCTTAAATATACATTGCCCAATACTGCCCCCCCCCCTCCCCAGCAGCAAACACGAGACGATGACCCAATACTGTTGTAAAGTTGGGCCATCGTCTGCGACTCTGGCCCAACATTTCACCAGCATTGGGTCAACGTCTCGTGTTTGCTGAGCCGATTCAGGTGAGCAATGTTGGTTAAATTATTGATGCAACGTCGCGGACGGTGGACCTACAGTAACCCTTTAAAGGCGAGGACCTACTTTTGACGTGATATTTTGACGCCTAACGTCGATCCCTTCACTGAAATAAATATGAAATTACTGGCTGTATACCCATAACATAGATATTCAAAAGAAGCAGATTTAATATTGATGTTTCTAGTTTGATGGGATTCCCTCAGACACTGATGGCGTGAAGGTCACGTGACAGATCGCACGTATCACCGGGCGTGAAGTGACACGTGACCAGTCAACATTAGATGTTGAGTCGATGCAGGTTTGATGTTGTTTTACTCTCTCAAAGGCTGCAAATGTTTGGTGTCAAATTAAACAAATAATTAGTGATTTTCACATGCTTGAAGTTGTGGGACACGGTAAAAACTAAATTGTCTCAACCTAATTGTTTCAAAATTGCCAAAAATATATGTAATTGGCACTCAAAATTTACCGGGTAGTGCCCCCTGTCAAGCCCACATAAATATGTTAGCTGAGACGATTAAGATGTTCACACCTAATTTTGTCTTTTGTTTAATGGACCCACCCCCCCCCCCTCCCCCTTTTCAATTATGCATCCGCCCTAGGATTATGGATTATGACATTCAACTGATATGCTACTCTTTTTTAATAGTTGATTTTAGAAATAAACTATTTCTACCTGCTCTTTTATTTATCAGACCGGCTGAGTTTTCTTAGTGAAGTCTCCAGCAGATTTTTGTGGATAAGAAAAACATGCCTAATCAGTAACTTAATTAGGAGCCTTATGTTGGCCTGGCAAGGTTCTGCTTTGACATGATTAATCTTATATTGAAATCAGTTTGTTTAGATCTTCATGTCTTTTTAATATAATGCTTCTTTTTTATTTCATTGTTCAAAAAAAATTAGATCTGTGGTGAATATTTTTTTCAGCGTACATTAGAACCATTGTACTTCCCTATGTATTAAAGTCAATTTAAAAGCAAAAAAAAATTGTCTTCGCTTTATTAGTCAGCCCGATTGACCTTTCGTGTTGACATTGTCTCCCGCAGAGGCCTAATTAACAACGTAATCCACCCTTGCAGCGCTGAAATATTTTTTTTATAAATCATGAAAGCCGAAGTGTTTTGAAATCATTATAAATATCTTAGCTAGCTCTTTCTGCTTCTTTTGAATACCTATGTCATGGGTCATTTTTATTTTTCAGTGCGGGGACCGTCTTTAGAGGTCCGAGTCTGGCGTCTTTAAACGGCAGATTCTGACGTTTAAAGACGGTCCCGCACTGAAAGGTTTAACTATGAAAAAGGTTAATTATAATTTATGTCTAAACAAATTATTGGACAACAATGACCTTTCCTTGCCCAGCAAGATTCGGTCAACGTATTTTTTTGTAGTAAATCTGTGGTTTGTCGGATGGAGCCATGATGGTGACCTTTATTGGTGAGATTGTCTCCTGCAGACTTCCTGTAACAACAACTGGCTTAATTAACAAGATGTAAATGACGGAGATTCAATACAATAATGCTGCACTGTAACCACGAAAATACATTATTTAATTCAGAAGCAGCATGGTGTTGTCTTTTCTGTGGTTTGTCAGATGGAGCCATGATTGTTTCACCTTTATTGGCGAGACTTCCTGTACAGAACAATACTGGCTTAATTAAGAAGAGGTACATGACGGAGAATCACTACGATGTTCTAATACTGCGCTGTAACCAAGCAAATACATAGTTTCTATAATATACAATAACATAACAGACTAATATAACATTCACAAGGTAACCAAGGACTTAGCCAAAAAATGATAAAAGGGAGTCCAAATTTACTTATGCTTGGGCCAGGACGGTGTCTGGGGTCCTCCCACAATGAAATTTGGTGGAATTTGCAGGTAACACACATTATTTTTACATTTATCCACCAGGATATTAACATGATGTAATGGTCCCACTCATACAACACTCATTATCTAATTAACCATCAAAGCGCTAAAATATATTTGTTTAAACCATGTTATAAATGTGGTAGTTAGGTACGTCTGCTTTGTATGTTTTTTTTGGGGGCCAGGACGGTGAAATTAGGTGTAATTTGCTGGTAACACACATTATTTTTACATTCACCAGCCGGGATATTAACATGTAACGGTCCCACTCACACAACACTCATTCTCTAGTTAACTATTCAAGCTGAAATATATTTGTTCAAACCATGGAGACCGAAGGGTTTTTTCAATTTGAAATTATTATAAATGTGTTAGTTAGGTACGTCTGCTTTATTTGAATACCTATGTTATGGGTATACGGCTATTAGAAATATTTTTACTCTTACAGTGCGGGTATAGACTTTAGACGTCAGAATCTGACGTCTACAGACGTCAGATTCCGACGTCTGTAAGCGTTAAGTAAGAATTATTACCCTTTCAGTTCCGTTTTCAGCCTTCACGTTGTCTCATCACGTGGTCTCATCACGTGGTCTCATCACGTGGTCACATCACGTGGTCTCATCACGTGGTCTCATCACGTAGATGAGTGATGTAGATGAGTGAATGAATGAATGAATGAATGAATAAATGAATGAATGAATGAATGAATGAATGAATGAATGAATGAATGAATGAATGAATGAATGAATGAAAAAATGAATGAATGAATGAATGAAAGGATAGATGCATTGATTGATGAATTGAATAATTAATTGAATGATTGATTGATTGATTGATTGATTGATTGATTAATTGATTGATTGATTGATTGATTGATTGATTGATTGATTGATTGATTGATTGATTGATTGATTGATTGATTGATTGATTGATTGATTGATTGATTGATTGATTGATTGATTGATTGATTGATTGATGTCCAGGTAACAGCCAGCTGCTAAGCATACAGAATCCTGGCTCTGCCATCAGACAGTGGACACAGGATTAGAGCGTTCATGGGCCGCCACTCTCACTTAATAATTGGACATGTCCGGCAGCCAGGCTAGTGCATTACTGGCCTCGCTCTGGTCATGACGGGGAATTCCCGGCCTCATTCTGGGCAGGATATTGTCTACAGAGCTATTTTGGTCAGCATTGAATGCTCTCCGAAGCTTAATTACGTCATGCCAGGGCTTCGTATAATAAAATCACCAGTTGGCCTACTATGATTTTTAACTCATCATCGCGAAGATTTACTGCGATATATATATATATATAGTTTCCATTCTGCGATACATAGTCTCATTCTCTCTGTAAACACAACACGTTGACGAGTCGATGTTGGGCCTAACAACATCGACTCAACATTGGGTCAACGATTTGTGCTTCCAGTCCCATTGTTCAGTGATTCCCCGACGTATTTCTTCAAACTGTCATATAAACAAGTACGATTAGTGATGCGTAGGTTATCTTCACAGAGGTATTTTAATCATTTAGGTTGACACAAAAATGTTATTATCATATCGCCCTTTTGGTTTTAGAAGGTGCTAAGCTGCCACTTTACAAAGCAGCAGTTCAGCACCTTCTAACTCCAAGGGACGATAAAATATTGATCATTTCCAGGTTACTGTTGTTTGTCTTTGAGCTGCAGGATTCTCTTCTGCCGTCGAGTACTGCCATACTGACGACCATGCGAAGACGAACAGCAGTAACTGCTTACTTTAAAGTAAACAGTTAAAAGTAAACGGCTTAACATAAAAGTAAACAGTTACTGCTGTTTGTCTTTGTTTGTTAACTTTTACAGCGCTGAATTATTTTCTATAAACCATGGACACCAAAGGGTTATTTTAAATTTTAATTATCATAAATGTCTCAGTTAGCTCTCTCTCTGGTTCATTTGAATACTTATGTCATGGATCTACGACCATTATAAAAAAAATAATTATTTTTATTAGACGTCAGAATCTGACGTCTACAGACGGTCCCCGCACTGAAAGAGCAAGCGCGGATCCAGAGGGGGGGGGGGGGCGCACGCCCTCCCCATTTTGCGGCAATTTCTTTAAAAAGTCCCCTAAATTGGCCGAAATATGCAAAAAACTTTTGCCCCAAACCCCCATTTCCCCCTCCTTTTTCAAATCCTGGATCCTCCCCTGAAGGGTTAAGACAGACTGTAATTAATCATGCAGACATTCCCTCTGAAAGACAGTCAGTACACAGGACTTATCTCATTCACTTTCTGTCCCGATCCCTCTAAGCATCCAACCTGTCACCTGTGATTGGTGTCTACGTCTGACAGTCACATTCAGTGAACATAAAGGATGGCTACATTAAGAGTCATAATCGTTTCCCGTTAAGTCATCTGATTCAAATTTTCACTCATTTCGATATATTTGTTTAATTGGAGACCAAATCTTGTACACGGTATGACTGGGCCGCCTAACTCATTTACTGCGCGAGGCCCAGTCACACTGACCGCCATTTTGTTTCCGCAGCCAGCTATGTAAAAACACTCTCACTGCCTACCAAAAAAATCGGATGCCATGAAATTGAGACGAATATTTCAAATGCCTACGAAAACTAGGCCATTTTCAGCAGGCGTAAGCTTTTGATCGTCTTAGAACTATTACATTTAAAAATGGAGGTCACTGTGTCAGAGCCTTGCGATGTCATCAGGGTGCAAATCTTGATGTTTCACCTGTCACTTCCAAATTACTGTGACTTAACATGTTAATGAAATGAAGGGTGTTTTAGACCACTTTTGTGCACATGTAGGCTACACTGGGCCAGGAGAACCTCCTGAGGATGGTGAGATGAATGAGATGACACTGCCCTCCAGACAGAGAATTCGAAATTCGAGCCATTACGGTCTGAGGCCGAGCACGCTACCTCTCTGTCATGGGGGCTCCATAAAATATTGAATCTTTACGAGTGAGCGGTAAAGAAACATTTTGTTTTTTTGAAACTTGCATGCCATAGCGGGGTTTGAACCCATGATCTCCGACTTTCCAAGCAGGCTTTAACCACTTCACCAGGGTCCCCGCCCGACCCTAGTCGCGTCATGGTTAATATTATCAAGGTGGGACACAGTTCCAGAAACTACATAAGTGCCTTAACCACTATACCAGACCCACGCAATCCCTTCTAAAATCCAGATCCAGTATTTTTTCTTCTAAATTGGGATAGATAGATTGCTGATGGGTACAGACAAACTAGGTCAACCTAGATCAATCATATTCACGTCACGTGGTACAGTGACGTGGTGGTGACGTCACGGTGACTTGATGGATTACTGGCATGCTAGAGGCTTAAATAATCTGAATTTACAACGAGTGTTCTAGCGAATAAACACAATATGACATGTTAGAAAGAAAAATAATAAAAAAGACTGTTTTTGGGTTGGGCCTGAAAAAATCGAGACGCTAAATGAATGACCGAATGAATGAATGAATGAATGAATGAATGAATGAACAAATTAACTAAATAATATTTTATGCTAATTAACCGAGCAGGTTATTGTGACTGAAGTTTTGATTTTCAGACGGATTGTTATCAAGCTTATTTTAATTTCAGAAAATGCGGAATCTGCCCTATGTTGGGATAATAACATGCGCAATCCATATTCTAATTTGTATATTCACTGCATGTTGTCCAGTTGTATGACAATAATAAAATAAAACAGATAAAGAAATAAAAGACAGTAACAGAGACTTGGGCACTCAAATCAAATAACACGACGTGTGTTCTGCTGAGAATTCAGAAATAGATAACCGATCAAAAGATAATTGCCTTTTTCTCCGCCATTACCACGTGCCCATCCTCCAACCAACCATCTCTCTGATGATATAATAAAAAAACATTTACCCAATGTTGTTTTATTGCTGGGCCATCGTCTTCGACATTGAGTCAGAGGGGAGTGTCGACGACGTTTATGGAACTCGAATACACTATTGGGTCAACGTTGGGTGCTTGCCAATATTCCCAGCAAACATGTGGTGTTGAATCAATGCTGGTTTAATGTTGGTCCACCGTCTGCGACGCTGGTCCAACGTTAAACCAGCATTGATCCGCACCCTGACCACCCACTCCTCTCCACCACTCAACTCCTTATTAACGCTTACAGCGCAGGGATAGACTTTAGTCGTCAGAATCTGACGTCTGTAGACGTCAGATTCTGATGACTAAAGTCAATCCCTGCACTATAAGAGTAAAAAGATTTCTAATGACCGTAGACCCATATCATAGGTATTCAAATGAATCGGAACGAGCTAACCAAGACAGTTATGATAATTTAAAATTGAAAAAAACACTTTGGCCTCCAAGGTTTTCTTAAAGAAATTCAGCGCTTTAAGGGTTAAATCTGGTCAAACAGGCTTAGCGTAAATCTGTGTTATAAACCTGGACAAAGCCAGGCTGCGTTAGCCCTGATGGTTATGCTGCTTATATGTGCCATATGCACTTTCGGAATTCTTCAGAATAAATAAATTACTCATCACTTGCTACGTGTTGACCAAAACATGAAACATTGCCCCATTGTTCGTTTAATACTGCACCAGCGTGGACGACGATGACCCAGCATTCAGCCAATATTAGGGCAAAATTCTCGTGTTTGCTGGAATGATGTGTTCGGCCAAAATTTCAACCAAAGATTGCGACGGCACAAAGAGATGAACAGATTCCTTTTACTTGGACTAAATAAGTTAAAGCTATAGACCACTATATGTACGTTTCCGGTTTTAGTTTTACCCCAGTTGCCTTTACCACTGTTATCAGCTTGGTGATTTCTGGGTACTGATGTGTCCCGCTGCACGATGCTGGTTCACATCAGGCAGAGGAACAATCATTAGTCACCTTCCCAAATATAAAGCATCGCATTGAACCAATGTTGTGCTAATGCCGGTTCAGCGTCTACGACGGTTAGCCAGCATCAGCACAAAATTGAGACAACGTATCATGTTTACTGGTTCCACAAAAAAATTATGTCGGTATAAATCTGTGTGCACTACGTCATTATTTGCAGCCAGCTAACAGTGTGACGTCATTCACGTGTATTTAAGATAAGACGGCTTTGTGTTTCATTATTGCCCAGACAAGATCGATTTCCCATCAAGGAGAGTTTTTTTTATAGTTTTGTGTGAGAAGACTCGTTATGTGATCTGAAGTCAGCACAGATACGTAAAAATATGTCATTCTTAGATTGGGACATTTAAGTCAGTTTGTAATACGTTGAAATTGGTGCAGTTTATAAAGGATAAAATAAAGATGTAGGTGAGGGTGGGATTGCTGGGCATGTAGGGTTACTGTGGGACTATTGGGCATGTAAGGTTATTCACATTGTTTTCCTGCTTTCACCCGATAAGTCGTTGTGGCAGCCTGTCCATCAAACCGAGGCTCCGACCACTGACCTTTCGTGACCTCGCATCTGTCACCTGACAGCACATGTCCTTCACCTTGGTGGCTGGCGTTGGTAGTGTCACCTTTTGCAATCATCGGATAAAAATGCATTATATCCTATCCGTCAATTGCGTCATTTGACAGAGTTTCTGGTAGAGAGGTTAACGCTACCGGCTGTCACGTCGGGTTTCGTTCCAATAAGGCTGGTGTCCGGTCCTAAGTCCTTGTGATATGCGTTTATGCCAATTTTGTAAAAGATGAATTTCACTATTTACTTCGCTGTGTTAATTTCAGAGAAGAACGTAAAAAACATATAGATGCAAAATACTATATAAGACCTTCAAGTGTTTACCTTCAAGAACTTTTCAAACAGAAAGCGAGAATCTTAAACAGTAGGCTATTTTTGCCAAAATAAAAATTTGTAAAATTTAAAAATGAGCTTTGTATATATTGTATCATGTGCCAATGCCTTCTTGGCAACTCTGTCTTTTCTTCTACTGAAGAAGACCATCAGAAATAACTATACTACTTGTTAATTGCCATAGAGCCATAAAACATGCCACACACAGGGACTTTTTGGATTCAATGCTAGTAATGGTAAATCGCTAATCAATAATTTTCAAACAAAATATTCCCTGACATTGCATGCTGATTATGACCATAAACAGATGATTTCTTGTGTCATAATGTAAATAAATTTCTTTTCCCTGAGTGACCTCTAATCTTTATGACTTGCCATTAATCACGTGGCTCACACTATAATCTGTATGAGTATGGAGCGTCAGACAGGGATCAATTTAGAGTGATCAGATAATGCAGACTGATTGTATTCAATCAGCAGACGCTTTCTGGCGGCCACTACCATCTGGACTCCTGCCCACAGTATCACGGCCTAACACGAAAGTACACGATTTATATGAGTCAGGCCCAGCAAACACAAAACATTTGTATACCATTTACACAACGTCGGTCCAACGTTTTCGACATTGGCCCAACATTGTATAAACGTTATATAACAGATGTTTTGTGTTTGCTTGGGGGTAGGATACTATATTCTCGCACTCATACTGTTGGCTTTCACTACAAGACGGTATAGTGAGATCAGCCCATGTCACACTCTCTCCTATACCCACTGTTCAGTTTGATTTTAAATATATATTCGCAGGAGAAAATGCATACTCCATCGTTGGTACGGCGAGATGGGCTGATCTCAGCACTCGATCTCAGCACTCGCCTAAAGGCTCGGGCTCGAATCATCATAATCAACATGTTTCAATATCACATTCTGTTAGAATGCTTTCCACTGTGCCCGTAAGACAATAATTCAATATGCATGGCTTCTCATGTGTCGATATTCATGTGTTGGCAGGCGAGAGACACCAGTCCAGCTCAGAATAGTATAGCATAGATGGATTTCTTCGGGTGAGCGACGGCTATGCGAGTTGACGCCAGCAGATGCAATTTAGACTAATCAAAGTACTTTTATTATAAAGGGACTAACGTTTTGTACGTGTCGATGGCTCTATTTATTACCACATAGTTGTGTTATCGTCTTTAAAAATACTCTTAATATAGTATAGTTTTATTGATATCATGATATTATAAGGTATTTGGCTCTAGTGCATAATGAACTAAATTTGTGTGGTGGCTCAGGGCACCCTGGTCACCTTCTACTTGCTCCGCAGTCAAGCAAATATCTACAACGTTGAAATTGTGAAGACCTTATAAAAGTAAAATAATGCTATTGTTATAATGTTGCATGCTTTTAAAAATTGCTTCACTTGTAGTTGTTTTAAAAGTTTCTACGCTTTCCAGAGTTTTTTTTTTGCTGCTTCCATACTATTATGTAGTTATTTTATCGCTGGTTTTAGCGCGGGAAACAAAAATTATGTATAATATATTTTTATTTAATTTTACTTTCAAGTGGAATTACCATGTACAAAGTTGCATGCTTTTAAAACTTGCTCTACTTGTTTTTGTTTATACGCTTTTTGCTACTTTCATACTAATATGTAATTATTTTATCTCTGTTTTTAGCGCGGGAGACAACAGATATGTATAATATATTTATATTTAATTTTACTTTTAAGTGTAATTTTAAATGTAATTACCATGTGTATATGTATCCTAGATGTTGAACTTAGTTATGGTGCTGGTCACCTGTATTCGACATCCTGATGTACACAATTTTATTTACAATTGCATATTTGTACGATTATTGTATATATTTGTGTATATAAAGCCTAATAAATAAAAAAATAAAACGAAACGCTTCACTGCTCAGTTCGATTTTGTCATAGATATTCGTACGAGAAAGTACATACTGCATCTTTGGTAAGGCGAGATGGGATGATCCCAGCACAAGTTACCACATCAAGCCCAAGCCTTTAGGCGAGGGCTTGATGTGGTAACTAGCGTTGGGCCAGCGTCGCCTACGGTAATGTGTTTGTTGTGAGACGTCATACCAGCAAAATTACTGATGTTTATAGAATTTGATACCAAATACTTCCAATTCTAGACTATCAAATGGAAAGTTAGCTGTTTAATAAGAAACTATATTAAATTTCACATCGCTGAAATATATGTGTATAAACCACCGAGACCGAAGTTTTTATTACATTTTTAATCATCATAAATGCCTTACCCCCAGTAGTTAGTTTTTTCCGCTTCAATTGAATACATATGTTATGGGTAATCCGGTCTACGGCAATTATATTTTTCAATGCGAGGATCGATGCTGGACATCAGAATTTTTAACGTCTGTAGACGGTCCCCGCTCTGAAAGAGTTAAACTAACGCCAGCTATTTACCATGATGCGTTTTCATTCACATGGATTGAATGAAAATGAATACCTATTGTATGGGTCTATGACCAGTGGACATTCCTACTTTTTTCATCGTGGGGATCGATTTTTGTCTGTTGGATGTACAACCCCCCCCCCCCCCCCCCAGACTGAAAGGGTCATATGGTAAAATGACGTTTTTATTTTTGGTCACTTGATGTTGTGGATCACGGTATCAAATAAAAATGTTAACCCTTTAACCCCTTAAAGCGCTAGATTATTCTATAAAAACCTTGGAGACCAAAGTGTTTTTTTTCTATTTAAAATTATCATAAATGTCTTAGTCATCTCTTTCTGATTCATTTGAATACCTATGTTATGGGTATACGGCCATTATAAATAATTTTACTCTTACAGTGCGGGGATAGACTTTAGACGTCAGAATCTGACGTCTCTAGCACTAAAGTCGATCCCCGCACTGTAAGGGTTAAACCCTCATGATGTATCAAAGCATCATTTGGCATCTCTGAAGATTTACTTAACTTCCTGAAACCTAGGAGATTTCGAACAAGACTTTTCATGGAACTGTTTAATAACAACACTATATATTTTTTCATTTCAGCCACTTAAATTTATCTTCATTCACTAGAAGGGCAATTCTCGCCTTTTAGTGCATGAAGATAACAATGATAAATTCAGATTCGAAATAGTTAAAGGGGGAGATAAGGATATGTTTTTTAGCCGGAGTAGTATTATGCGAATCCTCATTCTGATATCACCCACTTATCAGACATGCGCATTGACGGTCAGAGATCATTGATGACACACACAGAAGTTCACACACAGATTTTCTGTGGATGACACGACTAGGCTGTGACAGGTCATCTCGGACTCCAGTTATCACGTGAGCTGGTCAGCTCGTCCCTGGTAAGTCCAGGATTAACCCTTTCTGTGCAGGGACTCACATTAGTCTTGTGTAGACGTCAGAATCTGACGTCTACATATTTTAACGTGTATTAAAGTCGACCCGTGCCTGGTGTAATAACAGTTGGGTAGTTATTTTTTCATTGGTAAATAAATGTATTTGACTAAAATTATGCGGTGGGCTAGTCCTTTAGCTATCTCCTATTTCTATTAGAGAAGTTAAGATGTTGTTAACTTATCTAAGGGAAGTAAGGGAAAGTTAAAATAATCTTAGCTTTTCAGATTTTATGTGGCATTGTCCCCTGGGTCTCTATGGGTCGCCACAGTAACCAATCTCCTTGCAATAACTGGGTCAGGCGGAACATTACAGGTCACTTCACAGTTATCCAATGATTGTACTGTGAGCCTTAAATGAGTTATTTTGTTCACAGCAAATACATACGCTTACCCATTGCTGGATCAATGCTGGCCAGCGTCGTACATGTAGATCACTTTTTGCTAACGGCGACCAAATTCAAAAGCATTACGGATTATCCATTCCGGAAAATAGGATGACGCTATATGCGCTACGGAATACGGATCACTCAATACCCGTACTTTATGCCTGGTTTCCGCTGGACATTGTCTCAGACACAAATCATTTTCCTTCTCCCGTCGGTCGCTGTCCTCTTCAGCATTGAAGTAGCACTGGGGACAGAGCATAAATCACCAAACCTAGTCCACCAGAAATCCATGTGACATGAATCGACGTGAAATATGCACGCTCTGACAGTTCCTTAGTTTCTGCCACAGACGTCTTTAACAGTTCCATCTCCGACCATTATAGTGTGATCTTCAACTTGGCAACTGCTAAACCATCCCACGTAAAGCAACGGGAGCAAGTACAGGACTTTCGCCGAATGGATCAGGAATGTTTTGAAGCTGACCTATCAATGGCACTTCGTGAAATCAAGTTAAAGCTAGACACAAATTCACTGCTGCTGGCCTACACCAAAGCAGTCTCGAACACCATCAATAAATATGCTCCAGTAAAATCACGAGTAAGAAAGAGTAAAGGAAGAGAGCCATGGTTCACTGATGATATCCACCATGCCAGGAAGCTGCGACGCGTGAATGAGAAACGTTGGAGAGACACTCGTCTAGAAGTGCACAGGCAGATATATGTGCAGCATAGAGCAGAAGTGAACACACTGATCACCAGAGCTAAGCAACGATATTTTGAGGAAAAACTGAGGTCACGTAATCAGAAAGCCTGCTTTAGCGTATTAGATCAGCTGCTAAAATCATCTGCGACAAAGCTGCCTAGTACAACCAGCACAGAGTCGCTTTGTAATCAGTTTTCATCATTTTTCACTGAGAAAATCCAGCTAATCAGAGAGAAGATAGGTGGTCAGTCTGCTACACACCAAGCTGATACAACTGTGATTTCGGCGTCTCCAGTTTCAAATACGCTCTCTCAACTACGAGCTACCACTGAGGAGGAATTGGGCAAGATCATTCGGCGGTGTCCTAGTAAGACATGCTGTCTTGACCCGATTCCTACTGATCTTCTCCAGGAGACACTTAACACGCACCTGCCATATCTGGTGTCACTAGTGAACACTAGTTTCAGTGAAGGACAGTTCCCAAAGTCACTAAAAACAGCTATAGTGAAACCACTACTCAAGAAAGACAACTTGGATAAAGAAATATTGAAAAACTACCGACCAGTGTCCAATATTCCATTCGTTAGTAAGGTCATGGAGAAGGTAGCTGTAAGCAGACTGATAGAACATCTCGACCAAAATAACCTGCATGAAGAGCATCAATCTGCGTACAAGGCACTACACAGCACTGAGACAGCACTGCTTAGGGTGCATAACGACATCTCTCAAGCACTTGATGACAACAGAGCAGTGTTGTTTGTAATGTTAGACCTGTCAGCTGCCTTCGATACCATTGACCAGAACCAACTTCTAGATGTCATGGAGGCCGACTTTGGCATCACAGAGAAGGCGCTGACATGGTTTAAAACCTACCTCAAAGGTCGAACACAGCAAGTAAAAATTAACTCTGCAAAATCAAGCCGTGTTCCCCTTCAGTGTGGAGTACCACAGGGGTCGGTGCTGGGACCAGTGATGTTTGTGTTGCTGACCACACCACTTCAGAAAATATTTAAAAAGCATGGCGTATACTACCATAAATATGCTGACGATATTCAATTGTATGTCATCTTCGACCCAGCCATCCCTGGAGACAGAGAGAGAGCTATCGCCCGCATGGAGGCATGTGTCAAGGATATCAGGGAGTGGATGGCTCGGTGGTGGCTGAAGTTGAATGATGACAAAACCGAAATGCTCATCTTTATGTCAAAACATCACTTCAGACAGTACGGTGTATGTCCCATTACTATCGGTGACAGTGTCATCCCAGCCGTAGAAGATGTGCGTAACTTAGGTGTGAAGATGGATCAGCATCTGTCCATGGCACAGCAGGTGACAGCAGTATGTGCGGCTTGTAATTACCACCTTTACAGACTGTCGTCCATTCGTCGGTACCTGACTACTAACGCTATCAGGAACGCAGTCCAGGCTTTAATAACATCACGCCTGGACTACTGTAACTCACTACTGGCGGCCCTCCCTCCCACGCAGATTGCTCAGCTCCAGCGTGTGCAGAACAAAGCTGCTCGTTTGGTGACACGGACGTTTCTACGTGACCACATAACACCAGTGCTACGTGACCTGCACTGGCTACCAGTTGAATGCCGCATAAAATATAAAACATTAATAACAGTTTTTAAATGCATTCATGATATGGCTCCTTTATACCTCAAAGAACTCCTGCATATCCATTCTCGTGATAGCAGATTGCGCCAGTCTGGTAGACTTATTTTACGCCAGCCTATAGCTCGGAAGTGTGTTGGGGAACAGTCTTTTAAAGTTGTGGCACCCAAACTCTGGAATACATTACCAGAGGAGCTGCGGGCAGCTCAGTCACTGAATGTTTTTAAGCGTCAGTTAAAGACACATTTATTTAACATGTATTTTAATTAATTAGAATAATATTATTCCTTTTACATATATATATTTTTAGTTGTACAGCGCCTTGATCCACTGAGTGGGAGTAGGCGCTTTTAAAAGAACTGTTAATAAATAAATAAATAAATAAATATTTATAAAGGTAACATTGTTGAGCCTTCTGTTAAGTGAAGCTTATCTATAATAGAGAGATCGTTTAACGTCGTAAATTGTCCAATTCTGTGAAACTCAATGACCTTGACCTCCTTTGTTTTTCACCGAGCTGGCTAATACAATGAAGTATGGGGAGGGGGTGTTATATAACCTTGTTTTCACCGAGTGATTTCACTGCGTTTCACAGAATGAAGTATGGGGGAGGGGGTGTTATATAACCTTGTTTTCACCGAGTTATTTCACTGCGTTTCACAGAATACTCGCACACTTACATCATACATACGTTTACCTCATGAACACTTTCAGTACGGGGATCGAATTTTGTATCTGACGTCATAATCTTTCGACGTCTGAATTTGACGTCATCAGTCGATCTCCACACTGAAAGAATTAACAAAATTATCATGGCAGTAGTCCCATAACCTAGGTATTCAAATGAAGCGGAAAGAGCTAACTAAGACATTGTAGACGTTTTTAAATTGAAAAAACATGTTTGTTCTCTATGGTTTACACCACAATATTTCAGCGGTGTAAGGGATATATCAAACCCTCATGATGCGTCAAAATATCATTTTACATCTCTGATCACTGACTGCATTTCCAACACATAAGGGGTTTAAAACAATAATTTTCATGACACTGATTTAGCAATATAATTATGGCAATTGTATGTACTGTGTCACCCACTTCAAGTCATCTTCAACCACTACAAGTAACGGTTTATCGTGGATAAATATATCAATGCGAAATCTTGATAAGGTGATGTCCTATCGCATATCATCTACACTAGCTTTATATCTTTGTCTATGCGGGTGACTGTAGACATGATAAATACTATCACGTAGACAGACATTACATCATGATCAAGGTGAAGGACGTTCACCGTGGTAACGGTATCCTAGCAAACCCGATACATTAAACCAACATTGTTTCAATGTGTCGTGTTTTCTGGGACGTGACGTCCTGTGCGAGGTGTGAAATCACGTGACGTCCCTAAGGAATCATCGGAGATCCTGAAGTCAAAAGTGTTGGCCGAATATTAAACCAACTTTGGGTGAATGTCTCGAGGCTTCTGGGTACACTCTGCGAGGGAGTCAGTCCCTAACACATCTTGACATCCCAGAGGGGGATCACAAGGGATGTGGACTCTATCCATAATACTACATAATCCTGTCGTGTTCCCGGATTCCTGCAAGTCAAATTATCAGCCAACGCCTGTAAAACAGCAGTAAATGCTTACTTAAAAAGTAAGCATTTACTGTCTTTGCATGGTGGTCATTGTGGCAGTACTCGATGGCAGAAGATAATTCTGTCCTGCAAAGGCAAACGGCAGTCACTGCTCACTAAAAAGTACTGTTGTTTGACTATGTATTAAATTCGGACTCGTGCAAAACAGTAGTAACGGCTCATGCCTCAGTCATAATAACCCCGTGCGAAATGGTTACAAGATCATCAGTCCGGCGTTTGTACGGGTCATTGTGGCTGACATATTACTTGAAAAGTAGGCAGTTTAAAACTGATATTACGCAAAAACAAACAGCAGTAACTGCTTACTTGACTAGTAATATATATACTTTAATTCTGGTAGTATTCGCGAGGTTTTAATTTTAGCAAATTTCGCGAGTAGGACAAATTCGCGAATTCAAAATATCGCGAAAATGATTATTATAATAGCGCTACTAAATAAATTGAAACACGCAAAAATTATCAGATCTACAGTATCAAACGGCACTAAATTTGTCCTTAACAATAATAATGGTATTTAATTTGTTTTTTTCAAAGACAATCCACAGCAACAGCTTTTTCTGAAAGCAATCAGTTGATGTTGTTTGACTGCGAGGGAATCTGACAGACGACTGTGCCCTTAATCCAACACAATGTGCTATTATATTCTGGGATCCATGCACACTGCCGTGCAAAGACAAACAGCAGTAACTGCTTCCTTAAAAAGTAAGCAGTTACTGCTGTTTGTCTTGAACAAATAATTATTATGCGATTTCAAAGGCAGACCACAACATTCAAAACGCAATCAGTTACTGCTGTTTGTTTGAAGAGAATCACACATGTCGGCAATATACTGTGTCCAGATTCCAACATAATACTTGTTTCTGGATTCGTCCAAGACAAACGACCCGCCCAAGCTATCATGTAAAGACAAAGAGCAGTAACTGCTCACTTGAAAAGTAAGCAGTTACTACTATTTGTCTTTGGACGGCGGTCAGCATGCCAGTACTCGATGTCAGAAGAGAATCCTATCCTGCAAAGGCAAACAGCAGTATACGTGAAAAGTAAGCAGTTATTGCTGTTGCCTTTACATTGCAGTATATTGAATGAAACCGTGCTTTATCTGTTGAAGCCGGTAAAATCAGCACATTTGAAAATATAATTTTCAGCATATCTAATATTAGTCAGAGTTTGACATTGATTAGCATCAGCAAAAGCTGTGTTTGTGTATGCTGGTTGCTTGTGTACGCTGAGATAAAAAAATTCATCAATATGTCTAACTAATTCAAATGATAAATTCACCTACGAAGAGTAGCGTTTTAATCCCCACGTGAGGCATCATTCCAATGAAATGTAAATTTGTCATTATCAAAAAAATGATCAAACAATGATGCATTAATTCTTTGCGCAGTCGATCGTCCGCGCATCGAATTTTTAGACCACAGCTTTATGAATGACAAGGATTACAGATTCTGTATCACACACAGAGTCTGTTTTTACGGATTATTCTAATATGTTTCTGAAAATTTATTTTCTTCCACCTGGATGAGTTTTAGTTATGCTGGTGTCAGATCGATAGCGGCAGTGTCTTTGCACGGCGATCAGTATGCCAGCACTCGATGGCAGAAGAGAATCCTGCAGCTCAAAGACAAGCAGCAGTAACTGCTGACTTGAAAAGTAAGCCGTTACTGCTGTTTGTCTTTGCACGGCGGTCAGTATTCCAGCACTCGATGGCAGAAGAGAATCCTGCATCACAAAGACAAACAACAGTAACTGCTTACTTGAAAAGTCAACATTTACTGTTGTTTGTCATTGCAAAGCGGTCTGTATGCCAGTACTAGATGGCAGAAAAGAATCCTGCCTAACAAAGACAAACAGCAGTAATTTCTTACATGAAAAGTAAGCAATTACTGCTGTTTGCCTTTGTATCGCAGTAGATTGAATAATAATGTGCTCTCACAGTTGAGCGCATGTTGTAGCGCGGAAAACAACAATTATGTACAGTCTATTTTTACTTAATTTTACTTTTAAGTGTAATTACCAGGTCTATGAATTGTATCCTGGATGTCGAACTTAGTTAGGGTGTTGGTCACCCGTATTCGAAATGCATATACGTACAATTGCTTATTTGTACGATTATTATATATATTTGTGTATATAAAGCTTAATAAATAAAAAAAAACTTAATAGTATAATAAATTTTCTAACAACTGGATCAGTTGTAGTTATGCTGTTGTCTAATCTATGGCGGGAGTCCATATTGGAATACAGGGCGGCTAATAGGGGAGATGCGGGGATGTTTTTTAAGGCAGAACATGTCATGCGCATGCGTAGCCTCGTTCCCAAAGCAGCCACTTATCAGACATGCGCTGTGATGGTCAGGGATCATTGATGACACACACAGAAGTTCCCACACGGACGGTCTGTGATGGCTGAGTGGACGACGTCATTAGGCTGTAACTGGGCATCTCGGACCCCCTTATCAGTTCGTCTCGTCCCTGCCTAATTCCGGATCAAATTCACAGAGAAATCCAATGTCCAAACCCTTAAAGCGCTGAAATACTTTTGTATAATCCATGGAGACCGAAGGTGTTTTTTCAATTTGAAATTACCATAAATGTATCTTTTACGAGTGTTAGTTCTTTCTGCTTTATTTGAATACCTATGTTATTTTAAATATTTTTACAGTGTGTGAATTGACTACGTATTTTAATGGAGCGGAAAGAGCCAACATTTATGATGACTTTGAATTGAAAAAAATACTTTCATCTGCATGTTTTTTTTAATATTTCAGCGTTGTACGGGTTAATATAATAACTCAACCAGTGATTAACCAACCTCACATATGGTCTCACCACCCTAAATAAGCCGAAATCCAGGGAGGTGTCTACTAATGATGGAATCATCACACAAAATATTTTTAATGCGGCTGTTCCAACCTCTATTGAAACAAAATAAATACAAAGAAGTAGTAATTTTGTGAATATTTAATAAGCCCACGTTATCTTCTTTGTCAAGGATATCATATATAACTGTTTCATGATAACCTCGCAGGGATACAGTGGGTTAAAATGATGTGTGTCTGTTCTGTGAAAGAGAGCACGGATTATAGCCCAATTTTAACAGTATTGACTTTTTTACACTCTAGGGGGCGTAGCTCAAAATCTGTCTGGTAACCATACCCATAGCGGGCCTGTTTTCGAACAAGGACATCTCAAGCTTTATCCTGATATGTCACACTAAATATCTAATAGGGTGAAAAATGGTGAAATCGGCCTGCGGAATTGAGGCAGTTTACATGTGTTTCAATGGGACTGGCATTTGGGGTGGTGAGACCATCAGTAGACACAAGGGGTTTGCATGTTCTGGTCCTTTCTTGACATATTCCAGCTGCTTGATAAAAAATCTGCAGCTTGATATCTATATTTTATTGAGTTTTACTATCGCTGTAACAATCTAAGTGTAATAGTTTTGATTAGAAAGTATATAATTGGTGAATAAATGTGATAACCATGTCTAGAAAAGACCAGAAGAGGCCGTGTTTTGGTGATATAAGTCATAGATGAAATGCCTGGTTGGTAGATTGATTGTCATATGGGCCCAAATAAAAATAAAAAATAGTGAATTTAAGTATGGATGCTACTAATAGCAGTCCATTCTAATATGTGTGGCATATTTCAACAACAATTTTCGAAATACAAGGTAACCATGACGACTTTGTGTGACGAAATAGAGGCGGGAATAGCCACTTCATTTAAGTGTTTTATTCAATGCGACTTTCAAGGAAACCAGGCCGATTTTCATGATATCAATAATTATTCAAAGGGCTCCGAGGGCAACAGTTTTCAATATATTTGCCTAATTCAAAAACTATATTGTTCAGAACACCTTCAAGCATCATACCAGGCCGAAATAAAATAATCAAAGAAAATTATATCTCTACATATGGTCTCACCACCCTAAATAAGCCGAAATCCAGGGAGGTGTCTACTAATGATGGAATCATCACACAAAATATTTTTAATGCGGCTGTTCCAACCTCTATTGAAACAAAATAAATACAAAGAAGTAGTAATTTTGTGAATATTTAATAAGCCCACGTTATCTTCTTTGTCAAGGATATCATATATAACTGTTTCATGATAACCTCGCAGGGATACAGTGGGTTAAAATGATGTGTGTCTGTTCTGTGAAAGAGAGCACGGATTATAGCCCAATTTTAACAGTATTGACTTTTTTACACTCTAGGGGGCGTAGCTCAAAATCTGTCTGGTAACCATACCCATAGCGGGCCTGTTTTCGAACAAGGACATCTCAAGCTTTATCCTGATATGTCACACTAAATATCTAATAGGGTGAAAAATGGTGAAATCGGCCTGCGGAATTGAGGCAGTTTACATGTGTTTCAATGGGACTGGCATTTGGGGTGGTGAGACCATATATCGCTGGAAATACTGGTATTCGATAATTCTACCAATTGTGATGATGAGTTTGGATGACGAAAAAAGTGCTTAGCAAACAACAAGTGCAAATGTTAGGTACACAACTTAATACTACAGTATCTTAGTGCAAGTTAGGCTTGTGAAGGTGCAGAAGTGCAGGGCTGGATTTAAGGGAGGCATGTAATCTGACAACACAGGTCAAGTTCTGGACATATAGCTCGTCTGGGGGATAATTTTGGATGTTATATTCAGGTCACGCACATGTTCACAACAGCACAATGCCGCCTGGCGACTGGTGAAGAAATATAAGCCTCTAGGCAGATGGTCCAGAGGTGATTGTCTTGTGAAGCTACCCAGTCTTTTGTGGCTGGGTGACTTACGGTAATGCCTGGTATGCATGCCATCTCAAGCCAGTGCTGGTCCACCGACTGCAACGTTGGCCCAACATTAAATAAACGACAACTCAACCCGTCTTATTTCCTGATGGTATATTTTGTGGCAGAGGAACTTTTTGCAGCCAATGTTGTTTTAATGTATATCCTCCGTCTGCGACGATGGCCAACGATAATATATGTTTACTTACTTTTTACTAGCAAGCCGTCCGCGACGTTGGCCCAATATTAAATCAGCACTGGCTGATCGTGCCTTTTTTTGCGGAGTTTATTTTAGGCCGGCTGATTTAAGGTCAGAATCAGGTGGTCACTGGAGGCCAAATTGTCTGGTTTGATCAAAGACCAGACATAATTAGGGTGAACCATGTGATTTGGGGGGTTTGGACATTATTATATAGTAGACGTCACGTTATTCCCGGTGTAACTTTTTCAACTTTGGCAAGAACCCGCAATATTTCGTGAAATTAGAATTTTGTGTATGAAATTTGCGTATTTCAAAAGTTGGCCATTGACAATTTTGTGAAATTTTGGGATAAAACTGAATTAAATCAAAGGGCTTACAAACACTACACGTTATATGTGTAACTTTTAAACCATGCAATATTTTTTTCATAACAAAATTTATGAAAATCGGATGGAAATTGCCTGACAAATCAGCAAAAACATGCACTACAGACGTGACGGATTATAGTGACTTCCAATCTACGCAGTACTGGTACTGCTTCTTACCTAACGCGCGACATCTGAGCTGTGGAGTATCAATGTCATGGACAAGCCTTGATCAGGGGCGGATGTAGCTTTTCAGTGAGGGGGGTTAAAATTTGACAAAAAAAATATAAAACTGTAAAGGGGTCGAAAATTTTTGTTTTCCAAAGGCTTTTTCATGCGATCCAAATGAAATGAATCGGTCTTTATGCCACTTTTGTGGACATATAGGCTAAATTGGGCCAGGAGAACCTCCTTGGGGTGGTGAGATGAGTGAGATGACACTGCCCTCCAGACAAAGGATTCGAAATTCGAGCCCTGGCGGTCTGAGGCCGAGCACGCTACCTCTCGGTCAGTGAGGCTCCCCACAATACTGAGTTTTACGAGTGGATGGGGAAGAAACATTTTTGTTTATTTCAAACCGCCGAGACCAGGAAACGAACACTGAACGCTGGCATGAAAGGCAGCGGTGCTAACCTCTATCCTATCATGCGACCCAAGGCATATGGGGCACTGTTTCTCACTCAGTATATCACCAAATCATAAGAAAACCCCTAATTTTGGTGATGATTTTTTTCTGAGGGGGGGGGGGGGGTGTTTAAACCCCTCCCAACCCTCCCCTCTTGGATCCGCCACTGTTGATGGAGTGCTGAAATTTAAGCCCATGTGTGACTGGGATTGTTTACATGTTTCAAACAGAATGTAATACATCTAAGATTGATAAAGTGTCTGTTGAAGATACCCCGCTAATCAAATAATAACTAGACATGAATTGTGACTTTTCAAGTAACAATAATATTTGAACTAGGTTTTATGAGTTTTTGTGATGGCCATTTTGAATTTGGTTGGGATATTTTTATTATGACAGATTGATTGGAATGTCACGAATGAGTTTTTTGGCGGCCATTCTAAGCTCTAATTTTAGACCTCGGACTTCAGGCTTTTTGCAGTTTTAAATAGATATATATTTGTTTGTCGAATGGAATCGCATTCAGGGTGCACAGTACACACATTGACTTGTCTCTCTGTTGATTTAATGTTGCATCAGTATCCGCGACGCTAGCCCAACATTAAAACAACATTGATTCAACGTTTTGTGTTTGAATAGAATTGCAACTGTTATTTTAATTGTAGCATTTGAAAGGTTTCAACTGTCCATACCAAATACACAATATTGGTTCAATACTGGGCCACCGTCTGCCTGATGGAAACATTGGATAAATGTATTTTTATTATCAAATCTAGAGACTAAAGGGTAGAGTAGGTCTGGACATTTGGGCACCCTGTTCACCCTCCTGGCAATGAATGGAGAATCACCTCACGTGTACAGTATTGAACCAACATTGGACCCTATTATAGGCCCGCTGCCGTGCAAGCCAAAAGGCAGTATCTGCTCACTGTACAAGTAAGCGGATACTGCCTTTTGCATTTGAAGAGAAACATAGTGCAGTATCTGCTCTCTTTACAAGTAAGCAGAAATTGCCTTTTGCCATTCAAGAGTATAGTGATCCATGAAATCATGGATAAATCCGGAAGAACATGTTGGATGACTTAGAAAAGTCATAGCACACCTCCTGACTACTCTGGGAATGTTGTGTCTAAATTTCAAGTTGAGAAATAGCGTTTTACAAAAACGTGCCAAGAATAATAAGTTTAAAGTTCCATTGAAAACAATATATTTGGCCATAGCCCGCATATAAATATTGAGCAATCCATCAATGCGTATTTATCATGTCTTGCGATCCACCTTTCAAATGCAAATCTGAACAATATTTTGGTTTTAATTTGTAATTTCAAGCATATTCAAATGAATGACAAATAGTAAAAAAAAAGGTGGATCACATGATGTGATAAATACGCCTTGATGGATTACTCATGTTAAGTGGGTGACTAATCCACAGTGACAAGACGGATCTGAGGGGGATAACTACTACTAGTATGTATTAACCAACATCCAGCTGATCACGACTATTGTCGTTTTAAATCTGTTTGATTAATATACCAAATCACTGTTTATTGGGAATGAATTGTGTGTTTAAACATAAAGATTTTTAAATGTTTGATCTCAAATTAAACAAATATGAGTAATCACTTGAGGTTGTTGATCGCGGTAGCGAGACAAGATCTCAAGGGGTTAAAAATTCAAATAAATAAGGATAAGGGTGAACAATTTCTTCGATCTAGTACCATAGTTTCGTTTGAATAACTGTGTTTTGGAAAAAAGATGCTACTAAGATTACAAGTAACAGCAGACGCACGTAAAATATTCAGCCAGAGACACGTCATTAGTGTTATTCGTAAATCAAGATGATACATACATCAGTTCCACAGTCAATGAATGAATGACTGACTGACTGACTGACTGACTGAATGAATGAATGAATGAATGAATGACTGACTGAATGAATGAATGAATGAATGAATGAATGAATGAATGAATGAATGAATGAATGAATGAATGTATAAATGAACGAATGAATGAATGAATGAATGAATGAATGAATGAATGAATGAATGAATGAATGAACGAATGAATGAATGAATGAATGAATGAATGAATGAATTAATTAATTAATTAATTAATTAATTGAATAATTAATTAATTAATTAATTTATTAATTAATTAATTAAAAGATGAACAAATCAATCAATCAATCAATCAATCAATCAATCAATCAATCAATCAATCAATCAATCAGTCAGTCGGTCGGTCGGTCGGTCGGTCAGTCGGTCGGTCGGTCGGTCGGTCGGTCGGTCAGTCGGTTGTTCCTTCAATCAATCAATCAATCAATCAATCAATCAATCAATCAATCAATCAATCAATCAATCAATCAATCAATCAATCAATCAATCAATCAATCAATCAATCAATCAATCAATCAATCAATCAGTCAATCAATCAATTAATCAATCAGTCAATCAATCAATCAATACATCAATCGATCAATTAATCACTAAATATAGCAATCACTCACTCACCAAATCATTCCTAGGATGCCCAGCTTAGCCTGTATAGTATGCACAGTGTTCATACCATACATGCTACACTGGGCACCAAGGAAAGCTAATTATTTTTTGGATCGCAGGAAGTCAACACTCGTTGACAGCGCACAGATTATGGGTGGAGCGGCCTGGACCATTAGACTGTGGACTCAGGATCCGAGGGATTATTGGCCGCCTGTCCTGGCTTATTACCAGGAGATGACAAGACCATCAAACAAGATACGTTCACAAAAGGTTGGGTCTATGTTGGGGGTGCGTCATCTACGGTGGACAACATCGAACCGACGGTAACCGAACATATCTCATTTGTTTGAAGTGCACTACTGATGACCTGGCAAACACGAGACACTATAAGGCCCCCAACACTTACAACTCTAAAATATTTTTGTATGCACCATGGAGACCAAAGGGCTTCTATCAACTTGAGATTATTATAAATGTCTCAGTTAACTCCTTTCGCTTCATTTGGATGCATGTGTTATGGGTCTGCGGCCATTATAAATGTTTAAATCTTTCCGAAAAAACCCTGTATGGCTCATATGACCAAACCATCACAATCACATGAGTTGCTTCCACAATGCTGGGATAATGCTGGTCCACTGTCTACGGCACATTACATACAAAACATGGTAAGGCTGTGCATTGCTGGCCTCGTTCTGGACGTGGAGGGAATCCTTGGCCTCGTATTTGGGCGGGGGATTCCCCATGTCTGAGCAATAATCCAATAATGGAGGCTAGTTTAACACAACGTATTGTAGGCGTCCCATTAATGTTACTCCTGGGAAGAGCTGGGCTAATCTTTAGGTGTGGGTCACTAATAATTGGTCGAATATTAGTTCAATGTTGGCCCACCGTCCACGAAGTTGGCCCAACATTAAACCAATATTGACTGTATCGTTCTCACACTCATGATGTTGGCTTTCACTACGAGAAGTATGGTGAGATAAACCCATACCGCACTCCCTTCAAAATGCTTCACTGCTGTGTTCGATTATCCAACTTTAAACAGATATTCGCACGAGAAAATACGTACTGCATTGTTTGGTACGGCGAGATGGGCTGATCTCAGAACTCGTCACCACATCAAGCCCTCGCCTACAGGCTCGGGCCTGATGTGGTGACTAGTGCTGAGATCAGCCCATCTTGCCTCCGCAACGATGCCGTATGCATATAAGAAGCTTCGCAATAAGCACAACACATCGTCTATGTGCTGGTTTAGCGTTAGGCTAGCGTTGCAGACAGTGACCCGACGTTAAACCATCACATGGCCATGTGTTTGTTGTGAGACATGATACCACCAAAATTACTTATGTTTATTCAATTTGACACCAAATACTTGTAATTCGTGACTATTAATCCTTTCAAGCCTGAATTTACCATTGTCATTTTCATCCACTACAAGCCGCGAATTGCTGTCGCAATTCACGACTTGTAGTGGATGAAAATGACTTGAAGGGGGTGACAAATTAATGAAAATTGCCATGTATTAGTAAAACAGTTTCATGGAAATTTGTCGTAAACAAATTAAGTTGATTTTCAAGAATGTAAAAGGGTTAAACTTTAAAGGGTTAAACGCCTACTTTTTTAATTGTGGAGATCGATTTTTGTCTATTAGATGCCCGGTATCCCCCCCCCAGGCTGAAAGGGTTGGATGGTAAAATGCCGTTTTTTATTTTTAGTTACTTGAAGTTGTGGATCGTGGTATCAAATCAATTATGTTAAGGAGAGAGATAAGGGGATGTTTTTAGTCGGAGAAACATTATGCAGAGCCACCCACTTATCAGACATGCGCAGTGGTGGTCAGGGATCATTGATGACACACACAGAAGTTCCCACACAGACGGTCTGTGATGGCTGAGTGGACGACTTCATTAGGCTGTGACTGGGCATCTTGGACCCCCTTATCAGGTCGTCTCGTCCCTGCCTAATTCCGGATCAAATTCACAGTGAAATCCAAGGTCCAAACCCTTAAAGCGCTGAAATACTTTCGCATAATCCATGGAGACCAAAGGTGTTTTTTCACTTTGAAATTAACATAAATGTCTCTTTTCCGAGTGTTAGTTCTTTCTGCTTTATTTGAATACCTATGTTATTATAAATATTTTTATAGTGTGCGGATCGACTACGTATTCAAATGAAAAGAGTGGAAAGAGCTAACATTTATGATGACTTTGAATTGAAACGGGTTAATATCATAACCCAACCAGTGATTAATTAGCCTCACACATATATCGCTTGAAATGTTTGTATTCGATAATTCTACCAATTGTAATGATATGTTTGGATGATGAAAAAAGTGGTTAGTAAATAACAAGTGCAAATGTTAAGTACATAACTTAATGCTACAGTATTTTAGTGCAATTTAGGCTTGTGAAGGTGCAGAAGTGCAGGGCTGGATTTAAGGGAGGCATGTAATCTGACAACACAGGTCAAGTTCTTGACATATAGCATGTGTGGGGGGTAATTTTGGATGTTATATTCAGGTCACGCACATCTGTTCACAACAGCACAATGCCGCCTAGCGACTGGTGAAGAAATATAAGCCTCTAGGCAGATGGTCCAAAGATGATTGTCTTCTGAAGCTACCCAGTCTTTTGTGGCTGGGTGACTTACGGTAATGCCTGGTATGCATGCCATCTCAAGCCAGTGCTGGTCCACCGACTGCGACGTTGGCCCAACATTAAATAAACGACATCTCAACCCGTCTTATTTCCTGATAGTATATTGTGGCTGAGTAACTTAGCAACCACGATATTTGCAGCCAATGTTTTAATGTATATCCACCGTCTGCGACGATGGCCAACGATATTGTATGTTTACTTACCTTTTACTATCAAGCCGTCCGTGACGCTGGCCCAGCATTAAATCAGCACTGGCTGATCGTGCCTTTCACGTGGAGTTTTTTTAAGCTGGCTGACTTACGGTCAGAATCAGGTGGTCACTAGAGGCCAAATTGCCTGGTTTGACCAAAGACCAGACATAATCAGAGTAAGCCATGTGATTTGGCCTTTTGACATTATTATATAGTAGACGTCACGTTATTCCCGATGCAACTTTTCCCGTTGATTTCTCTGCCAATCAATTTTCATGGATTGTTGGAAGCCCTCTGTGCCAGTCTTATGGCAACAACCCGCAATATTTCGTGAAACTTGAATTTTGATTATGAAATTTGCGCATTTCAAAAGTTGGCCATTTGAAATTTTGTTAAATTTTGAGATAAAACTGAATGAAATCAATCAGCTTACAAAGGAGCGTCAAACACTACACCTTATGTGGTTTAACTTTTAAACTATATAATATTTTTTTATAACATTTTCATGGAAATCGGATGAAAATTGGCTGAGAAATCAGCAAAAAACCTGCTGTGGAGGACCAATGTCATGGATAATCCGTGCGTGCTGAAATGTAAACCCTCGTGTGGCTGGGATCGTTTACATGTTTCAATCAGAATGTGATCCATCTAAGATCGATAAAGTGTATGTTGCAATACCCCGTTAATCAAATAAATCAATTTCAGAGAAGCCATTTTTTGATAAATATTTTTTTATGTGAATTTGTATTTTCACGCAGATTCCAGCTTTAAATTAAGGAAATGAAATGAATCGGGCTTTAGGCCACATATAGTGCACATATAGGCTAAACCGGGCCAGGAGAACCTCCTGAGGATGGTGAGATGATTGAGATGACACTGTCCTCCAGACAAAGGATTCGAAATTCGAGCCCTGGTGGTCTGAGGCCGAGCACACTACCTCTCGGTCACGGAGGCTCCCTACAATACTAACTTTCACACGTGGATGGGGAAGAAACAATTTTGTTTCTTTCAAACCGCCGAGACCGGGAACCAAACCCGGACTCTGGCGTGAAAGGCAGCGGTGCTAACCACTACCCTAGTAAATGGAGCGGAAAGAGCTAACATTTATGATGACTTTGAATTGAAAAAATATACTTTCATCTGCATGTTTTTTTTAATATTTCAGCGTTGTACGGGTTAATATAATAACTCAACCAGTGATTAACCAACCTCACATATATCGCTGGAAATACTGGTATTCGATAATTTTACCAATTGTGATGATAAGTTTGGATGACGAAAAAAGTGGTTAGCAAACAACAAGTGTAGATGCTAAGTACATAATTTAATACTACAGTATCTTAGTGCATTTTAAGCTTGTGAAGGTGCAGAAGTACAGGGTTAGATTTTACGGAGACATGTAATCTGACAACACAGGTCAAGTTCTTGACATATTGCATGTGTGGGAGATAATTTTGAATGTTACATTCAGGTCACGCACATTTGTTCACCATAACACAATGCCGCCTAGCGACTGGTGAAGAAATATAAGCCTCGAGCAGATGGTCCAAAGGTGATTGTCTTCTGAAGCTACCCAGTCTTCTGTGGCTGAGTGAATATCGGTAATGCCTGGTATGCATGCCATCTCAAGCCAGTGCTGGTCCACCGACTGCGACGTTGGCCCAACATTAAATAAACGACAACTCAACCCGTCTTATTTCCTGATAGTATATTTTGTGGCAGAGTAACTCAGCAACCACGATATTTGCAGCCAATGTTTTTTATATGTATATCCACCGTCTGCGACGATGGCCAACGATAATGTATGTTTACTTACTTTTTACAATCAAGCCGTCCGCGACGTTGACCCAACATTAAATCAGCACTGGCTGAACGTGCCTTTTTTTGTGGAGTTTCTTGGCCATTGGAAATTTTGTGAAATTTTGAAATAAAACTGAATTAAATCAAAGAGCTTACAAACACTACACGTTATATGTTTAACTTTTAAACCATGTAATATTTTTTTCATAACAAAATTCATGGGAATCGGATGAAAATTGCCTGACAAATCAGCAAAAACATGCACTACAGACGTGACGGATTTATAGTGACTTCCAATCTACGCAGTACTGGTACTGCTTCTTACCTAACGCGCAACATCTGAGCTGTGGAGTATCAAGCCTTGATCAGGGGCGGATCTAGCTTTTCAGTGAGGGGGGTTAAAATTTGACAAAAAAAAATATATTACTGTAAAGGGGTCGAAAATGTTTGATTTCCAAAGGCTTTCTCATGCGATCCAAATGAAATTAATCGGTCTTTGGGCCACTTTTGTGCCCATATAGGCTAAATTGGGCCAGGAGAACCTCCTGGGGATGGTGAGATGAGTGAGATGACACTGCCCTCCAGACACAGGATTCGAAATTCGAGCCCTGGCGGTCTGAGGCCGAGCACGCTACCTCTCGGTCACGGAGACTACCCACAATACTGAGTTTTACGAGTGGATGGGGAAGGAACATTTTTTATTTCTTTCAAACCGCCGAGACCGGGAAACAAACACTGAACTCTGGCGTGAAAGGCAGCGGTGCTAACATCTATCCTATCATGCGATCCAAGGCATATGGGGCACTGTTTCTCACTCAGTATATCACCAAATCATAAGGAAACCCCTAAATAACCCAACCGTCCCCCCTTGGATCTGCCACTGTTGATGGAGTGCTGAAATGTAAGCCATTGTGTGACTGGGATTGTTTCAAACCGAATGTAATACATCTAAGATTGATAAAGTGTCTGTTGAAGATACCCTGCTAAACAAATAATAACTAGACATGAATTGTGACTTTTCAAGTAACAATAATATTTGAGCTAGGTTTTATGAGTTTTTGTGATGGCCATTTTGAATTTGGTTGGGATATTTTTATTTTGACAGATTGATTGGAATGTCGCGAATTAGTTTTTTGGCAGCCATTCTAAACTAATTTTAGACCTCGGACTTCAGCTTTTTGCAGTTTTAAATAGATATATATTTGTTTGTCCAATGGAATCGGATTCAGGGTGCATAGTACACACATTGACTTATCTCTCTGTTGATTTAATGTTGCATCAGTATCCGCGACGCTAGCCCAACATTAAAACAACATTGATTCAACGTTTTGTGTTTGAATAGAATTGCGACTGTTATTTTAATTGTAGCATTTGAAAGGATTCAACTGTCCATACCAAATACACAATATTGGTTCAATACTGGGCCACTGTCTGCGTAATTGAAACATTGGATTAATGTGTTTTTATTATCAAATCTAGAGACTAAAGGGTAGAGTAGGTCTGGACATTGGGGCACCCTGTTCACCCTCCTGGCAATGAATGGAGAATCACCCCACGTGTACAGTATTGAACCAACATTAGACCCTATCATAGGCCCACTGTCGTGCAAGCCAAAAGGCAGTATCTGCTTACTGTACAAGTAGGCGGATACTGCGTTTTGCATTTGAAGAGAAGCATAGTGCAGTATCTGCTCACTTTACAAGTAAGCAGAAATTGCCTTTTGCCATTCAAGAGTATAGTGATCCATGAAATCATGGATAAATCCGGCAGAACATGTTGGATGACTTAGAAAAGTCATAGCACACCTCCTGACTACTCTGGGAATGTTGTGTCAAAATTTACATGAAAACTCAGGGAGAAATAGCGTCTTACAAAAACGTGCCAAGAATAATAAGTTTAAAGTTCCGTTGAAAACTCAAAATATTTGGGCATAGCCCGAATATAAATATTGAGCAATCCATCAATGCGTATTTATCACGTTTTGTGATCCACCTTTCAAATTCAAATCTGAACAATATGTTGGTTTTAATTTTCTAATTTCAAGCATATTCAAATTAAGGAAAAATAGTAAAAAAAAGGTGGATCACATGATATGATAAATACTCCTTGATGGATTACTCACATGTTAAGCGGGTGACTAATCTACAGTGACAAGACGGATCTGAGGGTGATAACTACTACTAGTATGTATTAACCAACATCCAGCTGATCACGACTATTGTCGTTTTAAATTTGTTTGATTAATATACCAAATCACTGTTTATTGGGAATGAAATGTGTGCTTAAACATAAAGAATGAATGAATGAATGAATGAATGAATGAATGAATGAATGAAGGAATGAAGGAATGAATGAATGAATGAATGAATGAATTATTTAATTAAATAATTAATTAATTAAATAATAAATTAATGAATAGATGAACGAATGGATCAATCAATCAATCAATCAATCAATCAATCAATCAATCAATCAATCAATCAATCAATCAATCAATCAATCAATCAATCAATCAATCAATCAATCAATCAATCAATCAATCAATCAATCAATCAATCAATCAATCAATCAATCAATCAATCAATCAATCAATCAATTAATCAATCAATCAATTAATCAGTTAATCAGTTATTCAGTCAATCAATCAATCAATACATCAATCGATCAATCAATCAATATGTCAATCAATTAATCACTAAATATAGCAATCACTCACTCACCAAATCAACCCGTGCCCAGTTTAGCCTGTATAGTATGCACAGTGTGCATACCATACATGCTCCACTGGGCACCAAGGAAAACTAATTATTTTTTGGATCGCAGGAAGTCAACACTCATTGACAGCGCACAGATTATGGATGGAGCGGCCTGGACCATTAGACTGTGGACTCAGGATCAGAGGGATTATTGGCCGCCTGTCCTGGCTTATTACCAGGAGATGACAAGCCCATCAAACAAGATAAGTTCACAAAAGGTAGGGTCTATGTTGGGGGTGCGTCACCTACGGTGGACAACATCGAACCGACGTTAACCGAACATATCTCATTTGTTTGAAGTGCACCACTGATGACCTGGCAAACACGAGTCGCTATAAGGCCCCCAACACTTACAGCTCTACAATATTTTTGTATGCACCATGGAGACCAAAGGGCTTTTATCAACTTGAGATTATTATAAATGTCTCAGTTAACTCCTTTCGCTTCATTTGGATGCATGTGTTATGGGTCTGCGGCCATTATAAATGTTTAAATCTTTCCGAAAAAACCCTGTATGGCTCATATGACCAAACCATCTCAATCACATGAGTTGCTTCCACAATGCTGGGATAATGCTGGTCCACTGTCTACGGCACATTACATACAAAACATTGTAAGGCTGTGCATTGCTGGCCTCGTTCTGGACGTGGAGGGAATCCCTGGCCTCGTATTTGGGCGGGGGATCCCCCATGTCTGAGCAATAATCCAATAATAGAGGCTATTTCAACACAACGTATTGTAGGCGTCCCATTAATGTTACCCCCTGGAAGAGCTTGGCTAATATTTAGGTGTGGGTCACTAATAATTGGTTGAATATTAGTTCAATGTTGGTCCACCGTCCACAAAGTTGGCCCAACATTAAACCAATATTGGCTGAATGTTTCCTGTTTCCTAGGGAGGCTAATATTTAGACGTACAGGTCACTGTGTGCGGACTGCATTTGATAATCACTGAATGCTTCCCTCGATGGCCACTGTCATGTCTGGGGAGGGGGGGGGGGGGGGGGGGCGGTTGGGGGCTGGGAGAGGAGGGATATTTTCCTTGACAAACCATAAAGCAGATATTCTTTAATTTTTAAAATTTGCAGTCGTGTTTTAATTTTTTTTTGTCATTTTAAAATATATTTCACAATTTTGCTAACTGCCATTTTCTTTTCATTACAAATATTTGTATTTTTTATGCTAAATTTGTATATGTTAATTTATACTATTATGTTGAATTAAAATATTGTAAATGAATTCATTTAAATGTCTCATTAAATTTAAATGTGCCGTAAAGTGACGTTAAGAAAATGTTTCACTTACAATGTTGAAGCATTGACCCCTGCCATTAAAATAACTTTAATATAAAGTTATTGGTTTGAATCGTATAATTCCTTATGACGTCGCAAATTCTGATTCTGTGTGCTGTCAATGAAGTTGATTTTTTTCTGTCCATTGAGCATAATAACTCATGAATGGAGAAGCAATCAAGAAAGATGACCAATATTGTTTTGATGCCAGTCCACTCTCTGGTTTGATGTGAACAGCATTTGGCCAATGTTTTTTCTTTTATTTCCTGGTGAGATAAAATATAATGAATGGATGAATGAATGAATGAATGAATGAATGAATGAATGAATGAATCAATCAATTAATCAACGAATCAATGAAACAATAAAATCGTATATAGCGCATGTATCCAGCTGGAGGCTGGTCAGAGCGCTGAAAGGTCGAAAAAGAGAGAGAGGGAGAGAAAAATAAGTAAATTATTTTATGAGGTCATCAAACTCTTGCCGAAACAGGTGATTTTTAACGACATTTTAATAATTATCTAAAAAGTATCTAGCTCCATCGAAAAGCTTCCGTTGTGTCCTACCGGCATTGACGGAAGTTTTCAGATCCCCGCCATACCTCACTTCCGGCTGTGGGTGTGACATCGGCTCCTGGTGTCACATTGGATACACACATCCTGCACATTATATCCATTAGCCCCTGACACCATATTCATTGCATCCAACAAAAACTGAAACATATTCTCCTTTAGATAGCGACAAAGTCATAATGTCTGCCTCCTATATCTGTGCCTCCATTACCCCTTCAGCGCGGGGACCGTCTTTATACGTCAGAATCTGACGTCTGTAGACGTCAGATTCTGACGGCCCCCGCACTGAGAGAATTATTTATAATCGCCGTAGACCCATAACATAGATAGGTATTCAAATGAAACGGAAAGAGCTAACTAAGACGTTTATGATGAATTCAAATTGAAAATAACCTTTTGGTTTCCATGGTCTATACAAAATATTTCAGCGCTTTAAGGACTGATAAGCGAAAACAAAACGATTTTTAAGATACTTAATTTTAAAATGTAAGCCTAACATTCAACAGTCAAGCAGTTGCATCTGGAACTTCGACAAAAGTTAAAATCCCACTGGTGTAAATCTTCACTTATTGTCGGAATTCTGACCTCTGTGTGACTGTAACATACTTATTTTTCAACCATTTACCCGATAGTGATCTCATTTAAATTTCCACCCAGTTGAAGTTGTGTCTCGCTACCGCGATTCACAACTCCAACTGGGAGGAAATTGTTCATATTTGTTGACTTTGAGACCAAACATTTGCAAATTTTGAAGTTCGAACACTCATTTTATTCTCAATAAGACCGATTTCACCTGCTAATAAAACAGTACTAAAAACGACTCTAGTCGTGATAAGCGCTTTAATGTTAAAATCAGGAACAGCAAATTGAAAAAAACAATCAGACTTGTGTATTTCAATGTTTGTTTAATTTATACCAAAATCTTGATTTTTAAACACAATTTGTTTTCTCAATGAGAGATATTTAGCCCTTTGCCTGCTAGTGACGACTATAGTCGTATTTAATCCGTTTTAAAGGCCGATTAAATCACAGTTATTGGGAATGAAATTAGCGTTTAAACATCAAGATTTGCAAATGCTTGGTGTCAAATTAAACAAATATCAGTACTTTTTTCCCACGTGGAGGTGTGGGTCGCGATAGCGAGACACAACTTCAAGTGGGTGAAAAGTTATTTTTTAAATTTAGCATGATAAGGGGTGATCGGCTAATAGAAGATATTAAAGTCGATTATATTGGTCCTTAGCACCCACAGGGTGATGCCGCGTTTAATAGCACTCAAAGGGTGTCGCGTGTAATTTTCGGGATCAGACAAATCCCTTTATCAGGACTTGGAGTCCTCTCCATCTGCTGGATCTAAGAGAATCCTATGTGTCAGTGAGATATCAGATTACAGTACTATCTATCTAACCCCAACACTGAAATATGTTTGTATAAAGGTGTTTTTTTCAATTTGAAATTATCATAAATGTCTTACTCAGCTCTTTCCGCTTCATTTGAATACCTATGTTTTATGGGTCTACGGCAAATATAAGTAGTTTACGCTGTCAGTGCGGGAATCGACCTTAGACGTCAGAATCAGTTTACAGTAGGCCTACTATCTTATTAAATATAAGTGAATCAATGTCATCTCTGTCTAATATTTTATTTTTACTGTAACAACAAACCCTTTGATGATTTAACCCCTGGAGCACTGATATATTCAATTTAAATTTTCAGTCACTTAAGGCTATGCGATACACAGCTGTAAGTGACCGAAAATGTATAGGATTTGAACAATTTACGTCTCAATATATATTATCAGCGTTTCAAGATTGAAGGCATATTTTACTGTGAACAGCTCGTTATCTGAGTTATACAGCTGCTAATAAAAAACACACAATGTCTACTGCAGTCGACATCAGTGCTCTAGGGGTTAAACCATTAACAATTACACCTGGAGATGCATTTTGCTACCTTCAAGTAAATTACCGCCACTTTTATTCTAATTTGTGTTTAATATGTGATCACAAATTGTCCAATAAAATAGAGTTTTTTTCCGAATATACTCACATTTCATTTCTAATCGTTATATTTTATACTGCGAACATTTATTATTATTGCGCTAGTGGTGATTGGCGCCAAAAGTGTCAAGGTACATCGCCTTTAGTTCAAATTATAGCCGAGTCTAGTTATGTTTGGCGCCAAAAGAGACAATAAGCGAAAAAAATATATATCAATATAAAATACATGATCGGTGCCAAAACATTATTTCAGGTGTATATACCATAATGTACTATTCATTTTAATGACGCATACACATACAAATAATTCCTATCATCAATAAATATCTATCTACTATCGTTTGGTCAGCACTCACATAGACATATCTATGCCCTTTTATCTACAAATTGTTTTGGACACAAAGGATCGCGGTTGTATAACCCTCTTCACTTGTTGACATAATTCTCGCGTTCAAATTAATGTTCGAATTAATTAATGGTTTGATGATGGTCTATACATAATCTCAGATTATACGGCGCAGCATATTCCTTTCCATATGCTTCGTTACCATGGTTACCCAAATATTAGTCTTTTATTTTCACATTCAGTCGAGCCTGGACATGAATTATTCAGTCTATGTTTATTTTTAATCCATAATCTCATAATCTTTTTTTCCACCATACATACTCCATGATGTATTTACATTGTATATTGCAATACTGTTTTAATATTATGTACATGTAGCGGTGTTATTATTCTACCATTGATCTTTGTACGTATATGTTAATTATTGTAATATTGAAAACATCATGTGTATAGAGGGGGGGGGGGCATGGAAAATTAGTACGATGTAGGATAAAAATGGTTTTAACTCTATAAAAAGTGTATTAATATTATTAAAGGGAAATGCCCAGGTCTAAAATCATCATAAAATCGTCCATAGACTAGAACTGCAAAAGTTTTTTTTAATTGTTGTGCTGCGCACTTACCAGTTAGGCTAGATATAGAGACGATATCCCCTTATTTCTTATTTTTGACATGGTTGTCAATAATTAAAAATCAGGAATTTCAAAAAACTTCTAGTCTATGGACATGTTTACATCATATGGTCATATTATTAGGCTAAAATAAAATCACCAATTTTGGACCTGGGCATGTCCCTTTAACCCAGATGTCTTCTTTTTTAATTAACACATTAACCTCCAAATTATTCAATAGTAATTTTCACCCACTTTAAGATGTGTTTCGCTGACGCGATTCACAACTTCAAAGTGAGTGAGGAAATATTTCTTTATGTCGCTTTCTGCACAATCATGGCAATATCGGGCCAGAAGAAAGCCCGAAGTTGGGACTATGCCCTACTCTTATCGAATGAATTCACGGGTTCTTTATAGTACACAGTAGGCCTACCATAAACCGGGATTCTATTGTATTTAGCTTTTGATCAATACATATACCGGGGGTATTTAAAAACAGATACAAAAATATATACACAATATATTCTTATATACAACATTGGTCGTGTTGCGCTAGAACAGGCTTATGGACGTCTCTGCAAGCTAGGCAGCAACTATATTTATATTCATCCATGTACAAAAAGTATAGCATAAAAAGTATAAAAAATAATATACATATTATATAATACATAGTAAAAAAAATAAGCTATAATAATTTGTCATGTTTTAAACATATACATACATCCCTAAATAAAATTATTACCATTAGTCTAAAAAGCTGGCGTCAAAGTCGGGCACGGTGGTTCGTCAACTGCCAACACCTAGCCAAGTATAGACATCAGAACCATCCATCAACCTCGCTGTCGAGTTTTTGGAAGCGTAGCGAAAAGCTTTCCCCCATCAACTCAGACAGTAAAGGTTGCGGAGATATCAATGTAGAGCATATGTTTCTCAGACTCAACGTCTCGTGTTGACCGGAATAATAATACTTCACCAAGGGGTTGTAGTTTGTGCTATCCAGTTGACAAATACACTCTTTAATGTCTAATTATTATATTTATTTATTCAGTAAAAACCCACAGGTGGGAAAGACATGCATGTATACACTGGTATCACAGGTAAAATATATCACAGTCACTTCATTAAAATCGGGTCTGTAACGTAGCTAAACTATGGGTGGCGGAATATCGATTTAAAACGCCCTCTGTGAAAAGAAATGATAAAAGTGTATCTGCCACCCTGTCGCTATCAAACGACTTTTGAACATATTTATAAGTTGAAAGCGCAGAGAGCAGGTCAAGTAATCTACTTTATTTAAAAATAAGCAAGGTGTATATTGTTCAACAGGAATATATAACAGAAAATCATACAACATTAAAAGAGTAATCCACTTTGTACGAACAGCGGGACACATGAAGAGGAAAGAGCTAAATAAGACATTTATAACGAATTGAAAAAATCCTTTGCTCCCCATGGTTTATACAAAAAATATTTCATCGTTGTAAAGGTTAACTGAATAAAAAGTAGAAGCAGACAACTCATCAGCTCAGATGGTAAATAACAGGTAAAACAATTTAATTCTGACATGTTGCAGTGTAGTTGTTCTTTCAATGGAAAACCCATTTGGGGCGGGGGCCCTGGTGCAGTGGTTAAAACTGCCCGCTTGGAAAGTCGAAGGTCTGGGTTAGAACCCCACTTTGGCCTTCAAATTTCAAAGAAATAAAATGTTTCTTCCCAGTTCTCTCGTAAAAAATCAATATTGTGGGGAGCCTCCGTGACCGAGAGGTAACGTTCTCGACCTCAGACCAGGGCTCGAATTTTGAATCCTGCGTCTGGAGGGTAGTGTCATCTCACCATCTTCAACAGGTTCTCCTGGCCCAGTCGAGCCTATATGTGAAAGAGGTAGCCTAAAACCCCATTCGTGTTATTTCATTTTCACTCCAAATGACACATTCAGATCGCACGCTGAATGAACATTATCTGGCATACTTTTCTTTACACAGACATGTCTTAATTAGCCGCCTTACTTTACGTCACATCACCTTTTCTTTAAAAAAACCCTTTTGTCCCCATGGTTTATACAAAAATAATTCAGCGCTGTAAGAGTTAACTGAGCGAAAAGTAAAACAGACAACTCACCAACACAGGTGTTGAGTAACAGGGAAACACCTGCATGTTTGGCATGTTGCAGTGTAATTTTTTCAATGCGGGGGCCCTGGTGCAGTGGTTAAAGCTGCCTGCTTGCAAAGTTGGAGATCGCGGGTTCGAACCCAGGGTTGGCAATATTGCCCGGCCCGGGTTTTCCCACTCCGGGAAGACCCGGGAAAACCCGGGCTGGGCAATAATGCTTTTTTAGCCAAAATGGGCAATGATGGGCAATAATGGGCAATAATAAAAAAAATACTAGAATATCACAAAGTGAAAAGTTAAAATAATATTGTCAAAGCAAACAATAAGAGGCAATAATATTAGCCAATTGTAAAAGAAAAGTGATAAACGAAAAATAAATGACTAAGTGTGGCAGTCAAATTGGGCAATAAAGTGTAATATTTAAATGAGGAACAGGGCCTGTTCGAACCCCATTCTGGCCTTCAAGTTTCAAAGAAATAAAATGTTCCTTCCCCGCTCACTCGTAAAATCTAATTCATCTCACCATCCTCAGGAGGTTCTCCTGGCCCAGTTCATCCTACATGTGCACAAAGGTAGCCTTCAACAAAACCCATGTCGCAATCCAAATGACACATTCAGAACGCGGGTTGAATGAACTAGGGTCTATATCTGGAATACGTCTCCGCACAGACGTGTCTGAATTAGCTGCCTCACATCACATCACTTTTTGTTTTTAGAGAATTGTATTGATTTACCCGGTCGTCAAATAAACCTTTCATTTTGAATGGCTGACACCAGATAAAGCGGATAATATACGTCCTTGATAGAAAAACATGCTCTACAAAACCAACATGCAGTATCTGATTACTTGTAAATTAAGCTTATACGGCATTTTATCTCTACAGGTGCTGCAGTAATTTATCAGGTGTGATTTTAGATTTATACGGTTGTAAAATTTAGCTGTATTTACCATGCCTCATTCCACCGAGACTTCTACAATGACAAAAAAATGAAATTTACCCTAATAAATTATAGTTCTAAATACGATGTAAAATATTTTATTTTGGCGGACATTTCGGATTTTCGACTTTCTGGAAAAGAAGAGCCAAAATAAATAGAAGTAAGAAAGAGACCAAACCGCGAATAGAATAGAATGGTAAAACACAGTAGTGCCACTTGTAAGCACAAGATATTTACCTACAGTCTATCAGACGGTGAAGGATTGTCCAAATTGAAAGTTAGCTTTTCGCTGATTACTCTATCGATTCTAAAGCTATTGTCATGATTTTTTGTAAAGATTATTTCTAAGAATAATTGGAAACCATTTGATATGTAGTAAATATATTATTATGACGCCACTTTATAAACCCGTTAACTTCATTCAGTTTTTTTCTCAGAATTGAGTTAGATGACAAATGGTCTACTTTCTGAAATTCTCACTGGAGTTTCAGGGCTGTTGCCAAAGGACTAGATCAGAATGGTAGCAAAATTTCGTAAAAATCGCTTGAGAATTGACTGAGCAATACCCACATAAAAAGCTTACTTTCATTTTGAACCAGCCTCCACCGGGGGGACAGACTATAAAATGACGCCGTCTACGACGCTTTCCCAGCATTATATAAACATTGGGTATTTGTATCGTGTGTTTTGGACAGGTACATATTATCCGTGTGACATCCACATGACACGTGATGTCAAACCTGGTCAGCTGCTGACATTTGACCCCATGACGTGACCAAGCAGAAGGGTAACATGAGAACAACTAATGGCCAGGTGTAGTTTGTTTGGGTGTATTGTTTTCTGCAGCGTGTCATTGTCCAGCTGTAGCCAATATTCTTATTATATTAACCCTTTAACCTTATAACCTTTTCAGGCCTGAATTTACCATTGTCATCTTCATCCACTACAAGCCGCGAATTGCTGTCGCAATTCTCGACTTGTATTGGATGAAGATGAGTTGAAGAGGGTGAAAAATTAAAGAAAATTGCCATGCATTGGTAAAAAAGTTTCATGGAAATTTCCCTTCTAAAACCGTCAGTTGTAGGAAAATTAAGTCTGTTTTCAGGGATGTAAAATTATTCTTTAATGCATCGTGAGGGCTTAAACACTCACGATGCATCCAAGTATTATTTTGTATCCCTGATGAATGACTTGATTGCCTACAAAGGGTTTTCGAACGAAATTTGTGTGCAACTGTTTCAATAATAAGAGTATTTTTTTCATTTGTCACAGACTTCAAGTCATCTTCATCCACTACAAGTCGACAATTGCGACAGCAATTCGCGGCTTGTAGTAGATGCAGATGACAATGGTAAATTCAGGCTTCAGCCTTGAAAAGGTTAATACCACCTGATAATACGTGATATTTTTTGTATAATCGTGAAATTGAATGAACAATATTTCCTAGATGTGAATATCCAAAACCTTTAATAATAATAATAATAATAATAATAATAATAAAAAGCATTTAATCAACGTTTTGTGCATCAAGTAGAAATGTACGTTAAAATATGATAAAGATAATACAACTTTCTCCAAACTAAACTCCCTGACGGTGGCCACTTTGGCCACTTTCCAAAGTTCAATTAAGTTACCTTGTGTGAATATTCTTAACCTTTAAGATGCTGAAATATTTCTGTATAACCGGAAAGACCAAATGCTTATTTTTAAATTGAAATCATCATAAAAACGCTCCAATAAACATATATATCGACAATATTTACAAGAAATATAAATAATGACATTTTTCAAAGTGCCTACTTATATCTTATGTCTACCCAGTCGCTATTCTTTCTGGGTAGACATATTCTTTCTGGAAAAATCATTATGTGCGCACGTATCCGTCAGTAGCATGTAAACGGTTAACCCTTTCCCTGCTAAGCACGAATATTGTTGTTTAAATCCGTTTTATTACCAAATTAAATCCATATTATTGGGAATGAAATGTGGGGTTAAACATCAAGATTTCAAAATTAAACACATATTCGTCTCCATATCTAGCTGGTAAGTGCGCAGCACAAAAATTCAAAAAACGTTTGCAGTTCTAGTTTATGGACATGTTTACATCATATAGCTTCATATGGTCATATTATTATGCTGAAATAAAATCACAGATTTTTTGATGATTTTAGACCTGGGCATGTCCCTTTAACATTTTAAACAAAAAACTATATTCCGGCGGGAATTCATACCATGTGCCCTAATTCTGTGAAATGCTGTAACGTCACCGAAAACCCCTTTGAATGACTACTAACTTGGTAATTCATTCATTGATTCATTCATTCATTGATTCATTGATTCATTCATTCATTCATTCATTCATTCATTCATTCATTCATTCATTCATTCATTCATTCATTCATTCATTCATTCATTCATTCATTCATTCATTCATTCATGCATTCATTCATGCATTCATTCATGCATTCATTCATTCATTCATTCATTCATTCATTCATTCATTCATTCATTCATTCATTCATTCATTCATTTATTCATTTATTCATTTATTCATTAATTCATTCATTCATCCATTTATTCATTTATTCATTCATTTATTCATTCATTCATTCATTCATTCATTCATTCATTCATTCATTCATTCATTCATTCATTCATTCATTCATTCACTCACTCATTCACTCGCTCGCTGGCTGGCTGGCTGGCTGGCTTGCTCTCTCGCTGGCTGGCTGGCTGGCTCCCTGACTGACTGACTGACGGACTGATTGACTGACTGACTGACTGACTGACTGACTGACTGACTGACTGACTGACTGACTGACTGACTGACTGACTGACTGACTGACTGACTGACTGACTGACTGACTGACTGACTGACTGACTGACTGACTGACTGACTGACTGACTGGCTGGCTGGCTCGCTGGCTCGCTGGCTGGCTGGCTGGCTGGCTGGCTGACTGACTGACTGACTGACTGACTGACTGACTGACTGACTGACTGACTGACTGACTGACTGACTGACTGACTGACTGACTGACTGACTGACTGACTGACTGACTGACTGACTGACTGACTGACTGACTGACTGACTGACTGACTGACTGACTGACTGACTGACTGACTGACTGACTGACTGACTGGCTACCAGGATGACTGGCTTGCTCTGAATGACTGGCTGTGTGAGTGTATGTCTGGCTAGATGGTACTTTGCACTACAATAGAAAATAATTGGCAATTTGTCCTCAATCTTCAAATTCTCCTGATATTTACAAGCAATGTGACGTAATACAATGCAGTAAATTAGTGGAATTATATGTAGGCCTAGAATCTGTATGATGGATGTATAAGGATATATATATATATATAATCTGGAGATTGCTCGCCATCTGCACCATGTGTAATTATTTGTCGTAATCAACCCTCTTAATGAAGCTAACAAGACTCAACATCAACAAAACTTGTACAGAACATGGCGATAATTGGCTGTTATTGGGAAACAATGAGCGAGGAACATGGAGATAAGTGGCTTGTTATGAAAGCCTAATGAGGCTTTTAGCTTAAACTCGGGGTTGTGAATATCTCGGTGATTAGGCCACATGACATTGGATATAATCCGAAAATACACCCGGCTCAATATCATGTAATAATGCATGGAAAGGGACGTGACACAATACTTAGTGTGCACACTTGTATAAACCCTGATAACCTGTTGCTAAAAAATAAAATAACCTTCAATTTTGAAACACTGATATATATTCAGACCTAAATTTCATAAATCACATACATTTTCAGTCCCCTGAAGCTGTGTGTCGCGGTAGCAAGGCACAACTTCAAGCTACTGATAATCTAAATTGAGCAAAACAATCCATGACTGGTACATCGTTGTTTGATGGTGTATTCTTGTACAAGGCACTTTACCCTCAAGTGCTTCACTTCACTGCGGTATAAATGAGTATCACGTAGGGCAGAGATGACAATGTCTACGATAAGTTCCTAGCATCGACATCGTTGTAGGGTTGTGTGCTCTCCAACGAGTTGAAATGGCACACGAATGAACATATCCCGTGCTGAATGTGGAGTCGGCTGCAATTAAAAAAAGTAAATTATTTTGAAAAAGTGAAAAAAAACGGTGTCATTGGCTGTCTGTAACATTGTTGGAGACTGTCTGACGGGTCGGTTCTCAGTAGCCCTGTGTGGACACAGGTGGACACAGGACCTTTATTGGGATTAGGTGAGGAACAGAGAAAAGTGGCGGGGGTCACGTATTACAACCAATAACACAGTACAGTTGTAGCTGTCAGCGTCAGGGTGAAATCTATGTTTTAGGAAAATAATTTGATTGCTGGAGGGGCTGCTGATGGCAAACGATGCATTTTTTGCAATGATGACCCGACTGGACTTATATATATATATTACTTATATATATATTAGTTTTGATATAAAGGGGGTGAACCCATGCCAATTTTTTTTTCAAGTATGTCTATATGTCTGTATTGTACCATCATGCTATTAAGGGTATGTGCTGTATAATTCATCATACACCGTTGGGCCCTAATTTCGCTCCTTTTTAGCCCCAGACGCTCGGTTTCCGAGATATGGCAGTTCATAATTCTGCAGTGTCAGTGGGAAAAAGCTTCCCTTTGGCTGGATCATTTTAAATATATAACATCCTACTACCTCTCCACCCAAGGATCACTCCGGTAAAAAGCAGTGCCTAATTCCCTATCAAATAAAAAATAATAATAAGTAGAAAGATACGAAGAGAGAACAAAAGTTTGACCGAAGGGAACTAACTGACATACTGACTGATTGGCTTTCTGGCTGACTGGTTGTCCAGCTGACTGACTCACCAACTTGCTGAATAACTGGCTAGGTGAGTGATATGACTGCTTTATCAGGTACGGGTCCAGCCGTTTTTAAATGGCCGCCCATTTAAAAACCACCGTGCGTTTATAAGCACTCGCAACGCACTTCCGGCGAGTTTTTATAAACACCCTGGAATTTATAAACGGTCGGCCAATATGACTGATTAACTCTACATTTTATTCATTTTTTCCATAATTTCACACATTGATCTTACTTCCTAGGTGAGTTATCCAATAATTTAAATTACAAAAACGACAAAACTGTCGATTATTATCTGATTATATACCGGACCCGGACCTGTTTATAGAAAGACATCTTTAACCACTACACTAGGGCCTCGCGTTGTAGGCTCTCAGCGTTGTAAACTGGTAAACGCCAACCTGCTACGTTGGACAACTAAAGTAGGAGCCGGCGAGCTTATAATACTTTGTAGACACGTAGCTTTAACCACTGCACACCGGTATGACAGAATACGATGAACTGCTACTCTACATACATATAGATTTAACTACTGCACTAAGGCCCGTGTTGTACATTCCCAACCTGCAGTTTACGTTGGACAAAAACGCCAAGGGGGGATTCTCCTTTTATAGTGCAGCCATCACTCATTGTACAAAAAACACTGGCATGGCAGAATACGATGAGCTCTGACCTAATTATCTTAGTAAAAAATGGCCGCCTTCAGGATAACCTTTGACCTAATTATCCCAGTAAAATATGGATGAAAATGTATGGTTGTTTTACTGGTAAAAGGGGACGTGTATATGTTACCCATATTTCTTTACTATTTTTCAACAGTTATTCAATAAAATGGTTTAAGCTTGAAAAGAAAGACAAAGACTATTGTATAAGGGTTTGGTTAGCAAAGATTAAGAAAGCAACCTAATGAAGAAACGTCAGCAACAACAGCAACAACACGACCAACAGCAGCAACTTGAACATCAGCAGCAACAGCAGCATCAACAAGAACAGCAACAACCGCAGAAGCAGCAACAACAGCACCAACAGGAACAACAGCAGCAGCAAAAGCACGACCAGCAACAGCAGCAGCAACAACAACACGACCAACATCAGTAACAGCAAAAGCAAAAACAGCAGCATCAGAAGCCACAACACCATCAGTAACATCAACAGCAGCAACAGCAGCAGCGGCAGCAGTAACATCAACATCAGCCACAGCAGCAACAGTCCCTGCATATTGATCTGATGTGGGATTTAATGTTGGGGCATATGGTGGCTGAACATTAAATCAACATGAGATCAACGCATCGTGTTTTCTGGGTTAGTCAGTGACACATAATATGGCCAGGTAATTGGCGGCTAATTTGCTTTGATCAAACATAAATAAAATCATTGACCTCTGCCACTCTATTGGCATAAAAATGTTTCTGGTGGTAATGGCTTCCAATCACGCCAAAATTGTTAAGATTATTCCATTTATTTCTACACTATTCATACAAATGAAAAAGAAATTGGGAATTTCATTCACTTGTTTTCTGCTACAAAGGGGTTGAACAATTTTCAATGCATAGTTTAGTAGTCTGCGACGTGGGGGACGAAAAGTCAATATATTATCAAATTCAACAATCCAAGATTATTGTGTTGTATTTGTTTGAAATGCTCAATACATATGTTTATACTAACTTTCAGATCACAGCATGTTGTGAAGTTCGTGCACAAAGGGTTGCATTCTGACATCGTTTTCTGATGTATAATTTGGAATCGTGAAACATTCTATGAGATTGGTGCATGAAGGGTTCAAACGGCGTCAATAAATATATTGGACATTTCAGCTTTGTCGTATGTATATCAGATATTATAATTTTATGTCATGGAGGCCTAAATGATTAACATCCATTGTCATACACCATTCTCCTAGTGTACATCTTCACGGAACATAGACAATCAGTGCCAGACAATTACTAGCTATAATTTGGTTTTGGTAATGCCTTCCAGAAAACTTTCAAATTATCTTAACGAGAAAAAGCAGCCTTCTGGTAATATTTAATACAAAACATATTTGTGATTCTCACTATACATCACTCTCTGGCTAGTGTTTGACATATTACCATTTTGCATTATCAGACATTTATCAAGAAGGAGCTTCATTTGACTCACAATGTCAGGGCGATCAATCTATTAGACATTAGACATTGTCCGAAATGCTGGGTGCAGTAACTGCTTATTTTACAAGTAAGCAGTTACTGCTGTTTGTCTTTGATTGGCGGTCATGATGCCAGTACTCGATGGCATAAGAGAATCCTGCAGCTCAAAGACAGACAGCTGTAACTGCTTACTTTATAAGTATGCAGTTATTGCTGTTTGCCTTTGCACGGCATAGATGAATATTGCACACTCCCCGCTGGACGCATTTGTCTGTTGGACAATTCTCACAATTGTTCTTCTCGTCTATTTTCCCCTCTGTATATTCCTCTCATGACTGATCTCCTCTTTCTGATGCGTTATTTTGTACTCTGTGCTGCATTCATCGCAATTTGCCATATGCTGCCTTTATTATTGCCGGTATTATATCCTTCCCTACTCACTATTTGTCGTATCTGTATCTATAATATGTGTTTGTCTGTTCTGCTCTTTTTTTATTATTCTTTCTATAGGTACAAGCACATGTGTATGAAATATGTGTGAACAAAATGTACATATATATGTAAATGGCAACAGGTGACCAGCACATATGCGAGAGGGCTGCTGTTCTACTTCTCTTTACCCTGTCAGCGCGGGGACCGTCTTTGTACGTCAGAACCTGACGTCTGTAAACGTCAGATCGTAACGCATAAAGACGGTCCCCGCGCTGAATTATACTATTCATAATGGACCCATAACATAGGTATTTAAATGAAGCAGAGAGAGCTAACTGAGACATCTATGATGATTTCAAATTTAAATAAACTCTTTGGTTTTCATGCTTTATACAAAAATAATTCAGCGCTCTGTGGGTTAAGACAAAGGTTACAAGTTATTATGGACTTGACACACATATTGTGTTGAAAATCAAATGAAGGTAAGAAAACAACGCTCGAGGTAAATAATATTTAGGGTAAGCATATCCAATATTTATTTTAAAACGTAATTACAATTTAAATGTTAATAAATATATAAAAATGAACAATAGTAACGCAGAAACATATATTCCATTCTAATGCACACATCACACGACTGCAACTGTATGTCATTAAACGACTGCTCCAATTTTACTCTATAGTGAAGCATTAGCTGCTGTTTAAATGAATTAACCCTTTCAGCGCGGGGACCGACTTTATACGTCAGATTCTGACATATAACATGTAAAAAGACTGGAAATATGGTCATCATAATGGCCGTAGACCCATCACATAGGTATTCAAATGAAGCGGAATGAGCAGGGATCTGTATTGGAAGAGAGTTCCGTTCACTTATTATTATTTAAAAAAGGATGTTTCAGCTCTTGCTAACAAGGGTTTTGGAAACTAACCACTGTAGCCAGATATACGCAATGTATTGTGAATAGTTTCGGAATTTAATGTATTGTGAATAGTTTCGGAATTTGAATTTTGTCGTATAAACATTGATAAAAAAACAAGATTTGCATCACGCTGTATCAACACTTGGGCATTTTGTGGTGACCAAACTGGAGCGACAGCCGGAATGTTAGATGCCTGAACTATGAGGGTAATGATTGTGAAACTGATGGGTCGGCTAATAAACTTAGCCTGGAACTAAAACAATTTATTGTTATATCAATTATTTTTGGTTTAATTTAATTCGAAATGAGCTTCATCGTATTCTTTTTATGTTGAAAACAAGCATCAGTAACTGCTTATACAGCTTTACTTTAAAGTAAGGGTCACCATGGTTACTGATGATTATCTTTGCATGAGAAAAAAAAAGAGTTAATTTTGAAAATGATCTTCAGAGGATGATAGTTTTTGGACCAAGTATGGTAGCCTATTCAACTCCCGACCAATTAGAGTGTCTCAGCATGTCACATGGTGAGATCAGCCAATCACCGCCGACATTTAGTTGCTATTTAAATGAAGGGGGGGGGAAAGAATATCATACTACTCTACAAAGCCAAAATGCAGTATTTGCTTACTTGTAAAATATAACTTCTTACCTGTAATGTAAGCATTAGCTGCTGTTTAAATGAATTAACCCTTTCAGCGTGGGGACCGACTTTATACGTCAGATTCTGACATATAACATGTATAAAGACTGGAAATATGGCCATCATAATGGTCGTAGACCCATCACATAGGTATTCAAATGAAGCGGACGCCTTACGTCACAGAGGTTCTATCGTGACAGCCAGTAGTGCTAACAACTACAGCCAGTAGTAATAACCATTACACCATGTTAACCCTAGCAGTGCGGGGATCAACTTTAGTCGTCAGAATCTGACGTCTACAGACGTCAGATTCTGACGTCTAAAGTCGCCCTTCGCACTGTGAGAATAAAAATACTTTTAATGCCCGTAGTCCCACAACATAGGAATTCAAATGGCAGATTCAAATGTCATAATCTATCTGACGTCTAAAGACGTCAGATTATGACGTCTAAAGACGATCTCCGCACTGAAAGGATTAAACAAATATATAATGGCCATATACCCATAACATAGGTATTAAATGAAGCAGAGAGATTCAACTAAGACACTTATGATGGTTTCAAATTGAAAAAAAACACTCTGGTCTCCATGGTTTATACAAAAAAGAATTCAGCGCTTTAACGTTGACGTAGATCAGTATAGTGTATTCACCACCAGACTGTGGGATTATTGGCCGCTTCTATTCCTTATTAATTGGACATGTCCAGCACCCTATGGCCCGTGGTTGATCCGGTGCATTATTGCCCTCCATCATCGTCATATTCTGGATCCCCTTCTGTGAGTGATAATGAAATAAGTCATGGTTCACTATGCCGTATTGTAGGCGTCCCATTATTGTAACTCTTGGGGAAATCTAGTGAAGAGCTCAGCTAATATTGAGCTCGCTCTGCTACTGTGTGTACAGCTTTATTTGATAATCATTGAATTAGTCGAGTTCACTGTGTATATTCGTTCCTATTTCGTGGGGGGGAAATGAAAACATTGGTCTTTGGATTTAGTACAAACATATATAGTTTGGAATTTCCCCACGAAATATGAACGGAAACATAGATATTGCCATAGTGAACCAGACTAAATCATCCTAAAATCACAACAATTAAAACAATGCTGCCCTAATGTTGGTGCACCGTCTGCGACACTGGCCCACCATTTAACCAGCATTGGTTCAAAACAACCACTACTAAAACGCGTCATGCTGTCAAGCAATAAAGTGTGTGTGGGTTATATTTGATAATGATTTAAAGTACACCCGTGGCGTTAGTCTATTGTTACAGATTCGTAGATCCAGTAGATTCAGATATACGCATCTACCCTTATATTAACCTTTTAAGCCCTCACGATGCATTAAAAAATCATTTTTAATCCATGAAAACAGACTTAATTTTCCTACAACCAAGGGTTTTAGAATGAATATTCCCATGAAACTAGTTTACCAATACGTGGTAATTTTCTTTACGTTTTCAACCACATCAAATCACCTTCATCCGGTACAAGTCGAGAATTGCGAAAGCAATTCGCGGCTTGTAGTGGATGAAGATGACAATGGTAAACTCAGGCTTGAAAGGGTTAACAATGAAATAGGGGTTGACACTGAATCTATACCAAATAGGCAGATTTTACATGTAAAACTGGAAAATAGCTAGAATCAGTAACTGTAATCTGGTGACAATTATAAGGTCTTGCCCGCAACTAGGGGACTCCAGTATTCAAAGAGTACACAAACCCACCGTGCCATATCGACGACAACACGTATATATCATTCCCAGTATCATGGGACAAACTGGGGATCGGAAAACATTTTCCATAAGTGGCTTGCCATGTTTCGTCAGAGTTTTCACACCATTTTCACTTTTGACTCCACAATCAATAACATGCCCGTGCATATAACTACAAACTGTTTGCCCTAAGTAAATGATATTGCCAACTCACTCACTCACTCACTCCCTCACTCCCTCACTCCCTCACTCACTCACTCACTCACTCACTCACTCACTCACTCACTCACTCACTCACTCACTCACTCACTCACTCACTCACTCACTCACTCACACACTCACTCACTCACTCACTCACTCACTCACTCACTCACAATCAGTACGACATATAATAAATACTGTTATATAGTTTATTGTCAATCACATTAACATACTTCAGCTTTGTGATATGAGCTTCTAATTATACAACTTACATAAAAACTAGACCTAATTAATGTATAATTAGTATAATTGATTCTTTCTTAACATCTACGCCAGCACGTCTAAACATTTTAGGCACTATTTCTTTGTGAATTTAAAAACAAATCAAATTGTTCCTTTTCTAAAGATTGTTATTTTTAGTAGATACACGAAACTCTTTTTATCTTGTTAATCAACAAAACGCTTACCTCAGCCAGAATATGTGATCTTTATCAGATGAACAATGACGGTTGACCTTTTTCCAGATTATAAAAACCTGTGTATTTTGTATATATATGTATTTTGCTTTCGCACAAATACATAATACGGCAAAACATTGTAATTGCTGATGACATTCAACTGATGCACTTTTTCTACAAGCCAATTTAAAAGTAGACATATTTCTGCCCGTTCAGTGAGATTGTCTCGTTCTTTTTTTATGGAGAACAACAGCATGTCAGCTTGGGGGTTGTGTCAAGTTAAAAAAAATCCGAAAATCCGAGAAAAACTCGGATTGGCCAGACTCCACCCACCCACCCCCATATCCAATTTAATTTTTTTTTTGAAAACAAGAACAACAACAAAAAACAACACAAAAAATACAAAATTTCACAAAAAAAACCAAATCCGATTTGGGGCTTGACCCACCCACCCACTTCCGAGTTTTTCTCGAATTTTTTGAATTTTTTTAACTTGACAAAACCCCTTAACAACTGGATTAAAAAAAATCATGTTGTGCTTAAACATACATTGCCCAACACTGACCTCTTCCCAGCAGCAAACACGAGATGTTGCCCCAATGCTGCTGTAATGTTTGTCCATCGTCTGCGACTCTGACCCAACATTACACTAGAATTGAGTCAACGTCTCGTGTTTGCGATTCAGGGCCCGTATTCTCGTACAAGTTACGATATATCGTAGGCTTCTGTTTGTCGACATGGCCATCTTGACCAATCAGAAGCCTACGATATATCGTAACTTGTACGAGAATACGGCCCCTGGTGAGCAATGTTGGGTTAACCCTCTCAAGCCTGAATTTACCATTGTCATCTTCATCCACTACAAACCGCGAATTGCTGCCGCAATTCTCGATTTGCAGTGGACGAAGATGACTTGAGGTGAGTGAAAAAAATAAGAAAATTGTCATGTATTGGTACAAGTTTCATGGATATTTTCCTTCTAAAACCCCTTAGTTTTAGCTAAATTAGGTATGTTTTCAGGGATGTAAAATGATGCTTTAATGCATCGTGAGGACTTAAAAGGTTATTGGGGCAACGTCACAGACGGTTGAACTACATTAACCCTTTCAGTGCGGGAACCGACTTTAGGCGTCTAAAGTCAATACCCGCACTGAAAGAGCTAACAAATATATATGCCTCAGACCCATAAAATAACAGGTATTCAAATAAAGCAGTCAGAGTCAACTAAGACATAAATGATGATTTCAAATTAAAAAAAAAGACTTTGGTCTCTTGGTTTATATACACCAATATTTCGGCATTGGTTTAATTATTGGAACAATGTCGCAGACGGTGGATCTATAGTAAGCCAGCCTAAACGTGTCGCGATTGCTGGTTTTCCACATTCAGGATCACAACCCAGCAGGTCATCCCTCGTTTCTAGTTTTATGGGATTCCCCTCGACACTGATGACGTGAAGGTCACGTGACAGATCGCACGAATCACCGGGCGTGAAGTGACACGTGACCAGTGAACATGAGATGTTGAATCGATGCCGGTTTGATGCTGGTCTATCGTCCTGTGTTTGCTGGGTAACCAAAATATTATGCTGTTTTTCCGCGGTCAAACCATATGTGAAGTTGCAAAGACTGCAAATGTTTGGTGTCAAATTAAACAATATGAGTCATTTTCACATGCTTGAAGTTGTGGGACGCGGTAAAAACTAAATTGTCGCAGCCTAATTGTTTCAAAACTGCCAAAAAATATCTGTAATTGACACTCAAAATTTACCGGGTAGTACCCCCTGTCAAGCCCCAATAAGAGACACACCACCCCTCCCCCTTTTCAATTATGCATCCGCCCTAGGGTGGTTGCATGAATTGATCCAGCAAGGCCAGCTGATTCAAACGTGTATAAAAACATTACGGCGTTACATTACAGAAACAATTGCGATGGATTATGACATTCAGCTGATATGCTACTCTTTTTTAATAGTTGATTTTAAAAATAAACTATTTCTGCCTGCTTTTTATCTATCAGACCGGTTGAGCTTTCTTAGTGAAGTCTCCAGCAGACTATTGTGGATAAGAAAAACATGCCTAATTAGCAACTTAATTAGGAGCCTTATGTTGGCCTGGCAAGGTTCTGCTTTGACATGATTAATTTTATATTTAAATCCGTTTGTTTAGATCTTCATGTTTTTTAACAAAATGCTACTCTTTTATTTTATTGTTAAAAAAATTAGAGCCGTGGTGAATACTTTTCTCAGCATACATTAGAACCATTGTGCTTCACTATGTATTAAAGTCATTTTAAAAGCAAAAAAATTGTCTTCGCTTTATTAGTCAGCATGGTTAACTTTTCTTGGTGACATTTTCTCCCGCAGAGGCCTAATTAACAACGTAATTCACCCTTACAACGCTGAAATATTTTTATATAAATCATGGACACCGAAGTGTTTTGAAATCATCATAAATATCTTAGCTAGTTCTTTCTGCTTCTTTTGAATACCTATGTCATGAGTCATTTTTTTTTTTCAGTGCGGGGACCGTCTTTAGAGGTCCGAATCTGGCGTCTTTAAACGGCAGATTCTGAGGCTTAAAGACGGTCCCGTACTAAAAGGTTTAACTATGCAAAAAGGTTAATTATAAATTATATCTAATAATATATCGGACATCACTGACCTTATCTTGCCCACCAAGATTCGATCAGCGTATTTTATTGCAGTAAACGCGAGTAAATCTGTGGTTTGTCGGATGGAGCCATGATGGTTGACCTTTACTGGTAAGATTGTCTCATGCTAGACATCCCGTACACAACAAGAACTGGCTTAATTAACAAGAGGTACATGGCGGAGAATCAATACGATAATCTAATGCTGCGTTGTAACCACGAAAACCACGAACCACGATTGTTTCACGATTGTTTAAAAATTGTATACAATTGTATAAAACAATAAATGGCTTAATTAAGAAGAGGTACATGACGGAGAATCAATACGATGTTCTAATGCTGCGCTGTAAACAAGACAATACATAGTTTCTATAATATACAATAACATAACAGACTAATATAATATTTACAGCTTAACCTGGTCACCAAAGACTTAGCCAGGTAATGATAAAAGGGAGTCCAAATTTACTAATTGTTGGGCCAGGACGGTGTCTGGGGTCCTCCCACAATGAAATTGGGTGGAATTTGCTGGTAACAGACATTATTTTTACATTCACCAACCGGGATATTAACATGTAACGGTCCCACTCATACAACACTCATTCTCTAGTTAACTCTTCAAGCTGAAATATAGTTCTTTAAACCATGCAGACCAAATGTTTTTTTTTCAATCTGAAATTATTATAAATGTCTTAGTTAGGTACGTCTGCTTTATTTGAATACCTTTGTTATGGGTATACGACCATTATAAATATGTTTACTCTTACAGTGCGGGTATAGACTTTAGACGTCAGAATCTCACGTCTAAAGTCCAGCCCGCGCTGTAAGGGTGAAGTAAGAATTAACACCCTTTCAGTTCCGTTTTTAACCTTCACGTGGTCTCATCACGTGGTCCCATCATGTGGTCTCATCACGTGGTCACATCACGTGGTACTGTCATGTGATCACATGACATGGTCACAAGACAACAAAGATGAGCGTGATGGTTTCATATCATATTTTTTGGAGGCTGGAATAATCCAATATGATTGATATGTTTGATATGTTTGTGTTAGGCCTAAATAATGTGAGATAGTGAATGAATGAATGAACAAATGAATGCATAAATCAATAAAAGAATGAATAAATGAATAAATGAATAAATGAATAAATGAATAAATGAATGAATGAATAAATGAATGAATTAATGGATGAATGAATGAATGAATGGTGAATGAATGAATGAATGAATGAATAGATGCACTGATTGATTATTTAATTGATTGATTGATTGATTGATTGATTGATTGATTGATTGATTGATTGATTGATTGATTGATTGATTGATTGATTGATTGATTGATTGATTGATGCCCAGATCGCAGGCAGCCTGTAAGCATACAGAATCCTAGCTGGGCCATCAGACAGGGGACACAGGATTAGATGGTTTATGGGCCGCCACTCTCACTTAATAATTGGACATGTCCGGCAGCCAGGCTGGTGCATTATTGGCCTCGCTCTGATCATGACCGGGAATTCCCGGCCTCATTCTGGGCAGCCAAGCTAGTGCATTACTGGCCTCGCTCAGGTCATGACGAGGAATTCCCGAGCTTAATTACGTCATGCCAGGGCTTCGTTTGAAACCAGTATAATGATTTTTAACTCATCATCGAGAAGCTTTACTGCAATTTACTGCGATTTATATATTGGTGATTCGATGCTGGGCCTGCGTTGTAGACGGTGGACCAACATTTAGTCAACATTGGGTCAACGATTTGTGATTGTTGGCATATGGGTATATGTGAATGAGGATCGTTTCGTCAACCAGAATACAGGGTTCCGCTTGAAAAATTACTTGGCTACGTACTGCTATTTTCAAGTTTTCATCTCACCCTCGGGAACATTTAGGCCTACTGCGATATATATATACTCTCACTCTCCCTGTGAACACAGCATATTTACCTGATGTTGATTCAATGTTGGGCCAGCGTCGTAGACGGTGGACCAACATTGGGTCAACTATTTGTCTGCGGAAATATTTTAACATCAGCAAACTGATTTTTTTAAACCTTGACCCGCTACAGAGGTATTTTGGTCAGCATTGAATACCCGCTTATCGCTGTACTTCATGCCTAGGCCTCCTGAAATAGAATCACCACTTTACCATTCTCAATTCATCTACCAGAACATTTTCTGCACGATACAATGATAGGAGTGTCACTCTCTGAGAAAACAACATCTTCACTAACCATCTATATCCATGAAATCGGCACAATAAAAACCTTGACTCTATTAATCTGATATTTGACGGGTGTTGTAAAACCATCGCCTCTGCACTATACAAATGCAAGAGTGTCTCTCACTCAGAAACAACATCTTCACCCATCATCTCTATCTATGAATCCTTGACCTGAATTATTGATTTGTTTAGCTGGTGACATAAAACTATGATATATTATTGATATAAAGGAAAGTCAGACATGGCTGAGATTCGAACCCGGCACCAGTTACAGTCGTACCAAATGAACCACAGTGTCTCACCTTGATGAACATTTAAGCCCGCACGATGCATTAAAGCATCATTTTACATCCCTGAAAACAGACTTAATTTTTATACAACTAAAAGTTTTAGAACGAACATTTCTATGACACTGGCTTACCAATACGCCGTAATTTTCTATTATTTTTAAATCAAATCAATCATTTTCATCCACTACAAGTCGAGAATTGCGGCAGCAATTCGCGGCTTGTAGTGGATGAAGATGACTATGGTTAATTCGGGCTTGAAATGATTAAATGGTGATCTCTTGGTGTTAATGATTCTTACATTGCGTTGAGAGTAACACAATTCATCCCACACCAGATATCTGGTGTAAAACACTCTATTGTCTGTGGTCAGCTATTAAACCCCTATGCGCGGGACAGTGTCTATCAGCTGTCTATAAATAGCCATGACAAGGCACTCTTCTAAAACAATAAGACCCGGATATACATAAAAATTCTCTCATGTGTAAGACTACACTACGCTACATGTCAATTCATACTAGGTTTGTAGCATATATTCATGAATAAAATATATATTCATGATCACTTGCAATCGGCAGGTTACAGGCCGCGGAGCTACCAGGCTTAGACTCCTCTGCTGGCCGAGTCGGGCGCCAACACAACAGGTGTACAAGCATAGATAGCCCCCCTAATACAACCTAATGTCGTAAAAGAGCTTAACTAAGAGCAATATGAATGGATTCTAGCTGATTGTTGTTTAAATTCTTAGCAATAGATGGCGCTCAAGTATATAGTCTCACTGTGATTTAAGAGCCTGCCCTCAATGCGTCGCTCGATATGATATTGTTTCATGACTGTTGGGCAGAGCTGTGACTTCGTTGTGGAATTCCCATGAATCACCTTGAATTGTGGGATCCCGGTGTCCCTCAAATAATCATAAGTTGACTATGGCTTTAAGGCCTCACTATAGTCTATGGCTACACCAGTTCATGCGCGATGCGAGAGCTGCACTGGCACTGTTGAACAGCGGAACAAGGGTAAGCCACTGGCAAACCGACTGAAGATTATAGCAAGACAATTGGAGACAGCTTCTCTTGTATGGTAGTTGTTGACAAGTTATTCCATACCATACCATACAGCATGCAACATACCGAAAAACTCTTCAATGAGATGTCAAAAAGTACTACCACTAAAAACATCCCAGTACCCTTGACATGCTGTAAATAGGCTCATTCGATCCGGTTGTAGCTTTAATCTCTGGGTTTAATCCGTGTCGAGTCGGATGTTTGTCATCAAGGTTGTCCATATGAAGTGCTCCAAGCGGTAAAAAGACCTGGATTATGCAGTGCTTTCTATTGACTGTTCACTATAAAGAACATTTGAAATCATTCGATAAGAGTATAGCATAGTCCCGACTTCGGGTTTCCTTCTGTCGCGATGAACATATTTATTGGAATTTCCAAATGTCACATACGCTATTACATCAGACATACATACAGTAGGCAGGGAGTGATACTGCTATGCAAAGTAGATAGCTTAATCTTTAAAGCGCTAGTTATATCTGTATAAACCATGGAGACCAGAGTGTGTTTTTCAATTTGAAATCATTATAAATGTCTTAGTTAGCACTTTCCGATTCATTTGAATACCTATGTTGTGGTTCTATTATAAATATTTTTGTTCTTACAGTGTAGGGATGGACTTTAGACTTTAGTCACAATCTTAATTCTACAGACGTCAGATTCTAACGTCTAAAGTCGATCCCCGCGCTGTAAGGGCTAAATACTTGTACAGAAGAATGAAACAACAACGAAATATTCGAAAAAAAATATGTGAGTAACAATCATGGTAAAATGATACAAGTAGCGAGAGATTGACATATTGTGAGCACGCGATCATGTTATGTCTAGCTGTCACGTTATGTCAACTCCCATCACGTGACAGGCAAGCTGAGGGCCGCTGAGCATGTTGTTAGAAAAGCTCTCATGTTTCGAGTACCTGGTTAATGAAGCCATTCACTGTAAACAAAGCTAATCACATGGAAATGTCGGCGACGGTTTGCGATGGAAAACATCGAAACGTTATAATATAAAATTTGAAAAAACATATTGCTTTGAGTAAGGAAGGAACATTTGAAGTCAGTTTCCCAAAGGTATTTGTCTGTTAAAAATCTGCACTTACTATTAACCCTTTAACCGCCGGTGTCGCATATATTCGGGTTTTCATTTTTTATTAGCACATTAAGTATCACAATTTATTTATGTAAAGGATAACATGTGACATCAACCAGCAAGATTTGAAAAGAGTTGACCTCCATTCTGTCAAATCTGAATAATTTTCACTCACTTGAAGTTGTGGATTGCGTCAGCGAGACACAACTTCAAGTGGGTGAAAATTCTAATTGAATAATTTGGCGGATAAAGGGTTGAAAAAACATTTGTTTGTGAACATGGTCATTTCTGTACAATAAAGACATTGTCAAACTGCTCATTTGATTATTTTGTTTAAGGTGGGCAATACAAATCTCATTTTCTGATGGATCTAATGAATTAGGTGCTGACGGTGATGAATTAATATGCATATCATACGTGACTTCTGCTGCCAGAACTAAGGCATGTCGGGAGTCTGGGTACATCCGCCAATCCTATTAACCATACATGGCGCATACAACATTTTAATCATGTATTCACCATTGGATTTAATAGTCATGATATTATGGGTAGCGTGCTCGAGCTCGGACAGCCATGGTTTGAATTTCGCATAATCTTGTGTGTGAATTAAACTGCTCATGCAAATGAAATGAATGGGGTTTTAGGCCAGCTTTTTTACATGCAGGCTAAACAGGGCCAGGAGAACCTCCTGAGAATGCTGAGATGAAAGAGATGACACTGCCCTCCAGACGCAGAATTCGAAAGTCGCGCTCTGGCGATCCGAGGCCGAGCACCTTTCGGTCACGGAGGCTCCTCACAATATTAAATCTTTACGAGTGAGCGGGAAAGAAACATTTTGTTTCTTTGAAACTTGAATGCCAGAGCTGGGTTCGAACCCGCGATCTCATCTGCTCATGCACACGGCACATGGCATATTAACGGCTTAAAGCTGGTCTAGTATCTATTAAGCTGGCATTGGCCTAATGTCTCAAGTGTAGGCCTATTGGTCCTAAATCATACAGCGATGTAGATCAACATGATTGAGTTTAGTGGCTTTGTAGAGTTTGTAAAATTGAACATATACACAAGTGTTATATACCTTACTATCTGACAAACGCTATTGTGCGTACAAATGTACATGTGAACGTACACGTCCCACAACATAGGAGCCCAGTGGTTTAGCCTTAACCTACTAGAGGAGCGCGCAGCGCGAGGGCTGACGCGAGATTATGCACTAGTTCTGGTATAAACCTTATAGTGCCTCTCTCTTTTCACCTGGTGAGGTAGGTGATTGTACAAGCAATGGCAAGAAGAAGTCCAGGAGACAAGGAACCAGGGAAGAGGCGACCAGCCACCAGAGTAAGGGCAGACTGACCCTTTGAAATGTGCTCTGCTTTCTGAGCAGTGTGTTTGAAACCACCATCATGAACCGTCATCGTTAGCCAACCATCCGTGTCCGCCGTGCCATCACCCAAGCTAGCAATGTAATGATAGAGAGCTCATTGCTTAAGACCAGAATCCGTCTCCTTCAGTGCTATGATTGAAAGCCCACTGCCTTATGTGTCTCACAAAACGGCTCCTTTCAGAGCCCCTGCTCTCTGTGGGAACAGGAGTTCAGGAGTTCAACCGATATCCGTCAACCGTCAACCGTCAACCGTGTTCTTGTCTCATGCAGTGGAGTGATAGGGAACTCCCCGCTTTTGGTATGTCACACAGAACGGCGCCCCCAGAGCCCCTGTTCTATGTGGGAACATGAGCTGAACCGTTATCCTTAGCCTTAACCTTAGCCTTAACCTCCCTCTCGTGGTCTTTATATAATACCTTAGTGTCTTATCATCACCATCATATGTACACGTTTACATGTACGACATGAGTGTACACGTTGCAACAATACGGGGGCCCAGTGGTTTAAATTTAACCTTCTCCTCATAGTCCGCGCTTGACATGAACTGCATGGTTCAACGTCAGAGATGAACAGCATAGTAAAAGCTGTTTTTCTATGCTGGTACTCAGTGTATTCTGAGACCGAAAATTTCATGAAAAATGTGAGGGTAGCGTTATTTGGATGATAAATTAACCTATAAAGACAGTGGTTTCAGTCCCCAGGTTAAGGCATTATTCTAATGAGATGTAAATCTGTCATTACAGAATGATATACAAATAATTGATGAAACAATGACGCAGTAATTCATTGCGCAATGGATCGTCTGCGCACCGGAGTCTGTTATTAAGGACTATCTTCTCATGGTCTCTATATAATACCTTAGTGTCTGATCACCGATATTGTGTGTACACATGTACATGTACTGCATGAGCGTACACGTCGCAACAATATGTAAGCCCAGTGGTTTCCTCCTCAACCAGCCATCACCACTTGCCAATCATCCCACCAGCAATATCCCGGTAATTACCAGACATTTACCAAATGTTGTTTCAATGCTGGGCCACTGTCTACAGCCCTGGCCCAGCATAAACACAATATTGAGTCAGTGGGACTACAGCGGTGGTCCAACATGAAAACACCATTGGGTCAACGTTCTGTGTTTGCCACATGATGTTGGATCAGTGCTGGGTTAATGTTGGTCCACCGTCTGCGACGCTGGCCCAACATTAACCCAGCATTGATCACTCCTCTCCACCACTCAACTCCTTATTAGATCGGGTCAAACAGGCTTAGCGTTAGTCACTGTTAATCACATGTCCATCACACATGGTTGACCGCTCTACTGGACAAACCTGGTCAAGGTCGGCCGGAAATGCGAGACATTTAACAAATGTTGTTTTAACGTTGGGTCAGCGTCGCAGACGTTTGCCCTACATTTTTCCATTTTCAGCCTTTTTTTTATTAACCAAGACCATACTGTGTTAGCCCTGATAGTTATACAGCTTATCTGTGTAAGTTCTCATGGATTTTTTTCAGAATAAGCTACTTGTGACTTGTAACGTGTTGTCTAAAACGTGACACATTGACTCAATAATGGCCCAGCATTTCGCCAATAATTGGGTCAAATTCTCGTGATGTGATGTTATGTTTGCCCCAAAGTTGAGCCAAGGATTGAGACAAACAAGCAAAGAGATTCATTTTAGTTATCACGACTATTTTAATCTCTTTATTAGTCGATCAAATCACTGTTATTGGGAATTAAATGTGTGCATACACATTATTTGCCAATATTTGTGCTTAAATTAAACAAATAAGGGTTATTTTCAGCTAGTTGAAGTTGTGGATCGCGATAGCGAGAAACAACTTCAAGTGATAGAAAATTTACCTAGATTACCTTGGCAGGATAAGGGTTAATATCTTAACTTTTCTAGTGGAAATTAGATAAAATTTAGACATCAGAAAAAATAAGATTATAATAAAGATTTTCAGTGGAATGGGCTACTTATCTCGTGCTCGCTGGGAGAAGCAATGCTGGCACGATGTTGGTTCACATCAGGCAGGAAAACAATCATCCAAGGAATTACGAGACGTTTAAGCACCGTTACTTTAACCATTCCAACTCTGAAATATTGTTGTGTAAGCCATGGAGGCCAAAGGGTTTTTTCTATTGGAAATCGTCATAAATGGCTTAGTTAGCTTTTTCTGCTTCACTTGAAAACCTATGTCATGAGTCTACATGTACATCAATTATTTCAGTGCGGGGACCGTCTATAGACGTCAGAAGCTGACGTCTATAGACGTCAGCTTCTGACGTCTATAGACGGTCCCCTCGTAAACTCAGGCTCGAATAGGTTAATTGTTGAGTGTTAGAAAAAGAGCAATAGTGCATATCGCTGGGCAGTACTGAAAATTGTTCAAGATAAAACTCTGAAAGCAGACATCTTGATTGATGTGATGGTCTTTTACATAATTCATTGGTATTGTGAATAAAAACTAGCCGATTGTCCAGTCTCACTCCCAGCAATGTTACTTCTTAGCTTGGCTCAATAGAACCATTTGCGTATAGCAGTGACTCCCCCACTCTCGCAATTTAGTAAACAGACATGCAATTGTTCCTAATTGGTTTTCATGCAACTTATAACAAACCACCAGATAAATTTTCTGCTTCCTTTGCCAAAAATAATTTGAGTAATTTAGATTTTTTATTTACACAGGTAATAGTGTTGTCATCTGCATAAGCTTGTCAGCAGGACGGTTTCAACAAAATAAAAGTGATCATTATAAAAGAACATTGAAAAACATAAAAGAACAGATCGAACAGAGAACAAAAGAAAATCATTAGATTGCCAATATTAAAAACTAGTAAAAATCCACAACAGCTTTAAATGCAGGCCATATAGACAGACAGACTAGTTGAATCTGACAAGGGCAGGTTTAGTTCTTAGCTAATTCGGTCTGTGGGCGATAATTTGAGATGTTACATTCACATCAGGTGCTTCTGTCAGACCTGGGCAATGCCACCTAGCGGCTGGGGAAGAAATATAAGCCACAAGGCGACTGCCAGAAAGGTGGTTGTCTTCTGTGATTTACTTTTATACCCAACAACGATAGGGGCCCTTGTGCAGTGACTAAAGCTACCTGCTTGGGAAGTCGGACATCGCGGATTCTAACCACACTCTGGCCTTCAACTTTCAAAGATACGAAATGTTTCTCCCACGCTCACTCGTAGATAATTAAAGGGACTGGCCCACGCTAATCGGTGTCCATAGACTGGAACTGCAAAAGTTTTTAATTTTTCTGCTGCGCATTCACCAGTTAGACTTGATATACAGACACAGACAGACAGACAGATATTTTATTGACAGAAATAAAAGTCATTACAGACTTATTTGTCATAGTAATAAGAGAGATATATGTACATGTATATACAAGAATGTTAGTTTGTTAAAATCATATAAGACAATATACATGGTATGATAAACAACTAAAATCATGTTAGGTGGCATTGCCATAATAAAAACTGGGTATTTCGGTAATACAAATGACTACTTCTTAAAATAAAATTAAAAGGCATAGCCAAGATAACATGGGGGTCTATCATTTTAGAGACGAAATTCCCGTATTTCCATTTTTTGACATGGTTGTCAATAATTAGAAATCAGGAATGTTGTCTCTATATCTAGCCTAACTGGTGAATGCGCAGCACAAAAATTAAAAAAACTTTTGCAGTTCTAGTCTATGGACATGTCTACATCATATGGTCATATTAGGAGCCCAAAATAAAATCACCGATTTTTTGATGATTTTAGCGTGGGCCAGTCCCTTTAATATTGTGGGGAGCCTCCGTGACCAAAAGTAGCGAGCTCGGCCTCAGACCGCCAGGGTTCGAATTTCGAATCCTGTGTATGGAGGGCAGTGTCATCTCATTCATTTCACGATGCTCAGGATGTTCTCTTGGCCCAGTTTAGCCTGTATGTGCACAAAGTTTCCTGAAACCTCATTCACTTCATCCCATTTATACCCAACATAACAAGCACAGTGTGTCCTATCAGTGTCGCTTTAATGGTGGGAAATCACCCCTTATATAGTATGAATAATTTTGTGACAAATAAATCAAAGTTGCCACAATATATGGGGTGATTAGCTATCATGTGCAGAGGGTCACATGATAGCCAATCTCCCCATATAAGGACAAAATTATTCATACCATATAAGGGGTGATAGATCACCTTTAATGGTGGTAATCTTATACGGCTTTGATTCAGCATTATATCAACATGAACGTCACCTGTTCAAAATAGGACACCTAAAAGCAATGCTGGTTTAATGTTGGTCCAACTTCTACGACGTTAAACCAATATGAAGCCGCCATTGGATCAACGTTGGATGTTCGTTTGGTCTCTAGTTAGGGTGGGTGACTTATTGTGAGATGTTTAATCAATGCTGGTTTAATTTTAGACTATCTACAACGCTGGGCCAACATTAAATCAACTCTGGCTGAACGTCTGTTGTTTGTGGCATGATGTCCTGTTAGTGACTGTAGCTGGATTCACCAGAGACTGAATCGTCTTCTGATCATGAAAATCATCATGAAAACCTTTAAATATTGGCTAGAGCACGCTAAATATACATGGTTGGCGGGGCAAGGGAGTATGTAATTAAGTAAGTAACATGGTTGTTTAACGTCATGGTCATTTTTAATCTGTTTATTTTTAGTTAAATCAGTTATTGACTGAGCTGGATTCACCGGAGGCTCTTTTGATCATGAAATCATCAGGGAAACCTTTAAATAATGGAAAGAGCACGGTTTATATATATATGGTAGGCTGGATCAGGGGAGTATGTAGGTATGCAGAGGAAATGAAATGAAATGAATCGGGCTTTAGGCCACCTTTGTGCACATATAGGCTAAACTGGGCCAGGAGAACCTCCTGAGGATGTGGTATGCAGGGGAGTATGCAGGTAACGTCGCAGTCATTCAACCATCAACCCTCATAGCACTGAATTATTTTTGTATAAACCATGGAGACCACAGGGTTTTTTCAATTTAAAATCGTCATAAACGTCCTAGTTAGCTCTTTCGACAGCCATTATAAATATTTTTACTCTTACAGCGCGGGGATCGACTTTCGTCTTCACAATCTGACGTCTACAGACGTCAGATTTTGACGACTAGAGTCGATCCCCGCACAGACGTCAGATTTTGACGACTAAAGCGTTGAGTACTGTGAAGCTTGACGATAATCGTGTTCCATCTGCTTTTTTAATCAGTGGGCTGAATCACAGATATTGGGAATCAAATAAGTGTTTAAACATAAAGATTTTCAAATGTTTGGTTTCAAGTTAAACAAATATTATTAATTTTACCTAACGCGACACACAACTTCAAGTGGGTGAAAACTTAAATATGATAATTTAGTGGGTCAATGTTAAGTGACTTTCTAAATGCGATCTGTAGATGAAACATGACTTATGAACATATGACGACGTGAGGGTGGGATGATAGGGCATGATGGGCTATTGACAGTGTTTTCCTTCACTCACTTGATAAGGAGTTCCAGCCATGCCAAGGGGATTTACCCCGAGACATCTGGATGTCTCTTAAATTTGCAATTTCATGGTAAAGCGCCGTGGGCTTGCGCTCAGCGCAGCTATCCTCGGGGGTTGGATGACAGTCAGTTGAGGGTAATACCATGTTTTAACATCATGTCAAACACTATTGTCGGGCAACACCTGCATTTGTACTTCAACGGTGTATACATATACCCGCCCCTGGACCTAAACGGTATGTACATATACCCGCCCCTGGACCTAAAGGGTGGCTACACATACCTACCCCTGGACCTGAACGGTGTCTGCACATACCCAACCCTGGTCGTAAACGGTGTCTACACATACCCACCCCTGGACCTAAATGGTGTCTACACATACCCACCCCTGGACCTAAATGGTGTCAACACATACCCGTCTCTGTAGGGTTTTCTACTTTTCCACGCTTTTCATCTTAACCATGACAAACGTGAAAAGTGGTGAATGCATCCTTGCATCAACTATGTATGTTAATACCCCACGCCGGGGGGGGGGGGGGGGTGGCTTCGTGTCCCAGGTCTGTCAATTGGCCAACCATGCTGTGTTTTGTTTCCAACAATATGTACAAAATGTCAATGTGAGATTACATTTAAAAAATACCTTGTAAGGTTTTCAGTTATAGAGTTTAATTCCCCTCTCCCTAAATGTATGTCTCGCTATCGCGACCTATAACTCCACATAGGTGAAATTATGTACGATGTTATTCAAAACAAATATGTTAAGATGACAAGTGTATTGCTCATTCATTATATCCTTCAAATTGTCGTAGCTGAAGGATAAAGAAAAATCTGCAAATGTTTTATTTCAATAAATAAAACAAATGGCGAAACGAAACTTTAAGCGGGTGAAACTTTATATACGTTAATTAGCTTACCTTAGGAAACCCTTAAGATCCGACCCTGCCCTCCAGTATACCATGGTAAGTCCTCTGGATCAATCAATCAATAAAACTTATATAGCGCTTATATCCTCAGCGGACCGCGCTCAGAGGCTCACACATCCTTAGCGCGATCTTGTATCGTAGTCGTGGCCAAAGCAGGTTCGTCAACAGGGAGCCGGACCACTGACGAACTAGGGTGTGAAAGCCAGATCAAATAGGTGAGATCCGCCCCTGCCTTCCAGTATGCAATTGTAAACCATCTGGATTCGCCCTGCCTTCCAGCATACAATGTACAACCCTCTGGATCCGCCCCTGTCTTCCAGTATACCATGGTAAACCCTCTGGATCGACCCCTGCCTTCCAGCATACCATGGTAAACCTTCTGGATTCGCCCCTGCCTTCCAGCATACCATGAACAACCCTCTGGATCCGCCCCTGCCTTCAAGCATACCATGATAAACCCTCGGGATCCAGCCCTGCCTTGCAGCATACCATGGTAAACCCTCTGAATCGACCTCTGCCTTCCAGCATACCATGGTAAACCTTCTGGATTCGCCCCTGTCTTCCAGCATACCATGAACAACCCTCTGGATCCGCCCCTGTCTTCCAGCATACCATGGTAAACCCTCTGTATCCACAATTGCCTTTCAGCATACCATGGTAAACCCTCTGGATCCACCACTGCCTTCCAGCATACCTTGGGAAACTCTGGATCTACCCTTGTCTTCAAGCAGGCCATGGTAAACCCTCTGGATCAACGCCTGCCCTTCAGCATACCATGGAAAACCCTCTGCATTCACACCTGCCCTCCATCATACCATGGTGAACCCTCTGGATCCACCCCTGCTTGGCAACTTCTCTGGATTCGCCCCTGCCTTCCAGCATACCTCTGGATCCGCGAGGTCGTTCTAGCCGCTCAAACCTGATGTCTCAGAAATCTGGAAATTACACGCGGAGAATAAAATGTGAACGTTTTCTCTGAAACATCTCTTCTAGTAGGACTTGTCCATCACCTCTCAGCCTTAACAGTTACAGCGCGGGGATCGACTTTTATGTCAGAATCTGACGTATGTAGACGTCAGAATCTGACGACTCTAATCGATCCCTGCACCGAAAGCATAAAATATGTATAATGGCCGTAGACCCGTAACATAGCTATTAAAATGAAGCGGGAAGAGCTCACTGAGACATTTGGGACGATTTCAAATTAACAAACCCCGTTGATCTATTTGGTTTGTATAAACTTCAGCGCTTTAGTGGTTATATTATGAAGCGGAAAGAGCTAACTAAGATATTTATGACGATTTCAAATTGAAAAAAACGTTGTTCTCTATGGTTTTCTATACACTTCTTTCAGCGCTCTAATGGTTAATGACAGCACTGATTTATCATAATAACCCTGATAAATATCCAGCCACAAAGACTTAACATGTCAGACTGAGACACACAATCAGAAAGCTGGAAATTACATTTGGTGACAAATGTATGATGGGAATCATCAGCTCTACAATGTAATCCGAACTAGCGGTGATGACATCTCTCGCTGTCTGAGACTTCCATTCATTAGTGAGACCCCTGACATCCGGGATGGTCTGATGCATTATGGGAACACTCACACTGACAAGGTCGAAATGACATCCAGCAAGATGGATGTCATTAATTTCCAAGGTGTAGTATGAAATAAGCGGAATAGCTCAGAGTGCTACTTTAAGGCTGGAACATTCATTGAAATCTTGTGCTGCTGAATAGCTTGTTTTTATATTTCGTCATTTGAAGCTGGAATTGCTGACGCAATTTCCAGCTCCAAATAACCAAAAATATTTTTATTTGTGAATGATCTGATTCATTCAGCATTTCTCAACAAATATTTTACAAATTTGGGTGAGATTTGTTTTGTTTTGAAACTTATTACCACAAGGGTGGTATACGTACTGTCATAGTGCGCAAATGGTTAACACTCAGCAACAATGGTTTTTAATATGTTTTATTGGCAAGTTAAAGGGACTGGCCCACGCTAAAATCAGCAAAAAATCGGTGATTTTATTTTGGCTTCCTAATATGACCATATGATGTAAACATGTCCATGGACTAGAACAAAATTCCTGGTTTCTAATTATTGACAACCATGTCAAAAATGATAAATACGGGAATTTCGTCTCTATATCTAGCCTAACTGGGGAATGCGCAGCAGAAAAATTAAAACTTTTGCAGTTCTAATCTATGGACATGTTTACATCATATGTTTACATCATATCACCGATTTTTTATGATTTTAGCCTGGGCCAGTCCCTTTAAATCACAGTCATTGAGAACAAAAATATTTGCAAATAGTTGATCTCATATTAAACAAATAGGCGTAATTTCCACCAACTTGAAGTTGTAGGTCGCGGTAGCGAGACACAACTTCAAGTTGGTTGAACATTTGAATCAGCTACCTTAACCCTCACAGTGCGGGAATCGACTTTAGACGTCAGAATCTGACGTCCATAGACGTCAGATTCTGACGTTTAAAGTCGTTTCCCGCACTGTAACTGTAAGAATACAGATATTTATAGTGGCCGTATACCCATAACATAGGTATTCAAATGAAACGAAAAGAGCTAACTAAGATATTTATGATGATTTCAAATTAAAAAAAACCATTGGTCTCCATGGTTATACAAATATATTTCAGCGCTGTAAGGATTAACCCTTTAGTCGCCAAATTATTCAATCTGAATTTTCACCCACCAGAAGTTGTGTCTCGCTGACGCGATCCACAACATCAAGTGAGAGAAAATTATTCAGATTTGACAAAATGGGGGTCAACTGTTTTCAAATATTGCTAATTGATGTCACATTTATCTTTAAAACATGTTTAAAAGGTGGTACTTAATGTGCTAATGAAAAATGAAAACCCGAATATATGTGACACCGGCAGTTAAAGGGTTAAAGGGCTAGGTAGAATTGTAGTGTTGTTATTCAAAACGTTATCCAGTCGTCTCTGCAAATTGACGCTAAAAATACCGTCCTTAATGAGCAGAGCGCATGCCTTGTGACCTCACCTAACATGGCCTGACCTAGTTAATAGGAATTGCGGAAGTCTCCTCAAGTTCCGGCTTCCGGTGTCAGAATCTGACGTCTGTAGACGTCAGATTCTGATGTCTAAAGTCGAACCCCGCGCTGTAAGATGTAAAAATATATATAGGTCTGTATAATGGTCGTGGACCCATAACACAGGTATTCAAATGAAGCGAAAAGAAGTAACTAAGACATTTATTATCATTTCCAATTGAAAAAACCCTTTGGTCTCCATGCTTTATAAACACATATTTCAGCGCTTCAAAGGGTAATCCTACTGTCACTCAGCGTTTTACTCTCATTTTTATTTTCTCTCAGATTGAATTGCCACCATAAATAATACCGCAAAGCGAAGGGAAATCTTTGATTTGGCAACATATCCACGTATATCAAATATCATTTGTGATAGGCCTGTATGTGTTTTAATTATCCCTTGCGGATCAACAGAATAACGGTTTTGTCAAAACGATAGAGTCCAAATGTTGTTTATAGATGCCTCCTAGCGAGTAGGGTGTGGTCTTAACATGTGATGAAAAGTGCTTCTCAGTAATTGCCACCCGACCAGCCAGTCATATAGGGCCAGCCATCGAGCCAGTCATACAGCCAGCCTGCCACACAGCCAGCCAGTGATACAGCCAGTCAGTCAGCTAGGTAGTCATACATCCAGCCATCCTGCCAGCCTGTCATACAGTCAGCCCCAGCCAGTCATACAGTCAGCCCCAGCCAGTCATACAGCCAGCCAGCCACCCAACTAGTCAGTCAGCTAGTTAGTCACACAGCCAGCCAGTCCACCAACCAGTCAGCCAGTCATACAGCAAGCCAGCCAGCCACACAGCCACCCAGTCATACAGCCTGTCTTACAGCCAGCCAGCCACCCAGCCAGTCAGTCATACAGTCAGCCACCCAGTCATACGGCCGTTCAGTCAGCCAGCCATCTAACCAGCCTGTATTACAGCCAGCCAGCCAGCCAGCCACACAGTCAGCCATTTATACAGCCAGCCAGCCAGTCAGCCAGCCAGCCAGCCAGCCAGCCAGCCAGCCAGCCAGCCAGCCAGCCTGGTCAAATTCAAAATGGCCGCTGGCAGGGTCATTTGTTTTAAAATATACCAGAATATAGACAAAATGGAAAAGATGCACCGTATTACACTCAATTCTACAGCTGAGAAAGTGAACAAAATAACCTTTATTGTGATGACATAGGCTTATTGCCGGTTATATTTAATTGATTTGACCTTGTTGTGACCTTGATATTTGACCTTGATCACAAAAATAACACGTAAGCTGAATTCTCCTTACAAAATGACATGGAAAAGAGGCATTACGCTTGATTTACTAAGTGCTAAATGTGAAACAATTATTTTTGATCATGACATATCCTGGGTTAATGGCGGCCATCTTGGATTTGACCTTGCTGTGACCTTAGCCCACCATAGATTTTGGTAAAAAAAAATTCTGGTCTAAGGAGGTCATATAGATACTATATGGAAAAGAAAATATTTTGTCCTTAACTTTTCCTATCTATCAGAATTTCAGAGCCCTTTTGACCGGACTAATCTTTGATTTATGCAAATGAACATAAAAATGCGATGCTTCATCTTTTCTTCTTATATTAAACATTTTGTATGACCATTAGCAGTTGAGTAGCAACTACAGAGTCAAACGTGTTGAAATTAACTCGCAATATGCCGTAAAATGTAGAAATATGGTGCCAACTAGGGTCAAATAGCCGCCATCTTAGATTTATGCAAATTAAGTGGAAAAAATACAGCCTTAGCTTGTGTTCTTATCTTAAATGGTTTATATGACCATCAACTACTATCATACCAAAAACACATATGTACTAAAAAATGCAGGTAACATTGGCTTACCAAGCTTACTAATAGGGCTAAATCGTTCACGGCCTTTTGCCCGATAATCGCCACTATAATGGTTTTATGGCAGGTTAAATAAGAGTTATTGCGAAAGAAAATAGTGTTTAGGCCTACGCATCAAGATTTTTATGTTTGGTCTCTAATTAAGCAACTACGAGTGATTTCAGCCACTTCGAGTTGTGGTTCGCGGTAGCGAGACACAACTTGAAGTGGGTGAAAATTTAAATGAGATACCTTAACCCTTACAGTGCGGGGATCGACTTTGGACGTCAATATCTGACGTCCATAGAGGTGAGATTCTGACGTATAAAGTCGATCCCTGCACTGTAAGAAAAAGAAAAATATTTATAATGCCCGTAGATCTATAACATAGGTCTTCAAGCGAAGCAGAAAGAGCTAACTAAGACATTTATGATGATTTCAAATTGAAAAAACATTTTGGTCTCCATGGTTTATACACAAATATTTCAGCGTTGTAAGAGATAAATAGACACAATCAGGCTAAAAAAAAAAAAAAAAAATGGTATTTTCAGTTCGGCTTCTTAATATGACCATATGATGTAAACATGTCCATAGACTAGAACTGCAAATGTTTTTTTTTTAATTTTTGTTTTGAGCATTTACCAGTTAAGCGAGATATAAAGATGAAATTCTCGTATTTTTTTATTTTGGACATGCATTTTTTAATGATTTTAGCCTGATTGTGTCGCTTTAAAGGGTTAGGTAGACTTGACGTTTTGTTAATCATAGACGTCAGATTCTGACGTTTAAAGTCGTTTCCCGCACTGTAACTGTAAGAATACAGATATTTATAGTGGCCGTATACCCATAACATAGGTATTCAAATGAAACGAAAAGAGCTAACTAAGATATTTATGATGATTTCAAATTAAAAAAAACCATTGGTCTCCATGGTTATACAAATATATTTCAGCGCTGTAAGGATTAACCCTTTAGTCGCCAAATTATTCAATCTGAATTTTCACCCACCAGAAGTTGTGTCTCGCTGACGCGATCCACAACATCAAGTGAGAGAAAATTATTCAGATTTGACAAAATGGGGGTCAACTGTTTTCAAATATTGCTAATTGATGTCACATTTATCTTTAAAACATGTTTAAAAGGTGGTACTTAATGTGCTAATGAAAAATGAAAACCCGAATATATGTGACACCGGCAGTTAAAGGGTTAAAGGGCTAGGTAGAATTGTAGTGTTGTTATTCAAAACGTTATCCAGTCGTCTCTGCAAATTGACGCTAAAAATACCGTCCTTAATGAGCAGAGCGCATGCCTTGTGACCTCACCTAACATGGCCTGACCTAGTTAATAGGAATTGCGGAAGTCTCCTCAAGTTCCGGCTTCCGGTGTCAGAATCTGACGTCTGTAGACGTCAGATTCTGATGTCTAAAGTCGAACCCCGCGCTGTAAGATGTAAAAATATATATAGGTCTGTATAATGGTCGTGGACCCATAACACAGGTATTCAAATGAAGCGAAAAGAAGTAACTAAGACATTTATTATCATTTCCAATTGAAAAAACCCTTTGGTCTCCATGCTTTATAAACACATATTTCAGCGCTTCAAAGGGTAATCCTACTGTCACTCAGCGTTTTACTCTCATTTTTATTTTCTCTCAGATTGAATTGCCACCATAAATAATACCGCAAAGCGAAGGGAAATCTTTGATTTGGCAACATATCCACGTATATCAAATATCATTTGTGATAGGCATGTATGTGTTTTAATTATCCCTTGCGGATTAACAGAATAACGGTTTTGTCAAAACGATAGAGTCCAAATGTTGTTTATAGATGCCTCCTAGCGAGTAGGGTGTGGTCTTAACATGTGATGAAAAGTGCTTCTCAGTAATTGCCACCCGACCAGCCAGTCATATAGGGCCAGCCATCGAGCCAGTCATACAGCCAGCCTGCCACACAGCCAGCCAGTGATACAGCCAGTCAGTCAGCTAGGTAGTCATACATCCAGCCATCCTGCCAGCCTGTCATACAGTCAGCCCCAGCCAGTCATACAGTCAGCCCCAGCCAGTCATACAGCCAGCCAGCCACCCAACTAGTCAGTCAGCTAGTTAGTCACACAGCCAGCCAGTCCACCAACCAGTCAGCCAGTCATACAGCAAGCCAGCCAGCCACACAGCCACCCAGTCATACAGCCTGTCTTACAGCCAGCCAGCCACCCAGCCAGTCAGTCATACAGTCAGCCACCCAGTCATACGGCCGTTCAGTCAGCCAGCCATCTAACCAGCCTGTATTACAGCCAGCCAGCCAGCCAGCCACACAGTCAGCCATTTATACAGCCAGCCAGCCAGTCAGCCAGCCAGCCAGCCAGCCAGCCAGCCAGCCAGCCAGCCAGCCTGGTCAAATTCAAAATGGCCGCTGGCAGGGTCATTTGTTTTAAAATATACCAGAATATAGACAAAATGGAAAAGATGCACCGTATTACACTCAATTCTACAGCTGAGAAAGTGAACAAAATAACCTTTATTGTGATGACATAGGCTTATTGCCGGTTATATTTAATTGATTTGACCTTGTTGTGACCTTGATATTTGACCTTGATCACAAAAATAACACGTAAGCTGAATTCTCCTTACAAAATGACATGGAAAAGGGGCATTACGCTTGATTTACTAAGTGCTAAATGTGAAACAATTATTTTTGATCATGACATATCCTGGGTTAATGGCGGCCATCTTGGATTTGACCTTGCTGTGACCTTAGCCCACCATAGATTTTGGTAAAAAAAAATTCTGGTCTAAGGAGGTCATATAGATACTATATGGAAAAGAAAATATTTTGTCCTTAACTTTTCCTATCTATCAGAATTTCAGAGCCCTTTTGACCGGACTAATCTTTGATTTATGCAAATGAACATAAAAATGCGATGCTTCATCTTTTCTTCTTATATTAAACATTTTGTATGACCATTAGCAGTTGAGTAGCAACTACAGAGTCAAACGTGTTGAAATTAACTCGCAATATGCCGTAAAATGTAGAAATATGGTGCCAACTAGGGTCAAATAGCCGCCATCTTAGATTTATGCAAATTAAGTGGAAAAAATACAGCCTTAGCTTGTGTTCTTATCTTAAATGGTTTATATGACCATCAACTACTATCATACCAAAAACACATATGTACTAAAAAATGCAGGTAACATTGGCTTACCAAGCTTACTAATAGGGCTAAATCGTTCACGGCCTTTTGCCCGATAATCGCCACTATAATGGTTTTATGGCAGGTTAAATAAGAGTTATTGCGAAAGAAAATAGTGTTTAGGCCTACGCATCAAGAGGGCGGGGGCCCTAGGGTAGTGGTTAGCACCGCTGCCTTTCACGCCAGAGTCCGGGGTTCGGTTCCCGGTCTCGGCGGTTTGAAAGAAACAAAATTGTTTCTTCCCCATCCACGTGTGAAAGTTAGTATTGTGGGGAGCCTCCGTGACCGAGAGGTAGCGTGCTCGGCCTCAGACCGCCAGGGCTCGAATTTCGAATCCTGTGTCTGGAGGACAGTGTCATCTCAATCATCTCACCATCCTCAGGAGGTTCTCCTGGCCCAGTTTAGCCTATATGTGCACAAAGGTGGCCTAAAGCCCGATTCATTTCATTTTCATTTACGCATCAAGATTTTTATGTTTGGTCTCTAATTAAGCAACTACGAGTGATTTCAGCCACTTCGAGTTGTGGTTCGCGGTAGCGAGACACAACTTGAAGTGGGTGAAAATTTAAATGAGATACCTTAACCCTTACAGTGCGGGGATCGACTTTGGACGTCAATATCTGACGTCCATAGAGGTGAGATTCTGACGTATAAAGTCGATCCCTGCACTGTAAGAAAAAGAAAAATATTTATAATGCCCGTAGATCTATAACATAGGTCTTCAAGCGAAGCAGAAAGAGCTAACTAAGACATTTATGATGATTTCAAATTGAAAAAACATTTTGGTCTCCATGGTTTATACACAAATATTTCAGCGTTGTAAGAGATAAATAGACACAATCAGGCTAAAAAAAAAAAAAAAAAATGGTATTTTCAGTTCGGCTTCTTAATATGACCATATGATGTAAACATGTCCATAGACTAGAACTGCAAATGTTTTTTTTTTAATTTTTGTTTTGAGCATTTACCAGTTAAGCGAGATATAAAGATGAAATTCTCGTATTTTTTTATTTTGGACATGCATTTTTTAATGATTTTAGCCTGATTGTGTCGCTTTAAAGGGTTAGGTAGACTTGACGTTTTGTTAATCATAGACGTCAGATTCTGACGTTTAAAGTCGTTTCCCGCACTGTAACTGTAAGAATACAGATATTTATAGTGGCCGTATACCCATAACATAGGTATTCAAATGAAACGAAAAGAGCTAACTAAGATATTTATGATGATTTCAAATTAAAAAAAACCATTGGTCTCCATGGTTATACAAATATATTTCAGCGCTGTAAGGATTAACCCTTTAGTCGCCAAATTATTCAATCTGAATTTTCACCCACCAGAAGTTGTGTCTCGCTGACGCGATCCACAACATCAAGTGAGAGAAAATTATTCAGATTTGACAAAATGGGGGTCAACTGTTTTCAAATATTGCTAATTGATGTCACATTTATCTTTAAAACATGTTTAAAAGGTGGTACTTAATGTGCTAATGAAAAATGAAAACCCGAATATATGTGACACCGGCAGTTAAAGGGTTAAAGGGCTAGGTAGAATTGTAGTGTTGTTATTCAAAACGTTATCCAGTCGTCTCTGCAAATTGACGCTAAAAATACCGTCCTTAATGAGCAGAGCGCATGCCTTGTGACCTCACCTAACATGGCCTGACCTAGTTAATAGGAATTGCGGAAGTCTCCTCAAGTTCCGGCTTCCGGTGTCAGAATCTGACGTCTGTAGACGTCAGATTCTGATGTCTAAAGTCGAACCCCGCGCTGTAAGATGTAAAAATATATATAGGTCTGTATAATGGTCGTGGACCCATAACACAGGTATTCAAATGAAGCGAAAAGAAGTAACTAAGACATTTATTATCATTTCCAATTGAAAAAACCCTTTGGTCTCCATGCTTTATAAACACATATTTCAGCGCTTCAAAGGGTAATCCTACTGTCACTCAGCGTTTTACTCTCATTTTTATTTTCTCTCAGATTGAATTGCCACCATAAATAATACCGCAAAGCGAAGGGAAATCTTTGATTTGGCAACATATCCACGTATATCAAATATCATTTGTGATAGGCATGTATGTGTTTTAATTATCCCTTGCGGATTAACAGAATAACGGTTTTGTCAAAACGATAGAGTCCAAATGTTGTTTATAGATGCCTCCTAGCGAGTAGGGTGTGGTCTTAACATGTGATGAAAAGTGCTTCTCAGTAATTGCCACCCGACCAGCCAGTCATATAGGGCCAGCCATCGAGCCAGTCATACAGCCAGCCTGCCACACAGCCAGCCAGTGATACAGCCAGTCAGTCAGCTAGGTAGTCATACATCCAGCCATCCTGCCAGCCTGTCATACAGTCAGCCCCAGCCAGTCATACAGTCAGCCCCAGCCAGTCATACAGCCAGCCAGCCACCCAACTAGTCAGTCAGCTAGTTAGTCACACAGCCAGCCAGTCCACCAACCAGTCAGCCAGTCATACAGCAAGCCAGCCAGCCACACAGCCACCCAGTCATACAGCCTGTCTTACAGCCAGCCAGCCACCCAGCCAGTCAGTCATACAGTCAGCCACCCAGTCATACGGCCGTTCAGTCAGCCAGCCATCTAACCAGCCTGTATTACAGCCAGCCAGCCAGCCAGCCACACAGTCAGCCATTTATACAGCCAGCCAGCCAGTCAGCCAGCCAGCCAGCCAGCCAGCCAGCCAGCCAGCCAGCCAGCCTGGTCAAATTCAAAATGGCCGCTGGCAGGGTCATTTGTTTTAAAATATACCAGAATATAGACAAAATGGAAAAGATGCACCGTATTACACTCAATTCTACAGCTGAGAAAGTGAACAAAATAACCTTTATTGTGATGACATAGGCTTATTGCCGGTTATATTTAATTGATTTGACCTTGTTGTGACCTTGATATTTGACCTTGATCACAAAAATAACACGTAAGCTGAATTCTCCTTACAAAATGACATGGAAAAGAGGCATTACGCTTGATTTACTAAGTGCTAAATGTGAAACAATTATTTTTGATCATGACATATCCTGGGTTAATGGCGGCCATCTTGGATTTGACCTTGCTGTGGCCTTAGCCCACCATAGATTTTGGTAAAAAAAAATTCTGGTCTAAGGAGGTCATATAGATACTATATGGAAAAGAAAATATTTTGTCCTTAACTTTTCCTATCTATCAGAATTTCAGAGCCCTTTTGACCGGACTAATCTTTGATTTATGCAAATGAACATAAAAATGCGATGCTTCATCTTTTCTTCTTATATTAAACATTTTGTATGACCATTAGCAGTTGAGTAGCAACTACAGAGTCAAACGTGTTGAAATTAACTCGCAATATGCCGTAAAATGTAGAAATATGGTGCCAACTAGGGTCAAATAGCCGCCATCTTAGATTTATGCAAATTAAGTGGAAAAAATACAGCCTTAGCTTGTGTTCTTATCTTAAATGGTTTATATGACCATCAACTACTATCATACCAAAAACACATATGTACTAAAAAATGCAGGTAACATTGGCTTACCAAGCTTACTAATAGGGCTAAATCGTTCACGGCCTTTTGCCCGATAATCGCCACTATAATGGTTTTATGGCAGGTTAAATAAGAGTTATTGCGAAAGAAAATAGTGTTTAGGCCTACGCATCAAGATTTTTATGTTTGGTCTCTAATTAAGCAACTACGAGTGATTTCAGCCACTTCGAGTTGTGGTTCGCGGTAGCGAGACACAACTTGAAGTGGGTGAAAATTTAAATGAGATACCTTAACCCTTACAGTGCGGGGATCGACTTTGGACGTCAATATCTGACGTCCATAGAGGTGAGATTCTGACGTATAAAGTCGATCCCTGCACTGTAAGAAAAAGAAAAATATTTATAATGCCCGTAGATCTATAACATAGGTCTTCAAGCGAAGCAGAAAGAGCTAACTAAGACATTTATGATGATTTCAAATTGAAAAAACATTTTGGTCTCCATGGTTTATACACAAATATTTCAGCGTTGTAAGAGATAAATAGACACAATCAGGCTAAAAAAAAAAAAAAAAATGGTATTTTCAGTTCGGCTTCTTAATATGACCATATGATGTAAACATGTCCATAGACTAGAACTGCAAATGTTTTTTTTTTAATTTTTGTTTTGAGCATTTACCAGTTAAGCGAGATATAAAGATGAAATTCTCGTATTTTTTTATTTTGGACATGCATTTTTTAATGATTTTAGCCGCCTGATTGTGTCGCTTTAAAGGGTTAGGTAGACTTGACGTTTTGTTAATCATAACGTTATCCAGCTATCTCTGCCAATTGTCGCTAAAAATACCGTCCTTAATGAGAAGTGCGCATGCCTCCTGACCTCTCTCGACATCACCTAGTTAATAGGAATTGCGGAAGTCTCCTCAAGTTCCGGCTTACGGTGTCACGTGTGATACGGACATCTTAAACCATTAGCTACTGGCCCCATTGTAGGTATTCAAGTAAACCATACGGTGTGCGTTTTTATAAAATGAAAAAAACTCACATAAATTTTCGGTATCCCGACCTCAGAGGCGCTACAAATCTGAATCAGGTTAATTCTCATTGTTCATTTATCGTCCCGAGCACAGAGGATTTAGGTTGCCAAGTCTTGGTCGAAATACACGGTTTTTGACTTTTTTTGAAATGATCCATCCCAGAACGCCTGAGGACAACCAGTTGATCACGCTCGGAGATCAGAAGAACTCTATTTAAAGGTACGCGTAACTTAAGAAACTGGCTCTTGGCTATGAACAGCAGGTCTTTAGTAGGTTTTATTTTACCAACATGATCAGTTTAATCTGTCACACAGCCTTTTTACTCTCCATTTTTTTCAAATTAAACTTGTACCAATTAATTTGAGAGTTTAGGTGGTTTTTAACAGGTTTCATATTACAAACACGATCAGTTTAAGCCTTATAGCGCGGGGATCAACTTTAGACGTCAGAATCTGACGTCTGTAGACGTAAGATTCTGACGTCTAAAGTCGAACCTCGCGCTGTAAGATGTAAAAATATATATAGGTCTATATGATGGTCGTGGATCGATAACATAGGTATTAAAATGAAGCGAAAAGAGCTAACTAAGACGTTTATTATGATTTACAATTGTAAAAACCCCTTTGATCCCCATGCTTTATAAACAAATATTTCAACGCTTCAAAGGGTTATCCTACTGTCACTGAGCGTTTTACTCCCATTTATATTTTCTCTCAGATTCGAATTGCCACCATAAATAATACCTCAAAGCGAAGGGAAATCTTTGATTTGACAACATATCCACGTATATCAAATTCAAAATAAAAACCACCTCATTTGGACGAATTATACCATTTTAATCAATGCATTTGATTTAAAAGGGAGGGTTAAATGACCATATATTGCCCTTTTGGATATGAAAGGGTGTATCTGACAGATGCACCCTTTCATATCTTAGGAGACTATACATTATTTGTGATAGGCCTATATGTGTTTAAATTATTCCTTGCGGATTTACAGAATAACGATTTTGTTAAAACGAATGAGTCGAAATGTTGTTCATAGATGCCACCTAGCGAGTAGGGTGTAGTCTTGGGCTAATTAGTGAGCGGAAGTCGCTGATCCGTCCTTCCTGTGTCGCTCAAACGAGAGAAGTTAACAGGTGATGAGAAGGGCTTCTCAGTAATTGCCACCCAACCAGCCAGTCATACAGTCAGCCTGTCACCCAGCCAGCCAGGCACACAGCCAGCCTGTCAGCTAGCTAGTCATACAGTCAATCAGCCAGTCAGCCAGCTAGTCAGTCCAGTCAGTCAGTTAGTCATACAGCCAAGTCATACAACAAGCCAGCCAGCCACCCAACCAGCCAATCATACAGCCAGCGAATCTGCCACCCAGTCTTAGAGCCGATCAGTCAGCCAGCCAGCCAGACAGTCAACCAGCCAGCCACCCAGCCAGCCAGTCATACAGCAAGCCAGCCAGTCAGTCAGCCATCCAGCCAGCCTGTCATACAGCCAGTCAGTCAGCTAGCTAGTCATACAGTCAGCCAGCCAGTCAGTCATACAGCCAGCCATCCAGCCAGTCAGCCAGTCATAGAGCCAGCCAGCCAGCCAGCCATTCAGCCAGTCAGTCATACAGCCAGCCAGTCAGCCAGCCAGATAGTCATACAGCCAGCCAGCCACCCACCCAGCCAGTCAGCCATCCAGCCAGTCAGTCATGCAGCCAGCCAGCCACCCAACCAGCCAATCATACAGCCAGCGAATCTGCCACCCAGTCTTAGAGCCGATCAGTCAGCCAGCCAGCCAGACAGTCAACCAGCCAGCCACCCAGCCAGCCAGTCATACAGCAAGCCAGCCAGTCAGTCAGCCATCCAGCCAGCCTGTCATACAGCCAGTCAGTCAGCTA